>OZ002732.1:36484611-37099853 GCA_963924305.1 Polygonum maritimum | reverse complement strand
AAGAAGAACCATAAATCGAGCCTTGGCAAAATCGGGCAAAGGGTCCAATTCTTGAATGATACTGGGGACTATGTCGTATTTCAACGATCATCCGACAATCAACTATATGACCATTTGACGATTCGACACCTTCGAATCAACGTTATTGAGACGATCCGCCTAATCCTTGAGATGTTGACAATATGCTGAAACCGAAGAGAAGAACTCAAGACGGCATCAGGCAAATTCACTTTGAAGGTAAACTGCCTAAGAAGCTTTGTTGTCATGGAAGATGTATTTCAGACGGTTCCAAGACAACATGGCGGTTGAGTTAGGCTCGAGAATAGTGAGCAAAAAATTAGAGGAGATGGTTGCATAGATCCACTACAGGATAATAACATCAAGTCCATCCCAAAGAGAGTCATCATTATCAACAGGGCGAGGAGTTTTCGGGTCAATATGATCAAGGACCTGATGTGCCCTAGCAGTGACACGAAAGAGTTCAGCCCATGAATTGTACTTGGTGTTCATAGCATTCAAGACGATGGGAATCAAGTTCTGGATGTTGGAGACCGCCGGGGCCGAATGAAACGGCGATTTGGAGGAAGAAGAGGAGGTAGAGGCATCAGACACAACATTATCTTTTGGATCTGTGTGCAACGGAGTTTGGAGAGGATCCGAGACAAGGGGAGTCTTGTCGTGGTTGGTTTCATCACTCGTGGTGAAAGACGACGAAACGGGGGCTGTTTTGAGAGGCTTAAGCGAACCGAGGGGGTCGATAATTTTGGTGGACAGCAACCGATCTCTTGGATCGGTCGGTAGGACAGGGCTAGGGGTCGTGCACTGCGAACGGAGAAGGAGGATCGGCGGCAGGAGGGCGGCGCACCAACGACGGTGGTGGGAAAGGCGGTGTAGAGAGAGAGAGAGAGGTTTAGGCTCGTGATACCAGGTTAGAGTGCAAAATCCCCCTTAAGATTGTCTTTTATTAATTGAATGTATATATAGTTACAGAGACTTGGACCCCAATACAACCCCATACAATAATTCAATAATAATAATATACTTTATAAAGTGCAATAAAGTTTTTGCTTAAGGGACAGGAAGGGCGATCCGAATCTTTTGTCTCGTACCATGTCCCGTAAATACGTCCCACTATCATTGATTCGTTGAGCTTTTAAAATTAATGATATTTTTCTGTTTTTTAAAGTCTAAATATTAAAGCTCAACCAATCAATAATAATAGAACGTGTTTACTGGACACGGTACGAGTGAAGATTTGGATCAAAGGAAAGGAAGGGACCATAAACATATAGGTGTCCAATTTGTATCTTTAAGTTATTGTTATGGACAACTGCAAAAGTAGATTGGCTTTTCTTGACGAGCAAATTAAGAAGTGGGATATAAAACGTATATTTGTTTGCCAAGTTACAATACAAGACAAGGTGTGGTTCATAACATAATTGCAATTGCAAGACTTATCGGTTGATTAATTAAGTTGTTTTAAAAGTTCTTGATTCTACCTCCACCGAGCACCAGCAAACAAAAACAATGAAAGTTGTTAAGAAGTATAATGACAAGCTTACAATTTAGATGTCCAAGAATTATATAAGGTTAGTATTTCGATTACTATTATAATAATACAATATATATAGTGGAATTACGGTCTTTCTTTAAATTTACGTCACGTCATCTATGCTAAAATGTCGAAAACCATCCTTCAAATCTTTAACTTTGCATAAAAACACTACTTAAATTGAGGGAAGTGGGCCCACTTCACTCTTAAAAACACAATAGCCCACTCTGAAAATTAAATAACTACCTAGGCGGTTTATATACAAAAGCCCACTTTCTTCAACCCATTTTCACGCGTCCTTTTCTCTCTCTTCTCTCCCGCTCTCTTCTCTCTCTTCTTCGTGCGCTCTCCTCTGTTCTTCTCGAAACGTCTTCGCAACTGCTCTCTTTGATCCTTTTCTTCTCTTCTTTTGGAATTTGATAGAAGATCTCTCGCTTTCGTCTTCGTTGTCTCTCCCTTTGTTCGTGTTCTCTCACTGTCAGGTACGGTTTTTGATTTTCTAGGGTTTATTCCGCTCATTTCGTGGTTTTTAGGTTTTGTGTTTGATTATGGAGTTTTGATCAAGTTTGTTATGTTTTGTTGTTGATTTTCTGTGATTCGATTGCGTTTTCATGCTTTCTGGTTGTCTATGTAGTTAATCTAGGGTTTCAGTACTTTCGTTTCAGGATTTTTTATGTTCTATGTGTGTTTTTGCATGTTTTATCTGGTGTTTTAGGTTTTGTTGTTGATTTTCTAGTGTTTTGGTTACGCTTTCATGTTTTTGGTTGATTGTGGTCAAGTTTTTGGTGTTTTAGGGTTTCGTGTTCGTTGTCAGGGGTTTCCTTTAATCGATGACAGGTTTAAACATGTTCTATTTTCTTCGATGACAGGTTTAAAATGTCACAAATAGTTCTCAGATCTTCTGTTGGCCCCCCCGTTGTTTATGACTCTGAGAGTCTGAAGTCTCTGAAATACTATTATTCCCTTAAACGTCGTTTTAGGGGGAGATACAATCAATACACAGACATGTCTGTTTTTCGTACTATCAGGGAAAATGTCACCACAAAGCAATGGAAGATGTTATGTGATGGTGTTTTTGGTGGCATTTTTCTCATTGCTGACAAGCTGGATTTCTTGGGGGTTCTTGTTCACACTATGCTTATACATGAAGTTCAGACAAAGAAAACCAAAGAGTTGTGGTTCAGATTGGGTGGTCATGTTGTCAAGTTTTCTTTATTGGAGTTTGCTGCTATCACTGGTCTTCCTTCCTCCAGTTATTGCTCTGATTTTGAAGTTCCAGAGGTTGATATGGAAGAAGTATTGGGAGTTCCTATATGCAATTTGTCTGAGTTGGAGGATATCTTTAAACATGAGGGGTCTTCAAAGAGAAAGATGATGCTTGCTCATCTCTTGGTTTTAGAGGGTGTTCTGCTTCCTCACAAGGCTCCTGGGATTGTTTGTGCTGAGCATGTTGCTTTAGCATCTGACATGGAAAGGTTCAATAATTATCCTTGGGGTAGGAAAGTATTTGAGGTCACAATTGATAGATTGAAACAAGTGAGTAAGGCCAACAACCCTTATGACAGGCAATGCTTCACATTAGGTGGATATCCTCTTGCATTTCAGGTATCATTCTTCAATCATGTTGTTTTATTGTTGTCTTTTCATCTTTGTGCTAGTTTTTACAAACTGATGACAAGCTTGTATTTCATTTTTGTAGATATGGATATTGGAGACTTTTCCAGGGTTGAAATCAGTGTGCAATGTCAATTACAATATCGATGACAAGAAGTTGTATGGGCCTATGTGGTATACAGCCAGGACTGACTATCAACTGACATACCAGAAATTGGAGAAAACAATTTCTTCTAATGATGCTCTGGTATGTGTCTTAGCGTTCATGTTTTTGTTATTAGTTAGAGGTTTATAGTATGTAGAAGAATGAAGGGAAATAATTGTTGGTGGTTTTGTTTTTCTTTTTGTTCAGGAATCTGTGTTCAGATATGATGGAGTTCATTTTGGTGATTTTGTCTGGTCTGATGAGCAAGCTGACCCTGTCATTGATCCGTTTGATGAGTGGAGGCTCTCTCATGTTATGTCCGGAGAGTTGGTCAATCAATCTCTAAATTCTGAAGAAGATGACAATGAGGTAGGTGTCCAGGCTATTAGGTTGAGGTTGAGATATGCTCTTCACAAACACACATCTCTATCTACCAAGAGCACTCCCAAGCCTTCAAAAGCTATGAAGTCAGTGTCTAAGAAAAGGAAAGCTGAGGAGGAGCAAGATGAAGGTACCCCAGATGACAACATGGAGGATAATGTTGAAGAAGGTACCTCAGATGACAAGGTGAAGAGAAGGAAAGCTGAAGATGTTAGGGAATTAAATGTTAGTGAGACATTAGCAGACATGAAGAAGCATGTCCGTGGTGAGAAGTTTAAGTTGCCCAGGTCTGTAAAATTTGTAATGAAGAATCCAGAAGATTGTGTTGGTAATGAGGAGGCCCAGAAGTCAGATGACAAGTTGGGTGGTGAAGCACATGGGGATGACAAGTCTGTTGGGAAGGTGGATGACAAGTCTGTTGATGAGGTGGATGACAAGTCCGGAGATGACAAGTCTAAGGAACAGAAGGATGACAAGTCTAAGGAACAGAAGGATGACAAGTCTGCTGGGAAGAGTGGTGTAAAAGGGGATGACAAGTCTGATTTGGGTGTGTCTTCTCGTTTGAGAAATGGTAGTTCAAGGCAGTTGGGAGTTGCTGTAAAGGAGAAAGAGCCAAAGAAGCCAAAGGATGTTGGGAAACAGGCTGATATGAAGGGCAAGAAGCCAAAGGATGCTGGAAAACAGGCTGATGATTTGGATGGTGTAGGCAGTCAGAAGGTGCCTGTTGGTGGCCAGTTTGTTAATGATGAAGAGCCTACGTGGGCAAAAAATTTGAGAGATGATATCAGGCTAGTTGCACATTCATTAAAAAGTGTGCAATGGAGAGTTCAAGATTTGTCAAATCATCTTATGCTGTTGAGTGATAGGCAAGTGGATATGACTAGTAAGCTGTATGACATGGCTGAATTTCTGAGAGCTAGAGGATATCCTGGTGCAAGCACCTCTGACAAGTCAAGAGATCAAGGTAAATCTTTTAATGATGTATTGCATGACATAATAGTTGATTGTTCACAACAAGATGATCATTGGCATTTATTCAAAAATTTGCAACAATGTGCAGCTGGTGTTGACTCTCAGAATGTGCAAGATTCTTCAGGAACAGAGTCAGATGATCTTCAAATTCCTGCTCAAGTTTCTGTGGATGGTGGAGAAGATGGTACTCAACCAGCTGGTGTTGTTGTGGAAGAACCCTCAGAGGTTCCTACTCAAGAAGAGAAGTCTGTTGATGGTGGAGAAGATGGTAGTCAACCAGCTGGTGTTGTTGTGGAAGAACCCTCTGAGGTTGCTACTCAAGAAGAGAAGTCTGTTGATGGTGGAGAAGATGCTACTCAACCAGAAGTTGTTGTGGAAGAACCCTCTGAGGTTCCTACTCAAGATGAGATGTCTGTGGATGGTGGAGATTCCAAGGATGACAACTTAGTTGAAAAGATTATATTATGTGCTGAAGATGCTAAGGAAGACAATGCTGATGACAAGTTTCCAGATGATGCAAATGAGATTGTTGGTGAAGGTGCTATGGAACAGATGGCTGTTGATGTTGTTCCAAATGTTGCAGATGATATTGGTGGTGGCAATTCTGGTGAGCAGGATGTTGTCATTGGTGCTGCTCCTTTACAAGAAGATGAGGTTCCTCAAGCAGACGTTGCTCAAGGAAATGATTCACCAATTGCAGCTGTTGAGAGGCAGGATGACAAGTCAGAGGATACCAAGCAAGATGATGTGAAACCACCTGTCAACCCTGTAAAACCAGAGGATGTGAAACCAGCTGTGAAGCAAGAGGATGTGAAACCAGTTATCAAGCAAGAGGATGTGAAACTAGTGATCAAGCAAGAGGATGTCAAACCAGTTGTGAAGCAAGAGGATGACACTGAAGATGAGGACATCAATGCTGGTTTGAGAAGGTCTTCTAGGAATGCTAAGCCTAGTGATTATTTAGTTTCTCCTTACACTGCTCAAAAGAAGAAGAAGATTCCAAGAAAACCAAGGAATTCATTCTATGAAAATGAAGACAGATCAGTTTTCTATGCTTGGTTACTTGATAAAAGGTATTGCTATCTCTCATCCTTTTTCAATGTATGTGTCTTTGTTATATTTTATTAATAGAAATTTTGCTTTGTTTTCATATAGGGCAAACAATGTTGGTGTTCTTGGGTTTGAAACTACACTTGATAAAAGGTTCTTTAAGAGTATTGTCATGAAGAGCTGCTGGCTGGGTGATGAGGTAAGTGAATCTCTTATGGATGACAAGTTTGAATATCAATTCTCAATTACAACTCTCAGCTCATACTAGTTACAATTGTATCTGTAGCATATAAATGAAGCTTTGTTCCATATGAGAAAGAGGATTTATGACGAGGGAGATGCTTGGAAAGATGTTGCAATCGTGGACATCTTTTGGTCATCTAGATTCAATCATCCTATCCTGCAGAAGCTCTTGGAAGGTTCATTCTACTTTAGCACCAGCTGGACCAATTACCTTGATGGATTGCTGCCTCTTATGTTTGGTAAGCCATGGTTTGATGTTAAAAGGGTATATGCACCCTTGAACATCGAGGACAAGCATTGGATTGTGGTAGAAGTTGACATTATGGAGAAGATAGTGAATTTATATGATTGTCGCCCGGATTTATACACTGATGAGCAGTTGCAAGTCCTAGTGACGCCTTTGTGTGTTATGCTGCCTTACTACATCCGATCTTGTGATAGAATGGCTCACCTTATCCAGGAGTTGGGTACTCCTTTCAACTGGTCCAGAAATCCAAATGTTACTGTAGACAAACAAGGGTAAAGGTTTTTTTGATTTGTTTGAAGTCTTTTTATTAGATTTCTGAAAGTCTTCCATTTTAACACTCTTTTTGTTGTCGTTTTGCAGAGGTAATTGTGGTGTGTTTACCATCAAGTACATCGAGGCTTTGGCTTTTGGATTTCAGTGCAAAGTGAACGAGGACAACGTTCAAGCATACAGGGAAAAAATAGCGATAGAGCTGCACCAGGGTACATGGGTGTTTGATGATTAAATGGAAGTGACTGCAATCTGTGGATAGTAGTTTGGTTGACTCGTATGTATTTTGGCTAGTTGATGTTGTTTAGGTGATAATGACTGTGTCTTTTGGGTAGTATTTTGATCAGGTGGATAGATGATGAATTTGATACTCTAGTTAGATGACAAGTTAGTACTTTGACAGTCTGATGACAAGTTTGTAACTAAGTAGTAAGTTAGTATTAAGGAATTAGAACTGTGTTGATGTAGTACTCTGGATACTAATGTGATGCATTGTATGGTTTATATATGGTGAAGTATTGTTTCTACATAGTAGTAGTATTTGCATTATCGGAAGTTTGCATGATCTAACAGGAAATCAATGTCGATGACACGTTTAGACTGATGACAACATATAGGATGACACAACATTATATTGTCAAAAAGTGAAAACTCAACAAGTGAAAACTCAGCAAGTGTTTATAGATCAAAATGAAGGCAAATTTGGTTCCTGAGTTTCAACAAGTGTTTTGCAAGATAACACATCATGCACTAGAGTATTGATGCAAGCATACATCAAATTATTTCCCTAGGTTCCAATAAGTGTCTATGTAAATCTGCTCAAAAACAAGTGTTCATGTAAGTCTGTAGATGACACATCATGCACTAGATGACAACTTCAATTCTTTATGTAGGAGCAGCTCCCTGTGTCTTGGTCTCTTCTTGGGCATCTTTTTTTGTTGTGACCAGCAGTTCCACACATGCTGCATTTGTAGGGGTTTGCTTTCCTTTTCATCTTGACTGGCTTTGCACGCTCTCCGAGAGACGGCAACCTACAATACAATTAGTATAATTGTAAGATGACAGGTTAGTATAATTGTAAGATGACAGGTTTGCAGAATGAAGTAGCACTGATGACAACCTGTTCACCCTGGGTCTCCCAATTCTGTTGCGCACCGGTGGTGGAAAACACTTTAGCAGGCTAATTTCTTCTGGCAGAATCCATTCAGATCTTGGTGGCACTGGGTATATTGTCTCTTGATAAGCTTTCAGCCAAGCATCAGTTTTGTAGTATTCTTCCAAGAAATCTGTCATGTTGTAGCCCATATATCAAATGGCACAAATAGCATGTACACATGGAATATGGTCTAAATCAAACACTCTACAGCTGCACTTTTTCCTTGCAAGATCAACTACCCTAGTAAAGTCCCCACCACACACCTCAAATTCTGCATCATTCAGAGGTTTGATGTTATACCTCTTTGAATTATGCTCCCTTTCTACCAATATCTTACGCACTTTTAGTGGTGGTTGATTATGGTTCTGCATTGCGTTCTTCCTGCGTTTGTGAAACCATCTTGTCACCATGTCTCTGATGAACTCAAAGAGGGAAACCAACTGGTATGACCTTGCAATTTTCAAAGCTGTATTGACGCACTCAGAGTTGTTGGATGTCATCATATTATACCTGTCACCCTGACAATTAGCTCTACTCCACTTCTCAACACCAGATTCTGCTAGGTACCTTCCCATTTCTTTATTCGCCTTCCATATATCTTCGAAATGTCTTTGAAACTCAGTAATAGTGTATGCCTCTGCAGCTTTATTGAACAGGCTGATTACCCCAACATCATGGAATCTGTTTACCAGATTTTGTTCTAGATGCCTTTTTCAACACACATGTATGGCTGAGGGGTATTTTTTTAAGAGGGCATTTTTTAATACTTACATGCCTGTCAGAGACGACTACTAGGTCTTGTGAGCATGGTACAACATTGAGGAGTTGTTCAAAGAACCAGTTCCAAGAAGCATCATTCTCTGAATCCACCACAGCAAATGCAAGGGGGTATACTTGCTGGTTTGCATCTTGTCCTACAGCACTCATCAAAGTCCCCTTATATTTTCCATGCAAAAACGTTCCATCAACTGATACAACCTACACAATTAGTGTAATATAGGTGATGACAGGTTTCAGTAATGAAGGGATGACAGGTGTGTATAAGAAATATAAGAGATGACAAGTGCATTTCTTACCTTTCTGAGATGTTTGAACCCCCTTATTGACACCCCAAATGCCAGGAACACAAATTTGAACAAGTTTCCTTTATCTATCACCAGTTTCGTATATGTCCCTTCATTTACTTGTTCTAGCATGTAGCAATATGCAGGCAGTAGAGCATAATTCTCTTCGGGTGATCCCCTAATCAAATTTTGAGCTCGTTCTCTTGCTTTCCTAGCTTTCCAGAGGCTGATTGATTCATGGTACTCTTTCTGTATATCATTTTGTATTTGGTATGCATCTGGGCCATTTTTTACTCCTTCAAACCTGCATTTCACAATTACAAAAACCTGTCATCTTATGATAATCCAAAGCTGTCATATGATAATATAAAACATGGCATTTGTGTATAGTGTTTCAATTACCTTGTTCTAATCTTCTCAGCAATGCTTTGGTATGAAGGCTTGCGGTGTTTTTTGTATCGAATGTCGAACGCGCAAGTATGTTTGTTGTTCAACTTTCTAATTTCAAAGTTTTCGGTCCCTCTCAATTTCGAAGCCATCATGTGCCATGAACAATCTTTATCTATGCACTTCACCTTATATACATCTTTGTTTGACTTTGTGACGCGATATCCAAACTTCTCTCTCACACCTACCCTCTCCACATCAGCTTTCAGCTCTTGCTTTGAACGGTACAACCTCCCAACCTCCAAGAAATCAGTTGGGGCATTGCACAACTTTCCACCACATTCTTCTTCATCTGTTTCTGTCATATCCTCAGCGGCTGCATCTATTGGCTGGTAGTCATTAGTTTCTGTTATTTGGTGATCATGCTGAATCTTTGCAACAGAATGCTCTTCATGAGAAGTCAACTGAAGACAAGTGTTTGTCTCCAAAACAAAGTTGTCATCAGTCCTTGGATGGAAGTTGCTCAAAGCCAAGCTGTCTTCAGGCCTTGGATGGAAGTTGCTCAAAGCCAAGCTGTCATCTGCTTGCGGATTGAAGTCGCTCAAATCAAAGCTGTAATCTAGCAATGGATCGAACTCTCTTACTCCAAAGCTGTCATCAGTCATTGGATGGAAGTCTCTTAATGTAACACAAAGTGGCACTTTCCAATTCACATCTGGTGATGCATTAATTTCCATGAATGAGCTCAAATCTTCATCATTTTCAACATTGTAAGGATGAGTGATTTCTTGCCAAGGATTTAAGTGTGATAGAATGAGTTCTTTCCTTGTCGAGTTGATGTTGCACCTTTGCTCGATAGTTGACCTCAATCCCTCTAAGCTGATATTCTCTTTAAGTACCAACGCCTTGGAAGATATATCGCCAACATATTTGCATTCTGAATTCCACTGTCCTCCGTAATAAACTGTCAAAACCTTCATGTCTCCTAACCTGTCATCAGTACAAACAAAGGTTGTAATCGTTTTGTCACTAAACTGAACCATATTATTTTACTGAAACATGTCATCGTTTTTCTTTCAACATGTAATGGATTAAGATAACATAGGGACCTGTCATCGAGTGGTTTTTTTTTTCCTAATACTCGAACAAAACATGTCATGTGTACTAAAAACCTGTCATCATGTTTTCTCTATGGCAGAATGGTAACAAAAACCTGTCATATGACTAGCGTAACGTCTCATCTTGTCATCTATACGAACGATTTCAGCAGTACAAAACTGGAGCATCAAATAGTTGTCATCGTAAATTCGCAAATATGAAAATACGTGGATTACGTTTTAAAAACTAGATTCGAGTTTGGATATCAATCAAAAGTCACACAATGTGTCATCCAATGCATTCAACAGGTCGTTAAAGCAGACTTTGTCATGGTTTCCATTGAAACAGTTTAGATCTAAAAAATACCTAATTCTGCTGATTCGATCTTTGTTTGTAAGCTTGTCGTCGATCGATCGATCGATCGATCGTCTTTTTCTTCGATCTGCGTGGGAGAATTGTTCACCGACTTCTCTTTGGGTTTTCGCGCTGGGAGAGAATCGCTGCGTGGGAGAGTGGGAGAGAATGGCTGCGCTACAGAAGCTGGCTTGGAGAACAAGAAAGCGGTGGCACCCCGTATTTTCCCCTATTTTACAGGGGCAAAGTCGGAAAACCGGCTAGAAAGCTAATTTATTTTTGGTGCCGCTTATCCGCATCCCATATCTCCCTAAATCGCCTATGGACCAAATTTTTTCACTTAAATTTGTACTTGTAGCAAACCACCTACTAAAATTGTGCAAGAAACCACCTGTTGAACACGATTTACAAGAAAATCACCCGTTCAATATAAAAGTTTGCTCAAGAACCACCGGTTAAATTGGAAATCACAACACACTTTACAAACGAGTAGATAAAACAAAAGTTGATTATATCTTTTTATTCTTAATTATATTATGCTAATTTATATATATATATATGCTAAATCAATATATAAAAATCAATTATGCTGTGGATAAATTTTGGATATAATATAAGTATACATAAAGAACTTCTGTATCACATATTCACATTATAAGTTATTTTATATAATTACGTTGTGGATAAATGGTTTTAATTTTTTTTTCTTTGACTATTCCTAATTAGAATATACACATGTTCACATTATAAGTTATTTTATATGTTTTTGACTTCGTTTAACATGTACAAATTAGTATGATAACAATAACAACAACAATAATAATTAAGGATATGTAGATACATTAAATTACCTTTTAAATGTACTCAATGTAATAATTATTTAAAATTTTAAATTTAATGGTGGTGTTAAGTAAACTTATATATATAATGAGTGGTTTCTTATAAAAATTTGGTTTAACGGGTTGTTTATTGCACAATTTTATGTTTCATGAGTGGTTTGCTACAAATATTGATTTAAAGAGTGGCTTTGTGCAAAACTGAGTATTTAAAGGGTGGTTTTCTACAATTCACCCATAAAATAAAGCAATAATTTTATTTTTTTAATTGTACTTTCTAAAAACAATCTTTGTATAAACTTGATATCTTACCTTAATTTTAATATCTTTGATATTTTACCTAATTTTGATATCTTAAAAAAATATAATCTTCATATATAATAAAATAAAATAAGGGATTTCATAACTAAAGTGATTGTATTTTATTTATTTATAGATCAAATATAAAATAGGAATATTATTAAGTATAAATGAAAATCTAAAAAAGTTAACAAAAAGATATTTCAATGAAGATATGTTATCAACTAAGATGTAACTTTATTTGGGTTGTACATTCTCAAGTAAAATGCAAGCTTGGGTCAATTAAGTCGGATTTATATTTACATTATCCGTACATGGTACGAGATTTATACTAGTTAAGTTCAAGGATTCACGGAATCACATGTTCGCGGGCATCTAAACATCAATCTTGAAATTTCTCTAAAATTTTAAACCATTAGTGTAATCTCCGTGACTTGTACGGAATTTGAATAAAAATTTCAACTTAATATTGTAATCTTTAAAATTTATTGAAAAATTATGATCATATTCATTTTTGTAGTCATTTTTTAAATAAAGATTACGATCATATAAATAGTTAAAAGGACAAAGTATATACAATCAAATTTTTAATTAAAAAATGAAAGAATAATAAACATATTAATTAAGAAATGATTTTTTTTTGACTCTTTGATAGAAATATCTATTGGCTGATATATAATTATCAAATTCTTTCTTTTGTTAATTAATATCTTATAGATAAGATTTGTACAACTATACAAAAAATATTTTATAAACAATCTCTACATTTACCTTTTTGGTAGGGAAAAAATCTCATTTACCTAAATAAAGATTATGTGGCTTAAATAAATGGATATGATATGGCTTAATAAAATCTTACATGGACTAATATACATATGTAACATGGATAAAGAGATATGATGTGGTTTAATAAAAAAAATCAAATAATATGTCATATGGAGCAACGATGCCGACACGTGTCAAAATCCTAGGTGGCGAAATATGAAAACTACACGTAAAAAAATTATACGTGCTGTAATGTGGTGACTCTTAACCTTATTACTTTTATATATATACATAGATTAGACGCCGTTCCTGGTACAATTTATACGTGTAAGAAGTATGAGAGGTTTCCTATTTGACTATTTCATTGATTATTTATATAATATAGTATTATATATTTACAAATATATTTCATGTATAGACCGAGCTACTAATAAAAAATCAAAGAGGGAAAAACCGATGACTGAACAAAAGTCTAACTCTAATAACAAACTAGTTTAACCCCAGTACCATGTACGGGTAATGCGATTATAAGCCCAATTTAATTAGATATGTAATGTCAATGATCACGTTAAAAATATAAAATCATATATATGTATCTTCGTATTATGATTAGTGTTTTTTTTACCAATAGTAAATCAACTCATAATATAAATAAGTTGGTTTTGTTTAGAATTACTTTACGATAAATATAACATTTTATTAAATAATAATATTTATCTGAAGATTACAACTAATTCTTGGTAAGGGATAATTCATATTTTTTGGCAATTTTTACGGGATAAGATTATATAAGATTCTAACTACCTGGTTTATATAGAGGAGTGATTATTTTTTATCAAATCATATATATTGATCTTTATATTGTAATTGGTGTTTTTTTATATACGCAAGGGCCTGGTTGATTATTTTATTGAAGATATGACACGTGACGCAATTTTTTGTGAAGACTTTGTCTCCGCTTTATAGTACATACAGTGTAGATTATCATCTTCATCAAATATTATATGAGGCATCCTTGCAATAGCCTGATGAAGTTGTAACTATAGTCAAAGCCGAAAGATCCATTTAACCAAAACAAGCGACACAAATTGATTGATACATACCACTTCACCGTCCAACCTAAACGTCGCAATTCCAACATTTGTCATTTAATAGAATAAATTCTACTCTCAAATGATAAATTTGTGAAATAATTTTCTTCTTGTTTATGTTAATACGAAAGTTGACCAACACAGTTGGTCAACTCTCATAGTTTTTATTTGTCAATTCTCTTCCTTCGCAGTCCTAATCACAAGTTGAACACAAATGACGTTGAACTTGTACACTCGTACGTTTATGTTTTGCGCGTTGGATACGACTTGATAATGAAATTCTGTTTTCATACGGCCACTAAAAAAGTCTAAAATATAATTCGACCAAAAAAAAGTCTAAAATATATAAAGACGTAATTTTGTCGTTTTGATTATCTTACGATGAGAATATATGATTTAGAAAATTATAATCAGTTTTAGAAAACAATTGTATGCTTATTATATTTTTTAAATTTATCTCTACTCTAATATCATGAGACAGTTGAAAAAAGATACAAATTTATATATCACATAGATACAAGTCATTATCGATATTCGAAGTATGACATTGGCCGGAGCAGTGATTCGAGATGCTAATGGTAATTGGAAGGTAGGTTTTGTTCATAATATTGATATTGTCACGGTTCCGATAGTGGAGTATGGAGTACGTGTGACTCAGGGATTGCAACTTACTTGGAGTGGGGGCTATAGAAGGGTCTCTTTGGAAGTAGATTTATAACTTGTGATTTGCTTTTGGGAAGACCTATCCTATAGATTGTAGTTATCCCTTAGCTAGCTTGGTACGGCGGTGCCAAAGCTTGATTCGTAGAGATTGGGGTGTCTAATTTCATGTTTTTAGAGATTAGGGAAGCAGATAGAGTAACGGACTTTCTTGCTTCTTATGCTTTTTCCTTTGCTATTGATACTTATATAATGCTTGACCCTCCCGAGGGTGTTATTTCTTTGTTGCTTGACGATATAAGGAGTCGGGTTATCCCCCTGCATGTGTACTACTTAACCCTTTTTCTTTAATTAATCAAACGCCCCTTGAGAACACGGAGACTACCGCCTCTCCTTCCACGAAAAAATAGTCATTATCGATATTCAATTAAGTGAGTTAAGAATTGTTTTTATTACTCTATCACTTAATACTAGTCGTACATTTGGGTAGGACTTTCTTTTAGTAGTTGGATTACTGATCTTTATTTGATAGAAAGTTGGATTATTAGTTTAGACACACGTAAAGCTTAGGGGGGACGTTTACTTCCTTACTGCGTAAGTATTTATTACTCCCTTCGTCCCTTTATGTTTGTCCATCTTTCCGTTTTCGTCGTCCCTAAATGTTTGTCCACAATTCTATTCTTTCCATTTATATCACTACTTTTTTACATTTTTACCCTTATACATTCTACTTTTTACTTACTTTTCTTCCCCATTTCTCTCTCCATCCAATCATCTCCATCAAATACATTACAAATAAATTCTCATAAACCCAAAAATAAACAATATTTCAATAATTTTTTTTTAATATTCATACTTATTGAATTTTTTCCATTAAGAAAACACCCATTTAAGGCATATTTGGATTAATTTTTTTGAGCTAAATTTCTCAACCTCTATTTTGATCCATTTTTTAATCTTAACCCATTTTCACCTTCTTCATTTCAACCACTCATATTACTCCACTAAATACCTCTTACACATTTTCTTAATTTACGCAAAATTGTGCTTTATGGACATACATATAGGGACGGAGGGAGTAATCATCTTTTGTTGTTAAAATATTGATTGGATTTTGTGACTGGAACATGTTTTGTCCAACAAAAGGTTAATTACGACGGGTGTGTATCCTTCAAAGTTCGGATTCACCCTCAATTATTCACATCGATCTACTAGGATTAGGAAACAATATAACAAAATTGTTTAGTCCACAAGAAGGTGGTTTACGTACTCCTCCTATTATCAATTGGTTTTAGGATGAAATTTCATCGGGCTTGTATCTAGACAACCCACACGATTAATACGGTATCGATGCGGGCTGTCTGGATCCGTTTCTTTAAATATCAACTGGGCCGACCCAGTTCCAATTGCACTTAAGAAGGCGTATTGGAAAACAATATAAAACCATTCCACATTTGAAGTTCGAAGACAAAACTACCTAGTATATAAGATGGTGGGTTACTCCTTCTATTGCCAATTGGTTTTAGGATGGAACCCCATCGGGCTTGTATCTAGGCCACCCACACGTGTCATAACTAGCATGAAAAAATCCCTTCATATGCCCGACTCGTGAGTCAATCGATAAATGTCATGAACTATATAATTTGGTTTGGGGCTAACCGATATATGCGGATGACCGATCAACCCGTTTCACTCGACCCGTATATGCATTAATGCATGAAAACCCACACAAAAGCGATAGTCTAATCGACCCACAACCCATGGACCGCTTATCACCCATAATCCACCCGCTTTAATTACCCAAAGGAGTCGTTTGGTTTTCAACCACGGAAACGTAAACGGAATGAAATGAATCCAGTCGTTTGGTTTTAACAACAATACATAAGTGACCAATCACCCAACTTGTAAATGAATCAGATATGAGTAAAATGTTTCCAAGACGACGAATGTGTCACCTGAACCCTTTTCATCATTGAGTAAAATGTTTCGACCCTTCCTCCAAATTTCATCGAGCAAAGCAGTGTCGTCCTCAAGGATAGTTCACTACTTCACTCTCATCAAGTCATCCAATCACATTGTCACCACTTCACACACGATAGTCCATTGTTGTCTCTGCTCACGCTACTCGCACCTTCACTACTATAGGGCTTTACCAACATTATGTTTTCTAACCTATGTTGCATAAAATACCACCAAAATACTCTAACTATACTACTCGCCCTTGGGTATAGGGATGAAATTGATCGGCCCATAACCTAATATGTGACCAACCCTACTTGATACACTCCCCTACCCATGAAGTAGAAGAAACTTTGTCCAAACCAACATTACCTAAAAGCAGTTTCTTCTCTGTAACGCTTAACCACCATAATCACTTTCCTACACATACTCTGCCACTGTCCCACGCTCCAAAGCGTAAAGCCCAATCCTCCTCAAATTTATTATAATCACTCCATTACACTCCGCTCCCCTTCCGTTAACAACAACAACAAAAACAATGTAAATTTGTTGCATTCAAGATTATTTAAGACATTCTCATATTCTTTTAGGGTTTTGAGTCGGTCCGTATTTATCATGAGAGTAGACAATGTAACGTTGCGACCAATGAAATTATTTTTCTGGGCCACAATCTCTTATTAGAAACAATCATAAACCATTACAACTTTTTAACTCTCATTCGAAAGTATGTTCTAGTAATCTCGCTTTAAGACGAGATCCTACCTCACCGATCCAAAAAAAAAAACAAAAAAAAAAAGGCACTCATCTCTTCACACGCGCCTCTCCCGCGCGTACTTCAATTTACTCAACCCATTTCCGTTCCTAATCCCGCAATTAACCCTTAATTACTCCCGTGATTCACCCCTACCCCAATGGGAAACGGATAAAACGTTTCTCCATCTCTTTTATCTCTTTCCTTCCTTGTCCTCTTCCTTCTCCCCCCTGCAAAAACACTAGTACGATTTTCCCCCATTTGTTCTTTTTCTTTCTCCTCTTCCTCAACCTTCTTTCCCCACCCATGGCTCCTCCCTCTTTGTAGTCTGTCCCCTCGTGATTCCGCTCTCCCTTTTCACCCCACATGGTCTCTCGCCGGAGACCACCTTTTCAACAATAAATAACCCACATTCTCCCTCCTCCTTTCCCAATTCCACCCCCCTCTCTCTCTCAGACAAAACGTCGAACATCTTGTGCGCACCAAAAATGGCCCTCGTTTCCGGCCGCCTGCTCTCCGTTTTGCTAGTGCTAACCACGGCGCTGGTCAACTCGGAGCCGACTCAGGACAAGCAGGCGCTCCAGGACTTCATCGACCAGGTCCCCCACTCCCGCCACCTCAACTGGAACGCCTCCGGCTCCGCCTGCGACTGGTACGGCGTCCACTGCGACTCCTCCCGGAGCCACGTCTCCGAGCTCCGCCTCCCCGGCGCCGGCCTCCTCGGCCGCATCCCGGAGGCCACCCTCGGCCGCCTCTCCAACCTCCGCGTCCTCTCCCTCCGCAGCAACGGCCTCTACGGAGCCTTACCGGCGGACTTCTCCAACCTCACGCTCCTCCGCAGCCTCTACGTCCAGAACAACCAGCTCTCCGGCGACTTCCCCGCCAGCTTGACTCTGTTGACTCGCCTTGACCGCCTCGATCTCTCCGATAACGCCTTCTCCGGCGCCCTGCCTTCTTCCCTCAACAACCTCACTCAATTGTCCGTCCTCTATCTCCAGAACAACAACTTCTCCGGCGAGCTCCAGAGTATTAGCACCGACCTGAGAGATTTCAACGTCTCGAACAACAAAATCAACGGATCCATCCCCCGGAGCCTGGCTAGGTTTCCGGAGTCTTCTTTCAGGGGGAATCTTCAGCTCTGCGGATCTCCGCTCACCGCTTGCTCCTCCTCGCCTTCTCCTTCGCCGTCGTCGATCGCTTCCTCCCCGCCGGTCCCGTCCAGCCCCGCCGAAACCGGCATCCACAAGAAAAACAAGAAGCTCTCGACCGGCGCGATTATCGCCATCGCCGTCGCCTCGGCGGTGGTCTTCCTGATCCTGCTCCTCTGCCTGGTCTTCTGCTGCCTCCGGCGCCGGCGAGCGCCTGCTTCCAGGTCTCCGAAGCAGTCCGCCTTCTCCGCCGCCGCCGGAGCTCGTTCGGTCGGAGGCGGAGAGGGGACGTCGTCGTCTAAGGACGATCTGACGAGCGGCGCCGTGGAGGGGGACCGGAGCAAGCTGGTGTTCGTGAACAACTATAGCACCGGCGTCGGCGCCGCTTACAGCTTCGATCTGGAGGATCTGTTGAGAGCCTCCGCGGAGGTGCTCGGGAAAGGGAGCGTTGGGACGAGTTACAAGGCGGTGTTGGAGGAGGGGACCACGGTGGTTGTTAAGCGGCTTAAGGATGTGGCCGCCGCCAAGAGGGAGTTCGAGATGCAGATGGAGGTTTTGGGGAACTGTCGCCATGAGAATGTGGTTCCTCTTCGTGCTTACTACTTCTCCAAGGACGAGAAGTTGCTTGTCTTTGACCATTTCCCTGCTGGTAGCTTGTCTTCTCTGTTACACGGTATGTCCTTCATTGTTCAATTTCTCTTAGCATTTTAGTACATTGATTGATTCACAGTTTTGTTCATAGTTCTTTCATTGAGGATTAACAGTGTGCAAATTAGCTGAATTAGTCATTGTTTGAGGATCTGAGTTGACTCGGTTATGGTGTCTTGTTGAACACTGCACTACTACCAATTTGCTGTCATTCTGACTTGAGCTTGACGCTTTAGAATTTTGAGTGGTTGTGTTTGTTGGCATTCAGATGAAAACTCATTCTTTTTTTCTTTGCATTGTTGAACCACTTTTTCTTTTTGCTGATGAGTTGCACACCAGCTAATTCCACCTCCTTTTTGTTTGTAATTATTTGAGTGTGGGGAGTGAGGTAATTATTATAGCTTCAGTGAACTTCAAAGGGTAGTTTCAGCTTTAGCAATCCATGCCCATCAGCCCCATGGAGTCACACTCATCACTCTTGCCTTGGTTAGGTAACCCATTATGTTTACTTTATAAAAAGCATGTGAAAAAAAAGCTGATGTTGGAAATGCTTTAGGTAAGACTTGAGTGCCCTGGTGCTATTCAAGTAGAGCATTCATGGTCATTTAGGATGATGATGGCTTTGTAAACAATGTACTATATTAACTGCATTTGTCATAAACAGAATGCCAATCCAAGATTTAGATTAATACTGTAGCTGAATGTGTGAAACTTAGTGCAGACTTTTCAGCCATAAGATTGGATTTAGATCTTTGTTATAACATGATAAGACTTAACTCAGAAGTTTCAAGCTTCTTTTCCTGGTGAAAAGTTGTGAAATTGTTGGCATGGATTGCAAATTGCTCAGACAATGTATCATCACTAGGAAATTCCGGTAGAAAATGGCTTCTCGGGTCATCTCATGCTGATGTCTTGGCCTTTCCATATAATTCTTGTAGGAAGCAGAGGATCGGGGAAAACGCCACTAGACTGGGACAACAGAATGAGAATAGCAATAGGTACAGCAAGAGGCATATCCTATCTACACGAGTCGGGCAAAGTAGTACATGGCAACATAAAGTCTTCCAACGTCCTCCTGCGCCAAGACCAGCAGGACCCAGCGGTTTCTGACTTTGGCCTCAACCCACTCTTTGCCAACTCGGGCCCACCTAACCGAATGGCAGGCTACCGTGCCCCTGAGGTGCTTGAGACCCGAAGAGTCACTTTCAAGTCCGACGTCTACAGCTTTGGAGTCTTGCTCTTGGAGCTCTTAACAGGGAAAGCACCCAATCAGGTCCAAAAAAAAAAAACAAAATCCCATGACTTGATCACAACTGCACATATCACTTCTTGTGTTTTGATCTCATTTAACCTAAAGAGCTTGTGCATTGGGCTATATTATATAGGCTTCCATGGGAGAGGAGGCGATTGATCTTCCAAGGTGGGTGCAATCGGTGGTCCGAGAGGAGTGGACAGCCGAGGTTTTCGATGTCGAGCTCATGAGGTACAACAACATTGAGGAGGAGATGGTTCAGCTGTTGCAGATAGCCATGGCCTGTGTTTACACAGTGCCTGATCAGAGGCCGTCCATGCCAGACGTGCTCCGAATGATAGAGGAGATCAACCGGAGCGGGCCTGGTAGCGGGCCCAGGCAGTCGTCCGATGATCAGTCTAAGGGATCCGAAGGCCAAACGCCGCCCTTGGAGAGGACACCCACCTCTTCCATCACAACTCCCTAATTATGTCATCACCAATCGACCACCATAGTTAATTTGAAGGGCTAAATTGCGCTGTGGCGGGTAAATAGATGGCTAAAATGCGCCGTGATTGAAGGTGGTGATTGGGGAAAAATCGAACTTGATTGAAAATACGTTGATTTTTTAAGGAAAAGAAATAGTGTTCACTTGTTATTATTTTTCTGAATCTCAGAATCTGTTGTTTACTTGTTTTTATCAACTGTCAATTGAGCTTTTGATTTTTAGTGGAAAATGAAATGACCATCTAGCTGGTGGAATTTCAGTTGGGTATTTATTGAATTTTTTTTCTTGGAATTTTTTTTTTTTTTTTGCTTAACAAAATTTCGTAGTAATCAGACTAGACTGCTTGTCTTGTTGCTTGTTGTAAATGGGCAATTAGGCATATATTCTTCTCTTTTATTTTTTCTTATGCCTCTCTTATGAAATGTGCTTTTATAATTCTCATCGATTGGCCACCTCATGATAGCCACAAAGCCCATTATTTTGTAGGGATGAGCTTGCAAATGAATTTGCCAGGCGAAGCCTAACATTCTAATATACATATATTGATAAAATGATAAGCATATGGTAGTTAGCAAAAGAAAGCAACACAAATGGTGAATTCATAACCCAAGAACTTGCCGATTGACAAACAACAAAGCATGCAAATTATGTAGTTTTAGTTTGGGACTTGTTCAGACTCGAGACCTTTTTTTTTTTTAGGGCGAGACCTTTGATTAAACGGATTATACTAAAATAGATATCTGATGTTCGTATAAATCTCTGGTAGCAGCATATTTTTGACAAATTGATTTATCTTCTTTATTTGCTTTTCTTTTTGCTGTCTTTATGTTTTCCCTTTACTGATACATGTTTTATGGATGGATGGAATTTAAACATCTTTTTCCTTGGTCTGCTATCTTTTCAAATGGTTGGCATGGTCATGCAAAATCAGGTAGTATGCAATAGTATCTCAACTTAATGTTCAAAATTTCCAATATGTACATTATCATGTACTTTTCCACTGGTAGAGTTAATGTACATATACAGAGCACTTTGGCCAATATACTTTTTTAATATAGCAAGCTTTGTAAAATGCTTATGTCAATGATTATCATATATGGTTGACTCTAATCAGAATCAAAGACTAAAATATGAACCCAATTGTATTAGTACAAAATATTCATATATATAATATTAATATATATAATATAAAAATCTGAATTAGTTGAGGTGTTGTTTTGATTGATTAGAATTAGATTGATTGATACTTGATAGTATAAAAATAATTGGTCCAAATTATAAGATGTCATTTTCATTAGGATCAAAGTAGATACCCTTTGGAGTTTGGATGGCGATCCTACCTTGATCAACCTTGTCTTGCTTTCACAGCTGAACTCACCTAATCTAATTAATTACTGTATTTCCCTGCTTGAACCTTTCTTAATCATTACACTTAATTCATAATTAATCGGTTATTATTCTCTGGCAAAATCCTTCACCAAACCCGATTGTCGTTCATTAGACTTGTTTCTCTTGTCGTATATATTGACGAACGTGGTATACATTGTATTTCTTATCGTCATAATATTGTGGTTTATATGCATTTTAGCAAGCTCAGAAAATGGCATCACATCAAAAACCTTGGACCTCTCACCTCTTAATTATCTAACATTCACAGACGAAATAAAATAAATAAAAGGAAATTAAACGAGAAGACCATTATTCAGACCGATCCACATTAGATAATTAAAAAGTTCATGCTCACATAATTGTAGTAGCAACATGACAACAATTCCAACTCCAGGGAAATTGATTTTATAACTTGGAAATTATTATAGCTTTCAACTTTCGAGGTGTGCGCTCATAACTTTGGAGGTGGTAAGTTTACCAGTTGTTGGATCTTATAATTGCTCCTCTTAACGTACTACACCTAACTAATGCAACGTAAACACACAAGTAGTTCTTATGTTGGTAATTATATATCTATCAATCTATGGAAATATTAGGAAATCGCAAGGAGTTATGAGAGAAAACGAAAAAACACCGACACGAGATTTGTTCAACTAGTTCGTCACAAAAGCGACTATGCCTATAGATACCATCAAACTCGGGTTTTCCACAGTTCCAATAGTCTTAGACATACGATTATATAACAATCAAAGAGTATACAAAAAGTTCCCAATACAGATTTTTCAGCGTCAATTGAGGATTCATGGCCCAAGCCCAACATACGAGGATGCTCAAAAGTCATTTCTAGAAAAGGCTTGGCCCATTTCAAGAGCCTGTTTAATTATTTAATTATTTAAGGCATTTCTAGGCTTTAACAAAGCGTTTGTAGTCCAACGGTTAGGATAATTGCCTTCCAAGCAATAGACCCTGTTCGACTCCCGGCAGACGCATTTTTTCTGGCGAAAATAAATTTAATTTTATTTGATTATATAGTGTATTCATGAAAATAAGTGCACGTAATAATAGAATTAAATATATGTATTCTTTTTCGATCTACAAGTAGACAAAATTAATCGAGCAATCTTCTTCGTCACCCTAATTGAAATAATTCTTGAGAGCCCACTAGGGAAAAAGCCTAGATACTATTCGCAAGTACTTTTTATGAGGATAAAGGTCCAAAACTAAGAAAAAGATTACCTTTAACTACCACTAATTAAAAATTACAAGAAGAGGAAAAAAGCTGTTCCCCAAGAAGAACAAGAAATGTTTATTCAATTTACAAACGACAATTTTAGGTCTTTTGCATTCCATAAAGACAAAACACACATTTTAGATTGAAAACTTGCAAAATTCTTGATTAATCTACGTACGTAGGTTGTGCAAGCTCTTTATATATGCTT
This sequence comes from Polygonum maritimum, assembly GCA_963924305.1. Taxonomy (NCBI): domain Eukaryota; kingdom Viridiplantae; phylum Streptophyta; class Magnoliopsida; order Caryophyllales; family Polygonaceae; genus Polygonum; species Polygonum maritimum. The sequence goes on along the minus strand of OZ002732.1, from coordinate 37,076,595 downwards.
GTAAATTGTAGTAATATTCCTATGTTGAATTTCATTACAAAATCTTCACGTTGGATAAGAAAAATCAATTAGTGAATATATGTATTTGAATTAGGTTCTTATTCCAGGCAATTGAATCAAAGAATTTAGGTATTGAAAACGAAGTACACGCACAAGTATGTGATTATGTAAAACAAAATATATTCATATCTTTTCTTATTTAGTCCAATAGCAAAATGTTGTGTGTTTTTATTATAATGGGAATCTCTAAAAAAGATGCATCAAAAGAAACCGTAGATGTAAAAATCAGTCCTACACAACTTTCACAAAATGCAAAAGTATCAGAAACATAATATTCCCCATAATTAAAATAAAAAAAAGTCTACATTGAATGAATTTTTCTTAGTGTTTGAAAAACATATGCTTGATTGGTGAATAATACGGCAACAACTGGATTTTGGATAAAATGGGATCTGATACAACAGCTCTGAAACCTACAATTTCTTGCTTTTCATTCCTTATTCTATGCTTGATGATCTCTCTTCTTTTTACGGTTCTCATCCATTTAAAAAAGATCAATTTCATCATTTTATTCCCTCTTAGAGATGTACAAAAATACATTACCAGTCCCAGATACACTTAAGAGTACGTGCAATTAATGATCTTTCACCACCTTAATAACGTAGTTAACCTTAATGAATAAGGTATTGTTGTACTAATGTGTGTCTTGATCTGTCGTTGGTGGGTATCTGCCATGAGTACGTATCGGGGGGTCGGAAGACAGCATGCTCGACCATAGTCTAGCTCGCTGACTTGACGCCCCCTAACCTTTTTCCTGTGATTGAGTTTTTTATAATTTGTTTGGTATACGTCCATAATTTGATTTAGGAATTCAAGAGTCTTCATAGATACTCTTGGGAGCATCCCTCGTGGGATGATAACACTTCAAAGTAAACTCATGAATTTTCAACCAGTGAGCTGATGCTTCAAGAGCATGTTAAATCTCTATTGTTTGTCCTTCGATATAACCATGGCTAGAATTATTCTCATTGTGACAAGTTTAACTACGGGCAAAAATGTATGTTTATAGGATTTACTTTCCTTTTGACTAAACTAGTTGAGCTGCGCTACAACTAGCACTTTTCAGCCAGCTGAAAAAGGGATGCGCGTTAGGGATTATATCTCTCTATACAACCATCTTTATAGCATACCTAAACTTTATCCTGTACAAACATTTAATAAAAAAGGATCGGAATAGCGTTATGGTGTATTCTAAAGATGTTAATTCCTAAGAATTATAACTCTAAATCTTACAACTCTTGATCATATCCATATATGGCATGCAACTTCTTAAGATCTTACTTGGCTTGAGAAGATATGTAACATTAGCTTCTTAATTATTGTCATAATTTGTGTTGGCGAAGCATAATCCTGCATTTAACAAGGATCTTACATGCCTTAGCATGCTTGATCTTCTCAAAATAAACGTTAACATCGGATCTAGAGGCGTGGGCATGAGTGAATACAGGATTGTTCGAAAAGGGGATGATCCACGAGACTACGACTACAATACAAGTCTCGGGCATGGACGGATCATCTTGATGAATCACGTCTTCACCCCGCCTTGACCCTTCTAGTGGGAGTGGGTTCTCAAAATTTGCTTCGCTCTCGAAGTCTCCCATGTAAATATCGTCGCTCATCTGACTCATACCCCCTAGATCTACCCATGGCTTCGCGAAAGATGTTGGTTGTGAGGATCCACTACTTGGTGATAATGTTGAATTAATGGCGAAGGTTCATGTGCTACTTGGAGAAGCTAAGCCAACGGATCAAGAAGTGGATGCGTGGTTGTACCTCTAGGGAAATCAATATTGTTTCCTCTATGGAAAACAAATCAACACTTGAATGTGATGGAGAAGAACTAAAATATAATCTTGTCAAAGCACTCTCAAAGTTGAATAAGGTGCTATTGCATTGTGCGAATTGGTTGAGATCGGTGTGTAGTCGAAAACATGTTCCTAGAAAACAAATTTTATATGATAAAATGCTCGTCTTCAAATTCACCATATTATAAAATATGCTAGGAAGCCCATCTTATCCCTTTTAGGAGAAGTGTATTGTGCAAAGAACAAACAACCAAATGTAAACTCACATATATTGTCAAAGAGACTTGCTGTGAAACACCACATAGGTTGTCTTCCATTCCAAGTGAGTTAGAAGTTCATTAATCAAACAAGTTAGTGTTGAGATGTTAATTGATCCCAATAATGATCCCGACGTATTTTGATGATGATTGAACACTCGTGAAGTATTTAATGTACTTTGCTAAGAATTTCAGGATCATTCAAGTATAAATGAGCAAATTAAAGAAACAAAAGCAGGATCAATCGTCATAAACAGCTAAGGGAACAAAGCTATAATCGACGTGCTCGTTGATTCCTGATTGTACCACCATGGGGATCAACGCAAAGGTATGAGACTATATATGGAAAGTTGGATCAACTCGTGGGCACCAAGGAGGGATCTTTCCTTATTTGGAATGACGTGTTGATGAACGATTATGGAGAGAAGATAAGATCTTGTGGAGGATGAGATCTCTTCCAGTTAGGATAAATTTTATCTTGAATATATCTTGTATCTTAAGATAGAATTTATTTAATAAATCTTTATTTTATATTAGAAGATAGGATTTTGCCCTAGCTTTTAGTATATATAGAGGTTGATGTATTAGGTTAAAATTAACGAGTTTAGAAAGGTCTAGAGAGCTTTGTGTGATCTAGGAGAGCACACAAAGACTTTTATCGAGTTGTGTACGAAGATTAAATGTGTGGATCGAGTTTGCTTTGTCGAGTTCTAAGGGTGTTCGATGCTGAGGGATCGAAGTCTGGCGATTAGGAGTTGTGTACACCTAGAGACAGGGAATTGCTCTTGTTCACTCTTGAGTATAAAAATTGCAAATTTGATTTGGAATTGCTCGTGTTGTTGTTTGTTAATTACTTGTTTGTTTAATTTCCGCTGCCCAATTCGTTGATCCCTCTGGAGGTACAACACCTGTATTCTCACACATAGATCCTATAGTTAGAAACCTTCCACCAAAAAAAAGGTTAAAAACCAGGACACGATCTACTCAATTTTTTTAAGTAGATCGTGAGAGGTCATGTAGACGTGTGAAGTCTAGGGGGTCATGTAGGATTCTTGAAAATGCGGATGGAGTAACAAATCGGAAATTCCCGGTCTGGTTTGGTTCTAAACCGGTAGTATTTTTTATAAAAATAGCTTTTAATAAAATTTATTCTTTTATAATAAAAAAACTAATTAAGATTTATCATATATAGTTACAATAACTTAAAAAGATATATACATAATTTTGTTAAGTTTTTATCGCATATAACCTATTATTTCATAAAAATTAATATTAATACTTTTAGTTAAAAAAAATCGATTCAAAATAATTTTGGACCGAACTGAATCATGAACCAAATCTTGAAAAATATATACTAAAGAACAAATCGAATGATTTTTGATCCGGTCCATACCCGACCCGACTAAAAAATCCGGTCCATACCGAACTTTGTTAGTTCTGGTGTTACTCCCTGTAGGAAATAGTTAACACTCACAGGAAACAGTCAGCGTGGACTGTTACCTCTTCCTCCTAGTCAAGGGGAACGATCAATGAAACCTGTCTTCGGATAGATTTGAATCGTGTGTTCACTTTCCGAAATCAGAATTTTGCCCCTTATAAGCCTAGGGAATCCGCAAAATCCGAAGTGAGATAAGACAAATCTTCTAGTTCTCTCAAGGCTCGTGATGAGAACTAAACTATAGAAAATGTAAGAATAGATGTATGACTTCGTATTGATTTGATCTTAAGTGAAATCAAGTAACCAACCACGACTCTATCTTCCATTCTCCTTATATAAGACGTAGGAAGCAGTTGTGGGAATGATTAATGGCAGTTACCAACCGTTGGTGGCAGTTACTAACCGTTACTGGCGGTTACTTGTGGTTATTGGTGGTTACCAACAGCCACACGTGGGATAGACAATAATATCCACGTCACCATTAATTATTAACATAATAAGGAAGTTACAAAGCGGTTCATGTCGGTTTTACATGACCGTTATACAAACTGACCCAGAGGGAACAGTTCACTGTTCCATCGAATAGAACAATCTGTCAGATTTATCTTTGTTTCTTCCAAGACAATAAAGTCGTTGTTACCCACCTGGTAGCAGTACTTATCAATCATCTTAGAGACTAAAGTCTGAACATCAAGTTGGTCTCTTGTCGTAGAGACATCGTTCCACTGTTACCCTATGGGTAACAACGTAATTCCTTAATATCTCCCTTTAGATCTCAAGTATACTTGTACAAGCGTGTACTCCACACCCCCAAACTTGTAACAAGTAAAGTGACATCTCATAAAGTCGTATGAATCCTGACGACACTAAATGGCCACTGTTCCCTAGTCACTGGTACCCCTAGGGAAACAGTTCTGATGACACTAAAATCACCAACAATCCTCCCCCATTTTAGTATAATCCTTGATTCATAAAATAAGCAAGCCTTCATCTCAAACTCATGCATAAACATAAATGTCGTGACGATTGAATTTATGTCTTAGTGTAATTACACATTTCATACATCACGGAATCATGGTGTCCTAAGGATTGAACCAATCAACCTCTTTAGAAGCATGAAGATAACACACACATAAGTTACTATACATTTCTATAGTCTAACTTGACTCCATTAATGGTCCTTGAGTCCATATCCATTCATGAGCGTATGTGAAGCCAACCCAAGCTTCATGGAGCGACCAGAAACTCCACGCCCACATAGGTAGATCCTTTAGTCGTACACCTACATTGCACTTTTTCAAAGGAACTATTAAGAAGAATGAATCTTCAACCTCTAGACCTGTAGGAACAAAGCACGTACCCAGGGGACTGTTACCGTGTGCTTTCAAATCTCTAGGAGAGGGCTTTCCACATTGAATTCGTCCCTAATGTTACTCAGGAAGGAATTGGGTATCCCACCGCTAGAGAGTCTTTAAACGGGTCTTAATCCCATCCCCTTAGCAGACTTGGAGACCAAGTCCCTTGCTAACCCCTTCGTCAAGTGATCAGCCAAATTCTGTTGTGAACTCACAAAATCCACTGATACCACCCCATGCGTAATGAGCTCTCTTACCGCACTATGCCTCACACCCAAGTGACGTGATTTCCCATTGTATACATGACTATATGCTTTAGCCAAAGTTGCAGCGCTATCACAATGGATTGATATGGGTGAAATCGGTTTTTCCCACAAGGGAACATCATACACCAAGTTCCTTAACCATTTTGCCTCTTTTCCAGCAGCAGCCAAGGCAATGAATTCCGATTCCATGGTAGAACTTGAAATGCAAGTTTGTTTCTTTGAGGCCCAGGAGATTGCACCTCCCCCAAGAAGAAACACCCACCCACTAGTAGATGAATGGTCATCTTCATTAGTTATCCAACTTGCATCAGAATATCCTTCTATCACCGAAGGTGATCCATCATAAGTAAGACCATACTCCACTGTTCCCTTCAAGTACCTAAGTATCCTACGAACAGCCTACCAATGGTATGCACTAGGATTACTAGTGTAACGGCTTAGTTTCCCTACTACAAAAGCAATATCCGGTCTCGTACTAGTCATAGCATACATCAAGCATCCAATTATCCTGGAATACTCAAGCTGTAACATCGCTGTTCCCTGGTAAGGGAACAGTTTCATAGATGGATCATATGGAGTACTCATAGGAGTATAACTGTTACCGTTAAACGTTTCCAACACTTTCTCAATATAATGAGATTGTGATAAAGATAAAACTCCATTTTCCCCCCTTTTTATCTTAATCCCTAAGATAACATCGGCTTCCCCCATGTCCTTCATGGAGAACTGTGATGACAAGAATTCCTTCACAAGATCCACTTGTACCTGATCTGTACCAAAGATCAACATGTCATCCACATATAGGCAAATAATGACTCCGTTCCTTGAGTCATCAAATTTGCTATATACACATTTGTCTACTTGGTTCAATTTGAATCCATTAGACAACACAACCTCATCGAACTTACGATGCCATTGCTTAGGTGCTTGTTTCAACCCATACAAGGATTTGATCAACTTGCACACTTTATGCTCTTGGCCTGGCATAATAAAACCCTCAGGTTGTTTCATATAAACTTCCTCTTCTAAATCCCCATTAAGGAACGCAGTTTTAACGTCCATTTGGTGGATCACTAGATTGTGTATAGTTGCTAAAGCAATCAATAACCTAATAGTGGTGATATGTGCCACAGGTGCATAGGTATCAAAGTAGTCGGTCCCATACTTTTGTCTAAAGCCTTGGACAACCAATCTGGCCTTAAACTTGTCTATGGTACCATCCACCTTCATCTTCCTCTTGAAGATCCACTTACTTCCCAACGGTTTACAACCAGGGGGAAGATCAGCTAATATCCATGTATTGTTCCCCATGATGGAATCCATCTCATCATTTATGGCCTCCTTCCAAAAGGACACGTCTTGAGACTTCATAGCCTCATCAAAGGTCCTTGGTTCATCCTCAATGTTGTAGCAATACAAATGATTAGAACCAACCTCGTCCCTTGATCCTTCAACCAAGTAAACATGGAAGTCGGGACCAAAGGATGTTCCCTTCCTTACTCTTCTGCTTCTCCTGATTTCAGGTTCATTGTTCCCATTTAGTAACTCAGAACCACTGTTACCCCTGGGTTCAGGAACCACTACACTATCTTCACTTGAGTTGGGTACCATATCTTTTAATATGGGTATCAGTGAGAATCGATTTTCATCAAATATTGCATCTCTTGACTCAATAACGGTGTGAACCGAAATAAATTTGTTAGGTTCAATTACATAGAACCTATATGCCTTGGAATGCTCAGCATATCCAATAAAGATGCATTCTACACCTCTTTCACCCAACGTTCTTCTCTTGGGATCAGTTAGCCTAACAACAGCCCGACATCCCCAAACCCGAAGATAATTCAAACTCAGTTTCCTTTTGAACCAAAGTTCATAAGGGGTCGTCTTGTTCCTTTTATTAGGAACCCTATTCAACAGGTAACAGGCCGTTAACATAGCCTCTCCCCAAAACCCCTCATTCAATCCGGAGTAGGAAAGCATGGAATTGACCATTTCCTTGAGAACTCTATTCTTTCTCTCCGATACACCATTTTGTTGTGGTGTGTAAGGAACAGTAGTTTCATGGATAATACCTATGGACTGGAAGTATTCAGGGTCGAAGTATTCACCCCCCCTATCAGTGCACAATCTTTTGATCACTGTTCCCACTTGAAGTTCCACTTTGGTTTTATAAAGTTTGAACTTCTCTAGGGCCTCATCCTTGGTATGCAATAAAAATACATAGCAATAACGAGAATAATCATCGATATATGTAACTACATACTTCTTATTTCCAATAGAAGGAGTAGCATGAAAATCACATAAATCACTATGTATCAGTTCAAGTATGGCACTGTTCCTCTGAACACTAGGAAACGGTTGTCTTGTGATCTTGTTTAGCATGCATGTTCTACATTTTTCTAAACTCATGTCAAATGGTGGAATTAACCAGTTCTAGACATATCAAGCATGCGTTTATAATGTACATGTCCTATCCGAGCATGCCACAAAAAAGAGACTGTTCCTGAGGGAACAGTAGTTGATCCCGAACACATGGGAACGACAGTTGATCCCAAATGAGCAAATTCATTTGAACAAGTCATGTAAACTGAATTCATAACTTTATTAATGCTTAATTTAAACATTCCATTACATAAATAGCCACGGCCAACAAATACACCGCCTTTTGACAATATAAACTTGTCGGCTTCAAACACCAAACGAAAACCTAATTTATTGAGAATACTACCAGAAACTAAGTTTTTCCTTATTCTGGGTACATACAACACATCCTTAAGAGTTAAAGTCTGCCCAGATGAGAACACCAACTCTATTTGGCCTTTGCCTTGAACGGGAACAGTTGACTCGTTACCCATATGAAGAACACGTCCATCATCCACGGGAATGAAAGACTTGAACATCGATTTGTCTCTACACACGTGAGTGGTAGCACCTGAGTCAACCCACCATGCTATCTCATCATCCTGCACAAAAAGGCCTCAGAAATCATAGAAACAAAATCCATACTAGGAAATGTAACCATACAGGGAACAGTTGTCGTTCCCTTCTGACCTTGATGAGATTTTTGCCCTTGTTCCTTAGAACCTTGAGCAGACCGGTTTGAAACTTGATTATTCCCCTTTGCAGCCTTGCAATCTCTTTTGAAGTGCCCCGGCTTACCACAGTACCAACAACCGTTACCCTTTGGGGAACGCTTCTTGTTGGGACCAGTGTATGTGTTGTTACGTGGCCTCTTCTGGCCTTTGTTCTTGTTGTTCCCCTTCTGAGAACCACCTTCTACCATGTTAAAGGAAGAAGATCCTGGAGTATCCTTCTCTTTCCCTTTCTCTTGCTCACGAAGGCTTTCCTCGATACGCAAGTGACTTCCAAGTTCAACAAGGGAAAGGTTTTCTTTCTTATGTTTCAACATATGTTTGAAATCTTTCCATGATGGAGGCAACTTGTCAATAATACATGAAACCGAAATGGATTCATCCATATTCAACTTGTGTTGAGTATATTGCCCCAAGATACGAAGTATCTCATTGTATTGTTCCATCACGGGTCTGGCATCAACCATCTTGTAATTATTAAAATTACTCACAAGGAACTTCACACTTGAAGCATCCTCAGCCATGTACTTGGACTCAAGAGAGTCCCAAAGCTCTTTCGCGGATTCAACATTTTGGTACACATCAAAGAGAGAATCGGACATACCATTTAAGATGTGGCCTCTACATATGTAGTCGTCGTTCTCCCATTTGTTTCTTTTCCTAACGTCTTCAAGGATTGCATCATCATCATTCAACTCGGGCATCGGCGTGGACAGGACATACACCACCTTGAGGGTGGTCAAGAGGAAATGCATCTTCTTCTGCCAACGGCGGAAGTCCATCCCCTCAAACTTGTCCAACTTTTGGAACTTTGAACTCATCTCACGCACAGACGTCATTGATCCTAAAATTCTGATTTCGATTGTTAGTTCTGGTGTTACTCCCTGTAGGAAACAGTTAACACTCACAGGAAACAGTCAGCGTGGACTGTTACCTCTTCCTCCTAGTCAAGGGGAACGATCAATGAAACCTGTCTTCGGATAGATTTGAATCGTGTGTTCACTTTCCGAAATCAGAATTTTGCCCCTTATAAGCCTAGGGAATCCGCAAAATCCGAAGTGAGATAAGACAAATCTTCTAGTTCTCTCAAGGCTCGTGATGAGAACTAAACTATAGAAAATGTAAGAATAGATGTATGACTTCGTATTGATTTGATCTTAAGTGAAATCAAGTAACCAACCACGACTCTATCTTCCATTCTCCTTATATAAGACGTAGGAAGCAGTTGTGGGAATGATTAATGGCAGTTACCAACCGTTGGTGGCAGTTACTAACCGTTACTGGCGGTTACTTGTGGTTATTGGTGGTTACCAACAGCCACACGTGGGATAGACAATAATATCCACGTCACCATTAATTATTAACATAATAAGGAAGTTACAAAGCGGTTCATGTCGGTTTTACATGACCGTTATACAAACTGACCCAGAGGGAACAGTTCACTGTTCCATCGAATAGAACAATCTGTCAGATTTATCTTTGTCTCTTCCAAGACAATAAAGTCGTTGTTACCCACCTGGTAACAGTACTTATCAATCATCTTAGAGACTAAAGTCTGAACATCAAGTTGGTCTCTTGTCGTAGAGACATCGTTCCACTGTTACCCTATGGGTAACAACGTAATTCCTTAATATCTCCCTTTAGATCTCAAGTATACTTGTACAAGCGTGTACTCCACACCCCCAAACTTGTAACAAGTAAAGTGACATCTCATAAAGTTGTATGAATCCTGACGACACTAAATGGCCACTGTTCCCTAATCACTGGTACCCCTAGGGAAACAGTTCTGATGACACTAAAATCATCAACAAACTTCGCACGGTCCTAGTAGGGCACCAAAGCTAAAAGAAGGGATGTGGGCGCGGGTGTGTCGACCTAAATCTCTCAAATTGGTAAGCCTGTTCAGACAAAAGGTATATTCAGATGAAGGACATCCAGGGAATATATAAACACGTGTCACGAGGCAGAAGAATCTACTTTGGCATCTCAAAAAACTAAAGAAACGTGAAAGAGTCGAGAGAAAAAGGAGCACATTGGAGTCTTGCGATTCAATCCTCTTCTCACCATCCTTTATGCACCAATTACATAGCATCCACCTTTTTTTCCTTTTCCTTTCGTATTTAATCTACTTTTGGGATTCCCTACAATACAACCCCTTGCCAAATGCCAAGGCTCCGTAGAAAAAGATTGGTTAATTCAATTTTATTGGTTCTAATTATAATATTTATCATGTAGTAGAGTATGTATGTTTTAAGCATTTACTAGTTGTACCTGTCGTACCACGTACGACTATGTTTTAAATATTTATATTATTTTGAATGCATTATACTATTGGATTTAGACACATTTAATTTTACTTACTAATAAAATGCATCTTGATAGTACTATTGAATTTATTCGAATGAACTTGTTTTATAAAAAAAAATAACATCATACATTCCATGTAGATAAATATATTAAAATATTTTAAATATTTACATTTGCCATATAATATAATATTAAAATATTTTAATATTTATAGTTTTTTTAGGATATTTGTAAATATTTTCTCAATTAGTATTGTATTCATAGATTGTAAATCTAAACATTTTCTTAATTAGTATGGTATTTATGGATGCAATTTCATTTATTTAATTTTTTTTAACATATAAGGCTATTATGCGGAATTTGCAAAACCTCGGGGTCACCATGGGGAATTACGGAAAGATTTGTTTACCCCGCGGAATTTGCAAAACCTCGGGTCACCATGCGGAATTATGGAAAGATTGTTTATCACGCGGAATTTGCAAAACCTCAGGATCACTATGCGGAATTTACCTAAAATTAATCAGGATATAGAATTGTTTATATATACTTTATTTATAATTAACTTAATACAAAGTGAGGGGAGGGATGAGTCTACATATCCCGGCCTTATCATATATGTTCATATGTATATCAATTAATATCTCAACAAAAATCCACGTTTCAATTTGGATCAAAATTTTTTAGTATAAATCTCAATCACGTATATATAATTTCATGCATTAGAAAAAAAACCGGATTTGCTTTTCCCAAATCTTTTATAAAAAAATATCTTTAGATAGTATGACTTTAAAGATAAAATTGAGAATTAGATAATTAAGGGAAATAAAAGATATAGAGTTGTTATTATCTTTGAGTTGAAAAAAAAAATTAAAATCAAACGGGGCCAGAATCAACGTGGTGGCTCGAAAACGGTCGGCTTTTATAATATATATATATATTGATGATTTTAGTTATGCATTTATAATTTATAATTCTTGATGGTTTATTAGAATGTTTTTCAGTGTTTCATACTTATTTTTAGAAAATGGGAAAAAAATTGACCGTGTTGGGAAAAACTTCCCCTCTTAAGGAAAGTTTGTGGAAGGAAAGTCTGGAGTGCTTAGTTTGGCTTTTATTTGAATAAATTCTTAATAAATATCCCCTCGATCTCTTTTAATCAAAACAAAATTTGTATTCTTCTCGTTAAATTACCATTTATTTTCATGTTATGGCTTATACAATTCAGTTTGACTTTTAACGGCTAGTTGTGTGAATCGTACTTAAAACTTGAATATAGAAAGACCGAACTCGAATCCAACTGAATAACTCATATGATAGGTCAAGTTACTACATAGTCTTGTTTTTGTTTTATAACTTTTAAAATATCACCTCTCTTCTAACCAGCACAAAAAATGTCTTCTTCTCATTCTCCAACTCCATCATGGTCATACTAGGGTGCAAGGTTTGCTTTTTTGATGGAATAGGAATTTGATGCAGTCTTCTTCTTCATCGTCTTATTCCATATATTTCTACTCACTTTCGTAAAAAGACCTCTTCTAGTCGCACTCTCTTTTCCCTTGTCCCCACGAACGATGCTCTCTTATTTCCAATTCTCAATTATTTAATTTATTTAATAAAACCCTAAAATATAATGTGACTTAGACCTGCCCAAACGCGGGTCGGCCCGCCCGGCCCGCCCGCAAATAAGGCGGGCTTGGACAAGGGTTCAGGCCCTACGGGCCAGGCCCGGCCCGCCCATATTTAATCCGGACCGGGTATGGACTAACGGTTTAGCCCATGCGGGCCGCTAGGCCCGGCCCGGCCCGTAACATTTTATAAAAAAATATATATATCGAAATATATTTTATACACCTCATGCCTTCTGAAATTAACCTAGCCTCCTAGACTCGATGCATCTCTCTATTCTCTTAGACTCTCGCTCACTTCCGCATCTCCCTCTCTAGGAGTCTAATCCCGATCTGCCTCTTTGTCCTCGCTCACGCGCCGCTCACGCCATTCCCGATCTACTCTCTTCTCGGTCGGCGGTCGCCATTCTCTTCGAGGTTTAGCATTAGTCGGTCGGTAGTCTTCTGATTTGTTCCGGCGTTCCTAGTCTTCCCGGTCGCCATTCTTTTTTCGTGCAGGTTTGCATATTGGCAAAAACAAATGCTAGATTTTTTGCGGGCCGGGTTGTCCATGGGCCAGCCCGGCCCGCAATGTCGGGCGGGCTTGGGCCGTATTTTCAGCCCATTGGGAAAAAGTTTTAGCCCGGCCCAAGCCCGCATTTGGACAGGTCTAATGTGACTGTTCTTACTGCCTTTTTATTTGTACATTTTGCTATTAGGCTTGTAATATGTATGAGTCCAACTGCGGTAATTCACTTAAAATTACTCTATCACTTTCACATATATGATCAACGACTCGATCTTAAGGTCATTACTTTACCAAAGAAACTCCATATATGTCACCATGTACGTACGTGCATGCATTCCACGTACTATTATAAGTAAAAAGCGGTTAAAACTTAGTGTATATATCAAAAAAGGATTTCTTTTACGAAAAATAAGTCATCAAATGTTTAGCCTATCAAAAATAGGTGTTAATACTATAAATAGTTGTTATACACTAGAATATATTCTTTTTGTTGTATAGATGCATTTTGGTTGAATACGTATTTTTATTGATTAAATAACTGATTGAGGTTAAATTTATGAAATTCAGACACCAACTCTTTTTTTTTTGTTGTAATTACACTTTTTAAGAAAGAGGAGAATCACATTTACCTTCTAGCCCACTTCATTAAAGTAGGTGAAGAAGATATTCCATATGACTTAGGGTTTTCTTTCCTTTTCTTTATCATTTTTTAAAAAAAATATCGAGGGTTCTCCTAATCTCTTTTTCTTTCTGGTAAATATTCTCTTTAATCCCCTTTTTATGTGAGTGGATGGATGTGTGTGAGTGAGTTTGATCCTTCTTTTGCTAAGAGTAGTGGAATGGAATTACAACTAATTTAAGATATTCCTTCCTTAACCCTTTGCATTCTGTTCTTCACTTTAGCAGTGAATCTCTCCCTCTTTTTTCACACTCAATTTTATGTTACACCAATACCAATTATGCTTACTTTTACAACCAAAAATTCATTAAAAATTATGCAACTTTGCTTGGTGGATGAATGATACTCTCTAGTACTCCCTCCGTTTCATAATAAGTGTCGTTTTAGCTCTTAACACAATTTTTAAGAAAAACAATCATTCACTTTAAAACTTACAACTTTTTCTTAATCTTACCACTCATTACATTTTTTTGGCCAATGAATGAACAACTTTAGTCAACAAGTACACATTCCAATAAAAATTATCATTATTTGCCCCTAATAAATCACTTTGAAAACCTAAAACGACACATATTATGAAACAAATTTTAAGTGCTAAAACGACACTTATTGTGAAACGGAGGGAGTACCATTTTTTTCTTTTTTCTTTTCCTTAGTTAATATTCGCACCATTTAACCCTCATAACCTAATATATTCCGCTTTAGTTTTGGTATATAACAAGTATAAATTAAATATTATATTGATTGACATAAAGAGTCGGCTAGTAGAAATTACAAATGACAACTAGCCGTTATTTATCTACTATAGTGGAAAAGGCATTATTCTATTCTCGGTTCGATTATATATATTGGATCCAAATTAAATACCAAATCAATCCTATATAAAATTAAATTAGAAATTGAATTACAAAAGGTAATCTCCATCCAATTAGCTCAATTGTTGTGTGTATTTGTAACTTTGTAACCCATAAAATTACGAAGTTGGGTTATGATCTTCCTATTGAACACGTTTCTAAATTAATTAGAAGTTTAATTACCATAAGATTTTCTACTATGAAATATGGTACTAACTTTACCTCAATGTCCTATATATGTTGTAATATATTCCAACTAATATACTTGCATTTTTTAGTAATAACATAAAAGTATTAGCAACTCTCGGATATTTAGTCAATCGGTTATGTATTCTATGTAGTATCTAGAAGTCTTTCATTCGACTCTCATAGATAGTAACCTCAACTAAAAAAATTATACTTATTTTGCATAGTGTTGGAACTTGGGAACATATTAAATCATGACTTCACCAAAATATATACACTGTGATTTTAACAACATATACAAGAATAAATATAATGCATATTGATCGATTGAGTTTATGATGTGAATTTACTACACTAGTGAAAAATTCTCTCTATGAAAGAATTACTATGCATACTTTACTATTTCTTCTAACTTTTTCTTTTCATTTTTTTTATAATTAATTCATAGATAGCACCCTTTAAAGTTCCCTACCCCACTTTATTCTTCCATGGATATAACTCAACCCTAAACGAAAAAGAAGAAGATACTCCTTGTGTACCTTCACAAACAACTTGCTCCTTTTCTTTCTACTCTTCTTTTGGTCTTCTTCGTGCCTACAAACTCTTATAAGAACCACCACATTTGCAACACCAAACGTTATTCAATCCTTCCTTGTAATCTAAAAAAACCACAACGTACTACTAAACCCTATATCCTCCACCAACGTCCCCATGGTGGCAAATTCTTCGCCTTCGGACCTCAGCCTCGAATGCAAACCACAGAGCTACTCCATGTTACTCAGATCCTTCGGTTCCGATCATATCCAACTGCACAAGCTCGAGGAGTACCTCTCTCTTCTCGAGGAAGAACGCCTCAAGATCGACGCTTTCAAGCGCGAGTTGCCCCTTTGCATGCAACTTCTCACAAATGGTATTGCAGTTTAGCTTTGTAAATCAGGCCCTATATTTAGATTGTGTGCATAGTTGTAGTTATGCCCAAATTGTAGCTTTTCGTCTCCTATCTTTTGTCTTTCTCATTTTCCTTCCTTTCCTTCCAATAGATAGAGATGAAGATTAGCTTTCTATGCATGGTACTTCTAGTTTTGTTTTGCTAGTACCTTCGAAACTTATACACCTTCATTCAATATATATGATTATATTATTTTTAATTAATTGTATTTATGAATCAACAGCCATGGAAGTCTCTAGGCAGCAACTACAATCCTACAAAGCAACAACTACAAACCAAGAGAAAAAACCCATTCTTGAAGAGTTCATACCCATGAAGCATACAAACTCGGAAGGCTCATCAGATCAGCAGAAAACGCCAAACCCCAACTCCGACAAAGCGAACTGGATGACCTCAGCACAGCTATGGAGCCAGGCGAACGAAGGAGCGACAACCAAGCAATCGGCCTCGCTCTCTTCTAGCAAGGATTCTGAGATGGGAGTTAATCCCAAACTATCCCTATTAGACATCACTAATGAGAATATTAACAAGGAAAGGAATATTAGTGGTGGAGCTTTTCTTCCTTTCACAAAAGAAAGGAGCTCAAACTCCATTAGTCACGATCTGACCCTTACATCAGAGGAAAAAGAGACTGAAGAAATGAGGTGTTTGAAGAGTAATGAAGGTGGGTTTGCATCTGAGAACTCATTGAAGGTGGATGGAGCTCAAACGAATGTCGCCGGAGCTACGAACACAAGCCAAACGAATAGGAAGCAGAGGAGGTGTTGGTCGCCGGACTTGCATCGCCGGTTTGTGAACGCTCTTCAGATGCTTGGTGGGTCTCAAGGTTAGTACTCACTACTCCAATCCCCCTAGCCTTTTGTTTGCTATAGTATATATCAGGTGCTTCAAACTAGCTTTATTAGGCTAGCCTTGAGCTTTCAATTTGTAGATTTGAAGCATTTTTAATTGCCTATCTATATTAAACTCAAAGTTATAACCAAACAAGTCCAAAGCGAACGAGTGAACCGTTTCTTCATGTGTGCTTTTTCCATAATGAGGAGGTATAAGATATCATAGGAACATAATTCTCCAATCATCATGATTTATCATATGACCATATATTTAGTGGTGTCTCTAGGATTAATAGTATATAGTAGTTGATGAGTGTTTCATAATTACAGTTGCAACCCCAAAGCAAATCAGGGAGCTCATGAAGGTTGATGGCTTGACTAATGATGAAGTTAAAAGCCACTTGCAGGTCAGTTTCTCTCTCTTCCCATGCAAAAGCAGCACAAACATATAAAACAACTATGTTTAAGCTTAATAGTCCTGTAATTGATCTTGATTATTGCTTTGCATCCTCCTCTTGCAGAAGTACAGGCTTCACACAAGAAGGCCAGGGCCAAGTCCTCAACAATCAGGGGCTCCCGGGCCCCAGTTGGTCGTCCTAGGTGGCATATGGGTTCCACCGGAGTACGCCACCTCAGCCGCTGCCCACCACCACCACATGGTACAACAATCCACCATCTACAACGCCCACCCGACCGCCCAGGTGGGCCCACACTACTGCCCTCCGGCAATCCCACAGGCCGAATTCTACCCTCCGCCACTTCCGCATGCTCTTCCCCACCACCACCACCCCAACCACCAAATGCACCTCTACAAGGCAGCGGCCTCTCAACAAAGACAGAGATCGAACCCGGAATCCGATGGTGCTAGGGATCGGTCCGAGAGCATAGACGACGAGAAGTCGGGGAGCATTAGCTGGAAGGGAGATAGTGGTGAGGAGAGCAATGAGGAGATGAAGAGGAAGAAGTTGGCTTCTATGAGAGAAGGAGAGGAGGAGAGCAATGGGAGTGAGATCACTCTCAAGTTCTAGCTTAGCTAGGGTTTTTTTCATGATGGCAGATTCTAGTAATATTAGGGTTTAATTCAGGTCTAACTTGTCATATATTTTATTATTATTTTATGCTGTAAATAAGTACTCAATGCTGGCTATTCTCACAAGGGTGGGGAGAATAAACAATTGGCATCTGAGGAGATTATAAAGAGAGAAAAAGTGGGTGTTTGTTTGGTTATTGGAAATACTGTATGGAGATATTTACTTTGTTGTGTCCTTTGTCGTGCTTTACTGATTCTCTCTTTATTATTATCATCACCACATTATATGTTTTTTAAGGAGGGGTGTGTGGTTAAGAAAGATAAATAGAGCAAAATTACCCATGCTTTGGACACTGAAAGAGGAAAAGAGGGAATTGTTCTTGCTTTTGATGCTGGAAAGGTTAAATTGGGAGTCCAAGAAAGAATTTAGGAAAAGAAGAGTTCAACTACACCTGCAACTTTGAACAACATGATTTCCTAATTTCAAAAAGAGTTGCTGGTGTGCTTTTCAGGATGTGCTCTAATCTCAGTGCATTCACATGGGCAGATGTATAAAGCAACAAGGCTGAAATTTCTAATTAATGTATGATAATATCCATTACAGGGCTATCTTGCAACATATGTTGGTCAGTAAGTACTGATCCTACAACATTCTAGCCTATCCCTTAAGAAAACATGTTACAAGTCTTCACAGATTATGAATGCAAAATATAAGGAGATTTCTGGTGACAGGCAGAAGATGAAAGAGACCTTTTTCCCAGGGCAGAATATTCCCCAATTGAATAGCAGAGGGAATTTCTAGTACTTGAAGGGTTCACCCCTTTCGATGCTCATCCTTGCACCACATCTCCACTAGCATCCATATCCAATATCAATAATTCTGCAAGAGCCTAGAAGCACCAAACATGTAAAATCAATCAAACATCCATGCATGTCACATACTGTCAATTGTCAAGTGTAACTGAATGGCTGATTTTTGCTAAGGAAGAATATGCCTTCCTCACTCGCTGCAGATATAGACCAATCAAGATTATATTCCACAGCAATCTTTTGAAACTAAGGCCATTTCATGTTTCGGGAATATAAAACTTGTCGAAGGTGAATTCATAAACCACAAGACCGATACTCATTTGTATTTTCGCACTGAATTAATCATAACCTGACTTGTTTCTATTGTGTCTCTCACCTCATTATCACCTGACTCACCCATGTCTAAAGATATTACAGTATGGGGCAGACAATTTTTATAACATGTGCAATCAATTTGCTACAGTTACTAATATGGTTTTAACTTGTCACTAAAGCAAATACTCGTTTAAGGGGTAACATGTTGAGTCTCAGAGATGGATAGTGAAACTGGTTGAAACAGTTTTTCTTTATCCATGGGCAATGAGAAAGCAGAATATGCAGCCCCATGCAAGTACAGACAAGTAATGTTTGTTATGTTCACACATTCAAATGTGACAATATTAGTCTCATCTTAGATACATTATTATTAGCTTTTTGTTCTGTTCACATATTCAAATCATATATAGTTTCATCTTAGATGCATTATTGATAGCTTTACTAGTTCGATAATTATATGATACATCTATAAGGATATGCACTGACCTTGAGTTCCTGTTCAGAGCTCTTCAATCTTTCACCATAGTCCTTCACTTGTAGATAGCATTTGTACAGCTGCAGTAATCAGAAAACAAATTACATATAGCCACCAATTTCAGAGCTAGGTTACAAAGCTGGAAAGAATACCTGTGTCAATTGTGCTTGACGCATAGAAGACACCTTCTTGTTAGATGTCAATGCATCTTCCAATTTCTGCAGCATAGTGTTAAAATACCAGTAGAAGCAAAAATTAATTAATTAACCCACATACAATGTATAAATGTATAACTCTAATTCACACACAAAGTAACTATTACCAGTGATTTTCTCCTTAAGTCAAGGATGAGCTGGTTCTTTTCGTTTAATTTATGTTCCATCACAGATTTCTGATGATAAAAGAAAACGAACATTTGTTAGTTTCTTTTATTGATTCTCAACAGACACAAACTGTTTATATCAATTATTTTCATTCCAATGGGAAACATCAGCCAAAATGAGAAGGATGTCTTATGGCCCCAGGTTCATCACTCAGGATAGCAAGCCCCAAAATCCATATCCAGGACATGAAAAGAGATTTTTACAAAAATAAAAAATTACAACTAATGCTACACAATCCATATCCAGTACATGAAAAGAGACATAAAGACTCTGGGTCCTCTGACTCCTCTCATCCAGCAACAGATTCCAGAAAGAACA
Organism: Polygonum maritimum; assembly: GCA_963924305.1. Taxonomy (NCBI): domain Eukaryota; kingdom Viridiplantae; phylum Streptophyta; class Magnoliopsida; order Caryophyllales; family Polygonaceae; genus Polygonum; species Polygonum maritimum. The sequence continues at coordinate 37,057,047 of OZ002732.1, read as the reverse complement.
TCTACAAAATTATTTCTAAATTCAAGGTATGACACAAAAGAAACCTCGCCAAGTAGTTAGAATTCTTGGATTTAATAGATTAAAAAGAGGATTTAGAGATGAGGGGACTAGTGGCTGGACATTCATTATAGCTAGACATTCATAAATCCAGTCTTTTCATATTAGGCCTCCGACAATCTATAGTAACTGGACATGCATTATGTCAAATACTTATTATTCAGAGAATTATAATGGACAATTTATATGAGCCTTTTCATGGGGCAATAATTACTAAATTCACAAACAAATAACCTATCTACCTTTTGTTAAGTGAATGGAAATGTATAATACATACCTCATTATTGAGTTCTTCACGCCTTCTGCTTAATGAATCAAACTGCTCCTAAAATTGGAAATAGTATGTAAATAATGAGATAATGGGAATTCATACAACACTTATAGATGAGCAAGCAACTCGCACAGTCAAGCAGCCAAAAGTAGAAATAAAACCTTACCTGTTGATAATAATCACTTGATTCTGTGGAAAATGCTCTACCATGCCGGTCATAACTACTAGACCTGCAAACAAACGTTTGGTTTTAGCTTCCAAAATTCCATATTTTGTTTCTCTAAAATGCTTTATGCTCATTTTCAACCGATCTGATGTTTACACTACAGCGTTCAACAGAGTACAAGGCATAGAGAAAATTAGGAAGGAAATCTTAACTTTTTATAGGTAAACAGGGACTGCTTGGAAATCATGCGGCCATGACAATAAGAGTGAACAGTAACACTTATATTTTTACCAAGACAATAAGAGTGGTAAGAGCCTAAGGGAACACATTCTATAGATAAAACTGTCTAACATATGTAGAAAGGGAGAACAAATTAAGAGGACATACAATGGCAAGTTGAGATTGATCAAGGTTAAGCCATGATAAGCAGCAGCATAAACAAGACAACTTTCTATATGATCCGACTACACAATGGCAAGGGTGTAAACATGTCAAGTTGTCCATATTAGCTGTCAAAAGTAAATAGAAACCAACATGGAAGCATGCACAAGGGAAATGAAAAATGGATTGAAATCAACTCAATTGCGTCTCACCTGCTACTCTTCTTCGTGTGCTGGTCTTTGTCTTTTCTAATCCCTCTACCAGAACTATCTATGTCAGCCAACGTATCCTGCTTCTCATCTTCAATCCTTTTATCACGACTCTCAACCCTGCCACTGTGTCGCTCTTTACCAAAATCTGAATCATAGCCTTGTCCTATTTCATGATCGTGATCTCTGCTATCTCCTCTACTACTTTGTTCCACACCTCTGGTCAAATCTTCACCTCTGTCATAGAAGAGACCCCTGGGCTTTTCATCCCAACCACTTCCTCTTTGTCTAGAACGTTCACGAAACCGATCCCTCTCATGTTCTTTATGAAATCGATCTCTACCACGACCCCTGTTGAAATCCATGCCTCTTTGGTTTCCTCCAAAAGCTTCACTGCCATAGTTTGGTCTTGCACCTTCACCTCTAGTCCTCACTTCATTCACCCTCACACTCCGACCACCAATAGTCTGGTACAAACTCAACAGATAATAAAATCAGCACTCCAAACTGAGGAATTCATTCTATTGTAATCACTTCAACAGGTTTACAGAAAAAAGGCAGTACTCTTCCATTCATTCCGCGAATGGCATCAACAGCTGCTCGTGGATTTGTGAAAGTTACAAAAGCATAGCATTTTCCTCCCTTTACACGGTCATTGATTATCTGCAAATAGAACTGCCAATATAAGCTCTAGCTACTATCAATACCACACCACACCACATATAGTCTGAGAACAATCACAGAGAATGCCGAAAAATCTAATTATCCCCATAGTACAACCGAAGGCAATGCGCCCAAGCTTGAATTTCTTCAGCGTCATATCCAAACCATACAAAAACAATCAGAAGTACAAAAGGAGAGAAAGAGACGGACCTTGACGGCAAGAACGGTACCATATAGTTCAAAGGCATGGCGTAGGTCGTCCTCGGTGCAATCGTAGCGAATTCCTCCGACATATATTGAGTTCTCGTCGTCGATTGTCATGATATCAAGCTCTCAACGGACCCGAGAAACCCTAACTCGAACGAATGGTCTTCCCCTAAACCTAACAGCGAAATTTCTAGAAATCGGGACGATTGAAGCTGAAACTTGCGATAAAATTATCAAACGAGGAGCTCGGAGAGACGATCTTTGCCAACGCTAGTGTGCCTACACTCTTTGGAGCAACACTCAGTACTAGTCTCGTATCGCGGGATCTGGATATAGATGGAGATGACCTCTTTTGTTAGTCCTATACTTAGGCGGTATGATAAACTGGGCTCAGGCTCTAATGGACTTGTTCCAGCCCAGTAAACTAATCCCAGGCTCATCTTCCGGACAGGGAGAAGGAAAGCTGGGCCCAGGGATAGCACTCAGAATTCTTTTTTTACAAATTTATCATTATTAATTTGTAGTTAGAATCTAGGGCACCACGACGACAGAACGAATGTTAGGTAAAAAAATATTCGTAAAATGATAGGGTTATCTATACTCCTAAGTACAGTATAAAGTAGAGTCAATGTCTTCACCAAAATTTACGATACGTGTTATTTCTATAATAAAATAACTAGTTGGGCCCTCTTGTATAAAAATTAGGTGGCGAAATGATGAGTTTAACTAAAAAATTCAAGAATATGTGACGTAGATTAACGAAAGACCGACACGTTTCAAAATCCTAGGTGGCGAAATGTGAGAATGACACGTGAAAAAATCATACGTGACGCAAGGTGGTGCTTCTAAACGTTACAACTTTTATACATATACGTAGATTTTGATATAGATAAATCTCTACTTAACTTTATCCTATGTTGAAAATTGGAATCAACTTTTAATGTTGACGAATTCGAACAAATGGTCCATTTCGATTGCTAGACATCATACAAGCTCTTACACACATATATATATATAATTATATCGTCTTCTTTTTTTCTTTTTTATTTGGTTGAAATTATATCGCCTTTTGATTCATAAATAAGCTACAAATTATTATAGTTTTTTCTTACGGTTTATGTTTTTTGATTCACTACTAATTATTAATTACTTTGTTTACAAATTACAAGTCTTTTGGCGAATAATGTGTTTGATTTTGGTTCGCATTTTATAAAGTTTATGTTCAAGTAGATATGTTCGCGCTCGTTTGAGATGGGTGATTCGTTCATACAAAATGTTACTCCCTCCGTTTCATAAAAGGTGTCATTATAGCTCTAAAATTTTGTTTCAAAATACATGTCTTTTTTATATTTTTGGCATTTACTTTACAGATTTACCCTTATAATCATTAGCAGTTTATTAGTAGTGGTTTTCAATAAAGTAAAAAAGTGGGGTAATAATTAGGGATATAATAGTACATTTATAGCTTCCTTAATATATGTGCAAATTGCTAAAATGACACATTTAATGAAATAGAGGGAGTAGTTACTAAAACATCTTGTCATAAGTGTAAAAGATACGAGGATTTTCGAATGTCTATCTTGGAACATCATATTCTATTTCCTACCAAGCTTTATATCTCCCTTTTTGCCGTACCAAAATGTTTATCACAAAGTTTATAGTTGGATTAATTAAACACAAATTTAATCTTCTATTTACAACCTTACGTACCTAGAAGATTTTTGTTGTTATCGCATGTAATGGAATTCCAATAGGCTATGTTTAGACGAGCTAGTGTTGTGTTGGGTTTTAGATTCCGGTGATCGGGATATAACATGTCCTCCACTAGTAAAGCTTTATTTCACAAAATAGACATGATCAATATGTTCATAGAAAGCTTCCTTGTCAGAGATTTATCAATCTATCATTACTTACGTTTAGCGTACAAATTTTCGGTCGTAACTTGTGTAAACAACGTGTTACTTACCAAGCTCAAGCAATATATGTGAAGGTTGGATTAAATCTAGGACATGGCGAAAATGTGGGCTGAAAAGTGAGTACAGATCTAAAGGCCAACAAAGTAAAAGAATTAAGAAAAGAGGGAATTGATGGACAAATAATTTTAACCACCCTTTTCACGTGAAGGTCTAATGATGAAACCCACCATTGCTAAACTACTATGCTAGGTTTAATTACACTTAAGCCGTACAGCCCCAAGGGTGAATAAACTCACATAACCATAGGCTCAAAATAACAGTACTCACGAGTCCAAAATATAACTATGAAACTTATTTTGCTTATTCTACTCAGTGAGGACCTTTTTTGATAATATAGGGTGATGATATTACTACGACGATCTAAACAAGTCCAATATGTTGTGGTTGGGACGAGGTTGTAGATTTGAATTTAAGGATGAGAGTTTACCCTTTCTCTTAGTACTTATTTAATTGATCTATCAGTTTTTATCCCTAATGAATGCTTTTAGGTGAGTTAAGTAATGTACTACAGTACATCCGACCGAAAAAATCATACAGTATTTGATAAATTCATTAGTCAGACAAATTGAATTTCACCATAAGTACAGGAAGATAAGGGGTCACATCGCCAAAAAAACGACCCACCTTTTTTTGTGATGACAAAGCTATATTCGAATATGTGCTTCTCATCGTATGTTTTTATGACCAACAAGTTTGAAAGGAATTTTGTTGTTGTCTTTTAAAGTGAATTTTCAAAGTGATGTCAACTCAATCCAGTTGGTGTTCTAATAATATACTTATGTTTTTATTTAATCCTTCAAAATTTGCATTGATTATGCATCCTTTTTTTTATTTTCAATCATTTGACCATGATATATACACTAATCTTATACCGTCCTTTAGATCATTATGAAACAAAATTATGTGGTACTATGGGTATGATGATTGATGACCGCTACATTTTATATTGTCGGATTTCGATGTATTAATCCCTATAATACTGAAAAATAAAAGGATATAAAATTGTAAGTAATAGTCCCATTTTGTTTGGATATTTTTTTACCAACATACTACCCACAAAAGTCGAAGCGGAGGTCTTTGGATACTATTCTTGAGGTTTAACTGATTGATTAAGTGTCTGAATACGTTTGGATATTACTTTTATTGTGTTCGTAAGGTAGAACAAAAGGATAAAAAAATATAAATAACAGTCTCATTTTGTTTGGATATCCTTTTTGTTGTGCGAACATCCTACTTCATAAAATTTCACTAATTTGTCAATTTTTTTAATTTCAAATGAAAGAATTATGTATTTAATTCAGCAATGCAGTGAGATAACTAAAAGAGAGAGAAATAACAAATTTCAAATATTTGTGATCTTTTTAAATGAAAAAAATTCGGTATTATCATACATACTTGGTAAATTAAGAGGCTATATTGAACGGTGATCGAAAATGTCTAGGTGAGTCGAAGGGAGCCAAGACAACTATGCACAATAGAACCATGTGGAAAACAAGGACTAAAATGAGTTTGGATCGGTGTGAGAGAATCACTATAAACATAGCGTCATAAGTAATAGACCGATCAATCCTTCTTTGATGTGTGAAATAGGTATGACTATTTCATCCATTACATCTCGGTTCAACTTGATAAATTAAAAAACACTAAATGATATTGAGAAATGACACCAACTTATGATTTTTCTTCATCTAAGAGTAGATTGCTTGACAACCATAATGTTTGGATATAAATTTTTGTACTTACGTTTAATTTAATGGAATACCAAGCAACGCCATAGGTGTATCTAGATGCTACATGTTATGGAATGTCATAGGGTGTTCCTTTGGCTCGTCGCTAAGAGTGTTGTTTTGACGAACTAGAAGCGGTGCAACGACATTTGGCCAGTGATCCCAGTGCTCAAAGTGTATTACCGAGGAGGAGTCGTTGCTTCATCTCTTGTGAGATTGTGATGTCACTTCCTGCACTTCGGATGATCTACACCCTCCTCTTGCCAAGGAAGTATTCTTTAACTCCGTTTTGCTTTTTGGATGTTGTCCAATATCATGTCTACATTGCCTTTTAGGGATGGTTTTGGCTGGGCGGAAGTTTTCACCATGACTTTGTGGTGGACTTGGAAGTGGCGTAACCTTCTTGTCTTTCAGCAGGAGCACTTCCAGGGTGAGAGTTACTTTCATAGTTTCATACGGAGTTATGCTCAAGAATATAGTGAGGCCTTAAAGTGGCTGAAGGAGCATGAGTGCACGCGCCAATTTGAGAAGATCGGAATGGATTAAACTCAACAATAATGGGTTCGTGAAGAATGATGTCTCGTTGCGGTTGGATGGGTAATACGCGATGAGGATGGTAAGTGGGTATGCGGTATTGTTCATAATATTGGTATATGCATGGTCACGATGGCAGAGTTATGGGGAGTTGCGGCTTAGGGATTACAACTTGCTTTGAGGAGTAGCTATAGGAGGGTCTCGCTTGAAGTTGACTCACAACTTGTGATTCTGCTTATAGGGAGGCATGTAGATGATAGTCTTTCCTCAACCAGCTTGGTGCTTAGGTGCCAAAGCTTAATTCGTAGAAATAGAGGTGTCCAATTTCGTTATATTTTTAGGGAAACGAATTGCGTTGCTGACTTCCTTACTTCTTTCGCTTTTTCTTTTAACTTTGGTTTTCATTTTTGTTTGACCCTTCCGAGAGTGTGAATTCTTTGCCTTTTGATGATGTAAGGGGTCAGATTACCCCCCGCTTACATATTACTTAACCCTCTTTTGAGTATTACTGAAACACCCCTTGAAGACACGAATACAATGGTCTCTCCTTCTACCCCCAAAAAATTAATTGGATACCTTCTTGAAAACAATGGTCCTATATATGAGATATTAGTTTTTCGAGATGGAACAATCGGCCTAACTCTCCAAAGATATTCGTAATCTTGTCTATTCTTTTGTTCTTACCGAATTCGCCCATCACATCGCATGCATTTGAACTACACTCCATTTTCCCACAAGAGTTTTATCACTGCATTTCAAAGGAGAACATACATGTCCATGAGCTAGCTAGTTGCTACTCATTCATCATAGAGAACTCTTGTTTTGTATGCATATGAATCTGTACTTATTTTGTCACATGGTCCATTTTATATTCACAAGATCAGTTTCTTTCAAGATTTTATGGAGTTCATTGACCTAATTTGAACACCTAAAGTTTCGGCAATCAAAACCCATTCTTCCCATTCTTCCCATTCTTATTAAACAAATTCGCTAGTTCATTTTTTTGATAACTCGTTGAATTGAAAAAAGAAGAGAAAGGCAAGAAACATAAAAATGGCCGTCAAAAGGGGCGCATTATAAACACCGGCCTCGAACACAGCGCTCTGCCCGCCACCACACCCACACACATCCACTGCTTTTCCAAAGTGCTCTCTCGTCTGCTTTCGCGCACTCTCTCGATCTCCGAGCTCCCTCCGATCGCCGGAGTTTCACTTTCCGGCGACCTTCCGTTCCTCCACTTTCGCAATCACCATTATTATTATAAGAGAGGCAAAAAATGCGTGTCAGATGAGAGCACAGAGAAAACAGCTCGGAAACGCACTGAAAGAAAGCCTTTGCCTCCACAATCCATCTCCTTCAGTAAGCGAATCTCTCACCTCTTCCACTTTATCGATCTGCTTAATTTTCTCCTCCTCCTCCTCTCTGTGTGTGATTGTGTGTATTATTACTGATTTTTTTGGATCGATTTCTGAGTTTTCCCTTTTGGTTAAAGTAGTAGTAGTAAAATTAAAAGACATGGCGTGTTGTTTTGTGATCGGAATTGCACGCCCCCAAAAGCGTTCCTCCTCCTTCTTCCTTTATCGTTTGTCGTTTAAAGTTCCTTTATCAAAAGACACTGACCTCTGAAAGCCAATTTTCTAAAGCGCAAATTTGATTTCCTCTTCCGATTATATATACATTTGTTGCGCAAAACAGGAGAAGCATTTTCAGTGATCCGTTTTCCTCTCCGGTGCGTGTTCGATCTCTCCTCCTGAATCTGATTTTTCCCTCCGTTGTTGAACGCTTTCTGTTTTTGAATGCTCAAATCTCTGTAGAACGTTTTCCGAACGAACCTTTTTCTGCTACGCTTTCCAGTATTCGAGGCTTGAGTTTGTTGGAGATGCCATGCATCTCACCCTAGCCAGCTGTTACTCAAAATTTCAACCGTTCGATTTCATTTTCCTTCCGAATCACATATCTCTTCAATGTTTTTATTGTTTTTGGTATTATTTCTGTAAATTTGAGAGTTAAGGCGGTTCGTGAACTCGTTTCGCAGATCATCATTACTGAGAGAGCAGTACAAATTTGTGTCCGGAACCGGTGAAGAAGGAGAAGGCAGTTGTGAGAGCGATCGGTCGATCGATTTTCTTCTTCTTTTGCAGTTTTGCTGAAAAAGCCAGAGAAGAAGCAGAAAGGAAACAGGGAAAAAGGCAAAAATTAATACTACAAGCTCCTACTCTGCTACTACTAGTAGTAGAAAGTAGCTCGTCGTGTTGCTCTTCTTGTGCTTTAAATGCTCCAACGGCGCTCTCGCACGCAACCAAACGTGTTCTGAGAGGAAAAAGGTTCGCCTGTTGTCCTCTCCTCCTCCATTCCCATCCCTCTCTCTCTTGCTAGAGTTATTATTAAACTATAGAGAAAGGAAATCTCATGATTGCGTTGAAAATGTGAGGATGCATGAAAATCTTGGTTGTTTGGGGGTGGGAGTCCGGATTTCAAACCATCCATATCGTATCTTCTTCTTTGGTGTTTACTCGTTTTCTGTGTGCGTTTGGTGTAGGCAGAGAGAATTACATGGAATTAAATTCCCTTGGCTTGGCATTTTGTGGAAGTAGGAGTAGACGTTTGGAGTGAGAGAGAAAGAGAGAGAGTACGCGCTAGGCCTATTTAGGTTCAATAGGTTGTGCTTGCTGCTAAAAAGACCAGACCTAAAAAGAAAAAAAGGATAAAAGAATCCCAAAAGGCCGAAAACAATAGACCATTGCCTTTATGTTAGGGTTCCAATCTATAGTTTGTGCACAGTACTATACTTTCTTCTTCATTTTGGACTAGATGGGCTTTTTCTGATTGACTCCATTTAGTTGGTGATACATGTAAGGAGGGTTAGGGTTTATAGTGTGAATAGTGTTACTATACGAAATTTGAGGTAGCCACCGTTTAGCAGGTGACGGATATGACCAATAATATCTTTGGTACTTGCTAGGGAAGTTTAGCTATGCAAGTTCTTTTTTTTGAGCCCGCTATGCAAGTTCTAGTTTCAAATGGATGAAAAAAATGCGTTAACTATGCTCCCCAAAGCCCAGGCTGTGAACTCCATTTTTTTAGAAAAATGATACTCCGTATGATATTTTACAGGAAACTGTTTTTCTTGATTTTTTTTTGTTGCAATGATCAGCCATTGTTATCACTCTGTCAAATACTGATTTTAGGTTTCTGAGAATAAGATTTGATGCCAACAAGGTTTATGCTCTAATGGGGACAATTTTAATAATTTTATATAGCTGTGGAGCCCAAAGTTTAAGCAGTCAATCAGCAGTGAATATGACTATATGAGTGGATATAGATTATAGAGAGAGGGGCATGCAATTTAACAGTGTTTTCTAGTGTTGTTTGGTTCCAAATCTTTGTTCATTTTTTTTTCTTCTAGTTCAATCATTGAAATATAGTACGGAGTAACATATATGAGCAGTCCATATTAGTAAATCAATTTTTGCAACAGTTAATTTTGATTTGTTTCCCGATCAAAATCAAATTAAAAGAGTCTGTCCCCTCATGTAAGCCAAGCAGAACTTAAATGCAAAAACAGTCTTCTCTTCTATGTTAATCGTTATTCATTAATAAGTATATCCTGCTCCTACCACAAGGCAACTTTCTTGTATGATAAAATTAATCTGTAGCTTCCTATAGTCAAGTGATTATCTTTTTCTTTCTAATTTTGATGAGTAATTTTATGTATGGTAGGACTTCTGTGATCAAAATTAGAGAAAATTCTATGCTTAATTGATTTCTGCTGTTTTTATTGACTTTCTGGAGTTTAGGATATCTAAAGTTTGAAGATAACTAAAAAGCTAGCTACATTTTGAAGGGGTTGGATAAGTCTGATGTAAAAATGTCTTTAGTCTCTCCTAGTCTTCTTTGCACCAAACATGTCAAGATAAAATTTTAATCGGGAAAAGAAAAAGTTTATCTTGTTTGAATATTTGAATTACTGTGAGAGCTCCTTCACAAAGCACAATGACCCGGTTGGACCATTTAACATTATAGTGCACCCATTAAGGCATTTCCTCAACTGAGATAAACTTATGAAAAGTTATTTTTTTTTTGTAAGCATTTTCCCCCCTTTCCCTGGACCAACTGGTGGTGCTGAACAGATATTTATCGCATCATACAACACACATACACACAATTTGGTCAACTTTCTTCAGCACTCAGCAGTCCACCACCACCTGCTAGTGGATTGGATATCTGTCGCAAATTTCATCTTTTCAGTTTCTCCCTCTCTACAAAATGAGAATATTAGTGTATCTTTTTCAGTTTCTGAGACAAAAGGTAAATTGATTAAAGAGAGGGAAAAATGAAGTGGGGAAGGGAAAAAGGCTAGTGCATATCTCTCTCGTTTCAGAATATTTTGGCACTAAAGCTTGAATTGATGCTTTATGATATGCAAATTGGTTTGACTGGGAAAAGAATAGCATGCAGTAAATTTTTAAATAATGGCTGTATCTTGACAATATAATGCTAAAAAAAGAGTACTAGTGTAGCAAGTACATATCCTTCTTCTTTGGACTCCATATTTATTTTGAATGAGGTACCTTGGAGTATTGATTTATTGATAGTGATAATACATACCTATGATATCCCAAATTACCCAGGAGTGATTGGATATGATATCCTTGGCCCCTGCTTTCATTGCATTTACAGGCCTTCAAACCATTGGGTTTTCCCTGTAAAAGAAGACATTAATGAAAATACTATAAAGAAGCCCAGCCCATTATAGCAGGGCATCTGTGGAGCTGACATCTGTAGCTACCATAGGTGGCAGATGCATTGTGTCTGGTTATAAGAGAACAATGCTATACACACCTCCTATGCACCCAAAATTTTTAAATCAATCCTTGGTTTTGTATTTTCTTAGGCTTCTTTTGTTTTGGTTGTTTTGATTCATTTTTTCTTTTTTCTTCATGCTATTAAATTCGGGAAAAGAAACCACACTACAGAAGGCTGCTGCTACTACCCTTGACTTGGTGCTATCATAACTATCCACGCACTATAACTTTGGGCTCTGATATTCCCTATTTGCTATATTGTGTAGTTCTGTTATGTGGCAGTACCTGTCGATAATAAAGAAAGGGGTCCTTTGTGGTGAGTTAAAGTTCCTTTATATTTGTGGTAAAAGGGTTCTCTTTCTCCCTCTCTGTGGTACCTTGTAAATTTTTGTTCTGCAATGAAAATCCAAACCCTCCCCCCAAACCATGTCCTTACTACCATCCCAGATGGGACCACATGCCTTCATTTCAACTAGATGCTGAGTTTTGAGGTTGCTCTTTCTCTCTTTATTTTTTTAAACTATACTGCCCATGATCAATCCCAATAAAGTGAAATTCTCCCCATCCTTTTCCCTTTTTTTGACCTGGGGACAAACAATCAACAATTTGTTAGTATTTGTTAAAGAAAGGCAGATTGATTGATCAAATTTGTATGTTGTTTTGACCGTAAGAGAGATAGAGCTCATGGGCTCCAATTAGATGCTAATCAAAACTCCTTTTCTTGTTGAAAATGTAAGTTTTTTTAACGTTCTGTCATTAATGTCGGTGGTTGTCTTGAAGTTTTCTTTCGCATGTAACGTCTATCAGGTCTGAATTCCTCCTATGTGATACTATTTTCGTAGTTAAAATTGTGGTACATAGCCACCAATTCACCATGTCTTCCAGCGTCCACAACTGATTACTTCACATTGCCTCCGGTCTACACTGGTTCATTGCATCTTTCCCTCTCATATGTCCTTTCTCTCTTACTGTCTTCTTACCAGTTAGTCAGTTACCACGTGTTGAGGGAAAGAAACAGGTTTTCACCCTAAAATACTACGGGCACTGCTCAGATTTTGTGCTCTTTGCATTCGTTTTGCCTCTTTTCCCATCAAATCAAACCTTATGCATTGCTGTCCTCCTGTTAAAGTACATGCTTTTGGGGACCTCTAGACTTAGTAGTACTAGCATCCTATTCTTGCCCTTGGGGAGAATTTTGAAAAAAAAACACTGTTCCACTACTGAGAAACATGAATTTAAATTCTTTTTGTGATCCTTAAATTGCTTTATCCGTTGAACTTCTTTATCTGACGTTTTCATTCCCACATATTGTAGTAGAGATGCCTCAAAGGCATATGAGAGACCCTGAAGAGAAGCATGTTGTCTCTAAGAGACCAGGTCATAGTTCACCTGCACATCAAAGGCCATCTAAACTGTCACAAAGTAATGGAGGAAGAAACAGGGGAAGGAGGAGGAATAAAGCTACTGTTGAAGAAGATGTTGAACGAGCAAATCTTGGATCAAATGTGAAGAGTCTCTCTGCATCCTCAGAAAAGAGTATAGTGCTTCAGCGTCGCCCAGGATATGGCCAGCTGGGTACTAAGTGCTTGGTTAGAGCCAATCATTTTCTTACTGAGATATCAAGGTCCAATTTATGCCAGTATACTGTAAGTTTATTACGCTTCACTTTGTGTTTATATAGATATAAACGTTTAACCTTATGGGTGCAGCGTTTGATAACTGAGAATATCTTTTCCAGGTTACCATTATTCCCGAAGTTAATTCTTGTCAGCTGAACAAAGCTATTATGGCTGAGCTGGTGAGGCTGTATAGAGAATCTGACTTAGGGATGCGACTTCCAGCTTATGATGGCAAGAGGAATCTTTATACTGGCGGGTTGTTACCCTTTAGCTTGAAGGAATTCATTGTGACGCTGATTGATGAGAATAATGGGTTTGAACCAGCAAAGTAAGTAGGAGAGTTTTGCTGCAAAAGTACTCATATTTTGCAAAAATATTTTTCTGATTCCGATCGCTGTTTATGCTCAGGGAACAAGTGTTTAAAGTGTCAATTCAGTTTGTAGGCCTGGTCAGTATGGACCAGGTGCGTGAGCATGTTTCTGGGAAGCAAGCCAAAACTCCTCAAGAAGCCCTGAAAGCTATTGATACTGTGCTAAGAGAAGTGGTGTCAAAAAGGTGCAGACCTAAGAGACTTATGATAAAATGAACGTCTGCACATTGAACTTGTGGCTAACTTTTCAACGTGTATCTTAACTAATAGGTATTTATCATATGGAAGACTGTTTTTCTCTCCTGAAATTCAAAGGCCTCATCAACTTGGTGCTGGATTGCATGCATGGCGTGGCTTCTATCAGAGTGTTAAGCCAACTCAGATGGGATTGTCACTAAATATTGGTGAGTTTTCCTTCTCTTCTATGAGTATACATATTCTCTTAGGCTACACAATCGTCCTAACTCTCCGTTCTTGGTGACTGTTTAGATATGCACGCAAGTGCATTCATTGAACCGCTTCCTGTCATTGATTATGTGGCTCAAATTTTGGGGAAAGATGTGCACTTGCGACCATTCTCTGATGCTGACTGCGTTAAGGTATTTGTTTGATCTGCCGGATTTCCTATTACAACTATCTGCTATGGATTTTCATTTTATTTCAACCCTTTCAAAACTAGATTATTAGTTTTCTTTCAATCTGATGTGTAAAGTTTCACCAAGAAATGACATTATTTTGGTGAAAGGCACATTCCTATGCGTTCCGCTTCCTTTTCTTCATTGACAATGGTTCTGTGTGCTATAGATTACTCAAGTAAGTTTTGGAGGGATTTGTTTAAGTATGACAAGTTCATAAATAGTTCCAAGGGATGCTATCGTACCAGTATTACTGTGGGATATAAGATTTGTATTGTTATTTAGTGAATGCATACTAGAGATTTTTACTGCAGACTGTAGAGTTAAACTATGTTCGGACCATTGAATTTGACTGCAGATCACCATATGTTCTTTTCTGTCAAAGAGAAAAAGTGAAGGAAAACAACGAAGAAGGATTCCTGTGATTAGCAACAAACATTGTAATTCTTACTTATTTGGCATAGAATGAAAACTGAACTGAAAAAGCTTATTGGATCCTTGACATGCTTTTAATCAGGTTAAGAAAGCTCTTAGAGGTGTAAAAGTAGAAATAACCCACCGAGGAAATACGCGGAGAAAATACAGAGTGTCTGGCTTATCATCACAACCGACAAGAGAACTAATGTATGGTTCCTCATGTTCAGATCAATTAATTTCAGCTGATACTGCATTTGCTTCCCTAAAAACTTACATATTGCCTTCTTCTCTAACAGTTTCCCCATTGATGAGCAAAGGAACATGAAATCGGTGATTGACTACTTTCAGGAGATGTATGGTTTTACTATTCAACATGGTCATCTGCCTTGCCTTCAAGTGGGGAATCAGAAGAAAGTGAACTATCTGCCTATGGAGGTTTGTCTTGGATTCTGCTGCTAAATTTTTGTGGCTGGTGATCTTCAAGCTCTATTCTTATTTCTACCCCTACTTTTATTAGGCTTGCAAAATTGTTGGAGGACAGAGATACACAAAAAGGTTGAACGAGAAGCAGATAACGTCTTTGTTAAAAGTTACTCGCAAACGACCAAGTGATCATGAAGCAGAAATCTTGCAGGTCTGTCTAGAGTTAGTTTGGTCATTTTTCATTCCAAAGTGAGGGCCATACATTAATGGTTGCTTAATTCGTGGCTCTGTTATATAATTCTTGAAGAGTGAATCTGGTCATGTATCAACTCCCTTGTAACTATTTTCTTCTCATAGCTAATAAATTGTATTCTGTTATCAGACAGTTCATCAGAATGAATACAATCAACACCCACTTTCCGAAGAGTTTGGTTTAAAGATAGATGACAATCTTGCGACTGTGGAGGCTCGTGTTCTACCTGCTCCATGGGTACTGTTTGAAACTGTCATCTTCCTGAATTACTATTCTGGTGTACTGTTAAGTTAATTAATTTATTTGTTCTCCTTATATTTTGTAGTTGAAGTACCATGATACCGGCAAAGAGAAGCAGCACTTGCCTCATCTTGGTCAGTGGAACATGATCAACAAGGTCGGTCAAATATGCAAACATGAATAATATTGCCATGGTCATATTATTGTAATGCACTATTTCTGGATCTGATTTTCATCACTCTTGCTTACAGAAAGTGGTAAATGGAAGTACTGTAAGTAACTGGGCATGCATTAACTTCTCCAGAAGTGTGCAAGAAAGTGCTGCTCGTGGCTTCTGTCGACAGCTGGTCCAAATGTGCCAAGCATCTGGCATGGTAAAATAATCTAGATATTTATGTGGGTTGCTGTACTGATTGTAGTTTGAGAAACAGATTTAAGTGTCTTCTTTAATCACGTCTACTCATTTTGAAACTGTAGGATTTCAATCCCGAGCCTATAATTCCGATCCATATAGCTCGACCAGATCAAGTGAAGAAGGCCTTGAGATATGTATATAATACTGCTACAAGCAAACTTGATGGGAAGGATTTGGAGTTGGTCATTGCTATTTTACCAGATAATAATGGATCCTTGTATGGTATGTGGGCCATGTGGCAATCTGATTTCATTTGCTCATCTTAGATGATAATATTAGAAGCATTTTGCAATATCTTGTCTTCTGGAAAGGTTTTGTCCAAGAAACATTAACGATGAACTTTTCAAAAGCACTTATTCACTAGTTATTCTACTTCATATGATCCTAATTTCATGTGCGTTACTTTTCAGTTCAACATAAGTCTGAAGCAAAGAAAAGTAATGTAATTTTTGTGACTATACCTTGAGCTTACAAATATCTGGCATTATATATGTTTGCTCAGGTGATTTGAAGCGTATGTGTGAGACTGATTTAGGGCTTATTTCCCAGTGTTGCCTCACCAAGTACGTTCTGAAAGTTACCAGACAGTATCTGGCAAATCTATCACTGAAGATCAATGTAAAAGTAAGTAATTTGAAATATATTTCTTCGATTTAATAGATTTTATAAGATTCTTGGTAAATAACATTTTACTTTTAACAGTTAGGGGGGAGAAACACAGTGCTTTTGGATGCTCTGAGCTTGAGAGTTCCAATGGTCAGTGACACCCCTACGATCATCTTTGGAGCTGATGTGACTCACTCAGAAAATGGAGAGGATGCCACCCCATCTATTGCTGCTGTAAGGACATGTGCTTAAAATGAAGAGAAAAATAGCATGCTCATGTTTTTAGGATACTGATTTTGGTTATGCAGGTAGTAGCATCTCAAGATTGGCCAGAGGTCACAAAGTATGCTGGGCTGGTTTCTGCGCAACCTCATAGACAAGAAATTATTCAGGACCTTTTCAAAACTTGGCAAGATCCTCAGCATGGTACTGTCTATGGAGGCATGGTTAGGTGCGTTTTGTCATCCTTAGAGAGGGTTTCTATTTATCATATGAAGTAAATAAAATCTCTCTTCTGATAAAATATTAACTTTTTATGTGCTTTTTCTTCAAATATGTCAAGCACCTATCTGATCAAATGTTTTGGTTTTGTCAGTTAGAGCACATCTTATACCCTGTTAAGAGTTGTATATGTATTCTCACCATAGTTTAAGCATGTAATCAATGAGGATTTGGTATGGCCTCTCTGCTTACTGTTTCACCAACTTCTTGATTTTGTCATGTTGCAGAGAGCTTCTGCTTTCATTTAAAAGGGCAACAGGACAGAAACCAATGAGGATCATATTTTACAGGTGAATATAAATTTCAAGCAGAATCCAGTACAACATTCTGTTCCGTCATTGTTCTTATTAATTTGATTTCTGTCCGTTTTAATATGTAACTGTAAATCAGTTAAGATTGGTGATGAACTTGATAATAAACATGGTCTAGATCATCGTATCATATATGCCTTCTTGACTCTGTGTGAAATATTATCATATGCATGATATGAATTACTACTTTTTGCAACTCTGATGCAGGGATGGAGTGAGTGATGGGCAGTTTTACCATGTGTTGCTATATGAACTTGATGCAATAAGAAAGGTACATCAATGCCTCTAGTCTTAGACTGGGTTTATACAGAACATGTACATCTGAACCACCACAGTTTTGATTATATTTTTAAATCTTCAATTCCGATCCTTCTTATAGGCTTGTGCCTCACTGGAACCAAATTATCAACCTCCTGTGACATTTGTTGTGGTTCAAAAGCGCAACCATACAAGGCTATTTCCGAATAACCATAACGACCGAAAAAGCACAGACAAAAGTGGGAACATATTACCTGGTAATTTCTTCTTGTTCTATGACCTAATGAGTTTGATTTGGTTTAACACCTTGGACACTTGCGGAGTTTACAACTTATTTTCCGCAGGCACCGTTGTGGATACAAAAATATGTCATCCTACTGATTTTGACTTCTATCTCTGTAGTCATGCTGGAATTCAGGTTTGCATTTAGATGTTATAACAAAATATTGTGATTTCTATAGAATTTGTGCTCTTCAACTATTTAGTTGTCGCCTTCGATGGATAAGCTTGAAGTTGTAATTGACAGGGGACCAGCAGGCCAGCTCACTATCATGTTATCTGGGACGAGAATAATTTTACTGCAGATGGGATCCAATCATTGACAAATAATCTCTGTTACACGTAAGAAAATGTCAAATCTTCACTGGTTTTTGCAAGACTTTTGGAAAGCATCAATACTAACCTTTTGAAATTTTCTCAGGTATGCACGGTGCACCAGATCAGTTTCTGTGGGTAAGTTGAAATGCACATCTTAACGACATCATTTTTTTGTTTCATCTTGCAATCTGATAGAATGGCTTGTTTTACATTCAAGAACTATAAGGAATTTGAAGCAACTAAATCATCAAATAATAAACGGGAACCTCGCTAGATCAGATCTCAAAGCCGCCTCCTTGCATATCGACAGACAATATTTGTTTTGACCTCACTAGTGCTTCTAGTTATCCTGATGATACAATAACACTTTCATATAATGTTGCACATTTGTAACTTTGTGATAAGAGCTTGCTTAATACAAACTCATTATCCATGATTTGGCAACGCAAGAAGATAACATTATTTTAACATGATGTGCCTACTTTTCTGACCATTTCCTTAAGTAAATAGTTCAAAATTCAAATGAACAAGCAGACCATTTTTCTCATTGCCTTTTGCTTGCTGACCCCCCATAGGATTCCTTATTCTCTTTGCATTCCATTTTCTAATATGATTATAATTTGACCAAAACCACTCGGGTCTCTGCAGTTCCCCCTGCATACTACGCACACCTGGCAGCGTACCGAGCCCGGTTCTACATGGAGCCTGACGCAGGCACCACTACCGGATCGTGCCACATGCCAAAGGCAAACGGGCAATGCTTCCGTCCCCTACCCGCACTGAAGGAGAACGTGAAGAACGTGATGTTCTACTGCTAGAGTACTACTGGAAACTGATTGACGGAGTAGCAGCCTTCTTTTAGAACTAGACAGCTAGATGAGGGGTGAGATCTGATGAGCCATCAATGTCCATAATTGACTTTATTATTATTAACCATGTACTAGTACTACTGTCGCCAATTTTGGTAAAACTTCCAAGGTAGTTACTAGAAGTACTAGTATCAGTGTGCTTATGTAGATATAGCTTTGCTTAGGACTCTGCTTCTAGCAATGTTCTAAATCCGGCTCTGCTTTAATATCAACTTTGGTAGCAACAACATTGGTTCAGGCCATTGTTAGCAACAACATTTGGTTCCACTTTAGGGGATTATAAAATAATGTCGTTTGAAATTTGAAAGGGGGTTCACTGGTTCAGTAGAAAATGAATGAGATTTGGGGATTGAGATGAGCAAGTGTGAGGATTTGGTTTGTGGAGTAGAGAAAAGTCGTTTTCTGGGAAGAACTTTTGGGTCTATAATTGGGCCCCAAACGGACCATAGTCCAATTGAGAGAGAAAAAGGGGTGACACGTGAACATGGCATGTGGATCCCCTCCCAACATCAGTTGTGCTGACTTTGCTGTAGGTGGGCCTGGTTTTCGCCCGAAAAAGCCACCACGTGAAATCCAGTTTTAATGGGATTCATTGCAACCGGAAATTTAATTTTTTAGATGAATGGTATTGGTATATGATATGAATGAAAGGTAGTGTTAATGTGTTATTGGTTCAGCTATATCTTTTTATTAACTAGTCTTTCAACATTTAGTGGAGTGGTTAATTCTCTACAAATAGTATCCAAAGTTTTTTGATTTGACTATGGTATACAATATTTTTTCAGAAAATTTAATTAATTATGTCCAAATTGTGAAATGTAGTGGACCATAGTATCTTAGTTTGGAAGAAATATAGGTATGCTTAACCGAAATGTTGGGCCAAGTTTTCTGAATGTGATTTCGTGAACATCTGTTACTATATACTAAAGCGGAAGCAAATTCTGTCACCATATTACGCCACATCACCCCCTTATTTTTAAAAATCTATCTTATTAAATCTTGATTTTATCATAATCTTATACATAATTAATTAAGATATTAGTTCTATCTTAGAATTTGAGTTGTTTAATTAATAATTCTATCCAAATATATAAATCTCTATATTATTATTATACACATTTAATTAATACATAGATCCATCATAAACCTTTTATTTAAAAAGTATTTTTTTCTTCATAATCTATAAATCATAATCATAATATTTTACCCATTTAATCAAATATCATATTAAATTTAAATTATTTTTCGTGATTTTATTATGGTATTTGTTTAAATCATCAATGGTAGCAAATTCTACTACTATATTTTAGACAAATATTCATTCTATTAAAATAATATATTAAATACATTTTTACTATCATATCATATTAAAATATCAATAAAAAAGTAGATGTTATATTTACCATATATATAACTAATATTGCATATTGATTATGCTTTAGGAAAAAAGAAGATAAATTTCTTAATTAAGATAATAATTTGTTAACATTTTCATTACATATTTATATATTTAATTATTTAATTATTTTTTCAAAACACAATAACAAATATACGAGATATTTGGTTTTCTATTTAACTTATTAAATATTATCGATATCTTTAATATTATAATATATTAATCCGAATTTGTATTTAAACTTATTGATTTTATTATATAAGTTAGTTTACGTAATTTAGTTTAAATGCCAAAAGATTTGTATCAATTGTTAATAAAATGTGATAATGCATCTTATCTTATTTCATTCTTCCTCAATTATTTAAATATATGTTTATGTATGTCCTTTGGGTCGTATTGGGCGCATTTCATCTAGGTCTGGAATGCCCCCGCCCTGGCCCCCCAGATCCTGCTCTTGCGGGAGTCCCTGGGTATATGTTGTTGTTGTTGTTGTATGTCGAAAAAAGTAAAAGTATAAATATTTTTTTTTTTACATGTATGATGATATACAAGAATCATGTCATTTTATAATCCAAAAAGAATAAGTGTCGCTTTAAAACAATGTATACATATGATAGTATTTGTAATTGTTATAGTAAATTCATACACAAAGCAATAAATAAATAAATAAATAACACCCCCGTACAAGGTACGGGTCATCTGCTAGTTCCTATCCTAAATACAATTAATATGTACGGGACCATAATATTTTACTATTTATAGAAATATTTTTAAAAATAACTGATTAATATATATTAGTTTAAATAAATTCACGTAAATAGTAGGATTTTTTCTAAACGAAACATGTGAAAACGACATTCTTAACTTTAAAACATGATATAGTCTCGGCTCGGTTATGCTAATAAAATGAATGTTAATAGCTTATTGGAGTATCCGAGTGAAAATGATACATGTTTAGATGTTCAAAGCTTAGAAAAATTTAAATGTTGAATGTAAAGGACAAGTTAGAGAGAAACTCGGAATACAATTTAGTTCTAACAAAAAAAAACAAATACATCGTAATCATATTCCACTAAATTTTTTTAGTTAAGCCTATACAAATTTATATAACTAGGTATACCCGTCGTGCCATGCACGACTTGTGTTTTTGTAATTTTTGAATATATCATAATTAGAATCGTAGTGTGATAACGTATAATAAAAAAAATTGACATAATTTAAATTCATCGAATATTAGAAGTCTTTTATATAATCGATTAAGAATATATTGCTATGCAAATCATGCACTTATATTTTATAGTCAATAATATACCATAGGTCAATATAATATGAGGATGTACATGAACTAAATTAATAAGTAGAAACATATAATGAAAATTTTAATATGTGAAAATGTTATTTTTATTTTAAAGATAGATCATATTGCTTTAAAGATAGATATTAGATGAATAGAAAAAGGATAAAATTAAAGATTAGATAATTAAGGAAATTTAAAAGAAAAATATTATGCTTTCAAAGATAGATATTAGATAGGTAAGAAAAAAGATAAAACTAAAGATTAGATAAATAAGAAAAAAATAAAACATATAATATTGTTAATGAACTGGGGTCAGAATTAACGTGGAGGCTCGAAATTCTCCGGCTTTAATATATAGTATAAGAAAAATAAAACATATAATATTGATAATGAAGTGGGGTCAGAATTAACATGGAGGGTAGTATAGATTATAAATTTGTAATTTTAATGGGACCATATACTTCTACTAGTGTTTTCAAAAAAAAGTGATTGCATTATCTTATCGATATTTATGACACAAGTTAAGACCGAAAAAGATACTCCATTTATTTTGTAGTGTTTACTAATTCATCGATTATTGATTTACGCGGATTCTAATATAGCTGTCTTTTTAGTCGTGAAGAAAAGGTTAAGATGTTATTTGATCGTCAAGATTCAAGTCATCAAGCAGGACGAAAATCTTCTGTCCCCCGGCACGTCCCATTCGCACGTCCCACTCCTTCCTATTGGTCGATGTTATTTATTTCGGTAGAATTAAAGGGAAAATATAGGGGGGGACCCATAGTTTCAACCAATAGGAAGGGAGGGACACGGGAGCGGGACGTGCTAAGGGGAGAAAAGATTTAAATCTCATCAAGTGGTCATGGTGGACCGCTGGCTCCCCCTATTCTAAGCGAAGGACATGTTAGGTGGGGTCTCTATTACATGGCGTTGCCTAGGAAGGAATAACAACACTAGCAAGGAAATTTTCCGTCCAATGGCTATGGAAGATGGTGATTTCCCGATGTTATTTTTCTTTCAATCAATTGTCTCCATTAAACATCGCTTTATTTGCACTAAATAAAATGACAATACAAAACTTCTTAAACCCCAACTAAACACGGACAAGACCATTCTCCAAACAAGATTGATGACCCAACAATAACTCGCTAACACTAGACCAATGTACCTATACGAATTGTTACTTTTGAGCTAGACGGGCCTGTTAACCGGCCCGATTTGCCAAGCCGAGGCCGCAATCAGAGGCCGGCGGTGCCAGCCTAGAGTCAAGCACCCATCACTCTCCTCCACACAATACCCTTCTGCCGAGAACAACGTCAGCAACATACTAGCTTGCTTATAAGCATTGGAGCCCAAATGCAACGGCTTAAACCCGGCCAGCCCCAACCGTGCCCTCCACCTAGCCAACGACTCGTGTCTCTCGACCCGGGCCGGGCCCTCGCAACTCAGTACATTACAAATCTCCCTTTGTATGTAGACCTCGGCTAGGGCCTTCTCGGGCTGGAGAGAACAAGCCTCCAACGAATCGAACATGGTCGAGTAATAATGCAGGGCTTCAGTGAACCGGTCCAGGAACTCGGGCCCGTTGTGGTTCGCCTCTTGCTCGACCACCGTGAATATCTTCGGGTTCAGGGCCCTTATCCACCCTAGAACCGAGTCGATCGCGCTACACCGGTTCGGGTCACGGGCCATGCATTGGCCCGTACCCGACCCGAGAACCCGATGAAGCTCTAATACAGAGTTAACCGCCACGGCCTCGTCCGGGTCCACGCGGACCATCCACGGCTCCACGTCCTCGAGCCGGCTAGCCGCCACGCTACGAAAGGTGAACCTCACATTGACGGACCGGGCCAGGTGGGCCAATTTGGACCCGGTTTCATCCGGGCCCTCCGGCCCGATTCCAGTCAAGGTGATAGAAGGAGGCCCGCCGGGCCTGAGTGCCAGGGCCTGAATGAGTGGGGGCCACTGGAGCCCCTGCATCAGCCCGAAATCGATGACGTGGACGCGATCGTGGCCCTTGAAGGCCTCGAGGATGGCCTGATTGGCGGTGAAATGCGCGAATTTCAAGTACGGGCAGGCCTCGTAGAAATGATGGTAGAGGATCTCATGCTCGAACCCGCCGGAGACGACGGCCGGCGCCGGCGCCGGAGGGGGATTGTAGAGGCGCCGGAAGAGGGCGTCGATGAAGTACCCGGCGACCTTGCCGATCCCGCGCGTGGAGTCGACGAGCTTGAGCAACCGCCTCGTCTCGTCGAGCAGGGCGGCGGCGAATGGGAGGTCGCCACGTTGCACTGACTCGGCGCACGTGAGGAGCATGTGGACCAGCCGTATTCCCGAATCTTCCTCCACGTCAGAGACTACCGTCAGCGGCTGCGGGCTTGCTGTAATCTGGTCCGTCCACGTGGCGGAGGAGTAGGGATCTGAATCGTAGACCGATGACCCGGACCCGGATCCGGATCCGGGCGAGGGTAGGAGGGAGTCGAGCCAGGAGGGGAGATCGGAGGGGTTGTAGTGAACGAGGTCGTCGCCGGAGAAGTCAACGGGAGCGTTGACCAAGGCGGTTTCGAGGCGTTGGGCGACGTGCCGGAGATCGGAGTTCCGGACCCGGTAGCCGGCGCCGGCGAGTAGGGCGTCGATCTCCGGCGGCGCAGGTGAAGAGTGGGCGGAGGGTATGGGTGGGAAGTTGTAGGATTCCATGGGGTATTTTTTTGTAAATTGGAGTTAGAGATGGGGAGTGGAGTTTGTGGAGAGTGTGAAGTTTATATAAAATGGAATGTGAAAGAAAATGGAGAGTTTGAGAGGGGAGGCAAATGGACCCAAACAGCTAGGCAGGCAGGCTCCACAAATTGTATTTTTTTTTTTTTAGGTCGGTGTATTCTACCAAATAAAATGCATTGGCATTCTACCAAAAAAAAATAAAATAAAATGCATTGGCAATTGAGAATTATAGGTGGGAGTTTTTTTGATTCAATTTGATTTTATTTTCCAAAGTATCTCCATGATGACATTATATTTTTTATTATTGACATTTTTTTTGTAATGTGTTCACTATTTTCTTTTTAGAGTTTTAGTTTTTATATTTAGTACGATTAGAGTGTTTCCTTATGACACACAATAAAAAAATTGATATTACAAATACCCTTGATATTTATTTTTTAAAAATATTTATACGAAATATAATATTCCCTCTGTGTCAATCGTACTTTATAGAGAAACAATTTAGGATGTGAGAGTACTTAGTTTTTGAATTTAAAAAATATAATACTTATTGAAGGTTGATATAGTCGAGTATATATATTCATTATATTAAAATGAATAGAATTTTGTTATCATGTATGATTAATAGGTAGATATTTGATGCCATTCCTTTGTTGTAAATAACAAAGATATTCACCGTAAATTTTAACATCAATTAAAACATTATGTAATAACAAAGAATGTACTTACGTTATTTGAATGTTGGTCAACCATATTTTCTGATTTATAGTAAAGGTATAGCTGGAGCTTAACAAGTTTTTCTAATACTATTAAAATTGATCGAATAATAAGATGGTTTTGAAAGATGACATTTTATTTGAGTTGTTCTAGTTAACATAATCAAACATACATTCAAGCTGGCTGGTTTAAAGATTTCCTTTCGCACTCGAGAGTTGTTTCGGCTGGGATCAGGTCATGTCTAGGGGTGCTGAAGCTAGTTCCTGAAGATATTTCATCTAGATGACGAAAACGTCGCAATGACCCTTTATCCACTCCATTGATGGAGATGACTGGTTTCATCTTGCGTACTACTAGTATGGTTTCTTCAGTGCTTGGTTTAAGCATCACTACTCGATTTTTGATCATTTGTTAAATTTCTATCTTGCGTGGTTGTAGTTAGTTGTGTTTATTTTCGTTTGTCGGTTATTTTGGCCTCTCAATCTACGAGACATGTCTATAATATTGAATTATTTTTTTATTTTTTTTTTACTGGTTAGACTGATAAAATAAAAGTTGTCATTCCTACTGGTTGCAATATTAGTACAAACTAAGATCATTATACTTTCAAGCTTAATATATTCAAAGGTGATGAAATTTTGTGTTTTTGTTCATGAAGAAGAAGATCAAGAAAGAGTTAGGGGTAGGTTTTCATTTGATCAAGTTATGCTTTTATATCACATTACTAATACAATCAATAATTTGATTGTAGCAAGTATCTAACTGACATAAATTTCATACTTCAAAATGAGTACTAAACAACTCACCAAACCTTATCGTTTAGTCAACCCAAATGGTACCAAGTAGCTAACTGTTCATTTCGTGTTTTTTGGGGGCAATTCTTAATTGATGTTCTACAAGGCGTAGTGCAAAGACAACTTGAAAAAGAACAACCAGGGTAAATTATTAAATTGTACTACTCAAAAATTTAAGTATTGAAGTGCACGTGAAAGTTTGGGCTATTTCTTACGTATTCGTGTGACAAGAGTTCAACTACAATTGGCCAAAACACACCCCAATATATGCAATATCTCAGTTGACTTGAAAACCGTTCGAGTCAACCTAGTAAATTGATTTTGAATAAATTCAGAATCTTTAGGTAGTGTGTTACGACATTTGATAGCTTCTAAAAATTTGCGTTTCCTTCCATAGATTTTTTTTTGGGTTATTTATTTAAAAGTAAATTTAAACTAACTTGATCAAGCTCACTTAAAAAATGGAGCCATTTCTAATCGGAAGACATTAATGTAACGCTCTTTGAGAAATGATTTGAAATTTGAGTATTTTTCAGACTTGACAATGGCTTACTGGTTCATTTGGCATTAACGTAATAAGACTGTTGTTAACCAACCCATGAACAATCGGGTGACAAACATTGTCATTTGCATTCGATATTAGGTATATGATTGTAAGGCTCAAGACATAGATACTGAAGCTATGCAATTCTCCATGACACGAATGTCGAAACAATAGGAATGGCTTCCACTAGCAATAGATATTGTTTAAAACAATTTTGATGAGCTTGGTAACAGGAGAGACAACATTAAGTTGTTAAGTTTGCAATCTTTAGCAATCTTACAGGGCTGCTATTATTGATCATGTGCCTCACCATTGCAACCCTATTGTCGATTCAATTGCGCGGTTACAACGTACAATACTTCCAACTTTAATAGATTATGCTTAGACCAAACTTCGAAGTTCTCATCTAATAAGAAAAATGAACTGATCCATTTTCGAAGTTCATGAACTGAATCTTATAGGGGGG
The DNA here is from genome assembly GCA_963924305.1 of Polygonum maritimum. Taxonomy (NCBI): domain Eukaryota; kingdom Viridiplantae; phylum Streptophyta; class Magnoliopsida; order Caryophyllales; family Polygonaceae; genus Polygonum; species Polygonum maritimum. The sequence continues at coordinate 37,030,605 of OZ002732.1, read as the reverse complement.
CAGGTGAGTTTGGGAAACAACTTGATCAAGCTTAAACCCTTCTATAAGTTGTAGGTTTGATTAAAAGATGGTGTAGCCTGTAGGGAATTATTGAATTTGACAAATAATTGGTGAATTTGTAGTGTAGTAGTTTGGTGTGAATTTCAAATTCGAGATTTTTAGGTGAAATGCAGTGCAGGCACGGCCTATGATATGAATCTTGGAAATTGGGTATTGTAATTTTTTGCTGTTTTTCTTGTTTGGAAACTTGGAAGCCCTAAACAAATTATTTAGGGTGAAATCTACACCTCATTGTCAGTTACTACTAAGCACGAACAACCATATGATATTCCATGCAAATTGGCGAGTTTAGTACTACTACTTGTTCATGGGGTCCAAATTTTCAAAAAATGGTAATCGTGGTATGTACTCTCTTATAATATAGCTGTGTTGTGACTTGTGAGTGAAGCCATATAACCATTTTTCCTTGTCATGGTCCATGATCAGAAGTGTCATTGACTTGAACATGTCCGGATTGGCTTGTAACCCACGAGTTAGGACGGTCTCGGACAAGGGAGATATGCAGCATTACAGTAGACATACCGCAAATACCTGTTAGCCCGGCTGAAACCTGCTATCCGCACACAGACAGAGCTAAAGCTCTGCGCCAAGTACGATCCGGATCCGCTTCTGTAGAGGTCTACTAGAGTGCATACAATGCAATGCGTGTGCTGAAAAATTGATACAGCAATTGCCAACCATGTAGGTAGAAGGTCCCTTTCAAATCTCTATAATGAGATGTTCTAGAAGGGCTAATAATTCATAGCTATAATCTTCAAAGCCTCTTTTTGCCAAATCTTCTTCAATCAAGCACTTGAAACAGAAGCTTATAAGAAAGCTTTTCAAGCGAAGCTTGACAGAGAACTAGACCGGATCAATGACACTTTATCATCGATAAGTACCCTTAGAGTCTCTCAATCAAACCAGCTGATTGCAGAAACAGCAGATCAAGGGTCGGTTGACACTTCAATGATTTAAGGAATGACATGAAGAAGACAAACCACAAGCTCAGAAACAAAGCACCATAGTTTAGACCAACATATAGTCGCGATTACCATCTCTTAAAGACCAAAGCAAAGAGCACATATATTAAGTTGAGAATGAATCCAAGCCAACCGAGATGAACTTCAAGTTTTAAGTACAAGCAAAGCTTAATGGGCATATCTCAGCGCATAAAAGCAATAAGCCCTTGATTATATATATATCTGTTATCTCCTCTTGTTCCAGTGAGTTACAACATTTTCCCTCCTTTTTATAGTGTTATTGGTCACAGAGATGGAAAGTCTGATCCAATCCCATTGCTCGTGTTATAGACTACAAGATAACTGATCAGAGATCAAAACAAATGGAATCACATCTAGAACCGAAGCTCTGACTGGTAACAATCAAGGATAGTCAAGAACCGAAGCTCTGACTGGTAACAATCAAGGATAGTCAACACACCACCTACGTAAACAACGGTTTTAGCCACACCAGTATCATCTCATCAAACAAGATTTAAAACCATAGTTCCTTCTGAGTTCTGACACCTTGAGGAAAGCAACCTTATATGACACAAAATAACATGAAGAGGGAATAATATTGATCTTGAAGGGTATACAGACTGTAAAATTGAAACCATCTAAACTTTAGGTGGTCATAATCTATAGACAACATCAGAGCATCATTCTCACTATCAATCATCTTCAGTGAGCACAAATAGCATTTCATTAGCCACTAATTGCTCAAAATCAATACATCACCTGAGATGAGAGAAAGGCAGGCTAAAGCATAACACCAATCAACATCATCTCACAACAGAAGAAGGTAAGCTTCTATAATAAAAAATTGAGCTGAAAGTGTAACAACATTGAATCTATAACAAATCAAGAAGCCAACTCACTCCAACAGGTCGGTCATACGGCCGAGTTTTTCCCCATCAAAAGCCTTTCCTCATCATCCTTCTCAAACAAATCAGCATCATTCTCGCCATCGCTCGTCTTCGCCACCGACAAAACAGCAGCCTCTCGCTGCGTGGGAGCCCCGGTCACCGACTGCTGGTACATGACACCACCAGCAATGGTAAACAGCAAGCAAACCAACCCAACAGGAGTGGCATGCTTATCCCAAATAAGCACATTGATCGCCACAGTAAGAAACTTGTTCACCACACCAGTGACAGTAAACGCAGTGGCCGAAACCGCCTTCCTGGCGGCGAATCCGAAGAAGCTGATCAGTAAACCAAACACACATGACAGCGAAACGGCCACGAAGGCGACCGAATCGAAGGACGAGTCGCCGAGAGCGGTGAACACGTCGCTGTACTCGCCTGTGGCGATCCAGAAGAGAGGGGCCATCATGAGGGAGAGGAGGTTGTTGTAGAAGACGTAGCCCCAGGTGTTGAGGCCGAGGCTGGTGACGATGTGCTTGATGTAGACCATCTCGGTGGTGATGGTGACGAGGTAGGCGAAGGCCCAGGAGTAGGCGGTGAGGGTGAAGCCGTAGTCGGTGGCGACGTAGCCGACGGCGCCGGCGAGGATGACGAGGAGGGAGAGGAAGGTGAGGCGAGAAGGACAGGGCTGCTTGCGGAAGGCGGTGTCGGCGAGGGCGACGAGGATGGGGGTGCAGGATCGGAAGACGATGAAGGTGTCGACGTTGGCGTGGCGGAGGAGGTTGGTGTTGGTGAAGATGGCGAGGTAGAAGACGACGGCGGCGGGGAGGAAGCGCTTGGCGAGGTCCAGAGTGAAGGGATCGTGGTGGAGGAGGCCGGATTTGCCGAGGAGGAAGACGCCGCCGGCGGAGGTTAGGTATTGGAGGGCGGTCAGGAGGCCTGGGAAGGGGAATTTGGTGATGGCGAACTTGTTGATGATGGCCAGGAGGGAGGAGCAGAGCGCGTAGCCGATTACTAGTGTGCTTGTGGCGTAATGCTGCTTCGTGGAGTCGGATTTGGGGGACATCATGGTCTGAGATCTTGATCTAGGGTTTGCGGTTGAGATCGTGAGGCCTGCTTGTCTCAGCTGGTTAGGGGGATATGGATCACTTAGGATCAGTGTGTGAGCTGAATGCGAGGTGAAGAGGAGTGCATCAATGGCGGATTCACGATGGGGAGCGAGGGAGATGTGGTCAGAGGTTTATGGCGGATCTGATGGAGGGGGGGAATTGATCGGGTGTGACGGAGAGTAGGGTAGTACTACGTGGAGTGCTTGAAACGGCGTCGTTTGAGAGATGAATGGAGAAGAGAGGCTGCGAAACGACGGCGTTTTCTGTGGAGCAACCGACGAAGAGGAAATGAGGTTTATGAGAACACATGACGTGAACGCGGGGTGTGGGGACAGGCGTCGTGGGGACGATGTAGAACGCAGTTTGTCTCATCGTGTGGGTTACTTGCTATATAAATCTAAGATTTGTATACAAAAATCAGATTATCATGTTACTCGTCTATTGTCGGGCAGGTTAGGGCCTGTTTGGATGTAACATTCGAAAATATAATCCAAAAAAAAAATATACGGAGTAGTTTATTTTAATGTCGTTATGTATCAACTAAAAAAATTCATTTCGACGAGCGTTGCCTCGTTTACCAAAAATATTGGGGGTAGGGCTTTCCCCCGTTCTATCGCTTGTTAGCCCGATGCTCTCTTATTAAGCTTTCGCTTTTTTCCGACCAAAAACAAATGATATGTATTATCTCGATATAGAAGCGGCTTACTATGATGGCAGTATGGCACTAGGCTCTCTCATCTTTTTTATGACCCGACAAATACGAGGTGGCAGAAGCCCTATAAAAACTTTCATTAATGTATTCACTAAAGTCAATAAGACTTATTCTATTTGACATAATCGCTTCGTTTTGTGTTTTTATTAGTTGTATCCAAACAAGCCCCAAAAAATACAACCGAAAAAGAAACGAAGTTTTTTTTTTTGGTTAAAAAAGGAAACGAAGTTTTTTTTTTGGTCGAAAGGAAGAGGAAGCATTGAAATGCACAAAAAACTTAAGTTTGGGGCACTACATTAACGACGCGCGGGGTGGCCCTCCCCCGTGCGTCTTGGTCCAGCAAACTAATGACCTCCACAGGCGGATCGGTCAGCACATGAAAACCTAAGGGGAACGAGAAGGCTAACGAGGCGAGGGAGTCCGCGAGAGAATTCGCTTCCCTATAGACATGGAGGAGTCGGACGTTCCACTGCCGACTGATGAGGTTTTGGCATCTCTTGACAATGCTCGCAAGCGGGTGATGATCGGGTATGGGTTGATTGATAAGCTTGACTGCGAGGGCTGAATCTGAGTCCATCTGCACATCCTTGAAGCCCAAATCCCACGCTAACTTGAGGCCATTGTATATGCCCCACAACTCCGCTTTTGGAACAGAGTAGGAGCCCAAATTGTGAACAAAGCCTTGGATCCAGCGGCCATTCGTGTCCCTGATCACTCCGCAGATGTAGCCAGACCATCGGTCCGCCTTGCTCCGTCTGAATTGATCCTAACCACGTTGTCCGGTGGTTTTGACCAGCCCACCATCCTCTCTTCTCGACTGTACTTGCGCCTCTGACTGAGGCCACCAATTCTGTCCTGGGCAGAAAGGTACTCCCGGGTGCGATCCAACACGAACCTCTCTGCGTTGGGTGGCCTAGTAGCCCGATTAAACACCAAATTGTTTCTCCACCGCCAGTTCCACCAAAGCGCAGTAGCGAAGATGGCTGCCCAGTCCAGCCCTCCGTGAGCCATCTTGCTAGACAAGATGTTACAGCGCATCCAACCTGCAAACGGTAATTGGAAGAAGTTAGTGACGTAGTCTGCAGGCAAAATTCTTCGCCACATACCTGCAACGATTGGTCAGTCCCGGAACAAGTGACTTAGGGACTCTTGATTCCCCCGACAGACCCCACACATCGCGTCTCTCGACAGGTGCCTGCGCTGACGCTCTTCATTGGTCAAGATCGCACCCCTCACTGCCATCCAGACAAACGTTCGCACCTTCTCCGGGACTTTAAGGCGCCATATGGTTCGGAAGACAACCTCGTCATTCCCTTGCAGCCGACCCCCACTAGTAATATTCGAATAAGCCGAAGCCACCGAAAATTCTCCGTTGGCCGAGTACCGCCAGGTGAGCGTGTCCGGCGACCCCGGCTCCTCACAAACCGCCAGGGGTCCTAGTTTAAGCAGATGTTCCTCCGGAAGGAGTTCCGACAACGCATCCCATCTCCATCCCTGATCCGCTATCCAGAACTCACTCACCGTGGCAGAGATCTGGTTCTCGTCGATGGGAGCTTTGGCGACTTGAACGAGTTTGTGATCCGAGAGCCACACATCGAGCCAGAAGCGGATTGTTCTGCCGTCGCCGAGGACCCAAGCACAGCCTTTGACCACCGAACTGCTCAATCCAACCTCGATTCCTTGCCAAATAGCCGATCTACTCCGAGTTGGGCCACTAGTGGGCTTGAGATACTTGGCCCGTATAGTGGAGGCCCAAAGAGAATCAGGTTTCTGAATAAATCTCCAGTTGAGTTTACCCAGAATTGCTTGATTAACGGCACTCATCGATCGGATCCCCAAACCTCCATCACTCTTGTGTTTGCAGACTTCCTCCCAAGAAACCATGTGCATACGTTTTCTCGTAACATTACCACTCCAGATAAAATTACGCACGATCTTGTCAATCCGATTACACGTATCTTTTGGCAGCGCCACCGTGGACATCGTGTAAATCGGCAGAGAAGTGAGGACCGATTTTGCAAGGGTTATCCGACCCGCTAAGGATAGGAATTTGCCCTTCCAAGCGGCCAACCGACTACTAACTTTGTCCACCAGCGGAAGGAACATGGTCTTGGACACTTTCCGGTGGAGAATGGGCATTCCTAAATAGCTTCCAAGGTCGTTTGTCACTTCAAAACCGCATTCATACCGGAGCCCTTCGATGAGGTCCGATCCAACGTTTCTGGAAACAAACAACTTGGACTTCGAGGCATTGATCTTTTGCCCTGACGCAGAGCAGAAGGTGGTGAGCACATCGTTAATCACCTTCATCGTTAATCACCGCCACAAAAAGGAAACGAAGTTGATCTACTTACACGGTACATCTTAGATAAAATGTCAGATGGAGATATTTGCTATCAAATCTTTAGCTGAACTCTGCCATAATAGAAAAATAATTCTCTTCACATCATTTAGTATTCTTGAATAAAAATCGATTAATTTTATCATCAATCTTATAAATATTTGTTGGATTTCAATCAAATGAAAACTTTTCTTAGCCTATAAACTAAAACCATGAACATGAAATAGATATACGTAAACACAAAACAGGAAATACGTGAACTCCAAAAATGTTTGTGATTTGTGTTATAATGTTATTATGTGTAGTAATCTGATTCATAACACATGATACTGAGAAATTTTGTTATTATGTATATCAACACGATTTATAATAAAAATATAATTTTGTTCACATATTTCTTCCTATTGTTCACATATTTATGTATTTTGTTCACGTTTTTAGTTTATAGGATTAGAAAAGTTTTCACCGAAATCAACGTCATATTTTCATAATGATGACAAGTTTATTTCTTATATCAAAAGCAAGAGAAATTTATAGATTCATTGATGTCATGTTTCATTATAAGACATATGATGATTAATAGAAAAGTTTTACATTTATAACTTACACTTTTCTAAGTACTCTGTATGCTTCCTTCCAAATGCTATTAATTTTAACAATAATCGTTTTATTTTAACATTGTTAGCTATCTACTATAATTTCTTATCCCATTTTTGATAGGTTAATTTATTTTTCTAATATAAATTAATAACAAATCTTGATAGAATCAATGGAAAAAATGATTTTAGATATCTTTGATATCTTCCTTAATTTTGATATGAAAGTATAATTTTCATTTAAATGTTCTTTATTTAGGTAAATGTGATTTTTTCATTTTTATGAAGGTTCTACATAATTAATTCAAATAATAGATTTAACAATTGAAATAAAAAAAAACAAAATACATATATAGGTTAATAGGTTAGAACTTGGGTCTATCGGGCTTGAATTGTAAATTCTCGAATAAAAAGCAGGCTCGGATAGTCGGATCAAAATTCAATTTCGGATCAATTAAAGTCGGATTTATATTTACATTACCCGTACATGATACTAGATTTGTTACTCCGTAGATAGTATCTTCTCCTTTTATTAATCAATCGAGTATATATGACAATAATAGAAGGAAAGAGGGAAAAATCAGTTTGGAGTTTGGACCGGGCCGAAATAATATCGTCCGGTTCGATCCAATTCGGTCCACACCGGACTAACCGTTGCCAGAAAAAGGATATGTGGCCACAACAAATCCTCGTCGTCATTTCACAGTTCACATCCCGTAAAAATTCGACCTTACAATGTCCAAATTATCACGTTTTGGGTGGCCAGGCGGAGTCTTGAGATACTATTATGGCCAGAGCTTGCACAAGCCACACACTTTACAGTCCGTTTTCGGGCGCCGATTGGGGTAGCGTACACACCAGGAAATTCCCGGTCCAGCTCGCCGGAAAACCGCTATCTCTTCACCGGCGGTGGGGCAAAGCGCTTAATTCCACCCAATGGCTCGTCCGAGCAACGGTGGAGCAGAATCAGGCGACGGCGAAGGAGGCGGATTTGGAAGAGAAGGTTAGGTTTCTGTACGATGATTTGCCCCATCTGTTCGACGATCAGGGAATTGATCGGACGGCGTACGACGATCGGGTGAAGTTTCGAGACCCCATCACTAAGCATGATAGTATTGGTGGATACTTGTTCAACATTGCTATGTTGAGGGCCGTCTTCTCGCCCCATTTTAAGCTCCATTGGGTTAAGCAGGTACCAAATTGTGCTCTTCTGTTGCCCTAATTGCTGTGTTTATGCATAAATTGGTGTGGAAATCTAGCTCTACTTGTTTAACCTAATTGTTGAGGGCATTTTTGGCTCCATTGGGTTAAGCAGTTGCTAAATTGTTACTTCTGTTAGCCTAATTGTTGTGATCAGTCATAACTTAGTTTGGAAATGAAGGTGGTTGTGTTTGGATGGCATTTTGGAGTGGTGTGAATTGTGTCTTTATTGAGTAGTGAATAGCCAATCAAGAAGAGTTTTGTACTCCATGTTAGTGATTTGAAGGTTTATTGTAGACAGGACCTTATGAGATTACCACCAGGTGGACGATGGAGATGACATTTGCACTACTTCCATGGAAGCCGGAGCTCGTGTTTACGGGCACATCCGTGATGGGGGTCAATCCACAGACAGGAAAATTCTGTAGCCATTTGGTATGCTCATATAAGTTCCCTTGTGAGAAAGCAGGTTGTTGACAGGTTGTAATGGAGATGAAATTGTTTCTTGTTTGCTGTACAATTTGTAGGACTTTTGGGACTCAATCAAGAATAATGAATACTTCTCCATGGAAGGTGTGATGGATTTGATAAAACAGGTGCTCACTCTTTGTACAGCTCATACCTTTCATGGTTGCAGACGGCTATGTATATCGTCTGTGCCTATCGTTTTCAGTCATTAATTGTGCTTGTGTTCTTTGTCTGATGCAGCTAAGGTATTACAAGACACCTGACTTGGAATCTCCCAATTACCAGATACTGAAGAGAGCTGCTGATTACGAGGTTTGGCTTTTCTTGAGTACTTAGTTTTGCTGCATCCAAATTGCTGCTTAAATGATCCAAGAAGAAACTCACTTGCAGATAAGGAAATACTCGCCTTTTATAGTTGTAGAAACAGAGGGAGAAAAACTATCAGGATCAACCGGATTCAATACTGTTGCCGGGTAAGCATTATTTCACACTAATATCCCAACTTACCATGTTTTACCATCATAATTTGTTTCGTCATTTAGTTACATATTTGGGAAGAACTCAGCAACAGAAAAGATCCCAATGACCACCCCCGTCTTCACAGAAACCACTGACCCTGAGGCATCTAATAAAGTGGCTGTTCAAATAGTGCTTCCACAACAGAAGGACTTGAACAGGTTGATTTAAACTCACATCTTAATTAGCAACTCGGTGTCACTTCTATTATTATGAATTGTATCAGCTAATTCTACATTTATGCAACAGTTTGCCAGCTCCAAACGAAGAAACGGTGAACCTGAGAGAGGTTAGAGGAGGATTTGCGGCTGTCTTGAAATTCAGTGGAAAACCCACTGAAGATTTAGTCTTGGAGAAGGAGAAAGAATTGAGGACAAGTCTTTTAAGAGATGGGCTGAAACCCAAAAAGGGATGTCTTCTTGCAAGATATAATGATCCTGGAAGAACATGGAACTTCATCATGGTAAACTTACAAAATTAACATTTGTAGCTTTGTTTATATGATCTCTCTTTTATCTTGGGTGCTGACATCTGGCTGTTTTATTTGTTTTTTATTGCTTGCTGGTGGCCATTCACGCAATGAAGAGAAATGAAGTGCTGATATGGCTTGAGGAGTTCAGCATGGATTAAACTCAGATCAGAAAGTTAGGAACTTGGTGATCAGATGTATGTGAAGTGATACACTACTACACAATAGCCTTTTTTGTGTGAGCAGAGAGTGGATTTTGACGTGTGAAGTGGAATGCATTGCTGGGTCGTTCATTGATCTCTTGTAAAACCTGTCTTGATGATTACCATGAACGCCCATGATTCAACAACCATAAAAAATAAGTCTGATTCTTTTGGATTGACACCCACTAGTTTAAAGGTATATAGCTACGTGGAAATGATTTATACTAAAATTAAGGGGCTGAAATGAATTATTGAAAAAATTGTACTAAAAAGTACGAGTATAAAATAATTGAACCTTCTATAGCTAATAAATAAACCAAAACTCTTGAAGAGTTGAAGTTGTATAAAAGGGCACACTGACACTGCCAATGACAATGTCACCCTCACATGATATCATATGAATGTTGATACATTTTTGGGCAAAAGGTGATGACGCTCACCCCGGGCGCCCCCACCGAGTGCTTGCCCTGGACTCGTGGCAGGGGGGTTAACTCCGAGATAGGCGGTAATATTACATACCGTTTTTGGAGTAATCTTCACCCTCCTCTTGTCAGGGCAATCTTCACCTCCTATTACAACTTTGCTTCTTGGATTCGTATAAATATTACTGGCTCCTCTCTCTCGCATGGAGCCCTTGGACGGAAATTTTTACTATGGGTCCGTTCGGTAAAAATAGTTGAAACTGAATTAAGAGCTCAATTTAGCTTAGTTCAGCTTTGTTAAGCTGGGGGGGGGGCAGCTTTTTATTTCTAGCTTAATTCAGCTGAATTCAATTAGATAAGTTCCAACTATAATGATCCACCGAACACCAAAAAAACTTTATGTTATAAAAAAGTTAAGCTTCAACAAACTCCATTAAGCTTTGTTAAGCTTCTTACTGAATGGACCCTATGGCCTTATGGTGGATTTGGAGATGGCGTAATCTTTTCATTTTTCAGCAGGTGACCTTTGATGGGGACCGTGCTGATTTCGTGAAATCTTACACTAAGGAGCATAAAGCGGCCCTTGACCCTCTGGTGCCACCGGTGGAGACTCATGTTGTGGAAGAGGTGGCGGTGTCTTGGGTCCGACCGAGAGTTGGTTGGGTGAAGCTCAACACGAATGGTTCGGTCAAAGATGGTGGTATGGCTGCATCGGGTGGAGTGATTTGTGATGCGGATGGTAAGTCGCAGGTTGTTTTGTCCATAATATGGGTATTTGCAATAGACCTATGACCGAGTTGTGGGGAGTGGTTCAAGGGCTTCAGCTTGCTTGGAATAGGGCTACAGGAGGATTTCCTTTGAGGTGGATTCCCAACTGATTATCTTACTCTTAGAACGATCTACAGATAATAGTTATCTCTTAGCTTGGTAGAAGTGTCAACGCTTGATTCGTAAGAATTGGAATATCCAATTCCGTCACGTGTTTAGAGAAGCGAAATGTGTTGCTAATTTCCTTCCTACTTAACGTGTTTTTTTAATTAATGAAACGCCGGGCACATGAACTACCGCATCTCAGGACAATTTAGCAAAAGTTGCATCAAAGCTGATGTAAGCTGTGACGTCGTGAGCGCACGATAGTCGTCGACACAAGCACTAAGGTTGTTAAATAGTCTTTCCCCACTCGCTAGGGCCATCTTGACCGGTCTTTCTTTTTGAAAAGAAACCGTCGCCACCAATTTCACAAAGATTTTCTTCACGACGTGCTGATCCTTATCGGTCTAGGGTTTTCGCCGATCACTACCGATATACTGATCAGATTGACAGGTTTGTGTTTCTTCTCTGAATTTCCTATTTCTCTATTGAGCACTTTAATGGCCGAAGATTGGAATCAGTTTTTTTAACGGGGTTTAACAGTATATCTGTTAGCTAATTGCGTTTGGATTTTCTAGATTCCCTTTACCAATTCTTCATAGTCATCATCATCATGGTGGTAAATTCAGGAGTTCACCATGGTGGATCACACTCAATTTCCTCTTCTAGATTGCATATTCGCTTCGAAATTGTAAGAGCATGTTATGATGATTTTTCAGTTCTAATGCAGTTTAAAAACCCTAGACAATGGCTGACACAAAGTCCAACACTTCCTCATCATCATCACGAAAGCTGCCTGATTTCAAGCAATCTGTTAGGCTGAAATACGTCAAGCTAGGGTACCATTACCTAATCAGCCATGGAATGTACCTTTTCCTCACTCCATTGGTAGTCATTGTAGCTGTTCAGCTCTCAACACTGTCCATTGAAGATGTCCACCTCCTCTGGGTCAGCTTGCAATACGATCTCATCTCGGTCGTGCTATGCTCGACCCTCCTCGTGTTCTTGGCCACTTTGTACTTTGTCACCCGGCCTCGCCCCGTTTATCTGGTCAACTTCTCCTGCTACAAGCCAGGGGAGGCAAGGAAATGCCCCAGGCCTTACTTCATGGAGAGGTCGTTAGCTAGCGGCGTCTTTTCAGATGAGAACCTGTCGTTTCAGAGGAGAATCCTTGAGAGGTCTGGCCTAGGGGAATCTACTTATCTCCCTGAAGCACTTCATAACGACCCGCCTAATCCTTCAATGGATTTGGCCAGAAAAGAGGCCGAGGAAGTCATGTATGGTGCCATTGACGAGCTTTTGTCAAAGACAAATGTGAACCCCAAGGACATTGGGATCCTTGTTGTGAATTGCAGCTTGTTTAACCCGACCCCGTCTCTCTCTGCCATGATTGTGAATCATTACAAGCTCAGAGGTCACATTTTAAGCTACAATCTTGGTGGAATGGGGTGTAGTGCTGGTTTGATATCTATTGATCTTGCTAAGAAGCTTCTTCAAGTCCATCCGAACTCGTATGCGTTAGTGGTGAGCACTGAGAACATCACTCTGAATTGGTATTTGGGGAATGACCGATCAATGCTCGTTTCGAACTGTCTGTTTAGAATGGGGGCAGCTGCTATACTTCTATCGAATAAGAGATCCGACGGGTGGAGAGCTAAATATCAACTAGTTCACACTGTAAGGACCCACAAAGGAGCTGATGACAAGTGCTTTTCATGTGTTAACCAGCAAGAAGACTCCACCGGAAAAGTAGGAGTCTCGTTGTCTAAAGAACTAATGGCTGTTGCTGGTGATGCTTTGAAAACCAATATTACTACACTAGGCCCGCTCGTCCTCCCCATGTCTGAACAGTTGCTTTTCTTGGCTACATTGATTGGTAAAAAGGTGTTTAATATGAAGATTAAGCCTTACATTCCTGACTTCAAGCTGGCATTTGAGCATTTCTGTATTCACGCTGGAGGGAGAGCCGTTCTGGATGAACTTGAAAAGAATTTGCAGCTTTCCGAGTCTCATATGGAGCCGTCTAGGATGACCCTTTACAGATTTGGCAATACTTCTAGCAGCTCCTTGTGGTATGAGTTGGCGTATATGGAGGCGAAAGGAAGGATGAGGAAGGGGGATAGGGTCTGGCAGATTGCGTTCGGGTCAGGATTCAAGTGTAATAGTGCAGTTTGGAGGGCGATGAGAACGGTGAACCCGGCTAAGGAGCAGAGTCCGTGGATTGATGAGATTGATCAGTTTCCTGTGAGTATTCCAAGAGTTTCTCCATTTTGATTCTTCTTGTTTTACTCTGATTCTATGATTATTGATGCGTAGAAAACATGTATTGTGAGATTGATGTGAAAAGTATGAGAAAACCATGTTTGGTGTTATTGTGCATTCAGTTACTGAACAATCAATCAGCTGCTCAAGAATATGTTCTTGGACATGAATGATGTCTAATGGTACATTTTCTTGGGCCTTGATTGCTTCTTATGCTACTTATAGAAGCTCGGCTAGGCAGAGATTACCCATGTTTATTTATTGTGATTTGCATAGGATGTTTGTTATAATCAACAGTGATGGCTTTCGCTCAAGTTTTAGTGTTGTAAGGAGTTGAGTTTTAGGCCTTTAGTTCTTCTACTTCTTGGAAGTTTGATCAGGCCAATTTGGAGGGCTATTGAGCATATGTTTGTGACAATTCTTTGCTATTAATATCAAGCAACTTTCTTGATGTCTTGTTCAGTCCCACTTCTTGAAAAATAGAACAACTTATTTCATATCCATTCGCGGTCTATTGTCTTGCTATTGATTTATATATTTAAGCAAACTCGTCAAAATAGGAACAATCATACAAGTTTATAACCACAAACTAGGTATTTTTAACACAAATCAACTCCTATAAGATTGGATAGCCAAAAGAACCAAAAAAGATCATGGCGTATCCAAACGACCAAAACCAGAAAAAAACTAGTATGAGTAGAATCAATATCGAATTAGCATACGTGCCCCAAAAAAAGTTTGTAATGTTAAAAATGTCCTCATTTAGTCTAAATAGTATGGTTGCCCTTTTGGGCATTTTTTAAGAAATGAAAAATTATATATTTTACTTTTTCTTCAAATTAAAGAAAAAACAAATTCATTCTTGTGTCAATAATAATTCAATCTAATCTTATTTTACATACAAAACAAATAAAAAGATTGAAAATAATATGCAAATCTTTATCTGTACAGATGCTTGGCATGAATATCTTTTTTTTTTTGGTCAAATCTAAAATTTTTTTTGCTTGAATATCTTAACAAATTCATTTACTGTTAATGAGCATCGGTGTTCAAATTCATTTACTCTTAACAAATATTTTTGCTTGAATATCTTAACAAATTCTTTGTTTATGATGCAATGAATTACGTATTACTTGTTCTTCCACTCTCAATGAGCATCGGTGTTCAAACAAACTTCTTGCTTTGTGTTCAAACCATATGGCCGAGTTAAATTGTGTTTTGTGCTCAAAAAAAAAAAAAAAAAAAAGAGCGTCGGTGGTCATTAAATCGATCAGCTTACAATGAAAAAAAACCCAGTTTCATTCCATAAGAATTGAACAAGAGCTTTCAACCAAAAAAAAAATTGAACAATAGATAGTTAAACATCTTGTTTCCATGAAGACAGGAACCTAACTCAACACTAATTCAAGGAAACGTGGAAGTTTTGATTTATTAGGGTTCTTGGATGATTTATTTCAGAAATTTGATCGAAGGAGAAAAGTAATGGAATAAAAAATTTATTTTTACGTACAATTGTTTTTTTGATGTACATAAAGTATTTTTTAGTTTTTTTAAAGGGCAATTTGCGAAAATGCCCCACCCAGAAAAAAGGTTTGCAAAAACGCCCCTTATAACAAAAAAATAGCGAAGCATGCTGTTTTGGGCGTTTTTGCAATAAAATTTATATTATTTTGTATTTTCTTTTAAATAGAAGTTTATTAAAAAATCATTATAATTACAATAAAAATATTTAGCAATAAATTCTGAAAATTCTTTTTAAATACAAAATTAAAAAATAGAAAAAAATATAAAATAAGAAAATAGTTTTAGAACATTAAGATTTTTTGGAAACAATGAGATATTGTAGAATATATAGTGGAAGATATTGTTGAACATATTTTTTGAAAATATAAAACGTAAATAAACGTGGAAGATTTTTTTGTTGAAGATTATCTTCGTTTCAACCTTCTTCGTGATTTTATCTTCGTTATTATCTTTTTTTATAAAAATAATGTATTATATATTTTTTCTATCATATCATATTAAAATCCAATAATATTATTAATAAAAATATTAGATGATATATCTACCTTAGATATATCCGTAACATTACACATTGATTATGTTTTAGATAAAATATAGATTTCTTATTTAGATAATGATTCGCTAATATTTTTATTTGATATTTATATACTTCTAATTTAATTAATTTTTTACAACATAATAACATATATATAAGATAATTTTTTTTTATCTTATTAAATATTCTCTATATTTTAAAATATAATACTACATTAATCCAAAATTTTATTTTAAATTATTGATTTATTTATATAAATTAGTTTATGCAATTTGATTTAAATTTCAAAAGTTTTTATCAAATTTTTTATGAAATTTAATAATGCATCTCATCCTTATTGCATTCTTCCTCGACATATATATGTTTATGTATGTATAACAAATTAATATATATAAAAAATATTTTATATAAATATTTGATGATATATGGGAATTATATTATTTTATATATAAAAGATATGCGCCATTTTTTGAAAAATCAAACATAAGATAATATTTGTAAATATTATAGTGAATTTATATACAAGATAATAAAAACAAAAAACACTGGCGTACAAGGTGCGGGTCATTAGCTAGTCAATACTTCTAAACCTGAAGTAGTTAAGGGCAGTTTCGTCAATAAGTATTTTTAAACCACCCATCTTGTTTTTAATTAAATGATTTATTATGAAGATTTTCTATCCATTTATATATGATAGATTTACTAGATTATAATTAGGTATTCAACTCGATCACATAATTTCTATACTAATATTCTAAATAAAATAAATTAATCGTACCATATATAGACGTAGAAAAAAAAAATCTATAACCAAAATAAGTGACATATATGTATCAATTTATAATTTTCATATTAAATAGTATTTTTAATACTCAAGACATAAGAGTTTAAGTTTAATATCTCAACCATAGAAAATTTCAATATGACTAAAAAATATATTAATATTATCAAATATCGAAATTATTATTATACCGACTAGACTTGACAAACAAGTTTGTCTAATCAGATTTAAATAAGGTCACTCTAGATTTAGGATTAAATGAATTAATCGCGGGTCGATATATACTCAACCCTAACCCACATTCGAATGGTTTGGGTTAACCCGTTGAGTTTGAAATACTATATATAATATATTTAGTTCTTCATACTTAAGTTCAAATAATATAATAAACCAATCAATTATCTCATTTGATATCCAATGGCCTACATATTATTCAGAGCAATACTACATACTAATGTAAAAAAAATATTTCTCTAATTTTTATTTAGAAAAACCCCTGTGCAGGGCTCATGTCATAAGGGTATTGATCAAGACGTGGGAGGCTATGGTGAATTCAGTTTTCCAGTCAAACATGGAACTATATATCAAGAGCATCATGAAGATTAGGGCTGGACAAAAAAAACCAAACTATTAAACCGGTATCCAAAAGCTTTTTTCGGTTAACCGTGACGAGAAAAACCGGAAAACCGATTATGGTTAACCGACCGGTTTTTTTAAACGGTTAAACGGTTCGGTAATGGTTAATCATATTTTTTTCAATCGGTTAACCGATAAACCGATTAATAAAATATTAATATATCTTTTTAGAAAGAAAATAATATAAATAAACTAATTTGATAGTATTAGACTTTTTAATAAGAGATCTATTCTATAATTCAAACATAATTAATTACAATTGCTTAATATTAATATCTTCCAAAATAATTAGTATCTTAAATGAATAACTAGTTATAACTTACTCCCCCATCTACTTCTAATTGTTCTTTTAGCCCCAAAGTCTTGTCTACTTCTAATTGTCCTTTTAGCCTATTTTGTCCATTAACCCTAAATATACCCCTAATTAATTTGTTAATTGAAGTATTGGAAATTCTAAAGTTCATAATATGTGAGGAGAATTAATTATATTAGTGATGATTTACTAAGGGTATTTTTGTAAAGATAGGATTATCTTAATAATTGTGCAAATTGCTAAAAGAACAATTAGAAATAGACAGATGGAGTATTAACTTATAGGTTGCAGTTGCACACTTGCACCCGTTAGTTTGCTGATATCCTATCTTTCTTTTTTTGAGAAGGTTGATAAGCCTAAAATTCTATCTTTTTTTTTTTGCCAGCCTACAATTCTATAAGTTGCTTTGCAACTGCACAAAAGCACAACCCTCATAAACGGCGCATCCACTCACCTGTTCGATCGATCCAATCCGCACCAATCGACTACGTGTTTTGATTATATATTTCGATATTTATCGGTCAAAATGCATGTACTTGAAATGAATAATTTCACTTTCAAATAATGGTTAGCCGATTAACCGTACCGGTTTTCATGGTTAACCGATATCGGTTACCCGTTACTTAACGGTTCGGTAATGGTTATCATAATTTAGTAACCGAATATTCGGTTAACCGATATCCGGTTCGCCGAACTTCCGGTTTCCCGTCCATGCCCACCCTTAATGAAGATGTTGTTAGTTCAGAAACCTCAGATTCAGATTTCTCTCCAAACTCACTTGATTCTGATCATCATCAAGTTGATTTAGATGAAAATCTGTCACCTAGATCAGCAGAGAATGAGATCAGCAGAGAAAGCTATGATCACACTCCTAAGAAGTTTAGGAAAATCCAAGAAATTTATAATGAGACGCATGATATAGAGGAGGAAGTGAGTCTGTGTTTTTTGTCTAGTGAAGAGCCAACTAGATATGAAGATGCAGCAGTAGAGGTTGAATGGAAGAAGGCCATGGAGGCCGAATTAGCCTCTATCAATGGGAACAACACCTAGAATCTGGTGGATCTCCCTAAGCAACACAAAGCCATATGACTTAGATGGATATTCAAATTAAAGAAGAGCCCTGATGGTAAAGTCTTGAAGCACAAGGCACGTTTAGTTGCAAAGGGATATGTACAGAAATTTGGTGTTGATTATGAAGAAGTATATGCACCAGTGGCCAGACTTGAAACTATAAGAACTCTCTTGGCATTTGTTGCATCAAGAAGATATGAAGTGCATCATATGGATGTAAAGCAACCAGAGGGATTCGTGGAGGAGATTTCCCAACAAGGTTTTGAAACTTAATAAAGCGCTGTATGGATTGAAACGGGCACCACGAGCCTGGAACTATAAGCTGGATAAAAGTCTGAGAGCCATGGGTTTTGAAAGGTGCAAGTCTGAACATGCTTTATATACAAGGAAAGGAAGGAAGGAAGTCGTGATCATTGGCGTCTATGTAGATGATTTGGTGATAACAGGCTCAAGTAAGGGAGCCATCATTTCTTTCAAGAATTTGATGAAGAATGAATGTGATATGAGTGACTTAGGGTTGCTGAGTTATTACTTTGGCATTGAAGTTGTACAAACTGAAATAGAAACTCAAATGTGTCAGGAGAGTTTTGCCAAGAAAATTCTACAGATGATGAGCATGAACGAGTGCAATCCTTGTATTATTCCAATGGAACCGAGGACCAAGTTAAGTAAACATGATCCAGGTGAGAAATTGGTTGATGCAACATTGTATAGAAGCATCATTGGAAATCTTAGATATCTTGTGAATACCAAGCCAGATTTATGTTACAGTGTGGGAGTCTTGAGTCGTTTCATGGAGAATCCAAGGGAGTCACACATGGAGGCTCTAAAGAAGGTTCTTAGGTATATAAAGGGCACTATGAAACTTGGATGCACGTACAAAAAGGGCACCATAGAAGCAAGTCTGAAGGGATATTGTGACAGTGATCTCGCGGGTGATATTGATGATAGGAAGAGCACAAGTGGGGTCGTGTTCTTCTATGGAAAGAGTGCCATCTCCTAGACATCAAAGAAGCAGCGTGTTGTGGCCTTGTCTTCATGTGAGGCTGAATACATGGCAGCCACAGAAGCCGCATGTCAGGGGATCTGGTTGAAAGCTTTGATGGAAACTCTAGAAGACAAGAAGGAGATTGATGTATGCTTAAAGATAGATAACGTTTCTGCCATTGCTCTCTCCAAGAATCCTGTGTTTCATGATAGAAGTAAGCATATTGATACAAAATTTCATTTCATTAGAGATTGTGTGGAACAAGAGAAAATCAGGGTTGAATATGTCCACACTAATGATCAACTGGCAGACATATTGACTAAGCCGTTGCCTAGACAGAGGTTTGTGGAGCTGAGGGAGAAACTTTGCATGAAGTTCATAAATCACGCTTCAGGGAGTGAAGTTATATAAGCGTGTTTTATGTACATGTAGTAGTCAATATTGTATAGGTCTGTAGTATGTCTGTCTGTAAGTTAGTTACGTGTATTCAAAGTCAAAACACATAACTGTCGTGTTAATTAGTTAAGTAACTGACAAAGTGAGCAGTTATTGGCAGTTAAGATTAGTATTATATATATGTAAAGAAGTAACTAAATTAGGTTACTCTCTTCAGTCTAAAATTCACATTCTTAATAATACAGTTTGTGAAATACGTTACAGAAGTTGTGTGATGTGATTTGTGTGTTATGTTGACATACAAACTGGTGTTTTCTTGTTCATATTCTATCAAGTAATATAAAAAGTTAAAGTTATTTATATGTATAAATAATTTCATACTCTATATTATTATTCTTAATAATATATATGTATAAATAATTTAAATTTATATAATTTTAAAATGTAATGTGTAAGTGACATGACAATAACTAATATGATGTGTAAATGACATGTCAATATTTTAATGGTATAAAATTGGTTAAAACTAAAACATAAATATTCGGGTTCATATGGTGATGACACATTGAAAAATCTGACGTGGCGTATTCTCAAAACGACATGTTTAAAATGATGAGGTGGCTCAATGAGAAGACCCTAATCCTTAGTGGTTATATATATATATATATATAATAGATAAGATTTTTACTGTCAGAGCTATATGGAATCGTAGAATATCGATTATCAAAAGCTCCATTGTCCTATTGTGTTGTCAACAAGGGTCGATAAGATTTTTACAGACACCAAACAAGAGAATCACTCTCAAACGCTCACATGAGGTTCTCCAATACAAGTTTTATTTCACTCTTGACGTCCCTAACAATGATCCTAGACGTCATAGTTATAGGAAAAAAGGAACAAAAAGAACAAAACGATAAACCCGACCATAAACCAAAATATATGAAAGGCCCTTCTTCATTACTTCAAATCGAATTCAAGAGTTTTGAACACTATTAAATCATGGAATAATGAAGCACAAAAGACTTTGTAAGATGCCACCAAAAATGAAAAGCCATGGTTGCCTCATCAACATGATCAGCCTCATCATGGAATTGTTTTCTTAGCTCGGGTTCTATGGAGCTCGCCGTTTCAGAAACTGTCTCAATAAATTGTTCTAATTCTATTGTAGTTGTTAATGAGCCAAATGTGGTTTATGAATATGGGTTAGCAGCTCCAGTCAAGTAGCAGATGAGATACACTAAAATGGTCTATTAAACACAAACCCATGCTTAAACATCATCTAAATAACACTTCTGGAACTACAAGAATTTGCTTGGGTGAAAAGGGGAGTAGAGTGCTATACTACAAGCCAATTCTTCTTTACTATATCTTAAAATGAACATCAATCTTATCTACAAGCCAATTCTTCTTTAATTCTTTCATTCCAGATAACTACAAGTATTGTAGCACACATCAATCAATGTTATCTTTAATAACAAATCTCAAAATCAAATACCTCAAAATCAAAACTTCAAATACCCTTTAATATGTGCGCCATGGCACATGCTCCTCAGAAATTCGTTTCCAATTACCCTGACCACATTCTTTGATGCCAACACTAAGGGCAGCCTTTTCCACATCATCCCAAGGCCCCTTGTTCTTTCCATAAGCACTTGCCTCGATCCTCCCATTCTAACTGGCCCCCACGTTTTCCTCCTGTAACTCTTTGTTCTTCTTTTTGTTATGCCGAACATGATCGGAGATCTGCTTCGGGGTCTTGGTCTTCAGAAAACGCTGAGAGATGGCCTTCCACGCTCCGCGCCCACAATGGTTGATACCGAATTTCAAGGCTTCCTCCTCATTGCTGGTCCACTTTGTCCACTTACGCACCTTTGGCATCTCAACACCCCCGCCTGTCCAGTTTGGTTCTTTGCAGCCTCCTCCGTGGCCTCGCCTTGTACGTTATCAAGATCCCCCGTCGTCAGAAGATGAAGATCACCCGTCGGAGCATCAATCGGAACCTCCTTCTCTGCCTCATCAAGAGCGTCCTCCAAAGCCTCAAACGCTTCACCTGTGGTCGCAAGATCCCCAATGGCACGATGAACATCAACATAGTCGCCAATCAGAGTATGAACATCAGCACAATACACTACGGATCTAACAAATGCTAACAAATGACTCATAAGCTTCATCATACCTGTTGGATAATGACCCATAAGCTTCACATCATTGAATTTGACAGTCACTTCTTCCACAATATTACCTTTCATTTGAATCATAATGTTGCTTGGACATAATACTCTATGGAGAGCCATTAGATTCACCACCACCTTGGATAACTCCACATAGGAAGGACCGATCTTCTACTATAGTTTGCTCTTTCCCTCCTCATCAAAATCATTCGGAGAGACTACAAGTACATCTCTCAAATGCAATGTACTGAAAATAACGATCCATCCCGGTTGTATAATGCTCAATCCCAAGTTTATACTCAATCTGAACTCAAAATGACCAACTTACAAAACCGACACTATTAATTGGTTTATTCTTCATACATAACGGTTCAAACTTGTATTCAATTCAAAATCAAAATGACCAACTTACCGAAAATGTATCTAATAAAAATATTTCATGAGATATGAGAATTATGTTATTTTATAATCTAAAATATATGTAGCGTTTTAAAAGAAATTAGACATATGGTAATATTTGTAATCATTTTTACCCATTTACTTAAATACTATATTAATAATAAGTATTATTTTCGTAACTTTGTTCTAAAAATTTCTAAAAATCATCATTATTAGCAAATTCCACCAGTATATTTACGCCACATCTTTTTTAATTAAAGTAATGTATTATATATGGTTTTCTATCCGTTCATATTTAGGTGATATATCTACCCTAAATATATCCGTAGCATTACACATTGATTATGTTTAAGAAAAAAGATAGATTTCTTATTAAGATAGTGATTCGTTAATATTTTTATTTGATATTTGTATACTTCTTATTTAATTAGTTTTTATAACATTCAATAATAATTAGGGGCAATGTGATTTCATTCAGAGATAAAAGGGATAAGGAAGCTAGGGGCAATGTTTAACTCATAATACTGGAAGTTAAAATCGACAGCATAGTTAGCTAAGGCATTAGCCGCCCGGTTACCACTGTTGGGAAACAAATACAAAATATCCCATATCTAAAGCTGGGCAATTTTGTCTCTCAACTTCAGATGTGGGATGATTTTGGAGGGAAAGGGGTGGTGGAGCCTGTTTTTGTACATTTAGGGAGTAATTAGACTCCTTTAAAAAATAAGTCACTAACTAGTCGGTATATAAGCCCTCCTTCCCTTACATTTTCTCTCTCCTCCCATTTTTTTCCCTCTCTCCCTTCTCCCTTCTCCCTCTCAATCGTCAGAACCCTATCTGCCTCCTCCTCCATGGAAGCCGATCCCGAAAATTCCTCCATGGAACCCCTAAATCCAGATCCATAACCCTAACTGCCTCCTCCTCCTCCCAATTTCCGCCTTCCTCCGACCAAATCTCAGATCTGGAGATCCCGGCGCCAATCGATCTGCATCCATAACCCTAACTCCTCAACCGTGAATTTTTTTTTTCTTTTTAACAATAAAAATAAAAATATCTTTATTTTATTTCTATTTGGCCATATTAAAATAATATGTCTTGATTCTTTTTAATACTAATCTATCTACAAAAATTAAAATAACACTAAATCATCATCATTATATATGTTTAGAGAAAGACTCATCTAAGAATGAGTCTTTATGTGGGAAATAGGAACGATTTTCGTCCCTTGGATCATAACAATCTGTATGATCCAGATCCGCTCAAAAAAAATGAAAAAAAAATTGCAAAAGTTGTCCGCCTCCCTCCTCCTGCTCAAAACAAAATCACTTCTTCCTCTTGCTTCCCCCGCCTCCATTCTCCGCCTCCGTCCTCCTCATCCTCTTCTCCTTCCCCCCGCCTGCTTCGCTTCGCTCAGGAGTCAGGCCCCCTCCGGCGCCGACGACCTACCCCGTCGCCTCACCGGCCCCGTCTGCCTCCCCCGTCGCTTCGCTCAGCATTCGGGATCCGGCGATTTCGGCAGAGGACGTGTGCGCGAGAGGACGGCCTGGCGAGCGAGGGAGAAGGCTTTGTCGAGGTCGTAGATCTGGCTGAGGGCGTAGATCTCGCCGGAGAGCGAGCTTCTCGACGGCGAAGAGGCGGCGGGGGATGGATCCGAGAGCCCTAGGTCAGCGGCGAGAGCCTAATTGACGGAGCGGTCGATGGAGCTCGACGAGGACGCCCTAGCGCGATGCACCGATTTCTTGAGTCTCCGAGACATACTGCAGTTAATCAATTCAAGTTTGTCGATTCTTATATGGAAAAAAACTCAAGGGCGCCGACAAGAATGACGAGGAGAACTCCGAACCAATCGACGCTGAGCTCGTTGTCTCCATTGAGAAGCTCCAGGAAATCCAGGACGAGCTCGAGAAGGTAGGTTTTCTTCCCTTGGAAAGCAGGCTGCCTCTTTTTGCATATTTTGATTATGCATCTCATCTCTTCTCCGTTAAGTAATTGGTAGCAAATTGAGAATTCTATGTGGCCGGTATGCTTGTGGATTTCTCTTGTTGTTTTACTGTTGATATATACTATGTTTGGGGTTGTTCTTTCAGTGTCTGTTGTAATGTCGAATTTGTAAACCTAAATATCATGTTTGCTTATTTGGTGTCATAGATTAACGAGAAAGCGAGTGATGAAGTCTTGGAAGTGGAGCAGAAGTATAATGAGATAAGGAAACCCGTCTATGGCAAACGAAATGAAATAATCAATGCCATTCCAGATTTCTGGTTGACTGTTGTATGTTCTTTGTACAACTATTTCTTACCACTCAGACTAAGCTTGTATTCTTTTGCTGTTAAATTAACTTCTAATCAATTCAAGATTTGCTGGACATTATTATTGACTAATGCTCTTGGAGTTAACCAACTTACTACTAGCATTTGTAAGTTGTCAATGTATGGGAGGGAGTCAGGGCATAATTCGTAGGCTTTCTTATAACAAATTGACCATATAGTTGCACAAACTTGACCATTGAGTTGCACAAATTTGACCATTGAGTTGCACAAATTTGACCATAGAGTTGTACAAACTTGACCATTGAGTTGCACAAACTTGACCATTGAGTTGCACAAATTTGACCATTGAGTTGCACAAATATTGATGAACAAATTGACCATAGAATTCAACACATTGGCAATAGAGTTGAACAAATATGAATGAACAAATTGACCATTGAGTTGCACAAACTTGACCATTGAGTTGCACAAATTTGACCATTGAGTTGCACAAATATTGATGAACAAATTGACCATAGAATTCAACACATTGGCAATAGAGTTGAACAAATATGAATGAACAAATTGACCATTGAGTTGCACAAACTTGACCATTGAGTTGCACAAATTTGACCATTGAGTTGCACAAATATTGATGAACAAATTGACCATAGAATTCAACATATTGGCAATAGAGTTGAACAAATATGAATGAACAAATTGACCATTGAGTTGCACAAACTTGACAATTGAGTTGCACAAATTTGACCATTGAGTTGCACAAATATTGATGAACAAATTGACCATAGAATTCAACACATTGGCAATAGACTTGCACAAATTGCCAAAGCGAAACAAACTATACGAACTTCGACTGCTATAAAATATGACATGAATGCAAAATTGATCATAGAGTTGCACAAATAAGCAATAGAGTTGCACAAATATGGTTGCACAAATCGGCCATAGAGTTGCACAAATCGGCTATAGAGTTGCACAAATACGGTTGCACAAATAGGTCATACGGTTGCACAAATCTGGACGCCCGTGCCGTTTTCCGAAAAATACGCCCGTGCCGTTTTTTTCCCTTTTTTTTCTTGAGCCCTTGATCTCTCCTCATCCAATGGCTATGATTCATTCCTATTTCCTACCATAATAATCATTCCTACCGAATCCGGACCCATATGTTTAAGTCATATTATATAATATTCATTTAATTTGTATTTAGTCGAATTTTATGTTATAATAATTTTATAAATATTACTATTATGTTATCTATCTTAATGCATCGGACTTTATAAGGGCGATTTTGTGCAATCTCCTTATATCCGAGTGGTTTCGTGAAAGCGCCTTAACTTAAGGACCGTTTTGTAAAATTCACCCTTCTATTTTTCCTTCAAAATCGAAAGCCGAGGCATCGTGTGGTTTGCCCCTTGAGCAGGGCAGAAGAGGATCGATAAAATCCCGATTGCGAAAGGTCTTCCTACAATCGCACCTAGAGGGAGAGGGATTCAGATCTTGAAAGATTGCACAACAATGGCGACGGCCGTAGTAGATTCGATGCAACCGGAATCGAACCAGAATGAGATCTGCGCCGCTAAGCCGTCAAGGCCTGGGGAAGGGCTCAGGCAGTACTACCTGCAACGAATCCATGAACTCCAACTTCAGCGTCGCCAGAAGAATCACAATCTCCAACGTCTAGAGGCGCAACGTAACGAGCTCAATTCTCGAGGTCTTTAAACCCTTGCCTTTTGTTAACAAGTTTTAGACGGTCTTGTTGCTCTTGTTTTCGTCTTGTTTTTGATTTGGAATATTAGGTTTTGTTCAAATTGAAGGGTTAGTTCGCCGTTTGGTCTAGGGTTTGGGTGTTTCGGTTAGGAGAATGTTAGTTTCATGTGTTAGGGTTGCGGAAATTTGAGAAATTCGCTAGCGATTCGCTCTAATTAGTGATTTATGAGGGGCTGTAGATGAACAAGGATATTGTGGCAATGATAAGATATGAATTGATGGACTAACCTATTGTAAAAACTTCAGTTTCCTTGGTTTAAAGCTGTCCATGTGTGAATTGATGGAGTTCATCATAAGAGGCCTAAAAATTCCTACTCGAAAGGGTTTTGCTTTGATGGTTGCCAATTCAGATTCTGGGAAGAGTCACCTAAAACGATGTGGTTATTTTACTAGTTCCATTACCCAATTTGAGATCTTTTCTAGTACCACTCCTCAGGCTGGTTTAAAGTGTGCTTCTTGTACCCATAGAGGCATTTTGTTTGGCTGTTGCTGGAAAGGTTGCATAGGCTGATGTGCTGAGCAGTTTATGGTTAAATTTCCAATAACAAGTTTCTGATGTCGTCCTGTGTGTGCTTATACAGTGAGAGCACTTAAAGAAGAGCTACAACTACTTCAAGAACCAGGATCGTATGTTGGAGAGGTTGTTAAAGTGATGGGAAAGTCCAAAGTGTTGGTTAAAGTAAGTGTGCTTTGTTCTTTACACTTATTTAAGTTTTATCATAGACTGATTTTTTGGGGTCCAAAGTTTGTGTCATTTTTACTTGCCTAAATTTGAATTGTTTTACCAGGATGTACTATTGCTCATATATGTCAATCCTTGCAATATATTTTGCAGGTTCATCCAGAGGGAAAATACGTGGTTGACATTGACAAAAGCATTGACATTACCAAGATCACACCAACCACAAGAGTCGCGTTACGAAATGACAGCTACGTTCTCCATCTAGTATTGCCAAGCAAAGTAGATCCTTTGATCAATCTGATGAAAGTTGAAAAGGTTCCTGACTCTACATATGACATGATTGGAGGTCTTGACCAACAAATTAAGGAGATGAAGGAGGTATTTCATTATTTGCTCTTAATTTTGAAGAGATAAGTAGTAGAAGTTCTACTTTATTTAACTATGTGTTCTTACTTTTACGTGATAATCTCTTACACATCATCTGTTTCCTTGTCCTGTACTGTCCAGGTTATAGAGCTGCCAATAAAGCATCCTGAGTTATTTGAGAGTCTTGGAATCGCTCAGCCAAAGGTATTCTAGATGGCTAATATTTACTCGTACTTTCTCTGAACTTCACATGTTTGTCCTGGTGTTGACATTGAGAAAAAGGCAACATGTATGAGGTTGACAAGTAATTTGTTTAAATCGCCTTGGCATTGAAAAAACATTTAACCTGAAAGGCATCATATTCATCTCTGTGTTGCTTCTTACACTTGGTAATCTTGGCAAATATTTATCTTTTCATTTCTTTCTATGCACTTGAACAATCATCTTTTCTGCTCTTGATTCAATTGGTATTGTTTTTCCAACTCTGAAGTTGATAGTATGTGTTTAGGGAGTCCTGATTTGCTTTATACCTTCATTCTTTTTTCTCCACTTGAACAATCATCAATTTTCTGCCCTTGAGTCACATGCTAATGTCGGAAGGTGATTTACATGGTAATGGTATTTCAACTTTGAATTTGATAATTTGGTGTTTCAGGGGGTTCTGCTTTATGGTCCACCTGGTACTGGAAAAACTCTCTTGGCAAGGGCTGTTGCTCACCACACTGATTGTACCTTCATAAGGGTTTCAGGATCCGAGCTGGTTCAGAAGTACATTGGAGAGGGTTCCCGCATGGTCAGGGAACTTTTCGTTATGGCCAGGTTCTGTTTGATTCTTCATCATATACTCATTGTGTCTGAGACCAAGCATGCGACAGTTCTCAAAATTTTGAGAAGCATTTCTACGCTTCACACTTATTTTGTGAAGACACCAATTTGGCCTCTTTTAGAAGCATGCAATAGGAATATTGTTTGTCTTATTTGTCTTTGTTTTTTAATATGCGCACTCATTTGTCCTCTCATCTTTTTTTTTTTCATCCTTTTCTCAGAGAACATGCTCCATCTATTATATTCATGGATGAGATTGACAGTATTGGGTCTGCTAGAATGGAATCGGGCTCTGGTAATGGTGACAGTGAAGTACAGAGGACTATGTTGGAGCTTCTAAACCAGTTGGATGGATTTGAGGCATCAAACAAAATTAAGGTAATTGATTAAACAATTTGGCTGCTGGTTCATACACAACAGAAACTAGAGTATTACAACATTAACTCTGGTCACCTTGGGATGATGGCAGGTCTTGATGGCAACCAATCGTTTAGATATTTTGGATCAGGCTCTTCTCAGGCCAGGAAGGATTGACAGGAAGATCGAGTTTCCAAATCCAAATGAAGAGGTATTTCTTGGCCTTTTCTTTTGTAGAAAGTGGTGGTTGTTTTTTCATATTTGTTTGCTGATGCTTCATATCTGGTATCCTTTGTTTTGGTTGTTGATATTGGATTTGACATGTTTTTTTTGCCTTTTAACTCCATTTTCCTTTATTAATTACGTTGGTCTTGAATTTTGTCTTCTATATTTGCAGTCGCGTTTTGACATCTTGAAGATCCATTCAAGAAAGATGAATCTGATGAGAGGCATTGATCTGAAGAAGATAGCAAGAAAGATGAACAGTGCATCTGGCGCAGAGCTTAAGGTATATACTCGTATTATCAACACCAAAACTTTATGGATTACTCCTTTTGTAAGATTTCCTTACAATTCTAGCAACGTTAGAACTTAATGCATTAATGGGTGCATCATCTACACAGGCTGTGTGCACAGAAGCCGGTATGTTTGCTCTGAGGGAGAGAAGAGTCCATGTCACACAGGAGGACTTTGAGATGGCTGTAGCCAAGGTTATGAAGAAAGACACCGAAAAGAACATGTCCTTGCGCAAACTGTGGAAGTAGAAGAACCAGCCCAATTTGTATGCCTTCACATGCTTTCATTGATGATGATGAAATGAAAGTGTGTATTGAAACTGAATGAGGGACTGTTCTTTGCTTCAAACTTTGGTTCCGTTATTTTTTTACTTGGATTGCAGTATCTTCTGGTTGTGGTTTGGCATTACACTCTATTTTATCTGGATATGTATGTTTGGGACAGAGTAAGAAGTGAATGACTGCAAATTTCTAGTTGATGGGAGTATGGGACTGTAACTTTGTTAGGGATATAAGTTATTGACAGTCATTGCAGCTTACAATGGGTACTTTGATTCTCGTATTGTCCTATAAAACCTTGCAGCTTGTAGCTACCTTTCTTTTTAGCATCACTTTCTTCCATTATTCTCCAAATGTTTTAGGTTTGAAATCTGTAGGTACTGAACTTGGCAATCCATTTATATAATGTGCATTATTTCAGTTGATATCATTTTAGACATTTACTAGCGAATGACCTGTGTACGGGTCTTATTTATTTATTTATTATTTTCTATATAAATTAATTATAATAATTGCAATTATAATGATATGTCTATTTTGTTTTAAAATGACATTTATCTATTGGATTATAAAATAACTAGTACAAATCCCGTATCATTTACGGGTAATATAAATATAAACCTGAATTAACTGATTTGAGATTGAATTTTGACACGAATCCGCTTTTAACTCGAGAATTTATAATCCAAACATGATAGACCCAAGTCCAAACTTATTGACCTATATATGTATTTATATTTAATACAATGTTAATTTTAAAATAATTCTATTCAATTTTCATTTCTATATTATTATTTAAAAACTCTTGACATATGATGATATGATAAAGTTTTTTGACTATTTTTCAAGATTTAACAATGAAAAAGTGTATACTAATTAATAAGGAAAAATGGTTAAAATATTAAAAAAACACTTGCATTTTTTTTATTCGTATAAAGATATAACTTTAAAAAAAATCATGTTAGGAAAAAATCTTAAGATATAAAAAATGGGATAAGATATCAAGTAGATATAAGGAAATTGGATAAGATATGAAGTAGATATATAAGGAAATTGAATAAGATATCATGTAGATATAAGAGTTATTTTTGAAAAATCTAATGAAAAAGAATAAAATTATTATTTTATTCAAGTTTGATGACGTGGCGCACATTTTTACATGGACTTGGGTTTTGCTTTATACTGTATTATCGTAGATATAATTCTCGTCTAACACTAAATTTTTAAATAAAATTCATATATTAAGTTTTTATACATACATAAACGTATATCAAATAAAAATATTAACAAATAATTATCTTAATTAAGAGATCTATTATAACTATATACTAAAGCATAGGTTAAAAATAATATTTAGCATGACACGTGTCAAATTCCCATCGAACCGAATGACCCATCTTTATTAAAATAATTTAATTAGTTTAATTGGTTGAAATTTCATTATAGACCCCACATTAGAACTCTTCTTATCTACTAATTTCCATTTTAATTTTTTTCCAAAAAACATTAACCTTTCAATTTAATACATAATTTATATCGAAAAACTCTTATCCACTAATTTCAATCAATCTTAATTTTTTCTATAAAATCTTTCCCTTTAACAAGATAATTAAAATAATAATATGAAAAAGCATATTTCTACTCCAATTAAATTCATAGTTAGAATTATAATCCATAAACATTAAAATAAATCCTACAAATCTTAAGATCATTCAATCCTTATACAAAAATTATAATTCTACAAATCTTTATTCGATTATAAGAATATATTATAGTATAAATATTGTATCATTAAAATAAATCGCATAAGAAAAAAATTTAAATAAAATAATACAAGATTTTATATCAAACTATTACTTTGAATAACTTTGTATAAAATTTAAAATAAGTTTTTAGTTAAATCAAATTCGTGCCTTCAAGACACGGGACTAATACTAGTTTTTATCTAAAACATAATAAATATATAATGTTATGTATATACTTAGGTTATATATATGATCTAATCTTTTTATTAGTATTTTTATGGGATTTCAATATGTTATAATAATAAAATATATATTTAATATATTATTCTAATAAAAGAAAGATAAAACGTGGATATAGTGGTAGAGTTTGCTAACATTGATGATTTAAAAAAAATGAAAATATTTTTCTAAAATAATTTTTTTATGACAAATCTATTTATTAAGTAAATGGGTATAATGATATGATTGAGATTTATATATTATGATAGAGTTCGCTACCAATGTTTTTATGACAAATCTATTTGTGCTCCTTGAACAACTTGGTGACCAAGCGTTGGAAGGTTGCCCCAACATTCATGAATCCAAAAGGCATCACCTTGTAGCAAAAGATTCCTCGTGGTGTTATGAACGTGGTATTTTCTTGATCTTCGCTGTACATGGGGATTTGGTGATACCCCCTGTAAGCGTCCAAGAATAGACCTGTCCAAACGCGGGTCAGCCCGCCCGACCCGCCCGCAAATATGGGCGGGCTTGGACAAGAGTTCAGGCCCTACGGGCCAGGCCCGGCCTGCCCATATTTAATCCGGGCTGGGTATGGACTGACTGTTTAGCCCATCCGGGCCGCTAGGCCCGGCCCGGCCCTTAATATTTTATAAAAAGAATCTATTAATAAATATTTGTTTATACCGATGTCATCAAAAATTCCAAACCCTATCCTTTCATTTATTGAAGTCTTATAGATTTGCGTCGCTCATCCCAGCCTAGACTTGACAAACAAGTTTGTCTAATCAGATTTAAATAAGGTCACTCTAGATTTAGGATTAAATGAATTAATCGCGGGTCGATATATACTCAACCCTAACCCACATTCGAATGGTTTGGGTTAACCCGTTGAGTTTGAAATACTATATATAATATATTTAGTTCTTCATACTTAAGTTCAAATAATATAATAAACCAATCAATTATCTCATTTGATATCCAATGGCCTACATATTATTCAGAGCAATACTACATACTAATGTAAAAAAAATATTTCTCTAATTTTTATTTAGAAAAACCCCTGTGCAGGGCTCATGTCATAAGGGTATTGATCAAGACGTGGGAGGCTATGGTGAATTCAGTTTTCCAGTCAAACATGGAACTATATATCAAGAGCATCATGAAGATTAGGGCTGGACAAAAAAAACCAAACTATTAAACCGGTATCCAAAAGCTTTTTTCGGTTAACCGTGACGAGAAAAACCGGAAAACCGATTATGGTTAACCGACCGGTTTTTTTAAACGGTTAAACGGTTCGGTAATGGTTAATCATATTTTTTTCAATCGGTTAACCGATAAACCGATTAATAAAATATTAATATATCTTTTTAGAAAGAAAATAATATAAATAAACTAATTTGATAGTATTAGACTTTTTAATAAGAGATCTATTCTATAATTCAAACATAATTAATTACAATTGCTTAATATTAATATCTTCCAAAATAATTAGTATCTTAAATGAATAACTAGTTATAACTTACTCCCCCATCTACTTCTAATTGTTCTTTTAGCCCCAAAGTCTTGTCTACTTCTAATTGTCCTTTTAGCCTATTTTGTCCATTAACCCTAAATATACCCCTAATTAATTTGTTAATTGAAGTATTGGAAATTCTAAAGTTCATAATATGTGAGGAGAATTAATTATATTAGTGATGATTTACTAAGGGTATTTTTGTAAAGATAGGATTATCTTAATAATTGTGCAAATTGCTAAAAGAACAATTAGAAATAGACAGATGGAGTATTAACTTATAGGTTGCAGTTGCACACTTGCACCCGTTAGTTTGCTGATATCCTATCTTTCTTTTTTTGAGAAGGTTGATAAGCCTAAAATTCTATCTTTTTTTTTTTGCCAGCCTACAATTCTATAAGTTGCTTTGCAACTGCACAAAAGCACAACCCTCATAAACGGCGCATCCACTCACCTGTTCGATCGATCCAATCCGCACCAATCGACTACGTGTTTTGATTATATATTTCGATATTTATCGGTCAAAATGCATGTACTTGAAATGAATAATTTCACTTTCAAATAATGGTTAGCCGATTAACCGTACCGGTTTTCATGGTTAACCGATATCGGTTACCCGTTACTTAACGGTTCGGTAATGGTTATCATAATTTAGTAACCGAATATTCGGTTAACCGATATCCGGTTCGCCGAACTTCCGGTTTCCCGTCCATGCCCACCCTTAATGAAGATGTTGTTAGTTCAGAAACCTCAGATTCAGATTTCTCTCCAAACTCACTTGATTCTGATCATCATCAAGTTGATTTAGATGAAAATCTGTCACCTAGATCAGCAGAGAATGAGATCAGCAGAGAAAGCTATGATCACACTCCTAAGAAGTTTAGGAAAATCCAAGAAATTTATAATGAGACGCATGATATAGAGGAGGAAGTGAGTCTGTGTTTTTTGTCTAGTGAAGAGCCAACTAGATATGAAGATGCAGCAGTAGAGGTTGAATGGAAGAAGGCCATGGAGGCCGAATTAGCCTCTATCAATGGGAACAACACCTAGAATCTGGTGGATCTCCCTAAGCAACACAAAGCCATATGACTTAGATGGATATTCAAATTAAAGAAGAGCCCTGATGGTAAAGTCTTGAAGCACAAGGCACGTTTAGTTGCAAAGGGATATGTACAGAAATTTGGTGTTGATTATGAAGAAGTATATGCACCAGTGGCCAGACTTGAAACTATAAGAACTCTCTTGGCATTTGTTGCATCAAGAAGATATGAAGTGCATCATATGGATGTAAAGCAACCAGAGGGATTCGTGGAGGAGATTTCCCAACAAGGTTTTGAAACTTAATAAAGCGCTGTATGGATTGAAACGGGCACCACGAGCCTGGAACTATAAGCTGGATAAAAGTCTGAGAGCCATGGGTTTTGAAAGGTGCAAGTCTGAACATGCTTTATATACAAGGAAAGGAAGGAAGGAAGTCGTGATCATTGGCGTCTATGTAGATGATTTGGTGATAACAGGCTCAAGTAAGGGAGCCATCATTTCTTTCAAGAATTTGATGAAGAATGAATGTGATATGAGTGACTTAGGGTTGCTGAGTTATTACTTTGGCATTGAAGTTGTACAAACTGAAATAGAAACTCAAATGTGTCAGGAGAGTTTTGCCAAGAAAATTCTACAGATGATGAGCATGAACGAGTGCAATCCTTGTATTATTCCAATGGAACCGAGGACCAAGTTAAGTAAACATGATCCAGGTGAGAAATTGGTTGATGCAACATTGTATAGAAGCATCATTGGAAATCTTAGATATCTTGTGAATACCAAGCCAGATTTATGTTACAGTGTGGGAGTCTTGAGTCGTTTCATGGAGAATCCAAGGGAGTCACACATGGAGGCTCTAAAGAAGGTTCTTAGGTATATAAAGGGCACTATGAAACTTGGATGCACGTACAAAAAGGGCACCATAGAAGCAAGTCTGAAGGGATATTGTGACAGTGATCTCGCGGGTGATATTGATGATAGGAAGAGCACAAGTGGGGTCGTGTTCTTCTATGGAAAGAGTGCCATCTCCTAGACATCAAAGAAGCAGCGTGTTGTGGCCTTGTCTTCATGTGAGGCTGAATACATGGCAGCCACAGAAGCCGCATGTCAGGGGATCTGGTTGAAAGCTTTGATGGAAACTCTAGAAGACAAGAAGGAGATTGATGTATGCTTAAAGATAGATAACGTTTCTGCCATTGCTCTCTCCAAGAATCCTGTGTTTCATGATAGAAGTAAGCATATTGATACAAAATTTCATTTCATTAGAGATTGTGTGGAACAAGAGAAAATCAGGGTTGAATATGTCCACACTAATGATCAACTGGCAGACATATTGACTAAGCCGTTGCCTAGACAGAGGTTTGTGGAGCTGAGGGAGAAACTTTGCATGAAGTTCATAAATCACGCTTCAGGGAGTGAAGTTATATAAGCGTGTTTTATGTACATGTAGTAGTCAATATTGTATAGGTCTGTAGTATGTCTGTCTGTAAGTTAGTTACGTGTATTCAAAGTCAAAACACATAACTGTCGTGTTAATTAGTTAAGTAACTGACAAAGTGAGCAGTTATTGGCAGTTAAGATTAGTATTATATATATGTAAAGAAGTAACTAAATTAGGTTACTCTCTTCAGTCTAAAATTCACATTCTTAATAATACAGTTTGTGAAATACGTTACAGAAGTTGTGTGATGTGATTTGTGTGTTATGTTGACATACAAACTGGTGTTTTCTTGTTCATATTCTATCAAGTAATATAAAAAGTTAAAGTTATTTATATGTATAAATAATTTCATACTCTATATTATTATTCTTAATAATATATATGTATAAATAATTTAAATTTATATAATTTTAAAATGTAATGTGTAAGTGACATGACAATAACTAATATGATGTGTAAATGACATGTCAATATTTTAATGGTATAAAATTGGTTAAAACTAAAACATAAATATTCGGGTTCATATGGTGATGACACATTGAAAAATCTGACGTGGCGTATTCTCAAAACGACATGTTTAAAATGATGAGGTGGCTCAATGAGAAGACCCTAATCCTTAGTGGTTATATATATATATATATAATAGATAAGATTTTTACTGTCAGAGCTATATGGAATCGTAGAATATCGATTATCAAAAGCTCCATTGTCCTATTGTGTTGTCAACAAGGGTCGATAAGATTTTTACAGACACCAAACAAGAGAATCACTCTCAAACGCTCACATGAGGTTCTCCAATACAAGTTTTATTTCACTCTTGACGTCCCTAACAATGATCCTAGACGTCATAGTTATAGGAAAAAAGGAACAAAAAGAACAAAACGATAAACCCGACCATAAACCAAAATATATGAAAGGCCCTTCTTCATTACTTCAAATCGAATTCAAGAGTTTTGAACACTATTAAATCATGGAATAATGAAGCACAAAAGACTTTGTAAGATGCCACCAAAAATGAAAAGCCATGGTTGCCTCATCAACATGATCAGCCTCATCATGGAATTGTTTTCTTAGCTCGGGTTCTATGGAGCTCGCCGTTTCAGAAACTGTCTCAATAAATTGTTCTAATTCTATTGTAGTTGTTAATGAGCCAAATGTGGTTTATGAATATGGGTTAGCAGCTCCAGTCAAGTAGCAGATGAGATACACTAAAATGGTCTATTAAACACAAACCCATGCTTAAACATCATCTAAATAACACTTCTGGAACTACAAGAATTTGCTTGGGTGAAAAGGGGAGTAGAGTGCTATACTACAAGCCAATTCTTCTTTACTATATCTTAAAATGAACATCAATCTTATCTACAAGCCAATTCTTCTTTAATTCTTTCATTCCAGATAACTACAAGTATTGTAGCACACATCAATCAATGTTATCTTTAATAACAAATCTCAAAATCAAATACCTCAAAATCAAAACTTCAAATACCCTTTAATATGTGCGCCATGGCACATGCTCCTCAGAAATTCGTTTCCAATTACCCTGACCACATTCTTTGATGCCAACACTAAGGGCAGCCTTTTCCACATCATCCCAAGGCCCCTTGTTCTTTCCATAAGCACTTGCCTCGATCCTCCCATTCTAACTGGCCCCCACGTTTTCCTCCTGTAACTCTTTGTTCTTCTTTTTGTTATGCCGAACATGATCGGAGATCTGCTTCGGGGTCTTGGTCTTCAGAAAACGCTGAGAGATGGCCTTCCACGCTCCGCGCCCACAATGGTTGATACCGAATTTCAAGGCTTCCTCCTCATTGCTGGTCCACTTTGTCCACTTACGCACCTTTGGCATCTCAACACCCCCGCCTGTCCAGTTTGGTTCTTTGCAGCCTCCTCCGTGGCCTCGCCTTGTACGTTATCAAGATCCCCCGTCGTCAGAAGATGAAGATCACCCGTCGGAGCATCAATCGGAACCTCCTTCTCTGCCTCATCAAGAGCGTCCTCCAAAGCCTCAAACGCTTCACCTGTGGTCGCAAGATCCCCAATGGCACGATGAACATCAACATAGTCGCCAATCAGAGTATGAACATCAGCACAATACACTACGGATCTAACAAATGCTAACAAATGACTCATAAGCTTCATCATACCTGTTGGATAATGACCCATAAGCTTCACATCATTGAATTTGACAGTCACTTCTTCCACAATATT
This sequence comes from Polygonum maritimum, assembly GCA_963924305.1. Classification (NCBI taxonomy): domain Eukaryota; kingdom Viridiplantae; phylum Streptophyta; class Magnoliopsida; order Caryophyllales; family Polygonaceae; genus Polygonum; species Polygonum maritimum. The sequence continues at coordinate 36,993,480 of OZ002732.1, read as the reverse complement.
ACCTTTCATTTGAATCATAATGTTGCTTGGACATAATACTCTATGGAGAGCCATTAGATTCACCACCACCTTGGATAACTCCACATAGGAAGGACCGATCTTCTACTATAGTTTGCTCTTTCCCTCCTCATCAAAATCATTCGGAGAGACTACAAGTACATCTCTCAAATGCAATGTACTGAAAATAACGATCCATCCCGGTTGTATAATGCTCAATCCCAAGTTTATACTCAATCTGAACTCAAAATGACCAACTTACAAAACCGACACTATTAATTGGTTTATTCTTCATACATAACGGTTCAAACTTGTATTCAATTCAAAATCAAAATGACCAACTTACCGAAAATGTATCTAATAAAAATATTTCATGAGATATGAGAATTATGTTATTTTATAATCTAAAATATATGTAGCGTTTTAAAAGAAATTAGACATATGGTAATATTTGTAATCATTTTTACCCATTTACTTAAATACTATATTAATAATAAGTATTATTTTCGTAACTTTGTTCTAAAAATTTCTAAAAATCATCATTATTAGCAAATTCCACCAGTATATTTACGCCACATCTTTTTTAATTAAAGTAATGTATTATATATGGTTTTCTATCCGTTCATATTTAGGTGATATATCTACCCTAAATATATCCGTAGCATTACACATTGATTATGTTTAAGAAAAAAGATAGATTTCTTATTAAGATAGTGATTCGTTAATATTTTTATTTGATATTTGTATACTTCTTATTTAATTAGTTTTTATAACATTCAATAATAATTAGGGGCAATGTGATTTCATTCAGAGATAAAAGGGATAAGGAAGCTAGGGGCAATGTTTAACTCATAATACTGGAAGTTAAAATCGACAGCATAGTTAGCTAAGGCATTAGCCGCCCGGTTACCACTGTTGGGAAACAAATACAAAATATCCCATATCTAAAGCTGGGCAATTTTGTCTCTCAACTTCAGATGTGGGATGATTTTGGAGGGAAAGGGGTGGTGGAGCCTGTTTTTGTACATTTAGGGAGTAATTAGACTCCTTTAAAAAATAAGTCACTAACTAGTCGGTATATAAGCCCTCCTTCCCTTACATTTTCTCTCTCCTCCCATTTTTTTCCCTCTCTCCCTTCTCCCTTCTCCCTCTCAATCGTCAGAACCCTATCTGCCTCCTCCTCCATGGAAGCCGATCCCGAAAATTCCTCCATGGAACCCCTAAATCCAGATCCATAACCCTAACTGCCTCCTCCTCCTCCCAATTTCCGCCTTCCTCCGACCAAATCTCAGATCTGGAGATCCCGGCGCCAATCGATCTGCATCCATAACCCTAACTCCTCAACCGTGAATTTTTTTTTTCTTTTTAACAATAAAAATAAAAATATCTTTATTTTATTTCTATTTGGCCATATTAAAATAATATGTCTTGATTCTTTTTAATACTAATCTATCTACAAAAATTAAAATAACACTAAATCATCATCATTATATATGTTTAGAGAAAGACTCATCTAAGAATGAGTCTTTATGTGGGAAATAGGAACGATTTTCGTCCCTTGGATCATAACAATCTGTATGATCCAGATCCGCTCAAAAAAAATGAAAAAAAAATTGCAAAAGTTGTCCGCCTCCCTCCTCCTGCTCAAAACAAAATCACTTCTTCCTCTTGCTTCCCCCGCCTCCATTCTCCGCCTCCGTCCTCCTCATCCTCTTCTCCTTCCCCCCGCCTGCTTCGCTTCGCTCAGGAGTCAGGCCCCCTCCGGCGCCGACGACCTACCCCGTCGCCTCACCGGCCCCGTCTGCCTCCCCCGTCGCTTCGCTCAGCATTCGGGATCCGGCGATTTCGGCAGAGGACGTGTGCGCGAGAGGACGGCCTGGCGAGCGAGGGAGAAGGCTTTGTCGAGGTCGTAGATCTGGCTGAGGGCGTAGATCTCGCCGGAGAGCGAGCTTCTCGACGGCGAAGAGGCGGCGGGGGATGGATCCGAGAGCCCTAGGTCAGCGGCGAGAGCCTAATTGACGGAGCGGTCGATGGAGCTCGACGAGGACGCCCTAGCGCGATGCACCGATTTCTTGAGTCTCCGAGACATACTGCAGTTAATCAATTCAAGTTTGTCGATTCTTATATGGAAAAAAACTCAAGGGCGCCGACAAGAATGACGAGGAGAACTCCGAACCAATCGACGCTGAGCTCGTTGTCTCCATTGAGAAGCTCCAGGAAATCCAGGACGAGCTCGAGAAGGTAGGTTTTCTTCCCTTGGAAAGCAGGCTGCCTCTTTTTGCATATTTTGATTATGCATCTCATCTCTTCTCCGTTAAGTAATTGGTAGCAAATTGAGAATTCTATGTGGCCGGTATGCTTGTGGATTTCTCTTGTTGTTTTACTGTTGATATATACTATGTTTGGGGTTGTTCTTTCAGTGTCTGTTGTAATGTCGAATTTGTAAACCTAAATATCATGTTTGCTTATTTGGTGTCATAGATTAACGAGAAAGCGAGTGATGAAGTCTTGGAAGTGGAGCAGAAGTATAATGAGATAAGGAAACCCGTCTATGGCAAACGAAATGAAATAATCAATGCCATTCCAGATTTCTGGTTGACTGTTGTATGTTCTTTGTACAACTATTTCTTACCACTCAGACTAAGCTTGTATTCTTTTGCTGTTAAATTAACTTCTAATCAATTCAAGATTTGCTGGACATTATTATTGACTAATGCTCTTGGAGTTAACCAACTTACTACTAGCATTTGTAAGTTGTCAATGTATGGGAGGGAGTCAGGGCATAATTCGTAGGCTTTCTTATAACAAATTGACCATATAGTTGCACAAACTTGACCATTGAGTTGCACAAATTTGACCATTGAGTTGCACAAATTTGACCATAGAGTTGTACAAACTTGACCATTGAGTTGCACAAACTTGACCATTGAGTTGCACAAATTTGACCATTGAGTTGCACAAATATTGATGAACAAATTGACCATAGAATTCAACACATTGGCAATAGAGTTGAACAAATATGAATGAACAAATTGACCATTGAGTTGCACAAACTTGACCATTGAGTTGCACAAATTTGACCATTGAGTTGCACAAATATTGATGAACAAATTGACCATAGAATTCAACACATTGGCAATAGAGTTGAACAAATATGAATGAACAAATTGACCATTGAGTTGCACAAACTTGACCATTGAGTTGCACAAATTTGACCATTGAGTTGCACAAATATTGATGAACAAATTGACCATAGAATTCAACACATTGGCAATAGAGTTGAACAAATATGAATGAACAAATTGACCATTGAGTTGCACAAACTTGACCATTGAGTTGCACAAATTTGACCATTGAGTTGCACAAATATTGATGAACAAATTGACCATAGAATTCAACATATTGGCAATAGAGTTGAACAAATATGAATGAACAAATTGACCATTGAGTTGCACAAACTTGACAATTGAGTTGCACAAATTTGACCATTGAGTTGCACAAATATTGATGAACAAATTGACCATAGAATTCAACACATTGGCAATAGACTTGCACAAATTGCCAAAGCGAAACAAACTATACGAACTTCGACTGCTATAAAATATGACATGAATGCAAAATTGATCATAGAGTTGCACAAATAAGCAATAGAGTTGCACAAATATGGTTGCACAAATCGGCCATAGAGTTGCACAAATCGGCTATAGAGTTGCACAAATACGGTTGCACAAATAGGTCATACGGTTGCACAAATCTGGACGCCCGTGCCGTTTTCCGAAAAATACGCCCGTGCCGTTTTTTTCCCTTTTTTTTCTTGAGCCCTTGATCTCTCCTCATCCAATGGCTATGATTCATTCCTATTTCCTACCATAATAATCATTCCTACCGAATCCGGACCCATATGTTTAAGTCATATTATATAATATTCATTTAATTTGTATTTAGTCGAATTTTATGTTATAATAATTTTATAAATATTACTATTATGTTATCTATCTTAATGCATCGGACTTTATAAGGGCGATTTTGTGCAATCTCCTTATATCCGAGTGGTTTCGTGAAAGCGCCTTAACTTAAGGACCGTTTTGTAAAATTCACCCTTCTATTTTTCCTTCAAAATCGAAAGCCGAGGCATCGTGTGGTTTGCCCCTTGAGCAAGGCAGAAGAGGATCGATAAAATCCCGATTGCGAAAGGTCTTCCTACAATCGCACCTAGAGGGAGAGAGATTCAGATCTTGAAAGATTGCACAACAATGGCGACGGCCGTAGTAGATTCGATGCAACCGGAATCGAACCAGAATGAGATCTGCGTCGCTAAGCCGTCAAGGCCTGGGGAAGGGCTCAGGCAGTACTACCTGCAACGAATCCACGAACTCCAACTTCAACTTCGCCAGAAGAATCACAATAATCAACGTCTAGAGGCGCAACGTAACGAGCTCAATTCTCGAGGTCTGTAAACCCTTGGCTTTTCTTGTTGCTCTTGTTTTTTCGTTTGTTTGTCAATTGTATTGAAGGAAGTTGTTTATGATATGGACTACTGGATCTTGTTCAAGTTGTAAGGTAGGTTTGCTATTTGGCCTAGGGTTTGTGTGTTTCGGTAAGTAGAATGTTAGTTTCACGTGTTAGGGTTGCGGAAATTTGAGAAATTGGCTAGCGATTCGCTCTAATTAGTGATTTATGAGGGGCTGTAGATGAACAAGGATATTGTGGCAATGATAAGATATGAATTGATGGACTAAACTATTGTAAACCTTCAGTTTCCTTGGATTTTAAGCTGTCCCTGTGTGAATTGATAGAGTTCAGAGGCCCAAAATTTTCTTACTCGAGAAAGGGTTTTTTACTTAGATGGCTGCCCAGTAAAATTCTGGGAAGAGTAACCTCAAACGGTGTGGTTACAATACTAGTTCCATTACCCAATTTGCGATCTTTTCTAGTACTACTCCTCAGGCTGGTTTAAAGTGTGCTTTCTGTACCCATCAAGGCATTTTGTTTGGCTATTGCTGGAAGGGTTGCATATGCTGATGTGCTGAGTAGTTTATGTTATAATTTTCCAAAAACAAGTTTCTGATGTCGTCCTGTGTGTGCCTTTACAGTGAGAGCACTTAAAGAAGAGCTACAACTACTTCAAGAACCAGGATCATATGTTGGAGAGGTTGTTAAAGTGATGGGAAAGTCCAAGGTGTTGGTTAAAGTAAGTGTGCTTTGTTCTTTACACTAATTTATGCTTTATCATAGACTGTTTTTTGGGGTCCAAAGTTTAGTCTTGCCTATTTGCAAAATACTGTGTTTCTGATCATATAATCCTTGTAGAAAACAACATGTATTGCCTAATTGCCTATGATCTTTAAAGTTTGAAGAGAATTTGAAATTGTTCTTCAGGACTGAAATGTATAACACAACTAAGTATTAAAATTGATAATAAGTTCATTTTCTGCATTGCGTAATTTACTATTAGGTCTTTTTATAAACACATTATCACATTATCAGTTACATTATAAGGCTTTATCAACTCTTCTATGAGCTAAAGGTACCTAAACTACTTGTCATACCAAACACATACTAAGTGGAATTGGTGGATTTTAAAAAAAGTCCAATTTTTGTAAATGTGCGCTATTTGGGCTTTTGGCGTTTGATGTTTTGTCTCAATTAAATTGTGTAGGCACAATATGTATCAGGTGATTTGGTAACATATACTTCTTGCTTTAGTGTGCTTTGGTGTGTGTGTCAAATGCACTTGCCTGAATTTGAATTGTTTTACTAGGATGTACTATTGCTCATATATGTCAATCCTTGCAATATATTTTGCAGGTTCATCCAGAGGGAAAATACGTGGTTGACATTGACAAAAGCATTGACATTACCAAGATCACACCAACCACAAGAGTCGCGTTACGAAATGACAGCTACGTTCTCCATCTAGTATTGCCAAGCAAAGTAGATCCTTTGGTCAATCTGATGAAAGTTGAAAAGGTTCCTGACTCGACATATGACATGATTGGAGGTCTTGACCAGCAAATTAAGGAGATGAAGGAGGTATGTTATTCTTGCTTTTAATTTTGAAGGGATCAGTAGTAGAAGTTCTACTTTATTTACCTATGTGCTCTTAATTTTACTTGATAATCTCTTAAACATTATCTGTTTCCTTGTTCTGTACTGTCCAGGTTATAGAGCTGCCAATAAAGCATCCTGAGTTATTTGAGAGTCTTGGAATCGCTCAGCCAAAGGTATTCTAGATGGCTAATATTTGCTCGTACTTTCTCTGAACTTCACATGTTTGTCCTGTTGGCATTGAGAAAAAGGCAACATGTATGAGGTTGACAAGTAATTTGTTTAAATCGCATTGGCATTGAAAAAAAATTTAACCTGAAAGGCATCATATTCATCTCTGTATTGCTTCTTACACTTGGTAATCTTGGCAAATATGTATCCCTTCTTATCTTTCTCTGCACTTGAACAATGATCTTTTCTGCTCATGATTCAACTGGTAATGTTTTTCCAACTCTGAAGTTGATAGTTGATACACTGGGACTATTGTTGTTGTTGTTGTTGAAGTTGATAGTTATGTGCCAGGGGTGCCCCCATCCTGACCCCCCAGATTCTCCGTAAGGGGAAATACACTGGGACTATTGTTGTTGTTGTTGTTGTTGAAGTTGATAGTTATGTGTTTAGGGAGTCGTAATTTGCTTTATACCTTCATTCTTTACTCTCCACTTGAACAATCATCTGTTTTCTGCCCTTGAGTCACAGCTAATGTTGGAAGGTGATTTACATGGTAATGGTTTTCCAACTTTTGATAATTTGGTGTTTCAGGGGGTTCTGCTCTATGGTCCACCTGGTACTGGAAAAACTCTCTTGGCAAGGGCTGTTGCTCACCACACTGATTGTACCTTCATAAGGGTTTCAGGATCCGAGCTGGTTCAGAAGTACATTGGAGAGGGTTCCCGAATGGTCAGGGAACTTTTCGTTATGGCCAGGTTCGGTTTGATTGTTCATCCTATATTCATGTGTGTCTGAAATCAAGCATGCGACATATCTCGATATTTTGAGAAGCATTTATATGTTTCATGCTCATTTGTGAAGACACCGATTTGTCCTTTTTAGATTACTTAGGACACTACTGCAAGTTTGCTATAGGATTATTGTTTGTCTTATTTGTCTCTGTTTTTTAATATGCACACTCATTTGTCCTCTCACCTTTTTTTCATCCTTTTCTCAGAGAACATGCTCCATCTATTATATTCATGGATGAGATTGATAGTATTGGGTCTGCTAGAATGGAATCGGGCTCTGGTAATGGTGACAGTGAAGTACAGAGGACTATGTTGGAGCTTCTAAACCAATTGGATGGATTTGAGGCATCAAACAAAATTAAGGTAATTGCTTAAACTATTTGGCTGCAGGTTCATACACAACAGAAACTAGAGTATAATAACATTAACTCCGGTCACATTGTTATGATGGTAGGTCTTGATGGCAACCAATCGTATAGATATTCTGGATCAGGCTCTTCTCAGGCCAGGAAGGATTGACAGGAAGATTGAGTTTCCAAATCCAAATGAAGAGGTATTTCTTGGCCTTTTCTTTTGTAGAAATTGGAGATTTTTCATATTTGTTTGCTGATGCGTCATATCTGGTATTCTGTGTTTTGGTTGTTGATATTGGATTTGACATGTTTTTTTGCCTTTTTACCTCCATAGTCCTTTATTAATTACGTTGTTCTTCAATTTTGTCTTCAATATTTGCAGTCGCGTTTTGACATCTTGAAGATCCATTCAAGAAAGATGAATCTGATGAGAGGCATTGATCTGAAGAAGATAGCAGGAAAGATGAACAGTGCATCTGGTGCAGAGCTTAAGGTATTTACTCGTATCATCAACACCAAAACTTGATGGATTACTCCTTTTGTAAGATTTCCTTACAATTCTCTAGCAATGTTAGAACCTAATGCATTAATGGGTGCATCATCTACACAGGCTGTGTGCACAGAAGCTGGTATGTTTGCTCTGAGGGAGAGAAGAGTCCATGTGACACAGGAGGACTTTGAGATGGCTGTAGCCAAGGTTATGAAGAAAGACACCGAAAAGAACATGTCATTGCGCAAACTGTGGAAGTAGAAGAACCGGCTCATTGTATGTCTTCACATGCTTTCATTTCATAGGGACTTCACTGAAAGCTGAAAAGGCGGGGGAGCATTGATGATGATGAAATGGAAGTGTGTATTGAAACTGAAAGAGGGACTTATTATGTTCTGTGCTTCGAACTGGTTCCATTATTTTTATACTTGTTGGGTTGCAATGTCTTCTGACTGTGGTTTGGCATTACATTCTATTTTATCTGGATATGTATGTTTGGGACGAGTAAGAAGTGAAAGACTGCAAATTTCTAGTTGATGGGACTGTAACTTTTTTTTAGGGATATAACTTATGGACAGTCATTGCAACTTTCCTCGGATACTTTGATTTTCTTCTTGCCCTATTCAAAGTGTAGCAATGCCTAAACAAAAACTTGCTCCATTACCTAGCGCCAATCCGAAACATATATATGGCTGTAAATTGGGGCCATATATATGGCTCCGTGTTTAGTGAGATTCTCACATGATCACATTTTGCGAGTGTAAATAGCTGAATTTTGGAGTGCAAACAGCCTCCCTGTATATTCATCGAAGGTCCATGGATAAATCACAAAATATACATATAACCACCCCTAACTTGATTGACAATGAAGCTAGCTCTTGCAAAACATGAAAGTGAAAGCCCATCATTCTCGGCCTGGTCAACTACTTTCAACGTGTCGAACGGATGACCTGTCTTGCGGGTGATGTGGATTTCGCCATCCTCGGTCAACGTATACGTTACAGACCTAACGAATTCGTTCAGCTCTAATCGTTTGTGACATCTGCTTTCAACCAAACCCATATCAACTTAATTTGATAGTCGATCAGAAGATTGAATGTGAATATTAATAACATACTCAATGTACCAGCTGACAGGATCCCTGACTGCAACTTCCTTTAAATGTGTCATGATCTTTTTATTCATGCAACTAGCTCTTAAGTCGGAACTGATCAAATTAAGCAAACTCAATAAGGAGTATAAAGATAGACAAGCTGAAAAATATCAACGACGAAAATGCATATCCAAAGAAAATCAAAGGGAACTCGATCTTAAAGGCGGCTGAAATTTTATCCAAGACAGAGAGTAATTATTTCGAAATGACTGGATTGTGTATTTGTGTGTTTCACGTGGGTGAGAGAAACGAGTTACTCCGTAGTAGAAAGTTTCAGCTAGCGATTGCTGTCAACGTCACGTCCAGATTTTACTACTACAGTATAACAATTTGAGCAAATTACAGAAATTCACACTTCAAATTAGATATTTTGCACCAAACTACCCACAAAAATGAGAATTACATAAAATCACACACCAAGTTTTACTTTGATTACCTGTTCCTCCATCGTAGCCTTCATAGCTATTAGCAAACAACCAGCCAACCACCCTTGTTTCGACTTTGTTGCCACAATTGGATGCATTGTATACTAATTCACAGCTATAAGAGAATCATAGTAAATCATGTTAGGAATTGTATGTACCATTGTAAAAATGGAAGAAATAAGATAGAGCTTACTTTAATGAGATTGCTAGCTAGGTTTGGGTCTTTGAATGCCATATCCTCTATAAAGTAAATGGGAATTTAACATTGTGGTGTTTCAAAATTCATGGGAATTTAACATTAGCCAAACAAATACCGGGCCTTAATTTACTTGACCGAGGGGCACTTAACTAGATGGTCATACAAATCGCAACTTATTTTTATGGGCGATTGTGTGAAATTATAGTAATCTCGCAGAGTTGTTCGTTGAAACTACGTACCTCAAAGTTGAGGGTGTACGTTTTTGTGAGGTTTGACCTAATAAATAAATACTGGTAATATTAATACGGCATTGAATCCATGTATGCATGTCCAAAAGAAGAACTTTTGCCCTAATGCTAACTTTTGTAGCATACACATACCACAATATAAACTCAGGCCGAGTTACAAGATTAATCATACAAGTAATCAAGTACTCCATAGCCGATTAATACAAGGAAAATGCTAGACATCTCGCCAAAATGGGCGAGGATTATGCTCGCGTCTGACGTGGAATGGCTCCCACGGGTAAATGTGCACCTTTTTACAAATAAACAAAATTAAATCCTAAAATAACTTCAATCCCACCTTCTTCTCAAAACCAGATCTGGAACCGGCCTCTTCGCTTCTCCCTCTCTTGGATTTCTTCCGTCGTCCGTCCTACCTCTCATCCCTCTGCCCACTCACTACCTAGACCGCCTTCACGCCGGCCTCGCTCCGCCCTCTCTCCGCCTCCGCTCCGCCCTCCTTCCGCCTCCGCGAGAAAATTTAAGCACAACAGATATTCAATCAAAAATAACTCAGAAAGGAGTTGAGTTGAATCAATTGAGATACAATAGGATAAAGACAACAATAGAGTTTTTGTTGTATTTTGCTATGATTTAAATTTGAATGATCGAGAGCGGCCATTGATGGGGGTGTTCGCAGCCGGATAGTGCAGAGGACCTCCAAAAGATGTTAGTGGAGATGGTGGGGGTGATGATGGGTTGTACTTCGACTACATAACGGTCCGGAAGCGGCCACATGGCCCGGTCGCAAAGGGGTCTTCTGCGCCCAAACACAACGCCTCCTCGATCGCATGTGAAACCGAGACGTTTTTATTGGTTTTGTTGTGTAGTAGCTCAAGTGTGTATTAATCTGCCTAAATTAGCAGAACAATTTTATTGCTCAGAGCCTGGTGGTGGGTTTAGGAGAATTTGGAACCTTTGGATGGGTATTTAGAAACTCTAATTGAGCTCTTGTATGACTATAATTTCACATTGCATCTCAGTTTCTGATCACTTTGATGTTGTTGTTCATGGGTCTGAGTCTGGCTCATTCACCGGTCTTTTTAGGGGAAACAAAAGCACATGCCTTACTGTCACTTGCGCTCAAAAATTTTGTTCTTTGTTTTTACAAGAACAAGAAATCACCCCAGAACTTACTACTCATAGTGATGATTTGCAAGAAGTAACAATTAGACGGTAAACAAATAAGCTACAAGTCGAGTTTTGAGAACAGGATGCAAAGAACAATTTGTTTTGACAATTAAATTACAAAGAACAGGATGCAAAATTTGTTATGACAATTAAACAGATAAACTCAAAGTTGATCCAAACAAGGATTTCATGAATAATTTGAAGCAAAGAAATGACGCTAGATCGAGGCCGGCGAAGGGCGGGAGCCGTCGATGCCATCTGGAGCAGCGGAGGCCAGCGCGACGAAGACGACGGCGGAAACGAACACGGCAGCGGCGTTGTCTCGCTGGAGACGACGGCGGCGGTCCAGCGCAACGACGAGTTGAAGGAGAGGAAGCTCCGTTCAGATCTGGAGCGCGAAGGCGGAGGGAGGAGCGATGCCGGCGGAGGGCGGAGCGAGGGCGGCGACGACCGGTCTAGGTACTGAGTGGGCAGAGGGATGAGAGGTAGAACGGACGACGGAAGAGACTCAAGAGAGGGAGAAGCGAAGAGGCCGGTTCCAGATCTGGTTTTGCGAAGAAGGTGGGATTGAAGTTATTTTAGGATTTAATTTTGTTTATTTGTAAAAAGGTGCACATTTAGCTGTGGGGGCCATTCCACGTCAGATGCGAGCATAATCCTCGCCCATTTTTGCGAAATGTTGCACTTGGACCCGTATCCTTTCCTATTGAGGTATCCTGGATAATCCTGTATGTCCCTCAGAACCAACCCGACATCCTCGGCCAATCGGACCACATTCCAGCTGTCGTAGGGATGACCCGTCTTGTGGGTGACGTGGACTTGGCCGTCCTCGGCCAGCAGGTGCCATGCCGAGTTGAAGAATCCACTCACTAGCCGCTTGTGACACCTAATTATTAAGCACCTACACGTTCAACCAAATGCATACATGAATATCAACTTTGTTAGCCGATCAAGTTAAGCACCAAAATTAGCCTATATCGATCAGCCCATAAAAGAACGGGAAGGGTAGAACAATGATACCGGCCGGCCTGTATATATCATGTTTATAATTTAATTAAAGTCATTTACGTGTTTTCGGATGTCGCTGTTTCGCATCCACGCATCCACAACGTCCACAAAAATTTGAACCGCGTTCCGTTGAATGCATTTTTGTCGGATACCCCCCCGGTACCAAAGGATATAAACTTTTCATGCTATTAGCATACAAATATAGCATGGTGGTGCACACAAACAATGTATAGCAAAATTACTCGATTGCAAGGTAGATTTCTAGAGAGCGAAGGAAAAACCCTAATATCATATGATTCCTCCTCATAGCTACAAGGTCCCGTGTATTTATATATCCACGAGGATACATAATTATATCTTCCAAATATTTATATCAAATCTAGAACCCATATCTGGTCATATCCAGAGAATTTCTATCAAGCTTCAGTTATAACCGACATTTCATAGGCCTTTTCTCTAATTTGAGCCCACCGTGTTGGGCCGGGTCCAACAACCACTCATCTCTTTCCTCTCTTTGTCTTGTGCCCTTTCTTCGTTTGGGAGTTGTGATCCATAGACGTTAGCTACCATCTCGATCAATTGTACGCATATATATTGTACATTCCATTAACAATGCATCCGAATCGTTGTGGTATTGCTAGCTAGTGGTACTCCATCGTTGAATAGATCATACTAAGATTTTGGTTAATATGAGTTTCTATGAAATCCTACTCTATTTGGATATATGGGGAAATTGATTTCTATATTGAAGAAACGAAATTAGGCTTTTTTAGACTATTATTAGTCTAAAAATTATTCATGTATGCGTTCGGATCGGATTTATAATTTAATTAAACGTGCAACTTTTCATGCTATTAGCATACAAATATAGCATGGTGGTGCACACAAACAATGTATAGCAAAAGACCGAACAAGTACATCTACACTTTTAATAACAACCAAATTGTGTCTCAAACGTTTCACTTATAAAAAAACAAGTTCTAATAATTAAACAAGTAATAATCATTTCATTGTACTTTGCATGTCTTGAGAAAATAAACACAAAACAAGTTCTAATGATTAAATAAGCAATAATCATTTCACTCGTATATATGTGTATATAATATATATAGTAATTAACTTTTTTAATTAACTAAGTAGAAATTACACCTAAATCTTTTTCATTATATATGTAGTAACTATGTTTTATTACAAGACACATTAAAATACTCATTAAAGTGCCCAAACTTTCTACGTTAAAAACTCACCGTTGCAGGTGGTCTTATAATTTAAAAAAAATTTGAATCCAAATAACACCCGAATCCAAATTGACCCGACCCGAAATGATCCGATTCGAATCAATCCGAAAAGGACCCGAACAGAACTAGACCCAAAACCGAACAACATCTGATCCGAATTAATCCGATCCGAACTAATATGAAATATTATGACCCGAACCTGAACAACATCCAAACCCGAACCCGAACCGAACCGAACCGAACAAGACCCGAAATAACTGTTTGACCCGAACTAACCCGAACCGAACGACCCGATCCAAACTGACCTGAACTGCTGAACAACCTGCCAAGTCTAATTGAAAAACATAAAATATATTAATCAACAATTATTTTATTATGACATATATAAGCTAAGTTATTATGAAAATCATAATATATAAGTTAAGTAAAAGATAGTTAATATAAATTGATTTAATATTAAAGATAAGAATAATAATTTAAGTATAAAAAGGGCTTCTATTTTTAAATTATTTGAAATTCAGTTTTTTTTAAAGTTACTTCTTACATGAAGAGATTAAAAAGATAGCTAATATATCAAAAAGGATAGAATATCTTATCAAAATTCAAAAAATATCTTTTACCTATATTGATAATAAAGAATGTAATTAGATTAATTAAAATAACATGGAAAAAAATTAATTGTTTAATTATGAGAGATAAAAGCTAAATTATTAGGAACATGATAATATATAATTTAAGTAAAAGTTAATAAATATAAGTTGATTTAGTATCAAAGATGAAAATAATAATTTATTTAGAAAAAGGGGCTTCCATTTTAATGTTCTTTTTTAAATTCGAATTTCTTATATTACTTCTTACATAAATAAATTAAAATGGTAATTGAAAAGATAAGTTAATTAATATGCATCTTTTATAGAAGGAAATTTTAAAGATAGATAATATTGTTTCAAAGATAGATATTAGATGAGTAAGAACAAGGATAAAATTAAAGATTAGATAATTAAGGAAACTCTAAAGATAAATAGTATGCCTTCAACGATAGATATTAATTAGATGGGTAAGAAAAAAGATAAAAATAAAGATTAGATAATTAAGAAAAATAACATATATAAAATTGTTAATAAAGTGGGGCTAGAATCAACCTGGTGGCTCGAAAACAACTGGCTTTTATAATATACTAACGGTACCCGTTGTGCCATGCACGACTATTACTCACGTAGTTACGTTTCACATTTTACAAAGATAAAATTTCATAGATCACAAAAATATAATAAACTGATATGAAAAATAAAATAAAATTAATAGGAATATTAAAATGCATCGCCGAGGTACCCGTACTTTGTATAAGATGGTTTGGTACCCTGCATAACTCTACGTAAGATTAATAAGGATTTGGGTTTATGTCCCGTAATCCTAACGTGGATATTATTCCGAAATAGTAAGGATTTGGGTTTGCTCATAGATCAATTCACATATAACTTCTACGTATGTATCCGTCATCCTAAAAAACAAATTAATTGGATTGAAGTTGATACCTTTTCTCTTTTTAGTCTTTTTTCTTCTTTTTATGTGATATTCAATTTATAATCCATTCATGTGTTAAAATTACAAAAGATTCTTCTAGATTAGGATATTAATTGAAAAGCTTATGATTTACGCTTCACATTTAAAATAATTTTTATTATAAATTGAAATAATAATTATACTATTAGATGCGTGTAATCATAAGTGAAAAAGTAATTATTCTACAAATGTAAAGCGTGAGTGATAATCCGTCGTCTTATATTTATCTAGAAATAATATTATAATTTATTTATTATAAATAGAAATAAGGACTATATGGTTCGTAATATGTGGCACGAATTTCGAAAAGTAATTTAGAATTTCAAATTTATCAAATGGACTATATGGTCCGGCAAATAGTTGTGCCATGGTCAAAAATATTATTAAAGACTTTTCTAGAAATAATATTATACTAGCGACTATATGCTTCTAGATTAAGATAAAATTTGGATAGTTTATACATATGAGATATTATTTTGATAGATTATGGATATAGATATCATTTTGATATATCAATATACAATAATTAGATACATACATATGAGATTTTTTATTTGTAAAATTAATAAGGATTATAGATATAGATATTATTCTGATATGTCAATACATGGTAAATAGATAGATAAATATGAGAATTTTTTATTTGTAAAAATTAATAAGAATAGATAATTGATTTATAATGAATTTAACATGGGGT
Organism: Polygonum maritimum; assembly: GCA_963924305.1. Classification (NCBI taxonomy): domain Eukaryota; kingdom Viridiplantae; phylum Streptophyta; class Magnoliopsida; order Caryophyllales; family Polygonaceae; genus Polygonum; species Polygonum maritimum. The sequence continues at coordinate 36,977,932 of OZ002732.1, read as the reverse complement.
GGGGGCAGAGTTAACGTGGAGGCTTGAAATTCTCCGGCTTTAATATATAGTATAGATAGATATTGATGATTGATTGTGTTAATTAATGAAGTATTTGTGTGATCAATTTGATGAATATGCATGTTTAAGCTCTTGAACTGAATTACGGCTTTCTATTGATGAACTTAGGGTTGGCAACATAATGTTAGAGATCTTGGTCGTTCGATCAATTCAGTTATTTTGTATTAGTAAATAGTAATAGGGCCACTCTTGCACCAAGTTCATAAACCTAAACAATTTTGTACACTTTCATAAGCATAAACAACTTTCTGAGCAAAAAAAATGACCATAAACAACTTTTCACTAAGTAGAAAGTTCATTCAAACCATAAGAGATTCAATTAGATCCCAAGTTCCCAACAAGCCCGACCCGATGGGTGCCCGATTTTGTTATTTTATTATGCAACATTACACTTATATGATTGTTTTCATATATGATGCTTAATAATGTTGACGTTATTAGTTCTTGATCAATGAAAGAGTGAGATTGGTGAAGAAGTTCCTCTCAGTGGCCATGCAATCAGCAAGCGCGAGACCGTAGCGTGCAAAGACTTGATCCATCAAGGGTTTGCCAAAATAGTGCGAAAGGATCGACTCATTCACTGATCTCATGCACTTGACCAGCCCGACGGCGCCTCCTGCCTCTTCCCAGTCGAGCTCCGACACCTGTAGACCGTTGAGATCAAATGATCCTTGCTTGTTTACTACTATCTCCATCTCGGTTGGCGACGGCGTGTACAATGGAAAGTTAAGCCTATCCAACATTTCTTCGTTTATAAGCCCCTAGATGTATACCAACATATATACGATGATTCATCAATCGATCTAAACTAAATGTCGTTTTCATATTTGGATTTTGATCAACTTAATCAGCCATCTTAGATTCTCATGGCAATCATTTAAGAGCGAGTTACGAGAGTCCAAAACTGCTAAGTTCGAGCCGAACCGGATTCATGACTAAACTAGTGTTAAGATTGGAATACAAGTATACACTAAGATTGCAAATGATAAATAATCAAATATATGTACCTCGGTGACCATTTGTCGGAGCACCAAAGCAAGCGGTTCATAGATGTAGCCACTCCCTTTTATGGAAGGATCATCGCTTCTTCCGAGAAGAGTGAAAACCATGCACCCACCTTTAACCAACTCCTCCCATCGATAATTTAAGAAGCGTGAAAAGTCGGTTTGGAATTGTTGGTAGTACGCCTCTTTGACACTTGTCGGGCTCTCACTTGTCAAGAATATATTGCCCTTGTGGCTTCTCTCTAATCCCTTTGGGACCTATATACGTGTACGTAATATGTTATGATTTGTGTACGTAAGTATGTGATAAAGTTCGTTGAGCTAATAACTTGGGATTCATATGGTAGATAATGCACGTGATAGTAGGTGGATTAGTTCATTGAGTTATATAGTAAGCCATTTTCATTCTACTTTTCAATATGAGGTTATATGCACACCTCAGAGAGCCAATGAAGACTGTAAGAAGAGTGCACAAAGTGGACGCTCTGGGGTTGGAAGAGACGATCAAAGAAGGAGCCGGGGACGGCATGGAAAAGGCAATCGCCAAGCCTGCTCTCCTCTAACTCCTGCTTAAGTTGTTTTGCCAAGATCGGCAAACCCTTAAATAGGGTGTTGAAGTCGTTTGTAGGAAGGTCATTCAACATTACTTGGATGCTTAAAGGCTCCTCCACTTTCCCTCGGACCTTGCATATAGCCCTCACAAGTTCCGCGATTGCCATAAATGTATTTGGCCCGGAGGAGCATCCCAAGTCTGCGATGGTAACCCATTTCGTCGTCGGGAAGAGCTTGTGCATTTTGTCGATCGCCTCCTCTCTTATAGATTTTGTCATTTCTATTGCTTTTTTCTACAATGCAATGTACATTAGTTATTACAAATCATTGTACATATATGTACAATTATGTTGTTTTACATGTGACTAGAAGATCATTTTATAGAATTCGGCCGAGAGTGCTAAGTTCAAACTATCGACAAAATAGGTCCTTTTTGCGTTTTACTTTTCAATTAGGCCCCTGTAATTTAAAATGTTCTATTGAATACTTAAACTTCACTTAAATTTGTTTTATTACACACTAAATGTTAACGTGGCACAATTCATGTGAGATTCACTTGCCGTTTGAACTATTGAAATACTTCTACAATTGTGGTTTGGAATTTGGTTTAATTAAACTTTTCAAATCAATAAAAAATAAGACAAATCTCCTCATTAGACTATAATAAAAAAAAATCAAAAAACTCTTTCCCCTTCTAGTATATACTCCCTCCATCCATAAATATAGGGGACATTTGCCGTTTTGGGGAAATTTTAAAAAAAGGTTGAAAAGTGGGTAATGTAGCTAGAATGTTTAGTAAGGATAATATGGTAAAATGAGAGAGCGGAGAGATAAAAAAAGTGTAATTCAAATGATTTGGTAAGGGTAATATAGTAAGAGGAGATGAGAGAGAGATAAAAAAGTGTAATTTGAATGATTTGGGGAGGGTAATATAGTAAAATGAGAGAAGAAATGCACGGATAAAAAAGGTGAATTTGATTAATGAACGTAATGTGGTAAATTTGTTCTTCCAAAAATGAAAAATTTGAAAATGTTCTTTATATTTTGAAACGCCCAAAACGGAAAATGTCCCTTATATTTAGGGACGGAAAGAGTAGTAATCTTCAAGGAAAGATGCAGGCAAACACCCTTCGACATTGTAGATAGTAAGTACACCACAAGACCTCTCATCTCCATCTCAAACCGCCACCGCCCATCACAAACCGTCACGCCCATCACCATCGCAAACCGCTACCGCCAATGGCCATCACCGTATCCGGTTGAGATTCGCCTCGATTTAGCTGTTGCCGGAAACTCACAGTCGTTCCTCCACCAATGTCAGTAACCAACATATATGTCGATGGTGGTGACGATATCATGTTTGGTTGTAACAAAGAGACCGGGGACTTTAATGGCGATTTTGAAATCGAAGCGATTTATATAGGGAAAATAAGGAGCTTTGACAAATTCTATGACGAGGAATTCATATCTAGTCTCACTTTGAGGATTGAATTAAGAGATTGAGAGTATTTTGAGAATTAAGGCTCAAACACTAGGGGGAATCTACAAAGAAAAAGAACGAGGTTGAAGAAGAAGAAGAAAAAAATGATTTTAGTTGTAATTTTATATAAAAAAAGATAAGGACAAAGGAGTAATTATTATATTATTCTAAATTATGATCGTAATTAATTTCATACGTAATATCTACATGGCTTTTATTTGAATAAACTTTTTTCCACCTAAGCGCGTGTGTAAACTACCCATGACTAATGTGGATAGAACAAAATCTGATTGAAATTTTCTTACAAGGACTTGGTATGTATTTTGTCTCAGACTATCTTAAAACTTTTTTAACATTTATATAAAAAAGTTGGTGCACTATCAATTATACATTGTAGAAATTGGTTACCTGAAGTAGGGAGTTTTGAGCATAACTTGTTTCGCCAACACCTCCATTCATATGCAACACCTGAACTGTTTGCATTTTCCTCTCTTGGTTTGTATGTGTTCAATCTTAATAAGATGGATGTGATCATGTGAGTGTGAGCTCTAGCGGACCTTCAATATATAGGAGTTGTTTTTTCGAAGTTTGAGAGCGGTGCTCCGATTTCAGGGAACAAGAATATCACGCCAATCATGTGTTCTAAGTTGCTTTCCTTCTTCAGGTCAGCACGCATTACTTCAATTGGGCACACATTACTATATGCAGTATAAAGAAGATGCGAGATTGGAAAAGAAAGGGACATCCACCATCAAATTTTTAAATGTATAAAGATTATGTTTTACATTATTAAGTGACAAATTGTTGATTATCATTCTTGACTCGTTCAACTGACTCTATTCTGTACATAACCTATAACTTGTAACAACTTGAACATTTATTTATAACTTGTAACAACTTGAACATATATTGAACTAGTGACACGGGACAAAAATTTTCATATTAATATGAGAAAGATAATGTATCATTGGTTTAACAAAATTCGTATTGATATGTTTGTGATGAACCGACGATACATAATATAAAACTTAAGATTAAGGAAATTAAAACAAAAAAAAAGGTATTTGTAATAGTATTAGTAAGGAGATTCAAACCCATGAGGCCATGACCAATTGATTAGTAGGAAACACTCTCACCACTATGCTAACATGTTTTTAAGATTTTTTTTTACCAATAATAATTGTATAAGGATTTTGTGAGCATAGTTAATGAGGGCATTAAATGGTGGCAAAACTCAATCTTATATGTTTTTACCAATAGTAATTATATAGAGATTTTGTGAGAATAGTTAATGAGGGCATTAAATGGTGGCAAAACTCAATCTTATATGTATATAAGATAAGATAAGATAAGATAAGATGTGAGCACGTAATGACTCAGACCGTAACTGACCGAATCGATTTCTTTTGAGAGGGGACTGACTTAGAACGATATATTGATATACCTTGAACAAATCATTCTAACTAAAAAGATAGTGAATATATATATATATATAGATTAAAGTTCAATAGTGAACACATAAGTATTAGAGAACAAGTGAACAATTGTGGACCTTTGGATGATAATCAAATGGATGACTCAGATTATCCTTACAAAGTTGACACAATTTCAAATTTGAACCAATCCCTTAATTATAGGAAGTGATGATTGATTATAGGAATTTTGGAATTTCAAAATTAAACCACTTAATTATAGGAATTTTGGAAAAACCACTCTCTCTCACCCTCTCCTCTACCTCTCGTTCCAGATCTGTAACCTGGACACCGTCGGCCACCAAGAACCCGACGACAACCCGCCCCTCGCTCGGCCTCTCACTTCCTCCGCTCACCCACTCGATTTCGTATATACATTCCTCAGGTTGTCATATACAATATACTATACATATATACATCTTATTCTATAGGAATAGGTCACATAAACAATTCAAGCACAACAAATTTCGTATATACATTCCTTAGGTTGTTATATACAATATTACTGTACATGCATATATACATCTTAATCTGTAGAAATAGGTCGCATAATTAAACAATCCAGCCTCAAGAAATTTCGTATATACATGCCTTAGGTTGTCATATTCAATATTATTGTACATATATACATCTTGATCTGAAGAAATAGGTCACATAAACAATCGAAGCACAACAAACTCCATATATACATTCCTCTGGTTGTCATATACACGATTACTGTACATATATACAATGATTGGCAACGTGGTGGTTCGTGGTGTCTTTGGCGACGTGGTGGTTCCGACGGGGCCTTCCAGCGAATTGGTGGTTCCGACGGCCAGCGCAATGGTGGTTCGATGTTGTGGCCGGGGAAGTAGTTACACCGGCGAAGTGGTTATATACAATATTACTGTACATATATACAATAATGCAATTAGTATCTAGCCGGAACAAATTTCGTATATACATCTCTCAGGTTGTCATATACAATGTTACCGTACATATATACATCCGTAGAAATAGGTCACGGAAGCAATCCAGCAACAACAAATTTTGTATATACATTCCTCAGGTTGCCATATACAATATTACTATATATATACATTTTGATCGGTTGAAATAGGTCACATAAACAATTTACACATAAATTCATGACATATACTAAATCAAATCAATCATATACATAATGAAAAAATTATATACAAAATTACCCAATGTCATATTTATACGATTAATAATTGGCAACGTGGTGGGGGCGAAACTCCGACGCGGTTCGACTGGGGGCTACGAGAGGCCGGCGGGAGGGGACCCGAACCTACGGACGAGCACCGGCGATGGGAGGAATCAGGAAGCGACCAACGTTGGGTACCAGATCAGGGGCGCAATCCGGGGGACGGGCGAAACCCCGAATCTGGAGGAGGGATCCGGTCGGGCGGGGTGCAAGGCAGGTGGCGACGGGTGGTCGCCGGAAAACTCCCTGGAGTGGTGGCGCTAGGGCGAGAGGTTGGGCGGCGATGGAGGATCTGCGTAATTCTCCGAATGGTTTCTGGCAATGGAGGATCTGCATTTTTTTTTATATGCGTAATTTCTAGAATGACAATTTACTATTTTCTATAATTATATTGTTGGTGGTTACGAGGATCATGGGAGAGAATCTCGCCTATTTTGTTTTTTTTTTTCTATTTTCTTATTAATAGATATTATAGACACTAATCCCACCATCCATTACAGAATCTCATCCTACGGATGAGATTTGTTCACTTGTTCTCTATAGGAAGGTTGTTCACTATAAACCTACCTCTATATATATATAAAATATAAAATAAGGGAAATTCTTTGTTATGACCGGAACAACTAGTGAGGGAATTAAGAAGAGATTAGAGAGGAAGGAGAGATAGGGATAAGAAGAGGGATTAGGGATAGAATTTGAGAGGAAAGCTTCTGCATTCAAGTAATTCAACCACGATGCTCTCAGAGGAGTTCTTGGTAGGTTTTATAACCTTTCTACCAAATTACAATCCTTGCCCCAAGTTAGCCACTAATTACAAATTCAGCCCATATACTTGGTACATACTCCCTCCGTCCCATTATTTCCTTCCCACTTTCCATATTGGGTGTCCCATTTTTTCCTTCCCATTTACAAAACTTTCCTTTTTTAGATATGTGCAAAGTCAAATTTACCCTTATCAATCTCTTCAAACTACCTACTTTTTATACCTCTCTCCTTTTCTTTTACCATCTTATCCTTATTAAACCCTCTAAATTACCACCTTTTTATCACTTTTTCTCTACTTTTATCAAACTATCCCATCAAATCTTTCAAATCTTACAACTTTTACCCAATTCCTTAATTCTTGTGTATTTTGTCAAATGGGAAGGAAAAATTGGGACGGAGGGAGTAACATTCTTCTTGGTACCCCGAGGTTTCAACTTTTTTTTTTGGTGTCCCACGGACTTTTTTTTTCCTTTTGGTGCTCCCGAGGTTTACAAATAGTTCTCACCATAACCAAAAATTACTACCTCCGTTTAAGTATATATGACGTTCTATACTTTTCAAAAAAAATTAAGAGTGCTAGTTTTTTTGCTTAAATACCCTTTACTTAAATTAAATTATTTATTAACAAATCCTAAATCTAATTCTGTTAAGATTCTTTTCCTTTTATACTTTATCTGCTTAAAACTAAAACCACTTGGTACAAAGCATGTGGATGGATATGGGCCGTACAAAATTTCTACCCATTTGTGAGGGAAAAACAAAGATGAAGAAGATACGGATGAAGATTGAAGATTGTGATTGATTGCCTTTTAAAAATAATTTTGTAAAGGCGCAATTCAGAAGATTATGTGTAGAAATGTGTAACACGTCAAATCATCAATATCAATCAATCATCAATATATATTATAAAAGCCGACCGTTTTTGAGCCACCACGTTGATTCTGGCCCCGCTTGATTTTAATTTTTTTTTTCAAACTCAAATATATGATAAAAAATATCAAATTATATTCTTACAATCAAGCTTTATAAAAAATTATATATGATAAAAATTATAAGTAAAATATCAATTTATATTCTTAGAATCAAGCTTTATAAAAATATAAAATAAGTGAAAAAATTATGTCTTATATATATTTTTTGGATTATATCATATATGAACTTCAAAAACAATATCACTTTTTTTAGAAGATATAAAAAAAATTGTCAATACAATAAAACATATATTATATTTTATATAAATATTTAATTATAAAATATATAATTTAATTTAGTTTTTTTAAGTGAAATAGTCGTGCATGGCACGACAGGTTAAGCTAGTATATATATATATTATAAAAGCCGACCGTTTTCGAGCCACCACGTTGATTCTGACCCCGCTTGATTTTAATTTTTTTCCAACTCAAATAGATATTGATAACTCTATATCTTTTATTTTCCTTAATTATCTAATCCTCAATTTTATCTTTCAAGTTATACGATCTATCTTTAATTTTATTTTTCACCGGTCCCGTTTGATTTTAATTTTTTTCCACTCAAATAGATAATAACAACTTTATATTTTTTTTATTTTCCTTAATTATCTAATTCTCAATTTTATCTTTCAAGTTATACTATCGGCCGCGTTCCGACCGACCTTATTGGTACGTACCTACCTAGCTAACACGTACGTGATAGTATAACATACGTACGTAACTATTAGAAAAGAAAGACAATATATAACTAACAATATATGCAACGTACGTAACTATTGGTACATAACATACATACTGCGATTATTGTGTATCCTATTAATAATCTCAATTTCATATATCTCATTGGTCAGTCTTTGATGGCTCTCGCGGTGCATGTCATTTTTTCGTACTTATATCTCAAATTTATATCAAGTTGGTGGTTTGCAATTTAATATATAAGACAACATATATTGTATAATAATGTATTTTATTGAATATAAAATATAAGTGTATGATTTGCATAATAACATCTTCTCAATCAATAATTAAACAATTAAAAACTTCTAATATTTGATGAAATCAAATTATGTTAAAACTTTTATTATACATTTCACATTAATATTCTATTTATTATATATCCACAAATAAATTTAAAAATCCAAGTTGCGTATGACACGACGGGTAAAACTAGACCACCACAATAATATTGCATTTTGGAAGCTTAATAATATTTATTCTATTATTTATTCCTATAGAATCAATAGGCCATTATATTCTATATTTTCGTATGAATTTGAATACAAAAATTGGAATTCATATAACTATAATTTATTTAATTAATTTTGGAATTCATAAAATGTTAAAGATTATATAAAAAAATTATTCTCACCCCACATTATATTGTTTTAATTTTTTTTAACAGTTTCTATTAATTTCCTAATATTCTCTATACCAATTATTTACTAGATTCAACATATTATGATCTTTTGAATATATTATATTTTAATAAGATTTTTTTTGTTCTATTCCTACATATAGAGGCGAAATATTATTCGTTAAATATTATGATTAAAATAACTACATGTTTTATTTGGGTATATCAAGCTGGTACTTTGCATTCTAAAATATAAGTAAATATAAATTGCATAATAATGTATATTATTGGCTATAAAATTTAAGTATGTGATTTGCATAATAACATATTCTCAATCAAACATTTAACAATTAAACACTTCTAATATTCGATGACACAAAGTTATGTTAAAAATTTTATTATACATTTCATATTAATATTTTATTTATTATATATCATATAATAAATTTAAAAATACAAGTCGTGCATGACACGACGGGTACAACTAGTATTTCTTAACACCAAACATGTGCTTAAACGTCATATATAGTTAAACGGAGGGAGTAATATTTACCACTTTTCCATCCAAAAAATTCTGATTTCTGTTAAAAAAAAAAAGGAGAAGCTAAACTAAAATCTAATTTATTTTGTCAAGTTTAACCCATTTAATCTACTAATTTATTTAACCCATTTAAATAAAGATAATACCATCATGAAAATATACCAGCTGCTGAGAATAGTCATGCTATTTGTAGTTCAAGTGTGGATCTTTAGTTGCAAAAATTCTTATCTGATAAGTGCCAAACAGATACTGTATAGTAAGTATTAAATCATGAGCATGCTCAAATATATATGCAAGTGATGCAGCATTTGGAAACTGGTATTGTTGGCCAAGGAGGGCCTGGACTCCTGGAGTTTCGTTGATCTCGTATTCAGAGAGAAGGGTCCATGAGCAAACGTTGCACTTTCCAGTTTGAGGCCATTGCTGGCAATATGTCTTCTTTTAGAAGCTTCTGCTTCTTCATTCCCTGCAAACAACACAAAGGAAGCTCATCATAAAAGTGACACCTGTACAAATTTGGGTTCAGACCAGGCTTCTGACTCTGGGCTGAAAATTTCGTTTTTTTTGGATTTTATTTTTTTATTTTCATTTAGTAGATTAAATGGATTAAATAAATTAGATTTTAGTTTAGCTTTTTTTTTAACAGAAATCAGAATATTTTGGATGGAAAAGTGGTAAATATTAACTTTTGGTTACGGTGAGAACTACTTGTAAACCTCGGGGTACCAAAAGGAAAGAAAAAAGTTCGTGAGACACCAAAAGGAAAAGTCGAAACCTCGGGGGTACCAAGAGAAATATTCCATAAAATAAATTATATTAGTAAGGTCCATATACTTTGAGAGTCAATTTGAAATGTTATCATTTGTTAATAAATCAGATTTTTACCGCTAAAAAGTTCAATTTGTCCTTAAAAGCCCTAAAACTATTAAAAAATTCAAATTCTCTATTTCACTCGATTCTTTATCCCCTCCAAAATGACAGATCTCCAACTTCAGCCTTTGTAACAACATGCTCTATGCCAACCCCCTCCAATTTGCAATCTTCTTCATCTGGCATCCACCTTATGTCATGATATAACTCTCAGTGAATTCCAGTTCCTCCAACCGTCGTCAATGGGGGCGACAGCCCCACTCCCACTGCTCTCCCTCCGCTAGTGGTCCAAACTTGAAAATTCTAATTAAATAATACCAATTGCACCTAACTTTTGTGGCCACTTAACATCTTCCTTCAAACAAAAGACCAGCCATGGTCCATGGACTAGCTCAATCATATCCTTTAATTTTTCTTGCTCTATATTAAAGTATTAAATTGTGTAACTTTTACACAAAAAAAAAAATTAACAATTCATTGTGAGAGAAGTTGTTATTGGAAAAAGAATGATTTGGCTATATGGCATTTGGAACATGCTATATTGTAAGAAAATACCACAATATGTCATATTTGCACACATGGCATAACCTCTCTCTCCACTAGTTGACCGACCGTTGATCGGCGTTGACCGATCGTTGACCGGCGTTGACTGTCATTAATTGTCACCACAAAGTGACAATATTCACACCTAATTGTCACCACTAGTGACAATATTCACACCTAATTGTCAACAAAAGTGACAATATTCACACCTAATTGTCAACACAAATGACAATATTCACACCTAATTGTCACCACAAGTGACAATATTCACACCTAATTGTCAACAAAGTGACAATATTCACACCTACTTGTCAACGCAAGTGACAATATTCACACCTAATTAATTGTCAACACAAGTGACAATATTCACACCTAATTAATTGTCAACACAAGTGACAATATTCACACCTAATTGTCTTCACAAGTGATAATATTCACACCTAATTGTCACCACAATTGACAATATTCACACCTAATTGTCATCACAAGTGACAAATTCAGCAATTATTCACACCTAATTGTCATCACAAGTGACAATATGCACACCTAATTGTCACCCCAATTGACAATATTCAGCAATTATTCACACAATTGTCATCATAAGTGACAATATTCACACCTAATTGTCACCCCAGTTAACAATATTCAGCAATTATTCACACAATTGTCATAACAAGTGACAATATTCGCACCTAATTGTCATCACAAATGACAAATATTCAACAATCATTAGAAGATTATTCTGTCATTACAAGTGACAATTAATTATCAATAAGTCAAAGAAACCCATCCAACACATGGTTAATGGACATTACACTAGGTAAATTGAAAGCACACGTGACCCCTACAAAATTCAAATTACTGGATCAAGAAAACATACCACTAATTAATCTGATGTAAACTAAATCACACCAAAGAAATATTAGCTCGTATTCACTGGTAATGTAGAGGCTTAAATCTGCATACAAATCACAAGAAAATTAAAAAAGAAGATTTACTAAAAGAAGATAAACAAGCTTGAAAACCAAATCAATCGGTGGTTTATATGATACAACAACTACATATTGCATTAGGATTAATTGAAATCCAAATCAGGTGCAACTTTTCACCTAAAATCAGATGGAACTATTCACCTGCATTACTTCATGCACATCTCTTGCATGTGGTATTAGAAACAGCTAGCAAGCACATCCAATTAGATCAAAAGCAACGAGAAATAAATTTTCAATTCTCACCGACTCACCAAAAGACAACTGATACATTTGAAGTCTTGGAACAAGTCTAATTCTGCTAGAAATCCTAAAATCAAAAGCAACTGATACACCCAACCTAACGCAAAAACATGCACCCAAAAATTACTCCGTAAATCCAGAAAAGTAGTCGAGGTCAGAAAAATTGACAAACCTGTTGACGTCTACTTGAAGAACTACAGTATATCAACATCGCTCCTTTTGGATCTTCTTCTACCGATGGATCCTTCTTCATCTAGCGATTTGTCATCGAGTCTCGTCCAAGAGATCGCAGCTTCGAAACCATAAGTTAGGGTTTCGAGATGACGACGACGTTCGAAGAAGGGACTCGGTGCTTAGGGGGCTTGAAGTTGCCTTGAGCTCAAATTCCGGCGAAGTATCATCAACGATTGTGCATCTCCGACTCTCCCTCCGTAATTGCAACCTCTAAAGCTTGAAGACGACGCCGACATCAGTAAATCAGGCCGGAGCTCGGAACGTCGACTCGGATCTCCTTGACCGGGAACCAGAGGAAGAGCTCTTGAGCAGAGACGCCGGAAAGATCTCCGACGACATCAAAAACAGCCTTCTCCTCGGCCTCGAATGCCTCCGCAATCATCGTCGAGAAAAAGCCGGAGGAGGAGATGAGCGACAGAATGAGAAGCGGAGAGGGAATGGAGGCGGAATTAGGCGGAGAAATTGAGTTTGAGAGCGTACACGAGGATGCGACGGCGGTCGTGGTGGACGGACGGGGATCGGGAGGATTGGAGGAGCAGAGGATGCCATTGTCGGTGGAGAAATCGAGTTCGACTTTCAGATCTGAGAGAGTCGGAGGCGGTGGAAGGGAAAGAAGGGAAGTTGGGATCTTAAAATAGGTTTATATATAATATTAGTATGCCATTTGCCTAATTTGACCCAAAAATAACCAAAGCCATATTTACATCCGCGTATCTGCCGTTCCACCAAAATTCTTCTTGGAAGAATGATACAGTAAATAGGAACAACATTAATTAATTTACAAAAATCCGATTTAGTCCAAATTGGTTCACAATTTACACAAACAGTAAACCCTAATCTGAGAGGAGTAATTTGTACATACGGGAGTACGGGACGCTTAGTCAATCAGTCAAAGTAGGGAGTGTAGTGGAAGAATTTTGTGAAGGCAAAGAGCCCACGTGGCTAAGTTAGACCATGTGAGCATCATGAAGATTAGGGCTGGACAAAAAATAATTTCTATACTAATATTCTAAATAAAATATATTAATCGTACCATATATAGACGTAGAAAAAAATAATAATCTATAACCAAAATAAGTGACATATATGTATCAATTTATAATTTTCATATTAAATAGTATTTTTAATATTCAAGACATAAGAGTTTAAGTTTAATATCTCAACCATAGAAATTTTCAATATGACTAAAAAATATATTAATATTATCAAATATCGAAATTATTATTATACCGACTAGACTTGACAAACAAGTTTGTCTAATCAGATTTAAATAAGGTCACTATAGATTTAGGATTGAATGAATTAATCGCGGGTCGATATATACTCAACCCTAACCCATATTCGAATGGTTTGGGTTAACCCGTTGAGTTTGAAATACTATATATAATATATTCAGTTCTTCATACTTAAGTTCAAATAATATAATAAACCAATCAATTATCTCATTTGATATCCAATGGCCTACATATTATTCAGAGCAATACTACATATTAATGTAAAAAAAATATTTCTCTAATTTTTATTTAGAAAAACCCCTATGCAAGGCTCATGTCATAAGGGTATTGATCAAGACGTGGGAGGCTATGGTGAATTCAGTTTTCCAGTCAAACATGGAACTATATATCAAGAGCATCATGAAGATTAGGGCTGGACAAAAAAAACCAAACTGTTAAACCGGTATCCAAAAGCTTTTTTCGGTTAACCGTGACGAGAAAAACCGGAAAACCGATTATGGTTAACCGACCGGTTTTTTTAAACGGTTAAACGGTTCGGTAATGATTAATCATATTTTTTTCAATCGGTTAACCGATAAACCGATTAATAAAATATTAATATATCTTTTTAGAAAGAAAATAATATAAATAAACTAATTTGATAGTATTAGACTTTTTAATAAGAGATCTATTCTATAATTCAAACATAATTAATTACAACTGCTTAATATTAATATCTTCCAAAATAATTAGTGTCTTAAATGAATAACTAATTATAACTTACTCCCCCGTCTATTTCTAATTGTTCTTTTAGCCCCAAAGTCTTGTCTACTTCTAATTGTCCTTTTAGCCTATTTTGTCCATTAACCCCAAATATACCCCTAATTAATTTGTTAATTGAAGTATTGGAAATTGTAAAGTTCATAGTATGTGAGGAGAATTAATTATATTAGTGATGATTTACTAAGGGTATTTTTGTAAAGATAGGGTTATCTTAATAATTGTGCAAATTGCTAGCTAAAAGAACAATTAGAAATAGAAGGATGGAGTATTAACTTATAGGTTGCAGTTGCACACTTGCACCCGTTAGTTTGCTGATATTCTATCTTTCTTTTTTTGAGAAGGTTGATAAGCCTAAAATTCTATCTTTTTTTTTTTGCCAGCCTACAATTCTATACGTTGCTTTACAACTGCACAGAAGCACGACCCTCATAAACGGCGCATCCACTCACCTGTTCGATCGATCCAATCCGCACCAATCGACTACGTGTTTTGATTATATATTTCGATATTTATCGGTCAAAATGCATGTACTTGAAATGAATAATTTCACTTTCAAATAATGGTTAGCCGATTAACCGTACCGGTTTTCATGGTTAACCGATATCGGTTACCCGTTACTTAACGGTTCGGTAATGGTTATCATAATTTAGTAACCGAATATTCGGTTAACCGATATCCGGTTCGCCGAACTTCCGGTTTCCCGTCCATGCCCACCCTTAATGAAGATGTTGTTAGTTCAGAAACCTCAGATTCAGATTTCTCTCCAAACTCACTTGATTCTGATCATCATCAAGTTGATTTAGATGAAAATCTGTCACCTAGATCAGCAGAGAATGAGATCAGCAGAGAAAGCTATGATCACACTCCTAAGAAGTTTAGGAAAATCCAAGAAATTTATAATGAGACGCATGATATAGAGGAGGAAGTGAGTCTGTGTTTTTTGTCTAGTGAAGAGCCAACTAGATATGAAGATGCAGCAGTAGAGGTTGAATGGAAGAAGGCCATGGAGGCCGAATTAGCCTCTATCAATGGGAACAACACCTAGAATCTGGTGGATCTCCCTAAGCAACACAAAGCCATATGACTTAGATGGATATTCAAATTAAAGAAGAGCCCTGATGGTAAAGTCTTGAAGCACAAGGCACGTTTAGTTGCAAAGGGATATGTACAGAAGTTTGGTGTTGATTATGAAGAAGTATATGCACCAGTGGCCAGACTTGAAACTATAAGAACTCTCTTGGCATTTGTTGCATCAAGAAGATATGAAGTGCATCATATGGATGTAAAGCAACCAGAGGGATTCGTGGAGGAGATTTCCCAACAAGGTTTTGAAACTTAATAAAGCGCTGTATGGATTGAAACGGGCACCACGAGCCTGGAACTATAAGCTGGATAAAAGTCTGAGAGCCATGGGTTTTGAAAGGTGCAAGTCTGAACATGCTTTATATACAAGGAAAGAAAGGAAGGAAGTCGTGATCATTGGCGTCTATGTAGATGATTTGGTGATAACAGGCTCAAGTAAGGGAGCCATCATTTCTTTCAAGAATTTGATGAAGAATGAATGTGATATGAGTGACTTAGGGTTGCTGAGTTATTACTTTGGCATTGAAGTTGTACAAACTGAAATAGAAACTCAAATGTGTCAGGAGAGTTTTGCCAAGAAAATTCTACAGATGATGAGCATGAACGAGTGCAATCCTTGTATTATTCCAATGGAACCGAGGACCAAGTTAAGTAAACATGATCCAGGTGAGAAATTGGTTGATGCAACATTGTATAGAAGCATCATTGGAAATCTTATATATCTTGTGAATACTAGGCCAGATTTATGTTACAGTGTGGGAGTCTTGAGTCGTTTCATGGAGAATCCAAGGGAGTCACACATGGAGGATCTAAAGAAGGTTCTTAGGTATATAAAGGGCACTATGAAACTTGGATGCATGTACAAAAAGGGCACCATAGAAGCAAGTCTGAAGGGATATTGTGACAGTGATGTCGCGGGTGATATTGATGATAGGAAGAGCACAAGTGGGGTCGTGTTCTTCTATGGAAAGAGTGCCATCTCCTAGACATCAAAGAAGCAGCGTGTTGTGGCCTTGTCTTCATGTGAGGCTGAATACATGGCAGCCACAGAAGCCGCATGTCAAGGGATCTGGTTGAAAGCTTTGATGGAAACTCTAGAAGACAAGAAGGAGATTGATGTATGCTTAAAGATAGATAACGTTTCTGCCATTGCTCTCTCCAAGAATCCTGTGTTTCATGATAGAAGTAAGCATATTGATACAAAATTTCATTTCATTAGAGATTGTGTGGAACAAGAGAAAATCAGGGTTGAATATGTCCACACTAATGATCAACTGGCAGACATATTGACTAAGCCGTTGCCTAGACAGAGGTTTGTGGAGCTGAGGGAGAAACTTTGCATGAAGTTCATAAATCACGCTTAAGGGAGTGAAGTTATATAAGCGTGTTTTATGTACATGTAGTAGTCAATATTGTATAGGTCTGTAGTATGTCTGTCTGTAAGTTAGTTACGTGTATTCAAAGTCAAAACACATAACTGTCGTGTTAATTAGTTAAGTAACTGACAAAGTGAGCAGTTACTGGCAGTTAAGATTAGTATTATATATATGTAAAGAAGTAACTAAATTAGGTTACTCTCTTCAGTCTAAAATTCACATTCTCAATAATACAGTTTGTGAAATACGTTACAGAAGTTGTGTGATGTGATTTGTGTGTTACGTTGACATACAAACTGGTGTTTTCTTGTTCATATTCTATCAAGTAATATAAAAAGTTAAAGTTATTTATATGTATAAATAATTTCATACTCTATATTATTATTCTTAATAATATATATGTATAAATAATTTAAATTTATATAATTTTAAAATGTAATGTGTAAGTGACATGACAATAACTAATATCATGTGTAAATGACGTGTCAATATTTTAATGGTATAAAATTGGTTAAAACTAAAACATAAATATTCGGGTTCATATGGTGATGACACATTGAAAAATCTGACGTGGCGTATTCTCAAAACGACATGTTTAAAATGATGAGGTGGCTCAATGAGAAGACCCTAATCCTTAGTGGTTATATATATATATATATAATAGATAAGATTTTTACTGTCAGAGCTATATGGAATCGTAGAATATCGATTATCAAAAGCTCCATTGTCCTATTGTGTTGTCAACAAGGGTCGATAAGATTTTTACAGACACCAAACAAGAGAATCACTCTCAAACGCTCACATGAGGTTCTCCAATACAAGTTTTATTTCACTCTTGACGTCCATAACAATGATCCTAGACGTCATAGTTATAGGAAAAATGGAACAAAACGATAAACCCGACCATAAACCAAAATATATGAAAGGCCCTTCTTCATTACTTCAAATCGAATTCAAGAGTTTTGAACACTATTAAATCATGGAATAATGAAGCGCAAAAGACTTTGTAAGATGCCACCAAAAATGAAAAGCCATGGTTGCCTCATCAACATGATCAACCTCATCATGGAATTGTTTTCTTAGCTCAGGTTCTATGGAGCTCGCCCTTTCAGAAACTGTCTCAATAAATTGTTCTAATTTTATTGTAGTTGTTAATGAGCCAAATGTGGTTTATGAATATGGGTTAGCAGCTCCAGTCAAGTAGCAGATGAGATACACTAAAATGGTCTATTAAACACAAACCCATGCTTAAACATCATCTAAATAACACTTCTGGAACTACAAGAATTTGCTTGGGTGAAAAGGGGAGTAGAGTGCTATACTACAAGCCAATTCTTCTTTACTATATCTTAAAATGAACATCAATCTTATCTACAAGACAATTCTTCTTTAATTCTTTCATTCCAGATAACTACAAGTATTGTAGCACACATCAATCAATGTTATCTTTAATAACAAATCTCAAAATCAAATACCTCAAAATCAAAACTTCAAATACCCTTTAATATGTGCGCCATGGCACATGCTCCTCAGAAAACAGTTTCCAATTACCCTGACCACATTCTTTGATGCCAACACTAAGGGCAGCCTTTTCCACATCATCCCAAGGCCCCTTGTTCTTTCCATAAGCACTTGCCTCGATCCTCCCATTCTAACTGGCCCCCACGTTTTCCTCCTGTAGCTCTTTGTTCTTCTTTTTGTTATGCCGAACATGATCGGAGATCTGCTTCGGGGTCTTGGTCTTCAGAAAACGCTGAGAGATGGCCTTCCACGCTCCGCGCCCAAATGGTTGATACCGAATTTCAAGGCTTCCTCCTCATTGCTGGTCCATTTTGTCCACTTACGCACCTTTGGCATCTCAACACCCCCGCCTAGTTGGTATATAAGCCCTCCTTCCCTTACATTTTCTCTCTCCTCCCATTTTTTTTCCCTCTCTCCCTTCTCCCTTCTCCCTCTCAATCGTGAAAACCCTATCTGCCTCCTCCTCCATGGAAAGCCGATCCCGAAATTCCTCCATGGAACCCCCAAATCCAGATCAATAACCCTAACTGCCTCCTCCTCCTCCCAATTTCCGCCTTCCTCCGACCGAATCTCAGATCTGGAGATCCCGGCGCCAATCGATCTGCATCCATAACCCTAACTCCTCAACTGTGAATTTTTTTTTTCTTTTTAACAATAAAAATAAAAATATCTTTATTTTATTTCTATTTGGCCATATTAAAATAATATGTCTTGATTCTTTTTAATACTAATCTATCTACAAAAATTAAAATAACACTAAATCATCATCATTATATATGTTTAAGTCATATTATATAATATTCATTTAATTTGTATTTAGTCGAATTTTATGTTAGAATAATTTTATAAATATTACTATTTTGTAGACCTGTCCAAATGTGGGCTTGGGCCGGGCCTGGGCTGGGCTAAAACTTTTTTTTTGCCCGCATGTACGGGCCGGGCCTGGCCCGGCCCGTAAATATGGGCTGAAAATGCTGCCCAAGCCTGCCCGCCATTGCGGGCCGGGCTGGCCCATGGACAACCCGGCCCGCAAAAAATCTAACAGATCGGAAGAGAGATCAGACATGGCGACCAACGCGGCTTACCGGCATGACAGAGAGGGAGATCGGTAAGAGACTAGAGAGAGAGAGAGAGAGAGATGGGGAGGGGAAGTGAGTGAGAGATGCATGATGACGGGAAAGGCTGGGATGAGCGACGCAAATCTATAAGACTTCAATAAATGAAAGGATAGGGTTTGGAATTTTTGATGACATCGGTATAAACAAGTATTTATTAATAGATTCTTTTTATAAAATATTAAGGGCCGGGCCGGGCCTAGCGGCCCGGATGGGCTAAACAGTCAGTCCATACCCGGCCCGGATTAAATATGGGCGGGCCGGGCCGGGCCTGGCCCGTAGGGCCTGAACTCTTGTCCAAGCCCGCCCATATTTGCGGGCGGGTCGGGCGGGCCGGGCGGGCTGACCCGCGTTTGGACAGGTCTACTATTATGTTATCTATCTTAATGCATCGGACTTTATAAGGGCGATTTTGTACAATCTCCTTATTTTTTTTATTTTTTTTTGAACTGGTGAAAATTAGGATCTCGCTTTAGGGCGGGATTCCTAGTGCATCCTTTCGGATGAGAGCAAGAAGCTCGTGATGGTTCCAAATAGTTTCCCATGAGAGGCTGTGGCCCAAGAAAGCAATTTTATCGGCCACAGACTTACAAAGACGACTCCCATGAAATATGCGTACTGACTCGAAACCCCTGAGGGAGACGAGGATGTCTGTAATAATTCTTTCAATTTCCCATGGGCAGCGATTCAACCCTGATATAGCTTTGATAACTGTCATGTTATCCCCCTCCACCTCGAGTTTTCTAATGCCTAATTGCTTGGCTTTCCTTACACCATCCCATAATGCCATTGCTTCTGCCAATAATACCGACACTTTTCCATATATTCTAGCTGTTCCGTTGATAGGTTTTCCATTTCCATCCCGTATAATCGAGCCTCCCGAGGCATTTCCATTGCCGAGTTTGGATCCATCAAAATTCAATTTAACATACCCATGAGATGGTTTCTTCCATTTGTCCATTTTGATTTGTGATCGGTCTCTTGATTTAGTGCTTTTATTCACATCTTTTTCTTCATCCTCATTCCATTGCTTCGCTTGTTTCCATTGTGTCAGTTGGTTCCGGATATATAGACTAAGGTCTTGTATGAGGTCATTTGCTGTTTGCTGAAAAAGTATCTTATTTCTTTGGTGCCTTATACCCCACCAGGTCACTGCTAGCTCAGTAAGCTCCTCCTTCCGTAATTTGCTATTTAGTTCGCATAGGATGTTTCGTGGGTTCATTTGTAGCGGAATGTGTTCTTTGATGATATGTTCCGTCTTTGCATTTATGCTCTTTATTATCGCCAACGTATGCGGACATTGAGTCAGTAAATGAGCCGTGTCCTCGTGAGTAGCGCTGCACATGAGACATCCTTGGGGTACTACAACCTGTTTTTCACTGAGTCTTTGTTTGGTGGGAAGACCGTTCGTGTCAATTTTCCAAAGGAAGTTTCTCACTTTGGGGTATGTATCCAGCTTCCAAATCCAGGCGTTGGGACTTGGTGTCATGGTTTCTTCCTTCGTTATAAGTTTTATTGCTGACTCTGTGGAGTACCACCCGTTCTTGCTGGGAACCCATATTAGTTTATCGTCAATTTCATTTTCAGGGATCGGGACTCTCAATATTTCATCCACCAATTCGCCAGGGAGAACTTGTTGTAGTTCATTTGTTTTCCAATTTTTATCCCCAGATATAAATTGTTCAACTTTGTTTTCCATATTAATAACCTCATTTGATACTGCCCATTCCGCAAGTGGTTTGTTTGTAATCCATCTATCCTTCCAGAACCCGATCGTCCGACCATTCCCTATTTGCCACCTCAAGCCTCCCTCAAATTCTGGCTTTAATTTCATCAGTTGTTTCCACTGCCATGAACTGTTTGACTTCGTTTTATATTCTGATAGCGAGTTTCCTCTTAAGTACTTTTCCTTAACAACCCGTACCCAAATATTGTCTTGTTCTGTGAGTATTTTCCATAACAATTTCATTTGGAGTGCTTTGTTCATATCCTCTGCTTTCCTTATACCCAGTCCCCCATAGGCCTTCGGTTTGCATATTCGATCCCACCCAACAAGGGGCTTATATTGCCTATCTTTATTCCAGAGAAATGTTCTATTTATGGCATCTAGTTCGTCATGTACATGTTTTGGAAGCATAAAAACTTTGCATGATGTAGTTTGGTTTTGCGGAAAGGTTTGATTGGATTAACACTGCTCGGCCTTCTTGAGATAGGGCATTGGCTTTCCACTTTGTTAGCTGCTTTTTGGCTTTCCCAATTGTGTCCTGAAAGCATTCTTTGTTCATTCTGCCGTTAATAATTGGACATCCTAGGTATTTTTCTAGGTTCTCCATAGAGCTTATCCCCATTGTCTGTTTGATACTTTGTTTCTGCTGGTTCCCCACTTTCTTTGAGGTATGGAATGCTGATTTGTGATAGTTTACTTTTTGTCCTGTGGCTGCACAATAGTCTTTGATAATCTGCTTCATTTGATTACATGCATTTTGGTTGCCTTTTGCGAATATGATAATATCATCTGCGAATGCTAAAAACGGTACCCTCATACCCCCTCTAGCTATCGGGAATCCTATAAGTGACTTCGGCCCCTCACTTACCTTCTGGAGTTTACGGGCAAGGATTTCTGCTACAATGACAAACAGATAAGGCGACAAAGGATCTCCTTGTCTGATTCCTCGTTCTGGTGCAAATGGCAAAGTAGGTCCACTGTTAACCAAGACTGAAAAAGACACCGTGCTTATGCATTCCTTAATCCATCCTATGAATTTATTGTCAAAACCAAATTTGTGTAAGATACAAAAGAGAGATTCCCACTCAACTCTGTCATACGCTTTTTCCATATCTAATTTTACTGCCATCCATCCTTCCTTTGCTTGACTTGCTCTAAAGGAGTGAAAGATTTCATGTGCAATAAGCACGTTGTCTTGAATTGTTCTTCCAGCTACAAAGGCTCCTTGGAGCGGGTGGATGATTTTGGGCATGACCTTTTTTAATCTTTCTGTTAGAATCTTAGCTATGATTTTGTATATCGTTGTGCATAAGCTAATAGGCCTATAATGGTTAGTTGTCGATGGGTTATCATTTTTCGGGAGTAGCGATATGAATGTATGGTTGCTTTGATTTAGGATCCTTCCATAGTGGAAAAATCCTTTGACTGATTTTATTACTGACGGGCCAACAATGTCCCAATACTTCTTATAGAATTCTGCCGTCATGCCATCCGGTCCAGGAGATTTATCTGAACCAATTCGGAAGACACTGTTTTTGATTTCTTCATTCGTTACTGGCCTAGTCAAACTACTATTATCTTCATCTGTTATTTCTTTGTCAATAAGTGTCAGGTACTCCTCTAAGGTTGACATGTTTATCTGTTGCTTCTTATATCGCCTGTAGAAATCATTTCTGATTTCGCGACAAATATTTTCTTCACCTACTATTTGGGTACCATCACCCAGTGTGATTGTCTTGATAGTTTTATGGTTTCGCCTCCCCGATGCTATTTTGTGGAAATATCCCGAGTTCGAATCAGACAATTTTACATGTTTTGTCTTTGCCCTTTGTTTCCAGTATGCTTTATGGAACTGAAGAATGCATTCCTTCTTTCGCAGGAACCGGGTTTGTTTTTGGACGAGCGCTGGTTGTGGAGATTCAACAATCTTTTGTTGCAGATCCAGGAGGGTGTCCTCAATCTCTCGCAGTTGTTGAAACGTATTTCCAAAAGTCTTCCTTTTCCATTGTTTTGTGTGTGCTTTAAGCAGTTGAGTTTTCTTCATTAGCTGGAACATAAATGACCCTTGGAAGCAAGTTCTCCAAGTTTGTTTGACCACATTTCGATAGTCTTTTCTCATTAGCCACATCTTTTCCATCTTAAACGGTGCCGCTTTCCTTGTGCTGTCGTTCGTAATGTCAACCGATATTTTGCAGTGATCAGATGTTGTGAATGCATGATTGTGGGTTCGGATTCCTGGGAACTGTTGTAGCATGTTATCACTAACCATTACTCGATCCAACTTTTCGTAAATGTTTTCGATTTCCGTTTTATTTTTTCGCCAAGTGTATTTGTTTCCTGTGGTGGGAATGTCATGTAGGTTACAGGTGTCTTTTAAATGCCGAAGTCGTTCAAATCTACTGGTTGTCGGAATACAACCTCCTTTTTTATCGCTCATTTCTTGTATTTCGTTTAAATCGCCTATGACGACCAAGGGAATGTCAATTCCGAGAGCACAATTGATAAATTCTGTCCAAAAGCCATCTTTTTGGGCCTCATTCGGAGGCGCGTACAAGAAACATAATGCAAAAACCCACCCTGTTAGAAGGTTAACATGCTTCATTATAATGTATCTCGGCTTATGAATTATAATTTCAATAGTTTCACTTGTGAGTTGGTGTTCTTTCCACATTACACATATACCTCCGGCCCTACCATCAGCCGGTGACCATACTAGGTTATCAAACCCTGCGCGTCTCCATACCTGGTCGCTCGGAAGCTTGTCTGTTTTTGTCTGAACAACAGCTATAATTTGTATTTGCTCAATTTTACAAAACGAATCAATCTCAGGCCAGAAGGATCTCCTACCCATACCTCTGCTATTCCATAGGGCGACTTTCATTTATATCTTGTTTTATAGGGATTGCCAGCAACTCCCTTGAGTTGATTACAAAACATGCTTAATATGTCGGACCTTATTTGTGTCTGTTTCCACACTTTTCCTTTAATCACTCGCTTATAAAATTTTCCTGTCAAGAAGCTATAATATGATACTTTACTCAGGAAGCTATAATATGACACTTGACTCACTCGCTTATAGAATTTTCCGGGCGGGAAGCTATAAAATGGCAACCCGCTATCATGGATCGTAAGACACTTTTGAATACTTGACCTCAGCCAAAAAGCTCCACTCATGATACTAATTAAGCATTTAATTTTATCAATCATATGTGGATACGAGTCCAGGTTTCTTTTCACACAAAATGCAAATATTATAGTTCTCTCGCATGAGAGGCAATAACATACATCTATTACTATATACTAAAGCAGAAGCAAATTCTGCCACCATATTGTGCCACATCACCCCTTTTTATAAAAAATCTATCTTATTAAATCTTGATTTTATCATAATCTTATAGATACTTACTTAAAATATTAGTTCTATATTAGAATTTGTGTTGTTTAATTAATAATTCTATCCAAAAATATATAAATCTCTATCTTATCATTATACACATTTAATTAATATATGGATCTATCATAAACCTTTTATTTTAAAAAGTATTTCGTCACAACCTATAAATCATAATTATAATATTTTACCCATTTAATTAAATATCATATTAAATTTAAATTATTTTTCATAATTTTATTATGGTATTTTTTAAAATCATCAATGGTAGCAAATTCTACTACCAGATTTAGGACAAATATTCATTTTATTAAAATAATATATTAAATACATTTTTACTATCATATCATATTAAAATATCAATAAAAAAAGTATATGTTATATTCAACATATATATATTAAACTTATGGATTTTGTTATATAAGTTAGTTTACGTAATTTAATTTAAATGCCAAAAGAGTTGTACCAATTGTTAACAAAATGTGATAATGCATCTTATCTTATTTTCTTCCTCAATTATTTAAATATATGTTTATGTATGTATAAAAAGTAAATATATAAATAAAATTTATTTATATATATAATGATATACAAGAATTATGTTATTTTATAATCCAAAAAATAAACGTCGTTTTAAAACAAAATATACATATAATATTTGTAATTGTTATAGTAAATTCATACACAAAGTAATAAACAAATAAATAACACCCCCGTACCCGGGTCATCTGCTAGTTTTCCGTAAAGGAATTACAAGTTTTACAGTTCTGAGGTTCATCATGCCATTGTACTATTTTTCCTTCAAAATCGAAAGCCGAGGCATCGTGTGGTTTGCCCCTTGAGCAAGGCAGAAGAGGATCGATAAAATCCCGATTGCGAAAGGTCTTCCTACAATCGCACCTAGAGGGAGAGGGATTCAGATCTTGAAAGATTGCACAACAATGGCGACGGCCGTAGTAGATTCGATGCAACCGGAATCGAACCAGAATGAGATCTGCGCCGCTAAGCCGTCAAGGCCTGGGGAAGGGCTCAGGCAGTACTACCTGCAACGAATCCATGAACTCCAACTTCAGCGTCGCCAGAAGAATCACAATCTCCAACGTCTAGAGGCGCAACGTAACGAGCTCAATTCTCGAGGTCTGTAAACCCTTGCCTTTTGTTAACAAGTTTTAGACGGTCTTGTTGCTCTTGTTTTCGTCTTGTTTTTGATTTGGAATATTAGGTTTTGTTCAAATTGAAGGGTTAGTTCGCCGTTTGGTCTAGGGTTTGGGTGTTTCGGTTAGGAGAATGTTAGTTTCATGTGTTAGGGTTGCGGAAATTTGAGAAATTCGCTAGCGATTCGCTCTAATTAGTGATTTATGAGGGGCTGTAGATGAACAAGGATATTGTGGCAATGATAAGATATGAATTGATGGACTAACCTATTGTAAAAACTTCAGTTTCCTTGGTTTTAAAGCTGTCCATGTGTGAATTGATGGAGTTCATCATAAGAGGCCTAAAAATTCCTACTCGAAAGGGTTTTGCTTTGATGGTTGCCAATTCAGATTCTGGGAAGAGTCACCTAAAACGATGTGGTTATTTTACTAGTTCCATTACCCAATTTGAGATCTTTTCTAGTACCACTCCTCAGGCTGGTTTAAAGTGTGCTTCTTGTACCCATAGAGGCATTTTGTTTGGCTGTTGCTGGAAAGGTTGCATAGGCTGATGTGCTGAGCAGTTTATGGTTAAATTTCCAATAACAAGTTTCTGATGTCGTCCTGTGTGTGCTTATACAGTGAGAGCACTTAAAGAAGAGCTACAACTACTTCAAGAACCAGGATCGTATGTTGGAGAGGTTGTTAAAGTGATGGGAAAGTCCAAAGTGTTGGTTAAAGTAAGTGTGCTTTGTTCTTTACACTTATTTAAGTTTTATCATAGACTGATTTTTTGGGGTCCAAAGTTTGTGTCATTTTTACTTGCCTAAATTTGAATTGTTTTACCAGGATGTACTATTGCTCATATATGTCAATCCTTGCAATATATTTTGCAGGTTCATCCAGAGGGAAAATACGTGGTTGACATTGACAAAAGCATTGACATTACCAAGATCACACCAACCACAAGAGTCGCGTTACGAAATGACAGCTACGTTCTCCATCTAGTATTGCCAAGCAAAGTAGATCCTTTGATCAATCTGATGAAAGTTGAAAAGGTTCCTGACTCTACATATGACATGATTGGAGGTCTTGACCAACAAATTAAGGAGATGAAGGAGGTATTTCATTATTTGCTCTTAATTTTGAAGAGATAAGTAGTAGAAGTTCTACTTTATTTAACTATGTGTTCTTACTTTTACGTGATAATCTCTTACACATCATCTGTTTCCTTGTCCTGTACTGTCCAGGTTATAGAGCTGCCAATAAAGCATCCTGAGTTATTTGAGAGTCTTGGAATCGCTCAGCCAAAGGTATTCTAGATGGCTAATATTTACTCGTACTTTCTCTGAACTTCACATGTTTGTCCTGGTGTTGACATTGAGAAAAAGGCAACATGTATGAGGTTGACAAGTAATTTGTTTAAATCGCCTTGGCATTGAAAAAACATTTAACCTGAAAGGCATCATATTCATCTCTGTGTTGCTTCTTACACTTGGTAATCTTGGCAAATATTTATCTTTTCATTTCTTTCTATGCACTTGAACAATCATCTTTTCTGCTCTTGATTCAATTGGTATTGTTTTTCCAACTCTGAAGTTGATAGTATGTGTTTAGGGAGTCCTGATTTGCTTTATACCTTCATTCTTTTTTCTCCACTTGAACAATCATCAATTTTCTGCCCTTGAGTCACATGCTAATGTCGGAAGGTGATTTACATGGTAATGGTATTTCAACTTTGAATTTGATAATTTGGTGTTTCAGGGGGTTCTGCTTTATGGTCCACCTGGTACTGGAAAAACTCTCTTGGCAAGGGCTGTTGCTCACCACACTGATTGTACCTTCATAAGGGTTTCAGGATCCGAGCTGGTTCAGAAGTACATTGGAGAGGGTTCCCGCATGGTCAGGGAACTTTTCGTTATGGCCAGGTTCTGTTTGATTCTTCATCATATACTCATTGTGTCTGAGACCAAGCATGCGACAGTTCTCAAAATTTTGAGAAGCATTTCTACGCTTCACACTTATTTTGTGAAGACACCAATTTGGCCTCTTTTAGAAGCATGCAATAGGAATATTGTTTGTCTTATTTGTCTTTGTTTTTTAATATGCGCACTCATTTGTCCTCTCATCTTTTTTTTTTTCATCCTTTTCTCAGAGAACATGCTCCATCTATTATATTCATGGATGAGATTGACAGTATTGGGTCTGCTAGAATGGAATCGGGCTCTGGTAATGGTGACAGTGAAGTACAGAGGACTATGTTGGAGCTTCTAAACCAGTTGGATGGATTTGAGGCATCAAACAAAATTAAGGTAATTGATTAAACAATTTGGCTGCTGGTTCATACACAACAGAAACTAGAGTATTACAACATTAACTCTGGTCACCTTGGGATGATGGCAGGTCTTGATGGCAACCAATCGTATAGATATTTTGGATCAGGCTCTTCTCAGGCCAGGAAGGATTGACAGGAAGATCGAGTTTCCAAATCCAAATGAAGAGGTATTTCTTGGCCTTTTCTTTTGTAGAAAGTGGTGGTTGTTTTTTCATATTTGTTTGCTGATGCTTCATATCTGGTATCCTTTGTTTTGGTTGTTGATATTGGATTTGACATGTTTTTTTTGCCTTTTAACTCCATTTTCCTTTATTAATTACGTTGGTCTTGAATTTTGTCTTCTATATTTGCAGTCGCGTTTTGACATCTTGAAGATCCATTCAAGAAAGATGAATCTGATGAGAGGCATTGATCTGAAGAAGATAGCAAGAAAGATGAACAGTGCATCTGGCGCAGAGCTTAAGGTATATACTCGTATTATCAACACCAAAACTTTATGGATTACTCCTTTTGTAAGATTTCCTTACAATTCTAGCAACGTTAGAACTTAATGCATTAATGGGTGCATCATCTACACAGGCTGTGTGCACAGAAGCCGGTATGTTTGCTCTGAGGGAGAGAAGAGTCCATGTCACACAGGAGGACTTTGAGATGGCTGTAGCCAAGGTTATGAAGAAAGACACCGAAAAGAACATGTCCTTGCGCAAACTGTGGAAGTAGAAGAACCAGCCCAATTTGTATGCCTTCACATGCTTTCATTGATGATGATGAAATGAAAGTGTGTATTGAAACTGAATGAGGGACTGTTCTTTGCTTCAAACTTTGGTTCCGTTATTTTTTTACTTGGATTGCAGTATCTTCTGGTTGTGGTTTGGCATTACACTCTATTTTATCTGGATATGTATGTTTGGGACAGAGTAAGAAGTGAATGACTGCAAATTTCTAGTTGATGGGAGTATGGGACTGTAACTTTGTTAGGGATATAAGTTATTGACAGTCATTGCAGCTTACAATGGGTACTTTGATTCTCGTATTGTCCTATAAAACCTTGCAGCTTGTAGCTACCTTTCTTTTTAGCATCACTTTCTTCCATTATTCTCCAAATGTTTTAGGTTTGAAATCTGTAGGTACTGAACTTGGCAATCCATTTATATAATGTGCATTATTTCAGTTGATATCATTTTAGACATTTACTAGCGAATGACCTGTGTACGGGTCTTATTTATTTATTTATTATTTTCTATATAAATTAATTATAATAATTGCAATTATAATGATATGTCTATTTTGTTTTAAAATGACATTTATCTATTGGATTATAAAATAACTAGTACAAATCCCGTATCATTTACGGGTAATATAAATATAAACCTGAATTAACTGATTTGAGATTGAATTTTGACACGAATCCGCTTTTAACTCGAGAATTTATAATCCAAACATGATAGACCCAAGTCCAAACCTATTGACCTATATATGTATTTATATTTAATACAATGTTAATTTTAAAATAATTCTATTCAATTTTCATTTCTATATTATTATTTAAAAACTCTTGACATATGATGATATGATAAAGTTTTTTGACTATTTTTCAAGATTTAACAATGAAAAAGTGTATACTAATTAATAAGGAAAAATGGTTAAAATATTAAAAAAACACTTGCATTTTTTTTATTCGTATAAAGATATAACTTTAAAAAAAATCATGTTAGGAAAAAATCTTAAGATATAAAAAATGGGATAAGATATCAAGTAGATATAAGGAAATTGGATAAGATATGAAGTAGATATATAAGGAAATTGAATAAGATATCATGTAGATATAAGAGTTATTTTTGAAAAATCTAATGAAAAAGAATAAAATTATTATTTTATTCAAGTTTGATGACGTGGCGCACATTTTTACATGGACTTGGGTTTTGCTTTATACTGTATTATCGTAGATATAATTCTCGTCTAACACTAAATTTTTAAATAAAATTCATATATTAAGTTTTTATACATACATAAACGTATATCAAATAAAAATATTAACAAATAATTATCTTAATTAAGAGATCTATTATAACTATATACTAAAGCATAGGTTAAAAATAATATTTAGCATGACACGTGTCAAATTCCCATCGAACCGAATGACCCATCTTTATTAAAATAATTTAATTAGTTTAATTGGTTGAAATTTCATTATAGACCCCACATTAGAACTCTTCTTATCTACTAATTTCCATTTTAATTTTTTTCCAAAAAACATTAACCTTTCAATTTAATACATAATTTATATCGAAAAACTCTTATCCACTAATTTCAATCAATCTTAATTTTTTCTATAAAATCTTTCCCTTTAACAAGATAATTAAAATAATAATATGAAAAAGCATATTTCTACTCCAATTAAATTCATAGTTAGAATTATAATCCATAAACATTAAAATAAATCCTACAAATCTTAAGATCATTCAATCCTTATACAAAAATTATAATTCTACAAATCTTTATTCGATTATAAGAATATATTATAGTATAAATATTGTATCATTAAAATAAATCGCATAAGAAAAAAATTTAAATAAAATAATACAAGATTTTATATCAAACTATTACTTTGAATAACTTTGTATAAAATTTAAAATAAGTTTTTAGTTAAATCAAATTCGTGCCTTCAAGACACGGGACTAATACTAGTTTTTATCTAAAACATAATAAATATATAATGTTATGTATATACTTAGGTTATATATATGATCTAATCTTTTTATTAGTATTTTTATGGGATTTCAATATGTTATAATAATAAAATATATATTTAATATATTATTCTAATAAAAGAAAGATAAAACGTGGATATAGTGGTAGAGTTTGCTAACATTGATGATTTAAAAAAAATGAAAATATTTTTCTAAAATAATTTTTTTATGACAAATCTATTTATTAAGTAAATGGGTATAATGATATGATTGAGATTTATATATTATGATAGAGTTTGCTACCAATGTTTTTATGACAAATCTATTTGTGCTCCTTGAACAACTTGGTGACCAAGCGTTGGAAGGTTGCCCCAACATTCATGAATCCAAAAGGCATCACCTTGTAGCAAAAGATTCCTCGTGGTGTTATGAACGTGGTATTTTCTTGATCTTCGCTGTACATGGGGATTTGGTGATACCCCCTGTAAGCGTCCAAGAATAGACCTGTCCAAACGCGGGTCAGCCCGCCCGACCCGCCCGCAAATATGGGCGGGCTTGGACAAGAGTTCAGGCCCTACGGGCCAGGCCCGGCCTGCCCATATTTAATCCGGGCTGGGTATGGACTGACTGTTTAGCCCATCCGGGCCGCTAGGCCCGGCCCGGCCCTTAATATTTTATAAAAAGAATCTATTAATAAATATTTGTTTATACCGATGTCATCAAAAATTCCAAACCCTATCCTTTCATTTATTGAAGTCTTATAGATTTGCGTCGCTCATCCCAGCCTTTCCCGTCATCATGCATCTCTCACTCACTTCCCCTCCCCATCTCTCTCTCTCTCTCTCTCTCTCTCTCTCTCTCTCTCTCTCTAGTCTCTTACCGATCTCCCTCTCTATCATGCCGGTAAGCCGCGTTGGTCGCCATGTCTGATCTCTCTTCCGATCTGTTAGATTTTTTGCGGGCCGGGTTGTCCATGGGCCAGCCCGGCCCGCAATGGCGGGCGGGCTTGGGCAGCATTTTCAGCCCATATTTACGGGCCAGGCCAGGCCCGGCCCGCACATGCGGGCAAAAAAAAAGTTTTAGCCCAGCCTAGGCCCGGCCCAAGCCCGCATTTGGCAAGTCTATCCAAGAAGCTCATTCACTCGTGCCCTGCGATAGCGTCTACCAATTGATCAATCTTGAGCAGCGGGAAGAGGTCCTTAGGGCATGCCTTGTTGAGATCGGTGAAGTCCACGCAGACTCGCCAATATCCTGTCTTCTTTTTCATGACCACGGTATTAGCGAGCCAGGTCGGGTACCATACTTCTCGGATTGCATCGACTTCCTACAACTTCTTGATTTCGGTGATAACAGCTTCTGCGTGTTGGAAAGACGAACGCCAGGCTCGCTGCACCACCTGCTTCATGCTCGGGCTCACGTTAAGCCTATGACACGCAAGTTCCGGATCAATCCCGGGCATCTCGTATGGGCTCCATGCGAATACGTCGCGATTCCTTTGCAGGAGCTCTATAAGGCCTGAGAGCTCTTATGAGGATAAGCCTTTTCCGACGTAAAAGACTTTCTGGGGATCTTCTCCCGCTAGAACCTGGATTAATTCGTCGACAAACTTATCTTGGGGCTGCAACCCTACGTCGGTTATTTTCTGGAGAAAATCCGAAGCCTGGCTCTTGATGTTGGCGGGGTCGGTTTCGAAGGCACGATGGTCACCGAAATCCACGCAGAATTCCGGATCGGCCGACACCGCGCCCGCGGTTCTCTGAGCCGCGCCCGCAGTTTTGACCGCTGGGTCTGGTGGGGCTTCTTGAGGGTGAACCGCGAGCGCTGCCCCTAGACCCGCGCTCGCGGATCCGCTCGCTGAGTCGAATAGGGGATTCTGGGGCCGAGCCGCGGTCGCTGCCCTCGGACCCGCGCCCGCGGCTTCCACCGTGCCTGCGATGAAGGCTTCCGCGGGTGTAGTGATGCTAGGATTAATTAAATCGCGTTCGCTCGCCGGCCCACCATACACGTCTTTGCTTGGGCGCTCCCCCTTCCGGCTCGTCCAAGCCATGGTGTCGCTGCATGGGTCGGTGTCAGCGTGGCGGCCAGGGGAGTGCGTGCGAGGCCAGGGCAAACCGCCCTCCCGCTCGCCGCGGGTGAGGGGCTGCCGAGCGCTGCGCGTCTGCGGCGCTTGGCGATGGTGGTCGTCGCGGTGATGGGGCTGGCGACGAGCTCTTTCGCTCCGGGACATGGATCGATAATCCATGTCGTTACTCCTAATTGAGGGATAAACGAAGGTCGAAAACCTGTTCGTTCCCCACGGATGGCGCCAAATGTTAGTACACAAAATATGACGTTGTACAAGTTTCAACTCCTTCTTCGATGAATCTCCCTTAAAGCGCCTCTTCTTCTTCAATGACCTGCAAAACAATGGACACGAGGGCGAGGGTCCTTCTAATCCACCTCCGATGCTTAAGTCAATAAGGGCAATGTCGAGCAAGGTGTTCAAGATAGAGCGATGTATGCTAGACTTACCAGCACATGACGAATACATGTGAATTCATAGAGAAGGCGGGGGCGCAGGGGTCGATCCCCCTTATGGGCCGATCGGATGGGCTTAGGGCTAGGGCAAGTCGATTACTTGCCCCCCAAGCTATCCGATATCTTGTCCTTTAATAAGGATAAGATCTTCCTCCATAAATTACCTAAAATAGAATATCTACCCTAATAAATAGATAAAGGATATGAGCATAATAAATAAGGCACATGCTTTAATAAATAACTAAAATAAGATAAAAAATTAAATAAGATACAACTACCTAATTGATAGCGGAATCTACCCGCCTACAGTACTAGTTAAGTACTCTTTTAAAATTTTCATTCCAATAGAGAGTTCCTTACTCAAATGGAATATGTATATACACAAATACTCCCTCTGTCCCCGAAAACTTGTCCGCCTTTCCTTTTCGGTCGTCCCCAAAACTTTGTCCATCTCTAAATCCTTTCCATTTATATCACTATGCTTTTACAATCTTACACTCATTATCCAACTATATCATCAACTTTATCACTTTTTCCTATAAAATTACAAAATTACCCCTATCCAATCTTATATATTACTCCTTTTTATTACATTTTTCATCAATTATACACCTTTTTCAATCATCTACCAAACTTTTACACTTTTTATTAATCCGCGTGCAAATGTACTTTACGGATAAGTTATCGGGGACGGAGGGAGTATATAATTTCATTAAATTTAGACACATGGCAAATACTTATTGATTTTAACAACTTTTAATGGGTGCTTGAATGATGCTTGTATAAGCACTTCTACCATAGTTTTTTAACATTTTTCTTTAAATTTTAAACAAATAAATAACAAGCACCCTTAACTACCATAACAAGAACTGCCATTGCACGTGGTTTTATTCTACAAAGACAACTGATCTCATCGGCATGCATTCCTTGAGCAGTTGAGCTAAATATAATTTGTATGTGAAGGGCTTATCTTAATTCTATGATAAGAGTAAGATAAACATTAGAAACGTTGTTGTTATCGAAAGAGAAGCCCAATGGAAGATCAAGCCTCGTTCCATCACTATAACATTGGTCAGTGTGCACAGAGAAAAACCCTATCCAAGGATTTGAAGGTCTAAAATCTTCTTCATCATTGCACTAACTAGACCCTCCTTATTCATCATAATATCTATAAATAATTATATTTATTGGAAAATTAATTCCAATGACCTTAACTACTTGAAAAAATCATACTAATCCGTAATAAAAGTACTTTTTAAATAGTTGAATATATAGACTAAGGATCTGTTCGGTAAAACTAGCTGGAGCTGGATTCAGCTTAGTTCAGCTTTATTAAGCTTGAGGGAGCAGCTTTTTATTTCCAACTTAATTCAGCTAGACAAGTTCCAGCTACAATGACCCACCGAACACCAAAAATATTTTATTTTAACAAAAAGTTAAGCTTCAACAAGCTCCATTAAGCTTCAACAAGCTCCATTAAGCTTCGTTAAGCTGCGAATCGAACGGCCCATAATGCAAAATAAAGTACCATTGAAAAATAAACATTAGAAAAACAATCAAATAATGCAAGTAGCTGGTAATTAAGGTGTAGTGACCAATAACGCCACTTATCAATCGTATGTAGACCTGTCAAAATCTGACCCGACCCGTAAATCCGACCCGATCTGAAATTTCTGGGTTTCAACCAAAAAATTTGAACCCGAAACCCAGTTTGAACCCGAACCCGGTAAACCTGAAAATTTCTGGGTTAGGATCGGGTCAAACCCGCTGGGTCAAGAAATCTATAAGGCGGAAACTTATTTTAGAATACACTCTAATATAATTAAATGACAAATTGACGGGTAATTCACCCAAAGGTTTTAATTATATTACAATATATAAATTTATTTTAGAAAATTATGATATATTTATTATTAAAATATTTAAAAATAATATTTTGTTATTATATTTTATTATTTAAATAATATTTTATTTAAATTTTGGTCAAAAAATTGATACTCTTTGACCCGTTGGGTTGATCCGACCCGACCCGAAAACTCGAAGCGACCCGACCCAGTTTGACCCGTAACCCGATTGACCCGAACCCGAACTCAACCCGAACCCGGAATGACCCGACCCGAACCCGCCCGACCCGACCCGATTGGCAGGTCTAATCGTATGCCAATTGGAAAATTTATAAACCTACATATGTTTGATTAATAAATATTTCAGTAATAAAATATTTTACTTTACACAATCCCTTAACACCACTCTATGCTTGTTAATTTAATTTATTTAAATGATATGGTCTATTCAAATTTAGTACAATTAGCACAATACTTAATAGAAAGTTAAAAAGTTGAATAATTAGGGTATAAAAAGTTAAAAAAGTGATATAGCTGATGAAAAAAGTGGATAATTGGGGGTAATATATAAGATTGGATGAATGTAATTTTGTAATTTTATAGGAAAAAGTGATAAAAGTGATGAAAAAGTTGGATAATGGGGGTAATATCTAAGATTGAATAAGGGTACTATGGTAAGAAAAGTGTGATATAAATGAAAAGATGGACAAATTTTTTAGGATAACACAAATGAATATATGAACAAACATTATAGGAGGAGGGGAGTAATATTAAAAATTGTACAAAAATTGATAATCATACCCCAATTGTTTTAAGGCAATGTTAAATTCCCCGGTAGTCATTTTAAATTTTCTAATTATTGGGGTAGGTAGGTAATTCGAATTTGATTGATCGATATGACGTACACATTAGATTGACCGATGGATTTTTATCGCACACATAAAGATGGGCTAGTACTACGCAGATACCTGAAGTTGCACACATTAGTCAGTTTAACACCTCAACTCCTCGGGTATTCAGTTTAACACCTCAACTCAACATTTTGTGACCCATTAAACACTTGGACGCTGACGTGGCAAAGATATTTAACACGAAAGTGCCACGTATGAAGTGCCATGTCATTATGTTATAAATGAAATTAAAAATAAAAATAATATTACAATAACAATATTAAAAAAACAAAACCCCTTCTTCATCCTCCTCCACTCCTGTTCATTAATGGCGATGTCTTGGTGCTAACCCTGACGGGCGAACACATGAAGCCGCTCCGCACTATCTCAGGCCAAATCGAAGGCATCGGAATGCTCCGTGCTAGTGACAACGGCTCACGGAGAGTTTTTCTCCAACAGATTCGACCTAGCCTGGGTCCGGATCCAACCTAGCCTGGACGAAATCGTCTGGATCTGACTCCGGATTCCACGATTGGCTTGGCTACCAGGTCGAGCACATGAAGCCGCTCGTCGCCGAACTTCTATCGCTCCCGATGCCGACAATCGCAGCCGTTACAGGCCACGCCGCCGCCGGATTCATGCTTGTGATCTCGCACGACTACGTGCTGGTGCCGAAGGACAGGGGAGTCTTGTACATGAGCGAGCTCGAGATCGGGAATCCGGGATGACGCTGCCGGAGCTACTGAAGAAACGCCGGCGCCATTGATAAGGAGGGTTGGAGGAGGAAGAAATGCTCGAGGAGGAAGAAGAAGGGGTGTGGGTGGGGTTTTTGTTTTTTGTTTTTAATTTTGTTATCTAATTGGAATCCTTTTATTTCATTATTTTTTTTTGGTAATCTTGTTTATTTAATTTTTTTTGCATCATTTTTTTTTAAGTTTTGGTAATCATGTTTATTGTTATTATTTTTACTTTTATATATTAAAATAATGACGTGGCACTTACATAGATTCATATGTGGCGCTTTCGTGGCAATTTTTTTTGCCACGTCAGCGTCCAAGTGTTTAATAGGTCACAAAATGTTGAGTTGAGGTGTTAAACTGAATACCCGAGGAGTTGAAGTGTTAAACTGACTAATGTGTGCAACTTCAGGTGTCTGTGTATGTTTTAGGCCATATTATTGGCAATCGAATCATCATTTTCACATTAAGATAACTCTCAATGAAACTCACTCTATCAACTTCCAAAACCCCTTTCATCATTGTTTGAGTTTAAGATCCTACACAAAGCCGTTGCCTTTTAGTTATCGCGACATGGATCACTGGGAAGGAGCACTTGATGCTCTCAATTGGTTAGCACAAATTGTAAGGGAAATGGATCAGACAAGTTTACTCGAAGATGTTGAAGAAATGGACAAGGATCACAAGCAAATTGCTAGCAAAGTGGTACAAGTAGATGAGATCCGGAGCATAGGGCATTACAACAATAACTAGAAGATCTTACTCGTTGGAGAAGGCGACTTCTCGTTCGCATCAAGCTTAGCAACTGCTTTCGGCTCTGCTCCTAACCTTATAGCCACTTCTCTCGACTCCAGAGGTATACATCTATCGTTCTATCGGTTCAAGCAAGTTCCGATCCTGACGTATTATATATGTTCTTGTAGACACGATAATGGCTCGCTACTCGAGAGGGAAGACGAACTTGCAGAATCTGGAAGCACGACGTGCAATTGTTATTCACCAAGTTGATGCTCATACCATGACCAATCACTCTGTTGTGTAATTAATCTGTATATATTCAGGTTTGTATAAGTGTTGTAACAAGTGTTGTAATAGCTTAGTTTGATCTCTTGGTCTTATTGCTTTGAACTAACTCAATGAACATGTGTTATAAAGTAAGCAACCCCGGTTTTGTATAACAAAACCGACGTGGATGGCTAACTTGTGACACTTGTTATGTTTGGGCCTGTTCTTGTATCTGGGCCTCGAGCGACATTATTTGGTGGAGCGGCCCATCTCTTGAAGCTGGTGATCCAGCTTGACTTATTTGTGGGAGCTCGTATATAATCTCTTGTTGGCTCTCAGAGAGCTCATTCGAGAGCTACTGTTCAACCCTAGCCGTTTCAGAGAGAGAGAGAAAAGAAGAGAGAAAGAGGGAGAAGGAAGAGAGCCCGCCGGTGTCATCTCGTCGCCAACGTCTCTGGTGGTCGCCGTTCAAGGAAGAAGAAGACGATCTGTGTTCAGCCGTGGAGAGGGGCCGAAGCCTCTTCATTCCTAAACCCTAGCTTTGCTTCTATTTCTGTGTTTCTCTGTGGTTGTGTTAGATCTAGGCTTTGCTTCTTGTTTACGCCTTGTACGAACTCCGATGGCTCTTGATCTAGTGCATTACTTTGGGCCGGGTCTCCCCTCTGAGACTCCCCAGACGTAGGATCTTTGATCCGAACTGGGTGACCAATCTTGCGTTCCTATGCTATCTGTTTTCTTTTGTTTGAATACATTCTCGAATAGTTTAGGGCAATCTCGATTGCCCACTCTCAGCTAATCCAGCATGCACCTTTTGATAAGATCGTATTCAACTTTCCTCACGCAGGTGGTTACCATGCCAAGGAATGTCAGGCCTCATACATAGAGTACGTAAATAACCAACCAACCAACTAACTGAACAAGTTTTTGATATATGCTAATTGGTGCGTACATGTAGATCTCACCGGAAGGTGGTGAAAGGGTTCTTTAAGGAGGCAAGGTACATGCTGGCGGAGAACGGGGAAGTCCACGTCATGCACAAGACAGCCCATCCGTATCACACGTGGAATGTAGTCGAGCTGGCTAAGAGCGTTGGGTTGGGGTTGAGAAGAGAGGCCGTGTTTCGAGCTCATCTTTATCCAGGATACGAGAACAAGAAAGCTTACGGCTATGGGTCTAACTGGGACGCCACCTTCCCTGTTAATCAGGCTTCCACCTTCATGTTCACTGTTCAGCAGAGCTTGAACCAGTGAAGCAAAATGCATCCTGTGATGATATGGGTCGGTTGGTGTTATACTCCCTCCGTTTCACAATAAGTGCTTATACTCCTTCCGTTTCACAATAAGTGTCGTTTTAGCACTTAAAATTCGTTTCATATTATGTGTCGTTTTAGGTTTTCAAAGTGATTTATTAGGGATGAGTAATGATAATTTTTATTGGAATGTGTATTTGTTAACTAAAGTTGTTCATTCATTGGCCCAAAAAATGTAATGAGTGGTAAGATTAAGAAAAAGTTGTAAGTTTTAAAGTGAATGATTGCTTTTCTTAAAAACTGTGTTAAGAGCTAAAACGACGCTTATTGTGAAACGGAGGGAGTATATTATTGTCCTCCCTTTTGTTTTGGTAATGTAGTAGTAGTTTGTCTATGGACATGGTTTTCTCTTTTATGCAATTACTGTAGTCATTTAGTATGCATGCCCCTTAGGTATGTGCTATATATAATGCTGTATGTTTTGTATTATCTAGCACATCAAAAGTCTCCTCTTTGCTAAATGTAACTAGCTACTTTGAGCTCTTTTTGCGTTTCAATTACCAAGTATATAATTACCTTAGAATTCAAAAACAAAAACAATACAAACTCAGGAGGCCTTTTTGTACTGTTTTGAGAGTCCATACATACTAACAAAATATAGGTATATAACCTCAAAGTAGAAAGTACTCCTTCATAGTGGATCACAATACAAGGGATGGAGAACACAACCAACAAAAACTCATGTGGCCCAGTGTAGTACAATTCAAGGTCCAACACATCACAAAACAAACATAGCTAGCTAGATAGTCAAGATGAGTACACTTGCTCTATAGCCTGGTTGCAGAACATGAAAGTCGAAGAGCCTTGGACGGGAAAGTAGCGTTCCACTTGGACCCGTAACCTTTCCTATTGAGGTATCCTGGATAATCCCGTATGTCAAACTCGACCTCGTCCCTCAGCACCAAGCCGACATCCTCGGCCAATCGGACCACATTCCAGCTGTCGTAGGGATGACCCGTCTTGTGGGTGACGTGGATTTCGCCGTCCTCGGCCAGCAGGTGCCTTGCCGAGTTGAAGAATCCACTCACTAGCCGCTTGTGACACCTAATTAAGCAGTAAGCACACGTTCAACCAAATGCATATATAAATACCACAAGTGTTAGTCGATCAAGTTAAGCAACAAAATTAACTATATGATTTTTCTAACTCATGCCCTAATCCTCATGCGGTTTTTCCACTTACGGCATAGCATGTTGATAATCAAACGAGCTACTAATTTTATTGTACAACTTTACTCAGCAAAAAATGCTTTAATATGAGTATTTAACATGTTAGTAAAATCGATCATCATATAATTATCTAAAAAACAAGCTAACCAACCAACTCAAATACATTCATTAAACGGCCGGGAACATCATAACGTATCATACCCTTCAGCATATATACATGTATTTGTATATAACTGATCATTTAAATGTGAGTGATGATGTTGAATTAAAGATAGAGAATTTGTGGGCATAATTTGATCTTTCATTCATTGCTAACTAGAACCGATCACATATATAAGAGCATCTAATTAACTACCTACTAGCTATCCCTAAAATCATGGCACTATGTAACTCACTCATCTAAGCACTAGTCCACTAAACAACAAAATTCCTAAAACTAAGCCAATCCACTAATCTTGCTAACAACCGTAGCAATATAACAACTAACAAATTCTTTAATTAATTAAATTTGAATTATAATCCCAACAGATGAGATACGTACTCAATATACCAGCTGACGTGTTCGTTAGAGCTCCCATAGGTAGCACCTGCGTGCGGAAAGTTGAAGATGATCATGTCGAACTCTCTTCTCCAAAGCTGAGGATGTTGGTCCATGTTGAAAACATCTACTTGGTGAACAAGAGTTGCGCCTCTTCTCTCCAGATCGAACAAGTTGGGCGCCCCATTCCAGTAATTTCACTGAATTTTTTTTGTTTATTGTTTTAATTAATAACTAGTTGAAGACCCGTACCATGTACGGGTAATGATCATTTTTTTCGTTAATTTTTATATATAAATAGATTAAAATGGGAATTGAAAATTAAAGTAAATTAATATGTATCTTTTATAGAAGAAAATTTTAAAGATAAATAATATTGTTTCAAAGATAGATATTAGATGAGTAAGAAAAAGAATAAAATTAAAGATTAGATAAGTAAAGAAATTTAAAGATAAATAATATGCCTTTAAAGATAGATACATGATGGGTAAGAAAAAAGATAAAGTTAAAGATTAGATAATTAGGAAAAATAAACCATATAAAATTGTTAATAAAGTGGGGCCAGAATTAACGTGGAGGCTCGAAATTCTCCGGCTTTAATATATAGTATAGATATTTCTGGTAACTTTAAAGCATAACCTACTTAAAACCTTTTAGTAGCGAACATCACATTAGGTTTTAATAGGTTTTAAAAAAGAAAACCTCTACCTATTAAAAAAACCTACACCTATCAAAAAATCTCTTTAAAAACCTACACCTCCACAAAAACCTTGTTTTGCCGAACAAGGCCTAGGACTGTAAGAAAGTAGACTCTTCATCATTACATATATAGCAAAAAATGAAAATGGAAAAGGCCTCCAGCCTACGCTTCTTGTGACGGTTGAAAAGACCGCTAATGATTTCGCAAGTGATGTTATAAGATCATATTATACAAAATCACCCGTGAAGTTAAAAACCTTACACCAAACTACAATCAAAAAAAGAGAATTGCATGAAACCGCTGTTTGACCTAAAAATTACTCGATAGAAAGGTCGATTACTAGAGAGCAAGGGAAAAATCCTAATATCATATAATCTTTTTTTTAGGGCTACAAGTCTCGTTAATTTATAGTATCCATGAGTGTACAATAATTTTATCTTCCAAATAATTATATCAAATCGAGAATCCATATCTGGCAATATCTAAAGTTAATCTAGAACCTATATCTGGCCATATCTAAAGTTTTTCTATCCAATTTCAGTTATAACCGATGTTTCATGGGACTTTTCTCTAATCTGAGTCCACCGTGTTGGGGCGGGTCCAGCAACCACGCATCTCTTTCCTCTCTTTGTCTTATGCCCTTTCTTGGTTGGGACTTGGGATCCGTAGACGTCAGCTACCATCTCGATCAATTGTACGCATATTGTACATTCCATCAACAATGCATCCGAATCGTTGTCGTAAAAGATCATCATAAAAGATCCACTAATTATTACAAGCAATTCATTAACATCATTATGAGCTGTGCATAAAAGATCCAGAATTACTAAACTACTGTTCAGCATATGATTCTTGGCTCCATAGCCCTTGTATTTGATTCTTTTCATTCGGCTGGTAAATAGAGATGTAGAGTAATGATGTTTGTGTGCAAATAGGCCTGCAAAAGCATGATTCAACTACGGACCAATTAGAATTATAAGAATTGTCAAAGCAAGTGCAGCTGATAGCATACATGATCCATTCAATTTCTACCAAAAAACCGTACATATAAAAAAATCTGAACAAAGTATCCTAGTTTCTTATCACAAATTGAACAGGCTCAAGTATTTTACATCATACACGTATAACAAAAGCAAACAGAATAGAGATTTCACTCGTTCTTGGAAGACGCTGGGGAGTCTTCGCAGACGGCACTCAACCAAGGGCAACCGCTCTTACGAATGCAGTTCACTCAACACCCTTTGACATGCACCTCTGTATGGCAGCTGCATTTCATTCAGGTTGCCTGGAAACCAAAGTAGCAAAACACCTGCACAAAAAGATATAGTACGTCATCAGGAATCAGAAAATAAAAGTTCAATGATCACTTCAGTGCATCAAAGAACGCAAATATTCCCAATATTTAGCACTGTATGATAGCATGATCGATTCTTGCACAGATCAACCCACCATTTGCGTGCAGTCATACCATTGTAAACCCAAATTGGTTGACCAGTGTATTACGGACATTTCTTTCAGAGAGATAAATCTTAAGATTAATCCACCATTTCCGTGCAGTCATACCAAGCAATTCGATAAAAAAAATTTATAAGCTGTGCATAAAATATCCAGAGAATTATTGCACTAATTATTTCAGTCAGTTCCGATGGATGGGCATAATGTAAACACGCATTTCACGCATACAGCAGCTGATTATCCATATCAAAATGGGAACCACAGTAGAAAACCTCAATCACTAATGGATGTGGAGTCTGATCAGGATTTACCAACAGATGAACAGTTATATAGCGACATTAATCAGCCTGATCAAGTTCATGAAAGCCGTTGGATCCCAATCGGTTGGGCTAGAATTTCAGACCTTGTCCAAACAATTCAAGCTGATGTTGGCTGGTCATCTCAGAAAATTGAATTTAATGTCGAGTAAGAGGACTTCATCATGACGTCTCCTTCACCACTCCAAACCTCAATTCATGATGATTTTCTGCGTTTTTAGTCGTCTAAATCCATTGGTTTTGATTGCAGAGAGATGTCCAACTACTAATGACGAAGATCAGTTTACTGCTCAAGAGCAATAACAAGTATTGTATTATCCTGTCAACTAAAATCAAAATCGAATAAACAGTTCAAGTTAATCACCTCAGGAATGTGAAGGAAATCCGAACTTAAGCCATGGTGTTCAAAAAGTCTGGGTAAGAGATGCTTCATGGCGATGTTAAGCTTCTCTCCAGGAGTATACCCAAGTAGTTCCACGACCTCCATCCTATCCAGAAGAGGTGGAGAGATAGGTTTCATCCTATTTGTAGCTCACACAATAAAATTACTTTTGACAGGTCAAATGGAACATTCAAGTAAGTGTGAATGGTTAATAATATACATTGTGATAAACATCAAATGTGAAGAGAATTAAACATGCCATGCAACTCCTCACAAAAAGAATTAATATGTAGACTACATATAATAATTCAGTGACAATGATGCTATCCTCTTTAGAAATAACACAGTCTTTTCTTTATAGACCACATAATAAAATATTTCAGCAAGTCAAGGAGAGAATTGGAGAAATAGAGATGATAAGTGTATTCCTAAAGACCAATAAATAGCGCGTAGATGAACATTTCTGTAGATCTAAGTTAAGTTCATGTAAGGTCCATCATTTCCATCGTTAAATATGAATGTTATGTAAGAGGTATAATATGAGTCTATTTTAAAGAATACTGATCACTAAATGAGTTGTTATGCTCAGGGTCAACAACCTCCAACAATACCACTGCTGTATGTGTCACCAAGTGTTCAGAACCAAGACCGACACCCTCCATAAAATACTTCAATTTAGACCTCAATAGCCAACAATAGTTCTCCATCTTCAGGCCAAAGCATTCCTTCTAACCCCATTTCTTTCCTAACAATTTCAATGCCATCAGTTGACCCTCCTTCCCCACCATGATCTATTTCCATTTCAAACAAAGGAGTCCAAGTCAGTAACATTCTTAACAATTAACATACATC
The DNA here is from genome assembly GCA_963924305.1 of Polygonum maritimum. Taxonomy (NCBI): domain Eukaryota; kingdom Viridiplantae; phylum Streptophyta; class Magnoliopsida; order Caryophyllales; family Polygonaceae; genus Polygonum; species Polygonum maritimum. The sequence continues at coordinate 36,933,562 of OZ002732.1, read as the reverse complement.
AAAAAATTAAATGAAGAGAATGAAAATGTACACTAAATCTGAGATTCAATATATTATTCAAGAACCACTCACCTTCCTTCTGATCACTATGATGCTTACGCTTCCCCTGCTTTCTACTTCTCCTTCTATCCACTTTTGCATTCTCAAATTCATCTGAAGAATATTAATTAATTCAATTGCTTCAATCTAGCTATACCCAGATCAAGTTCATCTTTAATTTCCCATTGGACCAACAGTGGAAGCAGGAAATTAATTAAATCAACTCCATATATGCATGAAATAGCTCATTCCCTGTAGTGCTGATGAATTAGAAAGATGTCAGTCTAGCAGATTTTTAAAAAAACTTGTGAATACACATTCTAGTGGGAGATTGAGAGACACTGTTGACTTGAAAAAACAGATTTGCCATCTATAGTATTCTTTAGCAAGTAAAAAACTATCATATAAGAAAATTCAAGTAATAAGCTATTGATAATCACAAAACCATAAAAAAACATAACTGCCATATGGTACATATCAAGATGCAATCCACAAACTGTAGACGGCATGTGAGTACTTAAAATAGTTCAATGGATCAAAAATATATATGTAACGTACATACATGTATATCATACTCATACATATGGATTATGGAGTGGATCATTTGTCCCTTTGGGATATGGACAAGTAAGTGTTCTTGTAATCTTGGAGTTTGGACCACCTCCTGTCCAGAGATGCCCTCTTGCGCACTCCTATAACTGTAATTAATTAACTTCATACATTTAGAACTAATTCATTCCTATATATTATTTACAAATTTTTCTATATATCCAACTTGACATTGCTTACAATGTAGCTCGGTATAAGCCTTCTGACAAGCATCCGAACACGCTCCCTGCAACAGTAATCAATTCAATGGCTTCAATCAATCTAGCTATACCCAGATCAAGCGTATCTTTAAATTCTTTTTTCATAAAGCGTTATACACACACAAATTCAGATAAGACATAAATGACATACACACACAAATTGACAAAGATCAAAATCCTAAGAAACGTCAGATATCAACCCAAATAGTGAGTACTGATCCATACACACACAAATTCAGATAAGACATAAATGACATTAAGTACCAAATCCTTTGTATATGAGGCGTTTTGTCAAACACCTAATGTGCAATAATTTTGAACGTAACAAAAGCCACAAAGTAACCAAGAAAGCATAGAGCAAATTCGGGAATCACCTGGGGGATTGACAGGCCAGAGGTCCGAGTAGAAGCAAGGCGCCAGCGGCGGGGGTCGATGATGATGGTAGGGTGGAATCCGGGCAAAGCGACCGTGTAGTGGCACATAGGCGGTGACGACGGACCTGGAAACGATCGCAGATTCCTAACTCCAGGAAAGAGCAAGTGAAGGGGGAAGAGAGAGAGAAAGTGGGTGAGCGATGGATCATAATCAGATGGAGGAGGTGGAAGCAGATGGATCGGTGTCGATCTAATTCAGGTTTATATTGGGTATGGATTCACTTCAATTGGATTACAACGAAGAGGGATCGGTGTCATTCTACGGGTTCCAGTTGGATCAACGGCTAAAAACTATTGACTTTTGTTTATTATTATTCCCGATTCAGGGAACTTAGCGGCCTTAAACTTAATTTGATAAGCATCTTGTGTTAATTAGTGAAGTATTTGTATGTTTAATTTGATGAATATGCATGTTTAAGCTCTTCAACTTAATTACGGCTTTCAATTGATGAACTTAGGATTGGCAATATAATGTTAGAGATCTTGGTCGTTCGATCGATTCAGTTTGATAACAAAGTGATTTTGCATTAATAATAGTGTCACTCTTGCTTCGACCAAAAAACAAATAGTGCCACTCTTGCACCACGTCCATAAACATAAACAGTTTTTATACACTTTCATAAACATAAAAAACTTTTACTAATCAAGTAGGAAGTTCATACAAACCATAAGAGATTCAATTAGATCCCAACAATCCCGACCCGATGGGTGCCCGGTTTTGTCATTTTATTATGCAACATTACGTACTTACACTTACATGATTGTTTTTATGCATGATTGATGCATTATAATAATGTTGACGTTATTAGTTCTTGATCAATGAAAGAGTGAGATTGGTGAAGAAGTTCCTCTCTTTGGCCATGCAATCAGCAAGCGCAAGACCGTAGCGTGCGAAGACTTGATCCATCAAGGGTTCGCCAAAATGGTGCGAGAGGATCGACTCATTCACCGATCTCATGCACTTGACCAGCCTGACCACGCCTCCTGCCTCTTCCCAATCGAGCTCCAACACCTGTAGACCGTTGAGCTCAAATGATCCTTGCTTGTTTACTAGCATCTCCATCTCGGTTGGCGACGGCGTATACATTGGATAGTTAAGCCTATCCAACATTTCTTCGTTTATAAGCCCCTATATGTATACCCACGTATATACGATGATTCATAAATCGATCTAAACTAAATGTTGTTTTCGTATTTGGATTTTGATCAGCTTAATCGGCCATCTTAGATTCTCTTGGCAATTAGTTAAGAGCGAGTTATGAGAATCCAAAATTGCTAAGTTCGAGCCGAACCGGATCCATGACTAAACTAATGTTAAGATTGGAATACAAGTATATATTAAGATTGCAAATGATGAATAATTAGCTATATGTACCTCAATGACCATTTGTCGGAGCACCAGAGCAAGCCGCTCATAGATGTAGCCACTCCCTTTTATAGATGGATCATCGCTTCTTCCGAGAAGAGTGAAAACCATGCACCCACCATTAACCAACTCCCTTTTATAGATGGATCACCATTACATGCGACTAGAAGATCATTTTATAGAATTCGACTTGAGTGCTAAGTTCAAACTATCGGCAAAATAGGCCCTTATACTTGTACGTATTTTTCAATTAGGCCCCTGTAACTCAAAATGTTCTATTGAATACTTAAACTTAACTGAATTTGTTTTATTAAACACTAAATGTTAACGTGGCATAATTTGTGAGATTCATATGCCGTTTGAACCGAGTGAAATACTTCTACAATGCTGATTTGGAATTTTGTTTAAATAAACTTTTCAAATCAATAAAAAAATAAGACAAATCTCCTCGTTTGACTATAATAAAACATTTTTTTTCCAAAAAACTCTTTCTCCCTCTAGTATATACTAGTACTAGTTTTACCCGTCGTACCATGTACGACTATGTTTTAAATATTAAAATTATTTTCGATACATTATATTAGCGAATTTATGCACATTTAATTTCACTTACTAATAACATACACTATGATAGTACTATTATATTTTAAAGTAAAATTTAATTGGATACCTTTTCTCATTGATCAATTCAACAAACACATAGATCAATTGCAAAACGTGCCACATAACATATGAGAATATCAAAACGTAGATTATAATATGTAGAAATAACATACTTGCTTTGATCAATTCATCAAACGTAAAATTATAATAACATGGATATTTAGAGATAACGTAAAATTTATAACGTACTTGCTCATAAATCAATTCATCAAACGTAGATATTTAGAGATAACATGGATCAATTAGATCAAAATTTAGATCCTATTACACACGTACATGGTGCACACCAATTTGATCCAAAATTTAGCCGGATGTGATCAAAATTTCGTAAATTTATTACACACGTACATGGTGTAATTGGATCAATTCATCAATTGGATATTTAGAAATAATGTAAACTTTAGATTTTAGCATGAATTTAGATTGTATAGATAGATAAATTTTGGATACTTTATACATATAGGATATTATTTTCATAGATTATGGATATAGATATTTTTATGATATATATCAATATATGGTAGTTAGATAGATACATATGAGAAATTTTTTAATTGTAAAATTAATAAGGATAGATAATTAATTTGACATGAAGTGGGGCCAGAATCAACGTGGAGGCTCGAAATTCTCCGGCTTTAATATATACTCCCTCCGTTTCAAAAAACATGGTCTTTTAGACAATTTAGGTTGTTTTAAAATACATGACCATTTCATATTTTTTTCCTACTTTTTCCATTTATACCCCTAATAATTAACTTTATCATAATCATTACACTTTTGTATATTTCTCTAAACAAATAATTAACTCTACGTCCTATAGGGGTAATATAGGAATAACATTTTTTTCGTAAAATGTCTAAATAGTCATGTATTTTGAAACGGAGGGAGTAGTATAGTTAGATAGATTCTTGAAGGAAAGACACAGGCAGACACCATTCGACATTGTAGACAGTAAGTACACCACAAATCCGACCGTTCATCGCCATCTCAAACCACCACCACCCATCGCAAACCGCCACGCCCATGCCATCGCAAGCCGCTACCGCCCATAGCCATTGTCGTATCCAGTTGAGATTCGCCTCGACTAGTCGTCGTCGGAAACCCGCAGCCGTTCCTCCACCAATGCCGGTAACCACCATATCTGTCGATGGTGGTGACGATATCGTGTTTGGTTGTTGGGAGCTGCGGAAATTGGCATCAGCCTGGTGGTGGTGATGCATGAACGAGGAGACCGGGGACTTTAATGGCGGGTTTCAAATCGAGACGATTTAAGTAGGGCAAATAAGGGGCTTTGACAAATTTTATGACAAGGAATTCAGATCTAGTCTCAATGTGAGGATTGAATTAAGAGATTGAGAGTATTTTGAGAATTAAGGCTCAAGCACTAGGGGGATCTAGAACAAAAAGAACGAGGTTGAAGAAGAAGAGAAATGTGATTTTAGTTGTAATCTTATAAAAAAGATAAGGACAATGGAGTAATTATAATTATAATATTTTCTAAATTATAAGTAGGTATCTAATTGAACTTTTTTTTTTTACAAGTGTATTTGGCCTCAAACTATCTCAAAACTTTTAACATGTATATACAAAAATTTGTGCACTATCAATTATATATTGTAGAAATTGGTTACCTGAAGTAGGGAATTTTGAGCATAGCTTGTTTCCCCAACACCTCCATTCATATGCAACACCTCAACTGTTTGCATATTTTCCTCTCTTGATTTGTATGTGTTCAATCTTAAGATGGATGTGGTGGGTGTGACCTCTCAATAGAATATATATATAAGGATTGTTTTTTTTGGAAGTTTCAGAGTGGTGCTCCGATTTCGGTAACTAAATCAAATCCTAGCTAGTACTTGTTGTTAAAGTCGGTCGATCATACATGACATGGGGGGTTCATACGGCAATATGTCAGTAGTGCTTGACGTTTCATTCCATAAGGCTGGTCAGTTCAATAGACCAGGAAGTCGGAACTCAGACCGAATAGACTCTGATATCATGTTAAAGTCGGTGGGCCATATATGACATGGGAGATTCGCACGTCGGTTCATGCACATATGCGCGGTAAGTCAAACACATAAGTCGATGAGATTCTTTTTCCCCTCCAAAATCTCAGATCTCCAACTCTCAGCCTTTGTAATAACATGCTCAACGTCAACCCCCCTCTAATTTGCAATCTTCGTCATCCGTCATCTACCTTCCAACATTACACTCCGATCTGCATCACCCCGTGTTTTATTTCTCCGCCCTCAAACTCGCTCATATCATGGTACAACTCTCCATACATTCCCGTTCCTCCAACCGTCAATGGGGGCGACAACCCCCACCCGCACCCCTCTCCCACCGCTAGTGGTCCAAACTCGAAAATTCTGATTAATTAAGGGAGCGAAACATTGCACTTAACTTTTGTGGGCACTCTACATCTCCCTTCAAACAAAACACGAGCCATGGACTAGCTCAATCCTTTAATTTTTCTTGCTCTATATTAAAGTATTAAATCGAGTAACTTTTAAAAATAAAAAAAATTATTTGTAACAATTCATTATGAGAGAAATTGTTCTAGAAAAAATAATAATTGGGAACAATATTGAAATCTTACACCATACTACCACTAAAAAATGAGAATTGCACAAAACCGCACATCTCTTTCTTCTCTCTGTCTTGTGCCCCTTTCTTGGTTGAGATCCATATAGGCATACGGTGATTTCACTCACACTCGGACGTATATCCAATTCACCCAATATGGAAAAACAGGCGAAAACCCAAAAAAAAAAGGGTTAAAGTCGGATTTTGGGTGATGCGGGTGATGGGCCGAGTCGGTTATTGGGTGAAGGTTCATCGACCCGTTCCAAATTTTATTAATATTTTAACATAAAAAATATTCCCTTGGTCTATATCCATATGTTATTTTAATGTTTATGATTATTAATTTATATTGCAATGTTGTCTTTGCTTGGACTTGAATTTTCATGTAATATTTAACCGTTGATATTGATATTAGATTATTATGTTTATCAATTTGTTTGAAAAAATTTAATTAAAATTTAGGTATATATCAAGTGCATAATACCCGAAATTCCACCCGATACTGATGTAGGTAGGATGTCAGCAGGTTTCGAAGACGATCTCGTTCGTCGGAAAGGGCGTCACCGGTGGAAGCGATCTCGAGCGTCCGTTGTCGGCTTGGGGCGCACAATACCTTTTTGGATAGGGAGCGCATTCACAAATCCAAGTCAGGGCTTCACACTGACATAAGGCCTTTTTTTGGGGTTTTAATATCGTTTCAGGGCTTAAAATTAGGTTTAAAAGTTTTTTCGGGATTTTTCGAATTTTTAGTTTATATCTTTGATTAAATCTTTTGGATTTTTTTTATCTTTAGTCGTTGCTATATATATAGGTCATATGTAAGCCCGAAGAGACATTTTTTCATTATTATTATCAATTATAGTGTTTTGTCTGAATTCTAGTTGATTTCTAGTTTCTTGTGATTGAGGTTTCGTGTTTGTAATTCCTTGTTCTTCATGATTGGCGTTTGCTAGTCTTCTCGAGCTTTCTACTGCGTCATATACTATATATATAGGGTGGATTGGATTCGGATAACTCATGCCATCGGGTAGGTCTGTAGGTCGGGTTCGGATGGAAAAAATTGTAATATGGGTCATGTTTGAAAATGGTTATGCACCCAAAAATCGACCCATTACATGTCTAGAACCATAGACGGTTAGCTACCATCTTTTTTTTTGAGAGCAGCTACCATCTTAATTGTACGCATATGTACATTCCATCAAAAATGAATCCGATTCGTTGTCGTATTGATAGCTAGTGCATAGTGGTACCCCATCGTTGAATAGATCAAACTAAGATTTTTGTTAATATGGATTTATACAAAATCTTACTCTATTTGGATGGGAAACTTGATTTTAATATTGGAGAAACGAAATTAGGATTTTTGAGACTATTATTAAATTTGGTCTGGATTAAAGGGAATTTATCTTAATTAACGTTGTCAATCAGATTGGTTCGGTTCAATTCAGGTTTATATTTTTTTTTTTGAGCAAAATTCAGGTTTATATTGAGTGTGCTTCAGTTCAATTAGATTACAACTTTTTACCAAAAGAGTAGATTACATTTAAGAGGGATCGTGTCATGAAAAGTCATTTTACTGGGAAAAAAACTATTCACTTTTTTTATTGTTATTCCCGATTCAAGGAACCTAGGGGCCTTGAACTTAACCTGTGTTCATCTTGTGACATAATGAAGTATTTGTGATTAATTTGATGAATATGTTTAAGATTTTAAGCTCAGGAACTTAAGTAGGGCTTTCGATTGATGAACTTAGGATTTGCAATGTGATCTTGGTCGTTCGATCGATTCGATCAGTTTTATAAGAATGTGATTTTCGAGATAGACGATAGTCGATATTCGAGATTGCCACGCAGAAACCCAGTTTATGGCTTGATTGGACTAACGCATATCATCTCAAGACCTCTTCCATCTGGGAGTGCCGTCCAAAGTCGACGGCGAGCTGGTGCTAGAGATCCACACTCGCTATTAAAGACGAGCTGGCTGCCCTCTTCAACCCTAACAATCTCCTTAGAATGATGACCTCCCAATCAGGTAACTATTCCACTGCTTCTGTCTATAGTATGCTCCATAGCCCTGACCCTACCCTCAGTTGGCCCGCCTACATCTGAGGCGGCCTTAATGCCCCACGTTGTAGCTTTCTAACGTGGCTCGCCATCCACAAGCGCCTCCCGACCTTGGCGAAGCTAGCGAGCTGGGGACTAATCCCTAACAATAGTTGCACCCTCTACTAGCAATTCCCAAAGACTGAAGATCACCTATGGAATGACTGTTCTTACACCAAATTGGTCCTTCAACTGGTTAACACCTTGCTGCGCATCGGCATCAGTTTCTCGGACCTCACTACTTGGCTTGATTGGCTTTCTAGCTGCCGTAACAAAAAGTCCTTCATCTTTCTTCTCCACTGCAGCGCCATCACCAACTTCGTTTATCACATCTGGTGCATCAGAAATGTCGTCATTCATCAGAACTCCCTCATCTTTGCTTACTCATGCAGCCAGACCATCATCCAAGCCATGAAAGAGCATGCTCATGCGATTTGGAACAAGAACAGCGTTGACCTTAACTCCTGGAGAAGCTTGCTTGGACTTTCTCCTTTTTCATTTACTATCGGTGTTCTTCTTTGCTTCTTTTTTGCCCCTCTGGTGATTGTTGACATACTCAGAGCCTTTGAGTGCTCCTTTTTGATGTAAATTCTCCTTTCTCTTAATATATCTTTACCTTAAACTTTTGTTAGTACACGAAATATGTCGATGTACAAGTCTCAATTCCTTCTTCAATGACCTTCTTCTCCAAGCCTCCTTCAATGACCTATACCTGCAAAACAATGGACAAAGGGGGCGGGGACCCCCCAATCCACCTCCGATGCCTAAGTCAGTAGAGTATTTGCAAGGGTAAACTGTAGAGAGAAAGGCGCAGGGCTAGGGCTGAGACAAGAGATCATCAGCCCCTCTAGAGTCAGGGCGAGCGATTATCAGCCCCTCTAGGGTAGTTTTTTGTATATCGTCCTCCTTTTCTACATGGCCAGGCCATTTATTTATAGTGGAGAGAGAGGGATAGGGTTTCCTCCTTGGAGCCCAATCAATAATTCTATCTTCTTAAATAAGATAGAATCTTCCAACTATTGGATAACTACCAAGATTTAATAGGCCAATAAAGATATTTATTAGATATGCTTACCTGGCTGGCGGAAATATTATCCTTATTTATGGCGGTAAATTACCCACCTACAAATGCCCCACCTACGTCTTAGTTGCGTAACTAAGACGTAGGTACTCTAGGATTGACTTGGCGTGACTTGCATGGATTAGGAGACGGGCACGTTTGCACGTTCATGAGCGAGTATCATGAGAACCCCCGTGAGCGAATATCACGGTCCCACCCCCCCATGAGCGAATATCATGGGGGCTCCGCGAGCGAATATCGCGGTCCGTGAGCGTAAACACGGGAACCACCGCGCGAGCGACGCGGGAACAAACTCCGTGAGCGTAAACAAGGGAACCTCCGTGACAAGCGATCACGGGTACCACCGCGAGCGAATATCGCGGGAACAAACTCCGTGAGCGTAAACACGGGAACCTCCGTGACAAGCGGTCACGGGTACCACCGCGAGCGAATATCGCGGGAACAAACTCCGTGAGCGTAAACACGGGAACCACCGCGCGAGCGACGCGGGAACAAACTCCGTGAGCGTAAACACGGGAACCTCCGTGACAAGCGGTCACGGGTACCACCGCGAGCGAATATCGCGGGAACAAACTCCGTGAGCGTAAACACGGGAACCACCGCGCGAGCGACGCGGGAACAAACTCCGTGAGCGTAAACACGGGAACCTCCGTGACAAGCGATCACGGGTACCACCGCGAGCGAATATCGCGGGAACAAACTCCGTGAGCGTAAACACGGGAACCTCCGTGACAAGCGGTCACGGGTACCACCGCGAGCGAATATCGCGGGAACAAACTCCGTGAGCGTAAACACGGGAACCTCCGTGACAAGTGATCACGGGTACCACCGCGAGCGAATATCGCGGGAACCACCGCGCGAGCGACGCGGGAATCCTCCTACGTAGCTAGCATACGAGGAGTCCGTTAGTGTGATGAACTAACGTTGCGCTTATATTTTTTTATGCAAGACTCTTCTAATGCAAAAACCGAAATAAACGTGAATGACATGATCCTAAAATCAAGCTAATGAAAAAAAAGACAACCTAGGGGCCTCATCAAAACCACATGGGAAAAAGAGTGCCCCGGTCTTCATGGATCCTAGTCCCGGGACCCCCGCGCGTAAGGGTCCGGGTACCCACCGTCGTGCCTGCTCAGGCTATGGCGACGTTTTATCCTCTTAGGCGAATCGGTTATTTATCCTCTTTAATGCGGACCGGACGATTACCCTTTTCAAAGCGAATTGCCCCTGCCATGATCCCGCGCCCGCGGAACGAGTGGCGCGCCCGCGATTTTGCCCCAGGGAGGGGGATCTACGCTCTGGACCGTGGTCGCGGCCTGGCGACCCGCGGTCGCGGCCGGGCTACCCGCGGTCGCGTCCGGGCTACCCACGGTCGCGGCCGGGCTACACGCGGTCGCGGTTTTGATCTTGTGGTCGCTCGGTCCGTCGCCTTTCCTCGATTCGCCCTCGAGCCTTCCCTAGGTCCCATGATGAGCGTTCTTCCATCATGGGGCCCTCACGTGAAAGCCCGGTCTTCTCCCTCATGCTCGTCCCTACTGCCCCAATCATGAATCGAATTAGGGTTTTCGGGAGAGCCATGACCTTCGTCTTCAGGTTCGTCAAAAACCCTCGCGCCGCTCGCTTGAACCGCGGGCGCGGATGCTGGGACCGCGGTCGCGGTGTCTTGGACCGCGGTCGCGGTTTGTCAGACCGCGGTCGCGGTTGCTGCCCCGGCAGTTTCCACGATCGCTGGGGTCCGCCGTTGTGACGATGCTAGCGAGTCGCGAAGTAACCCTAGGTTCGTCAATAGGGTGCTCGCTCCGCACCTCCCTCAAAGCGTGCTTCAGCTTTGCGATTTCTTCTAGGGCTTGGTCCAAGCGAGACCCAGCCTGTTCGCACTCCGATAGCATCACCTCTTCCTCCTGCTCGCTCCTGGTGGAGGATGATGCCTCAACCCTGCCGCTCGGGTTGGCGTAAGTCGTTCGGCCCATCACGTACCGCGAATTAGGGTTTTCGCGATTGGGCTCAGGCTTGCGCCCTCGTGACTCGCGGTCACGGTCTGGCTCTACGATCACGGTCGCGCTTTCAGGCCTACCGCGGATCTTTGGCCCGTATCTGCCTCGACTTCAGCGATGCGCATTACGAAATCCCTTGACCGACTAGACAAAGCCGAATCGGACCATACTTGGCGACGACTCTCAATCCCGTTACCTGACGCGAGTCCCCATAGGTCTGTGCGATGAACAGACGCGCTTGCGAGGGGGACTGAGTCACAGGTAGAGTCGGATCCGGGCAAGGCGCCTCGCACGGATCGCGACGTGGTCCGATCTCCCGAGCGAATATCGGGGTTTGCATGTGTCGGGATTCGCTCCTCCGAGCGATTTTCGGAGTCTGACCGCTCGGGCGTCAATCCGCGGTCGCGGAAGGGTGACCCGCGGTCGCGGGCGACAAGCCGCGGTTGCGGGTGGTGAACCAGCGGTCGCGGGTGGTGAACCCGCGGTCCTGGGTCCGCGTCTGCCAGGAGCGAACTCGGAGTTCGCCGATCGCCCTCCAACCCGTGGGCGCGGGTGGGTATCTCGCGGTCGCGGGCGGCGATCCGCGGTCGCGGGTTGTCAACCCGTGGTCGCGTCTCTGGGGCTGCGGAAAGCGAATCGCGCGATTCGCCTGGCGCGATTGCCCCAGGGTTGTCTCGATCCGGGCTCGTGGACAAGCGATCCATAGCCTCCTCAGATCGGCTCTCGTAGGGTTTACGAAGGTCGAAAACCTGTTCGTTCCCCACGGACGGCGCCAAATGTTAGTACACGAAATATGTCGATGTACAAGTCTCAATTCCTTCTTCAATGACCTTCTTCTCCAAGCCTCCTTCAATGACCTATACCTGCAAAACAATGGACAAAGGGGGCGGGGACCCCCAATCCACCTCCGATGCCTAAGTCAGTAGAGTATTTGCAAGCGTAAACTGTAGAGAGAAAGGCGCAGGGCTAGGGCTGAGACAAGAGATCATCAGCCCCTCTAGAGTCAGGGCGAGCGATTATCAGCCCCTCTAGGGTAGTTTTTTGTATATCGTCCTCCTTTTCTACATGGCCAGGCCATGTATTTATAGTGGAGAGAGAGGGCTAGGGTTTCCTCCTTGAAGCCCAATCAATAATTCTATCTTCTTAAATAAGATAGAATCTTCCAACTATTGGATAACTACCAAGATTTAATAGACCAATAAAGATATTTATTAGATATGCTTACCTGGCTGACGGAAATATTATCCTTATTTACGGCGGTAAATTATCCACCTACAACTTTCAAAAAAACAACATGTGATTTTGCATTGATAATAATGACACTCTTGAACCACGTTCATAAACATAAAACAATTGTATACGTACACTTTCATTAACATAAACAACTTTTTTACTAAGTAGAAAGTTCATTAAAACCATACAAGAATATTCAAGTCCCAACAAGCCCGATCACCCGATGGGCGCCCAGTTTTGTCATTTCATTATGCAACAATACGTACGTACGTACACTTATATGATTGTTTTTACATATGATGCATTTTAATGTTGACGTTAGTTCTTGATCAATGAAAGTGTGAGATTGGTGAAGAAGTTCCTCTCTTTGGCCATGCACTCAGCAAGCGCGAGACCGTAGCGTGCGAAGACTTGATCCATCAAGGGTTCGCCAAAATGGTGCGAGAGGATCGACTCAAACACCGATCTCATGCACTTGACCAGCCCGACCACAACCCCTGCCGCTTCCCAGTCGAGCTCCGACACGTGTAGACGATAAAGCTCAAGTGATCCTTGCTTGTTTACTTCCATCTCCATCTCGGTTGGGGACGGCGTGTAAATTGGAAAGTTAAGCCTATCCAACATTTCTTCGTTTATAAGCCCCTATATATATACACACACGGTGATTCATGAGTCGATCTATAATAAATGTCGTTTTCGTGTTTGGATTTTGATCAACTTATTCGGTCGTCTTAGATTCTCTCGGCAATTATTTAAGAGTGAGAATCCAAGATTGTCCATGAATTCGTTTTATTGATCAAATCTCTTCACTTATTAGCTGAAAAGAACGGCGGTTTTTTAACAAGCTAGTGTAGTCATGGGTCTAGTACGTTCTGGATCTCCGAAATCTAGAACTAGAACTAGAACTGGAATATAATCGGTTCGGTTTTAATTTTTCCTATTCCGGTTCTAACCTATTTAAAAAAAAACGTGACCACGGTTCGAATCTAGTGACTATTTTTTACAAGAGATATATGTGAATCGGCGGTTTCAAACCGAATGTTTCAATTTACGAATTAACCAGGATAAATCACTTGTTCTTTGAAATGGCGAACCCGAAAAGAGTTGGTTCCTTCGGTTGAGTCTCAGTTTTAATTGGTTTAATTCCATGTTAGAAAATCTGTGTGTGTGTTTTGATGGTTCCAAACAGGTTGCTGACAAGAAGTCGCCGACCACCTCGACAACCTGGTTGCCCAGAAATCCGACGCCGAGCGGAGCTCTATAAATGGCAAAGCGCGTAGCAGTTTTAAGGAAAGCGCGGCAGAAGGATTCTGGAGGTTCTTTTAAGGCAAGAAGAAGTTCATACATGCCGAAAATCTTCATGGATTATTCCGAGATATTTTAGAAGATTTTATTGTGTCTTAAGGAGCTGATTAGGAAAGATGTGTAAAGATCGTGTCTAATTCATTCCTTGGACAGAAAGGATGAATTATACCACAATCTCCGTAGTTTATATATTGAGTTCGGTGTTCTGGAGAGTTGGGGTTGAACGAGGAGAGTTAGGAAACTAGGAGAGAACGGCGCAGAACTAAGGGAGAGTATTCTGTAAGGGTTTCTGAGAGTTTCAGATATTGTACTGTGCGAGTGTTGCTAAGGGTAGAAGACAGGTTCGTATGACTCGAGTCTGTGGAAGGGAGGGTACGAGAAGAGTTGTATTGGGTGAGGGTTGAGTACATAGGCAGAGTACTTGCAAGAGGGCGTGGGATTCGCATCTTGGAGTAGGAGAACCTTTGTAAGCCCGAGAAATCAATATAACGAGTCGAAGTGCTCTTCAAGTCCTACCAAGTGAGAAGCTTGGGAGGCAAGTGGTTTTTCCCGAGACAAACTAGTTGGTTTGTGGAGGGTTTCCACTCTAAATACCCGTGTTCGAAACCGGTAACTTAAAGTCTTTCTTGTGTTTGAATTTCCGCTGCACAACCTACAGGTTGTTAACTCTGGTCGACGACATCGTAGGTGTCGACGACCTCTGAAGTACTAACAGATCCTACAATTGGTATCAGAGCCTTGACTCTAGATTTTTCTAGTACTTTGCAGGAAAGATGTCTACCACCAACACCGCTATTAATGACTCCTTCTGGAAACCTCCAATACTCAAGCCCGGAGAGTACGATTGGTGGGTCAAACAAATGCAAACCCACATTTGCTCTTTGGATGGACAACTTTGGAAAGTGATTTTCATTGGTCCTGAGAAGTTCCTGAAAGCTGATGGAAAGGAAAAAGATGTCACGGAGTATGACGACGTAGACTTCAAAAATCTTGAGAAGAATGAGCGTGCCAAGAAGGTTCTCCACCAAGAAGGTCATAGGTTATGACACTGCTAAGGAGATTTGGGATGCTCTCAAACGTCTCCATCAAGGTAATGATGATGTCAAAAAGGATAGAATCATAACCCTTGAGAGAGAATATGAGAATCTATTCCAAGGGAAGAATGAGTCCCTCCACGACTACCACTCCAGATTTCAGTCCGTGGTTAATCAGTTAGAGTTCCTTGGAGAAAAGCTTCCACAATGGAAGCAAACCAACAAACTGATTTCGGGTCTCAACAAGAAGTGTGACGGCATGGCGACTTCTCTCTTGTCCCAAAAGGACACGAAGTCGATGACCGTGGAAGATGTAATTGGTCAACTGACCATGCTTGGAGGTATCCAACAAAGAAGGGAGGACAGGTTTGACTCTGAAAAAGTCAAGAACATTGCTCTGAAAGTCGAAAAGGCTTTCGACATCGCTCAAGGACAGGATGATGAAGAGGTCGACGACGACGACGTTGCCCTTATCTCAAAGGCGATGAAGAGACTTTGGAGTCGCAACAAAGCTCCAGCCAAAACCCCCGAAGCTGCAAGAGACATGAAGGAAGTGATATGCTATCACTGCCAAGACAAAGGGCATTTTGCTAAACAATGTCCAAAGAGGGAGGTTGGCTAGAGCATGATGGCGACTTGGGACATGTCTGATGAAGAAGAAGACAGGTCGCCGACCAAAGAACAATGCTTTATGGCCTTGAGTGATGACTCCTCAAGTGAGGTAAAAGATGCTGAACTTTCTTCTCTTTTAGCTAAGAAGACACGTGAACAACTTTGTGCTATCATTGAAAAACTTGGTCTTCAAGTTTCGGAACTAAGTGAAGAAATTGATGAAAAAGATGAGAAAATTGCCAATTTAATTGATGATAACAAAGTTTGGTCTTCTAAGGCTATAGATCTAGAAAAGAAAAGTGTCTCTAAACCTGTTGATTGCACTAAATGTCCTAACCTTGAGTCTCAGGTTGTTGATTTACAGAAACAGGTTGACGACTTAGAAAAACAAGTGTCTAGTCTTGAAGGAGAAAAACTCATGCTGAAATTGGGAAACGCTAAGTTGTCTAGTGACCTTGAAAATTTGAAGATAGATGATGAGGCTAAGAAACAGAAGTGGAAAGACGAGTTTGTCGTCGACAAGGTCCAAGAAGTCAGGGGAGACTTCGGAAGGAGATTTGTGAAGGTTGTTGAGCGACCTGGTCTCGGTTATGGGAAAAGCCAGAATGAAAAGGGGATCGCTTCCAATTCTCAAACATCCAAAGGAAAATCCCCTATGCATGAGCACAACGCAAGTTGTTCATCGCATATGGCGGACCCTAAGGGTAAAGGGAAGCAAAAGTGGTACCCTAATCAAAAGGTTCGTACCATGTGGGAAAACCAAGTCCAGAACGCTGGCCCCTCGCGGATTGACTTCCAGGCCCGGGTCGACAACAAACCTGTCTACCCAGGATATAGTAAGTATGTAGGGTTGAAATCTCACATCACATGTTGGTGTTGTGGCAAAGGAGGCCATTACCAACATGAGTGTTTCAAAAGGATTAGGGATTCTGAAAATGCTAGGAAGTCGAGGACTGCTAGGAAGAAACCTAATGTCACCAACTCTGTCAAGAACCCTAGGAAGAAACCTAATGTTACCAATTCTATCAAGGACCCAAAACCTGCTAATATTGATGTTTCTGATGATGTTGTGAAATCTGTTGCTCGACCCAGAGGAGTTGTGAAACAACTCTGGGTTCGTAAAAACTAATCTTGTTTGTGCAGGTTAAAGTGAGTGTCGACGACCCCCGGTTCATCGACAGTGCGTGCTCAGCTCATATGACTGGAAAATCTGAAGATTTTGTCTCACTTCAACAACACAAAGGAGGTAGCATTACCTTCGGAAACAATAGCAAAGGTGTGGTTTCTGGTATTGGAAAGGTGAAGATCTCAAGTAAGGTTTCAGTTTCTGATGTTAGCTTGGTCAACAACCTTGGTTTTAATTTATTGAGTGTAGCTCAGTTGTGTGCTAACGGGAAAAATCAAGTTGTCTTTGATCATAAGCAGTGCCAGGTGATTGAAATTAGTACAGGTAGGACGCTTCTGAAGGGATTATGCAAAAACAATGTTTACAAGGTTGATCCCAGCTTCCAATCTGAAGAGAGTTTGTGCTTGAAGTCTGGTACAGAGGTCGCCGACCTCTGGCACAGTCGGTTCTGTCATGCTAGTCCGCAGTTGCTGATCAAATTGCATAGAGAGGAGCTAGTTCGTGGTTTGCCCAAGATTGAGGTCTCTAAATCTGGAATCTCTGATGCTTGTGTGAAGGGTAAGCAAGTAAGGTCCTCCTTTAAGTCCAAGAAGGAGGTAAGTACCTCCAAACCCCTTGAGTTGATTCACATGGACTTGTGTGGACCTATGCGCGTGCAGAGTAGAGGGGGAAACAGATATGTTTATGTTATTGTTGATGACTACTCACGCTATACTTGGACTATCTTCCTTGCCTCTAAAGATTAGGTTTTCGAGGAGTTCGAGACATGGGCAAAAGCTGTTGAGAGGAAGCTTGGTAGTTCTTTGGTGGCTATCCGCTCTGATCATGGCACAGAGTTTGAAAACTCTGAATTTCTGGAATATTGTAAGAAGACTGGAGTCAGCCACAATTTTTCGGCGCCAAGGACCCCACAGCAAAATGGCGTAGTTGAGAGGAAGAATAGAGCACTAGAGGAGATGTCGCGAACCTTGCTTATCTCTAGTGGTCTCCCGAGGAATTTCTGGGGAGAATCTATTCATGCAGCCTGCTATGTGATGAACAGGGCTATGCTGCGTCCACTACTTGGAAACACTCCGTATGAGCTGTTGAGAGGAGTCAAGCCCAATGTCGCCCACCTTCGTGTGTTTGGGTGTAAATGCTATATTCATAACAATGGGAAGGACAGCCTGGGCAAGTTCGACCCAAGAAGTGATGTTGGCACCTTTGTTGGCTACTCTCCAACAAGCAAAGCTTACAAGGTGTACAACAAGAGGACTAAGAAGATTGAAGAAAGTGTTCATGTGGTGTTCGATGAAAGCACCATGGCAGGTTCTCTGGTTCAGGATCGTGATGATGGTGATCTAGGTTACTTTTTATATCTTGAAGATGTCTCTGAAAGGGATAGTGCTGAAAGTCCATCTGGGGTCGCCAACCTTGACAGTGTCGCCGACTCAGATCAGAATGCAGAGGCAGATCAGAATCAGAATCAGAATCAGGATCAGAATGCTGATGATGTGCAGGATCAAGGTATTTTTGAGGCTAGGGAAGCAGATCAAGCAGGTCAAAGTTCAGATCAAGCAGTTCAAAGCTCAGTTCTTGGTAGCTCGTCTCAGGTTCCGCAGGTCGACGACCTGACTCAACTACCTATCAGGAATTATCAGCAGAAGAGTGCTCATCCGGTCACCAACATCATCACTGATTATTCGAAGGGTGTGCAGACAAGGAGGAACTTCATCAGTTTGAGCGCAATAAGGTGTGGCACTTGGTCCCTAGGCCGAAGGGAAGAACAGTTATTGGAACACGTTGGGTGTTCAGGAACAAGCTGGATGATGAAGGGAACGTGGTCAGAAACAAGGCTAGGCTTGTAGTGAAAGGTTACAATCAGCAAGAGGGAATTGACTATGATGAAACTTTTGCCCTCGTAGCTCGTCTTGAGGCAATAAGGTTGTTGATTGCTTATTCTACCTTTCATGGGTTCAAATTGCAGCAAATGGATGTCAAGACCGCATTTCTCAATGGGTACTTGAAGGAAGAAGTCTATGTTGAGCAAACTCCAGGTTTTGAAGATGTCTCCAACCCAGATCATGTTTACAAGCTTAATAAGGCTCTCTATGGGTTGAAGCAGGCTCCTCGCGCATGGTATGATAGGCTATCACAGTTCTTAATCCAGAATGGATATGTTCGAGGAGAGATTGACAAGACCTTATTCTTGTTGAGGAAAGGGAATCACACTCTGGTGGTTCAGGTCTATGTCGACGACATCATCTTTGGCTCAACAGACCCTGAGCTAGTGAAGAGGTTCGCCAACCTCATGTCGGGTGAATTTGAAATGAGCATGGTTGGTGAACTCAAGTTCTTTTTAGGACTTCAGGTCGTGCAGGATGAGGAAGGTACCAAGATCCATCAACAAAAGTACCTCAGGGAGTGCGTGAAGAAATTTGGTCTTAAGAGCTCTCGCTCTTTTGACACTCCCATGTCGACGACCACATCACTGGGAAAAGATGAGAAGGATCCAAAGGTGAATGCAACTTTGTATCGAGGTATGATTGGATCTCTCTTATATCTTACAGCTAGTAGGCCGGACATTGTCTTTGCCGTGTGTCTTTGTGCAAGATTTCAGGCCGATCCAAGAGAATCTCATCTAAAGGCTGTAAAGAGGATCATTCGTTACCTTAAGGGGAGTGACAACTTGTGTCTGTGGTATCCGAGGGTCAGCAACCTCGACCTGGTCGGCTACACTGATGCAGACTTCGCAGGAAACCGTATTGACAGGAAGAGTACATCCGGGATGGCTCAGTTTCTGGGGTCTTGCTTAGTTTCTTGGGGTTCGAAGAAGCAAAATTCAGTCGCTCTATCTACAGCTGAAGCCGAGTATGTCGCATCCGCTGCATGTTGTTCACAACTTCTCTGGATCAAACAACAACTCAGTGACTATGGAGTTAAGTGTGGGTCTGTCCCCATACTATGTGACAACACAAGTGCCATAGATATCTCCAAGAACCCGGTGCAACATTCAAAGACAAAGCATATTGAGATAAGGCACCATTTTCTTCGGGATTGTGTGGAGAAAAGAATGGTCTCCAGGGAGTTTTGCAGGACGGATGAACAAAGGGCGGACATTTTCACCAAAGCTTTAAATCGGGAACCCTTTGAACGACTTCGCATGGAGCTAGGTATGATCTCTCTTGATTAACTTGTTACCTTACATGCTACCCCTCGATGACTGGTTGAAATCAGATTGTTTATCATGAGAATAACATGCTTATGTGTTGTAAGTCTAATAGGGTATTCATGCGTTGATTGATGATTCACTTTGCTTGTGTGTGCATGTCGACGACCTCTTGCTTGTTGTGATTATGCTTGCAATTATATTGAACTTTTTCTTTGAGCCCAAAAGAATCAACCTGATGACCCTTGAACCCTCATTACAAGCCCAAATGATGGTTGATTCTATAGCTGTCCCCGACCTATCATGCTTGAGAGTCTCTATGAGCCCATATTGTTTGTTTGTGTTCTTGTAAACTGAGACTTATCAACATGATCGACAAATTCCACAAATATTATTTTTATGCTTGGGTTGCTTTGACACCACCCGGTGTGACCCAACCCCCAAGCTACTTCAGGTGGTAATTGTCATAGTGCATTCAGTCTGATGATTATGTTCAGAAGTGTGAGAACAGGTACAGGTCGACGACTTCTCAGGTGTGTCAGTTGAGGTCGACGACTTAGCAGGTTATCTCAGGGCTATGCTCAGAAGAGGTGAAGTGTTGAGAAGAAATGGAGAAAGCTGTTGTGAAGTCAACGACATCGCTGTTGTCGCCGACTTTTCAGTGCGAAAGCTTGCCTTATTGAAAGAGGGTGAAGTCCAAAAAAAAAAAAAAAATTTCTGGACTCGTTTGAAGAAGCTGAAAGAAAAAAAAATGAAGGGCAAGTAGGGAAGCTGAGAGTGAATTTGCTAAGGTTGGAGGTTCTGGAGCAGAGTTGGCAACTTTGAATGCTAAGTTGGATGAATTGGAGAATCGGAATCTTGAGTTAGCTAAGGGAATAGCTCAGATGCTCAAGAGGATGGTAGAGGTCAGTGAAGATGTTGACGACATCGAGGAAATACTGAAAGATATGAACTAGTCGTCGACTAGTGCACCTTTGACTTTACCACTATCCTGCTTTCTATCCCTACCGCATTATTCCTTTCACTAAAACTTTTCTTAAGTTCGATACGGTTGTAAGATATTAATACTCTTGCTGTGTGTGTTCTGTTTGACATTGCCATGCTTGCATGGTCGCTGACTTGGTCTCTGCATGCTTTTGCCTATATTAGCTAATATGTTTGCCTTGCTTATTTCTCCATAATATATGATCTTTTTGATGATGCCAAAAGGGGGAAATGGCTGAGGATTGCATGCTTAATTTAAGGGGATATGCTGAATTCCAAGTGAATGTTGAACTTAGGGGGAACTTTTGAAAAGTTAAGGGGGAAATTGTTTGAGATGATTTCTTGATGCTCTGATATGATGCTCTGATGCAATAGATTGCCTTTTGAGATGTTTGGACAGATTGCAGAAGACCCCTTCCAGTGCAGAAAATAGATCGGTGTTTGTCACCATCAAAAAGGGGGAATTTGTTAGAAAATCTGTGTGTGTGTTTTGATGGTTCCAAACAGGTTGCTGACAAGAAGTCGCCGACATCAAAAAGATAAAGTCAGAAGTCGCCGACCACCTCGACAACCTGGTTGCCCAGAAATCCGACGCCGAGCGGAACTCTATAAATGGCAAAGCGCGTAGCAGTTTTAAGGAAAGCGCGGCAGAAGGATTCTGGAGGTTCTTTTAAGGCAAGAAGAAGTTCATACATGCCGAAAATCTTCATGGATTATTCCGAGATATTTTAGAAGATTTTATTCTGTCTTAAGGAGCTGATTAGGAAAGATGTGTAAAGATCGTGTCTAATTCATTCCTTGGACAGAAAGGATGAATTATACCACAATCTCCGTAGTTTATATATTGAGTTCGGTGTTCTGGAGAGTTGGGGTTGAACGAGGAGAGTTAGGAAACTAGGAGAGAATGGCGCAGAACTAAGGGAGAGTATTCTGTAAGGTTTTCTGAGAGTTTCCGATATTGTACTGTGCGAGTGTTGCTAAGGGTAGAAGACAGGTTCGTGTGACTCGAGTCTGTGGAAGGGAGGGTACGAGAAGAGTTGTATTGGGTGAGGGTTGAGTACATAGGCAGAGTACTTGCAAGAGGGCGTGGGATTCGCATCTTGGAGTAGGAGAACCTTTGTAAGCCCGAGAAATCAATATGACGAGTCGAACTGCTCTTCAAGTCCTACCAAGTGAGAAGCTTGGGAGGCAAGTGGTTTTTCCCGAGACAAACTAGTTGGTTTGTGGAGGGTTTCCACTCTAAATACCTGTGTTCGAAACCGGTAACTTAAAGTCTTTCTTGTGTTTGAATTTCCGCTGCAGAACCTACAGGTTGTTAACTCTGGTCGACGACATCGTAGGTGTCGACGACCTCTGAAGTACTAACAGATCCTACATTCCAATATATTCGAACCGAACCACACCGCACCCATGACCAAGCTAAGCTAGTGTTAAAATGAGAAATATCCTAAAAAGTTGAATTAGTTTAATTGTCTTAAAATTTGTGCTTAAACGTAGAATGACAATTTTTTTTTAATCAGAAATATTAATATTTCTCCACACCCATGACCAAGCTATCACCTTTATATACCTCTCTCCTCTCCTTTTACTACATTACCCTCACTAAAAGTTTCAAATTACTATCTTTTAATCCCCCTCTCTTTTATTTTTAGCTTATTACCCTTATCAAACTTTACAAATTATTAGTTTTTTCATCACTTTCTCGCTCAAATATAAGGGGCCGGGAAAGCTCACTATGGGAATGAAGGAATACTAAGATTGCAAATGATGAATAATTAGATATATGTACCTCGGTGACCATTTGACGGAGCACTAGAGCAAGCGGTTCGTAGACGTAGCCACTCCCTTTTATAGAAGGATCATCTCTTCTTCCGAGAAGAGTGAAAACCATGCACCCACCTTTAACCAACTCCTCCGATCGATAATTTAAGAAGCGTGAAAAATCACTTTGGAATTGTTGGTAGTACGCCTCTTTCACACTTGTTGGGCTCTCACTTGTCAAGAATATATTGCCCTTGTGGCTTCTCTCTAATCCCTTTGGGACCTATGTGTATGTACATATGTTATGATTCATGTATGTAAGTATGTGATAAAGTTCGGTGAGCTAATAAGTTGAGAATCATGTGGTAGATAATGCACGTAATAGTAGGTGGAGTAGCTCATTGATTTATATAAAGCTATTTTCATTCTAATTTTCAATATGGGACCATATGCACACCTCGGAGAGCCAATGAAGACTATAAGAAGAGTGCACAAAGTGGAGGCTCTGGGGTTGAAAGAGTCGATGAAAGAAGGAGCCGGGGACGGCATGGAAAAGGCAATCGCCAAGCTTGCTCTCCTCTAACTCCTGCTTAAGTTGTTTTGCGAAGATCGGCAAACTCTTAAATAGGGTGTTGAAGTCGTTTGTAGGAAGGTCATTCAACATAGCTTGGATGCTTAGAGGCCCGTCCACTTTCCCTCGGACCTTGCATATAGCCCTCAAAAGTTCCGCGATTTCCATAAATGTATTTGCCCCGGAGGAGCATCCCAAGTCTGCGATGGTAACCCATTTCGTCGTCGGGAAGAGCTTGTGCATTTTGTCGATCGCCTCCTCTCTTATAAATTTTGTCATTTCTATTGCTTTTTTCTACAATGCAATGTACATTAGTTATTACAAATCATTGTACATATATGTACAATTATGTTGTTTTACATGCGACTAAAAGATCATTTTATAGAATTCGGCCGAGAGTGCTATGTTCAAACTATCGACAAAATAGGTCCTTTTACGTTTTTTTTTCATTAGGCCCCTGTAATTTAAAATGTTCTATTGAATACTTAAACTTCACTTAAATTTGTTTTATTAAACACTAAATGTTAACAATGCACAATTCATGTGAGATTCACTTGCCGTTTGAACTATTGAAATACTTCTACAATGATGGTTTGGAATTTGGTTTAATTAAACTTTTCAAATCAATAAAAAATAAGATAAATCTCCTCATTAGACTATAACTAGTGGCAGTACCCGTGCCTTCAAGGCACGGCTTTTTTGTATATATAAATTATAGTAATTTTTTGGTTTTTATTTTGAAATTTAGTATATATATATTTTTTCGTCTATAGGTCATTACTCATTAGTTTTTAGTCACTCGTTTACCCAAACAATGGTCATTATTTGTAATAATCCATATCTAGTGTTTATGAGTATTTATATTCTTGGATATCTAGTTATAAAGTAAGTTATAACTACACACCGAATGTTTTTAGTTGAATGTCAATTCTTGGATGTAATTTATTATCATAATAAACCCTTTGTTCAACAATATTACCAATTCCCGATATGTAGCCAATAACATCTGCACATATAAATTCAATATATAAGACTATATATAAAAATATGAAAAATATTAAATTAAGTAAAGTCGAATGTACTCACCAACTAAATAAATATCCTTTATTGCTCCACGTTTGATTTCTTCAAACTCAATTAAGTCAAATCCATTGGGAAAGATGGGAAGTTGCTCCATTGTTATGATATTTGTGTTATACAAAAAAAAACAAATCTTGTGATCATGATGACAATGACGATTCTCTCCGGTATAGTTATTCAATCCAAATTTAGATATATGGTCTCATTTTTTTTCTACCACGTTTTCAAATTTTGCAAATAAGGATTTTTTCATGAAAGCAACACATTTGTTACCCTGTAGAAAAAAAAATACTTATGAAAAGGACAAAGAAAATTATATTAACATTAACAAAAGTATATTAATATTAACAAAAAAAATTGTAACGTACCTTTTCATCTACTAAGACCATCTCTTTAGCAATGAGTTCTCCTTTACGAAACACATCCCAAATTTTAATAACACACTTGGATATTGTAGTTCATATTGTTTTTTGGTGTGAGTTCACTAAGAAAGTTGTGATTATTATTCATCATTGACCTGAAACATAAACAATACCGAAATCGACATACAAACAATTAAAAACACAAACAATTTTAGTATATTACATGATCAAATAAAAAACATAAATTATAAAAAATATAGACATAGAGAACAATTTGTATAAGCTACGTACCTACGTAACAATTTGTGCCTTTGTACCGAAATCAAGAATTGATCAATACCGAAATCAAGAATGGATCAATTTAGTAACAATTTGCTACGTATGTTTCTAATAACCCATACGTATGTTTCTAATACCGAAATCAAGATTGGGTGCTACGTATGTTTCTTGATATGTTTATATAACCCATACGGTACATTAGATGGACTAGGTAGGTTAGATAGATTTTTTTTTAGATAAGATTATTCTATACTATATGGTATATTAGATATGTTTTATTAAAGATGGGTGGCGCGGTCCAATGAGAAAGTGCCACATGTCGGGCTAAATATTAAATCTAACATCCGCTTTAGTATATAGTTATGATAAAAAAAAAATCAAAAAACTCTTTCGCCTTCTAGTATATACTCCCTCCATCCATAAATATAAGGGACATTTGCCGTTTTGGGCAAATTTTAAAAAAAGGTTGAAAAGTGGGTAATCTAGCTAGAATGTTTAGTAAGGATAATATGGTAAAATGAGAGAACAGAGAAATAAAAAAAGTGTAATTCAAATGATTTGGTAAGGGTAATATAGTAAGAGGAGATGAGAGAGAGATAAAAAAAAGTGTAATTTGAATGATTTGGGGAGGGTAATATAGTAAAATGAGAGAAGAGATGCATGGATAAAAAAGGTGAATTTGATTAGTGAACATAATGTGGTAAATTTGTTCTTCCAAAAATGAAAATTTTGAAAATGTCCTTTATATTTTGGAACGCCCAAAACTGAAAATGTCCCTTATATTTAGGGACGGAAAGAGTAGTAATCTTCAAGGAAAGACGCAGGAAAACACCCTTTGACATTGTAGATAGTAAGTACAACACAAGACCTTTCATCTCCATCTCAAACCGTCACCGCCAATCACAAACCGCCACGCCCATCAGGCCATCACCATCGCAAACCGCTACCGCCAATGGCCATCACCGTATCCGGTTGAGATTCGCCTCGATTTAGCTGTTGCCGGAAACTCACAGTCGTTCCTCCACCAATGTCGGTAACCAACATATATGTCGATGGTGGTGACGATATCATGTTTGATTGTAACAAAGAGACCGGGGACTTTAATGGCGATTTTGAAATCAAGGCGATTTATATAGGGAAAATAAGGAGCTTTGACAAATTTTATGACGAGGAATTCATATCTAGTCTCACTTTGAGGATTGAATTAAGAGATGGAGAGTATTTAGAGAATTAAGGCTCAAACATTAGGGGGGAATCTACAAGGAAAAAGAACGAGGTTGAAGAAGAAGAAAAAAATGATTTTAGCTGTAATTTTATATAAAAGAAGATAAGGATAAAGGAGTAATTATTATATTATTCTAAATTATAATCGTAATTAATTTCATACGTAATATCTACATGGCTTTTATTTGAATAAATTTTTTTCCACCTAAACGCGTGTGTAAACTACCCATGACTACTGTTGATAGAACAAAATTGTACAGTTGAGGCGCTCAGTAGAATAATTAAAAGTATAGGGGGTCTGATTGAAATTTTCTTACATAGACTTGGTATGTATTTTGCCTCAGACTATCTCAAAACTTTTATAACATTTATATAAAAAAGTTGGTGCACTATCAATTATACATTGTAGAGATTGGTTACCTGAAGTAGGGAATTTTGAGCATAACTTGTTTCGCCAACACCTCCATTCATATGCAACACCTGAACTGTTTGCATTTTCCTCTCTTGGTTTGTATGTGTTCAATCTTAAAAAGATGGATGTGATCATGTGAGTGTGAGCTCTAGCGGACCTCTCAATATATAGGAGTTGTTTTTTCGAAGTTTGAGAGCGGTGCTAGGATTTCAGGGAACAAGAATATCTCGCCAATCATGTGTTCTAAGTTGCTTTCCTTCTTCAGGTCAGCACGCATTACTTCAATTCGGCACACATTACTATATACAGTATAAAGAAGATGCGAGATTGGAAAAGAAAGGGATATCCACCATCAACTTTTTAAATGTATAAAGATTATGTTTTGCATTATTAATTGACAAATTGTTGATTGTCATTCTTGACTCGTTCAACTGACTCTATTCTGTACATAACCTATAACTTGTAACAACTTGAATATTTATTTATAACTTGTAACAACTTGAACATATATTGAACTAGTGACACGGGGCAAAAATTTTCATATTAATATGAGAAAGATAATGTATCATTGGTTTAACAAAATTCGTATTGATATGTTTGTGATGAACCGACGATACATAATATAAAACTTAAGATTAAGGAAATGAAAACAAAAAAAAAGGTATTTGTAATAGTATTAGTAAGGAGATTCAAACCCATGACCAATTGATTAGTAGGAAACACTCTCACCACTATGCTAACATGTTTTTAAGATTTGTTTTTACCAATAATAATTATTTAAGGATTTTGTGAGCATAGTTAATGAGGGCATTAAATGGTGGCAAAACCCAATCTTATATGTTTTTACCAATAGTAATTATATAGAGATTTTGTGAGCATAGTTAATGAGGGCATTAAATGGTGGCAAACTTCAATCTTATATGTATATAAGATAAGATGTGAGCACGTAATGACTCAGACCGTAACTGACCGAATCGATTTTTTTGAGAGGGGACTGACTTAGAACGATATATTGATATACCTTGAACAAATAATTCTAACTAAAAAGATAGTGAATATATATATATATATATATATATATATAAAATAAGGGAAATTCCTCTTAGTACCCCCGAGGTTTTGACTTTTCCTTTTGGTGTCTCACGAACTTTTTTTTTCCTTTTGGTACCCCCGATGTTTACAAATAGTTCTCACCGTAACAAAAAGTTAATATTTACCACTTTTCTATCCAAAAAATTCTGATTTCTGTTAAAAAAAAAAACTAAACTAAAATCTAATTTGTTTTGTCAAGTTTAACCCATTTAATCTACTAATTTATCTAACCCATTTAAATAAAGATAATACCATCATGAAAATATACCAGCTGCTGAGAATAGTCATGCTATTTGTAGTTCAAGTGTGGATCTTTAGTTGCAAAAATTCTTATCTGATAAGTGCCAAACAGATACTGTATAGTAAGTATTAAATCATGAGCATGCTCAAATATATATGCAAGTGATGCAGCATTTGGAAACTGGTATTGTTGGCCAAGGAGGGCCTGGACTCCTGGAGTTTCGTTGATCTCGTATTCAGAGAGAAGGGTCCATGAGCAAACGTTGCACTTTCCAGTTTGAGGCCATTGCTGGCAATATGTCTTCTTTTAGAAGCTTCTGCTTCTTCATTCCCTGCAAACAACACAAAGGAAGCTCATCATGAAAGTGACACCTGTACAAATGTGGGTTCAGGCCAGGCTTCTGACTCTGGGCTTAGAAATTTCGTTTTTTTTTGGATTATATTTTTATTTTATTTTCATTTAGTAGATTAAATGGGTTAGATAAATTAGATTTTAGTTTAGTTTTTTTTTTAACAGAAAACATAATTTTTTTGATGGAAAAGTGGTAAATATTAACTTGTGGTTATGGTGAGAACTATTTGTAAACCTCGAGGGTACCAAAAGGAAAAAAAAAAGTTTGTGGGACACCAAAAGGAAAAGTCGAAACCTCAGGGTTATCAAGAGGAATTTCCCATAAAATAAATTATATTAGTAAGGTCCATATACTTTGAGACTCAATTTGAAATGTTATCATTTGTTAATCAATCAGATTTTTACCGCTAAAAAGTTCAATTTGTCCTTAAAAGCCCAAAAACTATTAAAAAATTCAAATTCTCTATTTCACTCGATTCTTTATCGCCTCCAAAATGTCAGATCTCCAACTATCAGCCTTTGTAACAACATGCTCTATGTCAACCCCCTCCAATTTGCAATCTTCTTCATCTGGCATCCACCTTATGTCATGATACAACTCTCAGTGAATTCCCGTTCCTCCAACCGTCGTCAATGGGGGCGACAGCCCCACTCGCACTGCTCTCCCTCCGCTAGTGGTCCAAACTTGAAAATTCTAATTAAATTATACCAATTGCACCTAACTTTTGTGGCCACTTAACATCTTCCTTCAAACAAAAGACCAGCCATGGTCCATGGACTAGCTCAATCATATCCTTTAATTTTTCTTGCTCTATATTAAAGTATTAAATTGTGTAACTTTTACAAAAAATAAAATAAAAATTAACAATTCATTGTGAGAGAAATTGTTCTTGGAAAAATAATAAATAGGAACAACATTAATTAATTTACAAAAATCCGATTTAATCCAAATTGGTTCACAATTTACACATACAGTAGGGAGTGTAGTGGAAGAATTTTGTGAAGGCAAAGAGCCCACGTGGCTAAGTTAGACCATGTGAGCATTAGCTCAACATCACCCAAGTCAACTACTGTATATTCCACCTGTCAAAGGGAGAATTTGTCATGTGGGTGACGTGGAATCCTAGGCCCTTTGAATGCCGACGCGTATAAGACCATTTGCAACCATATAGGCGGCTTAAACAGTTGACTAGGCGGCATAAACGGTTGCCTAGGCGGCCTAGACGGACACGTAGGCACCGTCCAGGCCGGTTAAAAGGCTAGGCGGAGGGAGACCGCTTCACACCTAGACAGGACCTAGGCGGAGCCTAGAAGGAATTTTTAGAACACTAGTCATGATAGACCATATATGGACCGATCTAGCGACTTTTGCGGAACATGAAGGCGGAAGCCTCTCCAATCGGGAAAGTCGCGTCCCAGCTTGACCTGTATGCCTTCTTATTTTCGTATCCCGGGTAGCGTCACCTATAAAACTTCACTTCCCTCGACAGCGCTATAGCTCAGCTTCCTGGGCCAATTCAATTATATTCCACGTGTTGAAGGGATGAGTTGTCTTGTGGGTGACGTGGACTTCCCCGTTCTCCGCCGGCATGTACCTTGTCGTTGCAAAGAACCCATGCACAACCGGCCTTTTGGTGTAATCTAAGCAACAAATGATATCAGTGAAGTTTTTTGGTATATATGTACGTTGTGAGGACGATATTAAGGATGCCAGTCTCTAATTAATATCCAACTAATAATGGAAGTCCCTAGTTTTGATAATGACAAACTTAATGGTAAATAATGTTTGTCTAAGTGCTTATCTCAGGTAAGTCCTAGGGACGCCCATGAGTGAAAAGGACAACAAGTGAACGAGAGTCCCTAAGCAATAGGGACGCACTCCATCAGAATATCAAAAGCTGAACAAAAGAATGGAGTCCCTGCGAGATAGAACTGCGTCCTCATCGAGAAGGGACGCGCAGCTAAATTGTGTAAAAGTTCAAATTCAAACTAAGGCCGCCCAACATGATTACATCATAATCGGCCGTAGTCCTCAGAAAGAAGCTTCCTATGTCTGGGCACGTGCAAATACTTCCAAAGAAGTCATTTTCCAGAAGATGGTCCCTTGACCACGCGGAAGCTTCCCATGCGATAATAGAGTTGACTTCCTCAAGATGCAAATCGCACCGTTGAAGGAATTGACGATAGATCTTGTAGTAAACTCAGAGGACGCTACAGGACAAAAGTCACTACCGCTTTAAATACCCCTCAAGGGTTATGCATAGCGGTGTGGACTTTGAAGGTTTTCACTCGAGCTCACTCCCGAAGCATTCAAGTTCAAGAACGAAGATCAAGAAGATCAAGTGAGCTTGAATCGAGAGAAGAAGAAGTCCAACC
This sequence comes from Polygonum maritimum, assembly GCA_963924305.1. Lineage (NCBI taxonomy): Eukaryota > Viridiplantae > Streptophyta > Magnoliopsida > Caryophyllales > Polygonaceae > Polygonum > Polygonum maritimum. Next base: position 36,903,297 of record OZ002732.1, on the reverse strand, counting down.
ACATCAAATCCAAAACAAATCACAAAGAGTTAGAAAACATAGTTTGTCTCTCACGAAGTATTGTGAGCGACGTGAGTGTTTAGCTACCTTATAGGAACGAGTGTTAGGTTACGTGTTAGGCTAAAAGGAGAAGTTACTAGTGAGACTAAGGACGCACACTTAGCTCAGAGAATTGTAACTGCTCACCTGTACTTTGTAAGGACTCACTCTAAATAAGATAAGAACGGCTATTCAAAAATCCTCCTCGGAGGTAGAGGTTTACCCATAAGATCGACTAGTTGGTCTTAGTGGGGTTCCTCTATAAATCCTTGAGTCCTTTATCTTGTTTGTTTTACCGCTTAAGTCTTTATTTCCGCTGCACTTAAGGACGCCCTTAACTCTGTTAAGGACGTCCATTCTAAGACTTACGATCCAACATACGTACTATTTGTAGGTTGTTCATGCTATAAAACTTTAGGGAAAAATGGTACATACTTGATATACCATTTGCTACTCTCATTGATCGGGAAATAGATACCACCACCTGCATGAGGAAAATTGTAGACGATCCTATTAAAGAGTCGAGAAAGAAGCTGAGGATGGTTGTTCATGGAATGAACATCTACTTGCACGGTGAATCCCCTCGATCTACCAAATTGTCCAAGTTTTCCTCCCTTTTGAGTATTTTTCTATTACCGTGTGTACAACCATACTTTCATTAGTAAAGACTTAAGCAAAGACTAACTATAACTTCAAAATACATGAAAAGGAGCTAGAAATGAGTGAGAAACTTTGGGTACCTCTAGAGTGAAGAGATGTAGCTGTAAGGTTAAGAGCGGCGGCTATGGCGCGAAAAGCAGTAGCCAAGCACGTTGAGAACGAGAAGTCACCTTCTCAAACAAGTAAGATCTTATGGTGGTTGTTGTAATGCCCTCTACTCCGGATCTCGTCTACTTGTGCTACCGTTTTGAGACCATTATTAGATTTGACATGGATTAGAGGAAATCTATCTTAATTAGCCTGGTCAATCGGGCCTGTTCGGTCAAATTCAGGGTTTTGTTGAGTACGGATTAAATTCAATCGTATTACACTTAAGAGGGATCGTCTCATGCACTCACGCAAGGCCATTTTATGGGTTCAAGTTGGATTAACGGGTAAAAACAATTGACTTTCTTTTATTATTTATCCTCGATTCAGGGAACTTAGGAGCCTGGAACTTAATTTGATGAACATATATCTTGTGTTATAATGAAGTTACCGTGACTAATTTAATGAGTATGTTTAAACTCATGAACTTAAGTAGGGCTTTCGATTGATGAACTTAAGAATGTGATCTTGTACTACGTATTAATAATAGTGGCACTCTTGGACCAAGAACATAAATATAAACAATTTTGTACACTTTCATAAACATAACCAACTTTTTACTGTTTAAATGGAAAGTTCATACAAACCATAAGAGATTCAATTCGATCACAACAAGCCATAAGTTCATAAACAACTTTATATGATCGTTTTTATGCATGATTGATGCATTATAATGTTGACGTTAGTTCTTGATCAATGAAAGAGTGAGATTGGTGAAGAAGTTCCTCTCTTTGGCCATGCAATCAGCAAGCGCAAGACCGTAGCGTGCGAAGACTTGATCCATCAAGGGTTCGCCAAAATGGTGCGAGAGCATCGACTCGAGCACCGATCTCATGCACTTGACCAGCCCAACCGCGCCTCCTGCCTCTTCCCAGTCGACCTTCGACACCTGTAGACCGTTGAGCTCAAATGATCCTTGCTTGTTTATTAGCATCTCCATCTCGGTTGGCGACGGCGTGTACATTGGAATGTTAAGCCTATCCAACATTTCTTCGATTATAAGCCCCTACATGTGTACCCACTTATATACAATGATTCATCAATCGATCTAAACTAGATGTCGTTTTCGTATATAGATTTTGATCAACTTAATCGGCTGTCTTAGATTCTCGTGGCAATCAGTTAAGAGCGAGTTATGAGAATCCAAACCCGCTAAGTTCGAGCCGAACCGGATCCATGTCTAAACTAGTGTTAAGATTGGAATACAAGTCTATAATAAGATTGCAAATGATGAATAATTAGATATATGTACCTCGGTGACCATTTGACGGAGCACCAGAGCAAGCGGCTCGTAGACGTAGCCACTCCCTTTTATAGAAGGATCATCGCTTCTTCCGAGAAGAGTGAAAACCATGCACCCACCTTTAACCAACTCCTCCCATCGATAGTTTAAGAAGCGTGAAAAGTCAGTTTGGAATTGTTGGTAGTACGCATCTTTGACACTAGTCGGGCTCTCACTTGTCAAGAATATATTGCCCTTGTGGCTTCTCTCTAATCCCTTTGGGACCTATATAGATACGTACACGTTAGTATGTGATAAAGTTTGCTAAGCTAATGAATCATGTGGTAGATGATGCACTTGGTAGAAGGTAGAGTAGTTCATTGATTAAGTTATATAGTAAGCTATTTAATTTCATTCTAATTTTCAATATGGGACCATATGCACACACCTCAGAGAGCCAATGAAGACTGTAAGAAGAGTGCACAAAGTGGAGGCTCTGGGGCTGAAAAAGACGATCAAAGAAGGAGCCAGGGACGGCATGGAAAAGGCAATCGCCAAGCCTGCTCTCTCCGATCTCCTTCTTAAGTTGTTTCGTGAAGCTCGGTAAACCCTTAAATAGGGTGTTGAAGTCGTTTGTAGGAAGGTCATTCAACATCACTTGGATGCTTACAGGCTCGTCCACCTCCGCTCGGGCCGTACATATAGCCCTCACGAGTTCCGCGATTGCCATGAATGTATTCGGCGCGGAGGAGCATCCTAAGTCGGCGAGGGTAAGCCATTTCGTCGTCGGAAAGAGCTTGTGCAATTTTATGATCGCCTCCTCTCTTATGGGTTTTGTCATTTCTATTGCCCTTTTCTACAATGCAATGTACATTATTTATTACAAATCATATGTACATATATATGTACAATTATGTTGTTTTACATGCGATGTGAAGATCGTGTTAGAGTTCGGCCAAGAGTGTTAAGTTCAAACTATCTCAATTATTTTGTAGAAACGGTTTTTCTATTATGTGTCCTAAGGACACATTATATGCATACTAAACAATGAAATAGTGAACCCATCACAAAAAAATAATTTAAAGTCTCAAATTTTAAGATTTATCAAAATTGCCTAATATTGATATCTTATAGCGTGTCCTTAGGGCACATAATAGGAAAATCCTTCTACAAATTGGTACCTGAAGTAGGGAATTTTGAGCATAGCTTGTTTCCCCAACACCTCCATTCATATGCAACACCTGAAGTATTTGCATTTTCCTCTCTTGATGTGTATGTGTTCAATGAATTAAGATGGATGTGATGGGTGTGAGCTCTAGCGGACCTCTATATAGGGATTGTTTTCTGTAAGTTTGAGAGTGGTGCTCTGATTTTGGGCAAATAATCAATCCTAGCTAGTATACGTTGTTAAAGTCGGTGAGTCATATTTGATGTGGGGGTTCTAATACGGACCAATTCGGATCCGTACCAAGTGAATCGATCAGGATAGGGATAAGAGGCAACACGAGGCCTCGGGATAAAGGTAGAGATAGGGTTAGAGAGAGTTTAGGGATAAAGAGATTTGTTTATTGATTGAATGATCTGAAATACAACAGGATTACAAAATATATATAGTAAATGATAAAACCCTAATAGCTAGTGCTAAACCTAAGGCCCAACAAGCGACCCACTAAATAACCTAAAACCAATAATAATAATTAAAACTAATATTAGTAACGTATCAACTACTCGCCCGATCAGAATGGACTCGTCCCGAGGCGAAAATCAAGAGAAGACCCGTATATTTTACGCACCGAACACAACATCCACCAGGATCAAAAATGACCAAATTATCAAATACCCAACAACTAGCCCTAAGATCAGCTTGCGCAATAGCATATGGTGGCTCCTTAAGTTCAAGAAATTGAACCAACAGTCGACCTTTGCAATCGGGACGTGTTTGCCCAAATTCATCCGTACTCACGTCCACACCGTGGCAAAATGCATCTGGTGGCTTCCAAATAGCTATGTGTAATGTTTGCCAAGGACTTTCAGGCTGTGGCAGTAGCATCTTTCCACTAAGGATCCACGTAGACTCCACCACATCAAATAACTCATGAGTATAAACAAGTTCATCAAAAGCTCGAGCTAATCGAAATCCCTTTACTGCAGCTGCACACACCACACTAACAACCTTATCAAACACTGCAAAACTTTGAGCTGACAGTTGAGAAGAATTCCGCTCAACACCTAGTTCAATTCCAGGATCGAAAACAGCCATGAATCCTTGCATTTTCTGGCTGAATCCTCCAGGAGACATTTTATCAAACAGTTCATATGCACTAAAAATTCTCAAAGGACCCATTGAAAATGTTCTAACATCCGCCAATCCTTTCAAACTTGCTCCAAAACAATCATGTTCAGACGCAATCGTATCAACACTTGGTTGAGCATGCAGATCAGTTTGCAGGCTTACACGATCAACATACCCATAGTTCTTGCAATTCATTATCTCACCACTTCCCGGGTCAAAAACCCAATTACTTTGACCCTTAAGTTGATGATCGTGGTGCTTATTCTCAGGTTTCATGGGGCCATCAACTAGAATTTTCCTTTTGTTCTCATGACAGTAAAGTGAGCATTGAAAAGAAACGATCACTAACCCGATCCATTCGAAGAGAATTTCAGGTTTGCGGGTGGAGAATGAGCAATGTTGATTGCTTCCTCCAAAGTTTTAAATTTCATGACGCCAATCACAGGAGCCAACAATTCTGCCTTTACAGCATCTCTATCGGGAGTGATCTCAACAATTGTGGGAGGCACCAAATTTCCTTCGGACTCAACAATTGATACGGACTCAACAACTGAACCGCCAGTAAGAGTTTTCCCACCCTCGCAAGAATCAAGGACCGAGTCATCCTCCTCCTGGTCCTGGATATGTGTAACCGATTCTACCGGTTGCTCCGACTGAACGACACTTTGTACTTCGGCCATCTGAAAACAGTCACCGTCTTCGTATGGATCCAAGTCGTCGATCAGGTCTGCATCTTCGATCAGTGTGTCAATCTCGCTTGATACGATGCTGATTCGGTCATCAAAGAACAACTCCAATCGACAACATCCATCATGGATGTTTCGTCCATTGAAGCGAATGAACGCTTCGAGGGCTGAATCAGGATGTTGAAAACGGATTCGGAATTGGTCATCGAGCGGTATTATGTCTACGATAGTGCCAGCGATTGAAAATACTTGCTCCAAAACTTCACCATCAACCCGATAGAATTGGGTAAAGATCTTGACATACAGAAAAGTTTGGAGGAGTTCACGAAGGTTCTGGAGTCCTTGGAGTTCCTCGTTGCTCATGGTGATGAAGAGTTCTCTGGATGAAAGCACCAATTGATACGGACCAATTCGGATCCGTACCAAGGGAATCGATCAGGATAGGGATAAGACGCAACACGAGGCCTTAAGGTAGAGATAGAGTTAGAGAGAGTTTAGGGATAAAGAGATTTGTTTATTGATTGAATGATCTGAAATAACAGGATTACAAAATATATATACTAAATGATAAAACCCTAATAGCTAGTGCTAAACCTAAGGCCCAACAAGCGACCCACTAAATAACATAAAACCAATAATAATAATTAAAACTAATATTAATAACGTATCAGGTTCACACGTCGATATGTGAGTTGCGCTTGATGTTTCATGCTTTAAGGCCGGTCAGCCCAATAGACCAGGAAGTTGGGACATGGGGGGTTCGCACGTCGGTTCATGCACATATACGTGGTAGGCCCAACTCATAAGTCGATGGGGGTCCACCGTAAAACCAATTGCTAATATGAAGTGTAGTTCATGTACTTATACGAAGGATAGTTTCTCTTTTAATTTCCAATGTTGGAAGTTTCTCATCCACCTAAGTCTTGCGAAACATGTATTTTAAGTTTTGAAACAAAGAGGGAAAACACTAGGCTTCCTAATTAGGGTAGGACCAGCCTAAATCATCCGCCCGGATGATCTGTAAGAAGTCTCTAGCTTCACGAATTCTTCTTTCACCTAGTCCAAGAGTTGTTCTCAAACATTCCTCCCAGAACTGCGGTTCGCACTTCGTCATCATGCATGCCATCAAGAGGGAAACATGTATTCTAAGTTGCTTTCCTTCTTCCCACTTTTACAAGCTAATTAGTGTCGATTAATCTATATGGATTTTCTAGTGCAATTTTTGTTTGATAGGAGTACAATGTATGATGTATCACACTTAACCGATACATCGAGAAGCACATAAACCAACTACAATAATGATGGTCACAAGTAATTGCTATTGTATTATTATTTTTTAGTAGCAACGGGGCCATTGCTTATAGAATATATATAGGTTGATTACTTAAATTACTTAATTAAGCAACAATATATTAATATATTAATACTCCCTCCGTCCCATTATTTTCTTCCCACTTTCCATAAAAAGTGTCCCAAAATTTTCTTTCCATTTCAATTTCTTTCCATTTTTGGATTGTCAAATTTACTACATTACCCCTACTATATCCTTCAAATTACCTACTTTTTATCCCTTTTATCTCCTTTTACTATATTACCCCTACTAAATCTTTCAAATTACCCACTTTTTATCTCTCTCTCCTCCTTTTTACCATCCAATCATTATACTACTCACTTTTTACCTTTCTCCTTAATTCTTGTACAAAATGTCAAATGGGAACGAAATAATGGGACGGATGGAGTATAATACAACATCAGTTCAGCACGCATTACATCAATTCGGCACACATTGCTAATTTGCTATATATAAACAAGCTGAGAGATTGGAAAAGAAAGGGACATCCACCAAACTTTTTAAATGTATAAAGATTATGTTTTATTATTGATTGAAAAACTAATTCACGTTCTTTTGACTCGTTCAACGGACTCTATCGGTCTATCCTGCACAAAACCTGTAATGATGCAATATGCATGATTGACCTATAACTTGTAACAACTTGAACATATATTAAATGTGAACATGTAATATTATGACTCGGACCTGTACCTGACCCATTCGGTTTTTTTCACAAACCTATTTTTAGGGTCTGAAGTCTAAATCAGACCGGATTTGTTCAGAGAGGGGCCGGGACTGACTTAGAACCATATATTGATAATAAGTATATAAATAAAATACATCAAATATATTATATTAGTAAGGTTTGTATACTTTGAGAATCAATTTGAGATGTTATCATTTGTTAATAAATTTGATTCTTTCCGCTAAAAAGTTCAATTTGTCTTAAAAAGCGCAAAAACTATTTAAAATCTCCAATCCTGTGTTTCACTCAAATTTTTATCCCCTCCAAAATCTCAGATCTCTAACTCTCAGTCTTTGTAACAACATGCTCAACGCCGACCCCCTTCAATTTGGAATCTTCGTCATCCGTTGTCCACTTCCGACATCACTCCGATCCGCATCACCCCGTGTTTTTTTTTTCGGCCCCCAAACTCGCTCATGTCATGATGCAACTCTCCATATATAGATTCGCGTTCCTCCAACCGTCAATGGGGGCGAGAGCCCACACTCGCACCCCTCTCCCTCCGCTAGTGGTCCAAACTCGAAAATTCTGATTAATTAAGGGAGCGAATTGTTTACCCGTTGCACCTAACTTACTCTACATCTTCCTTCAAACAAAACACCAACCATGGACTAGCTCAATCTTTTAATTTTTCTTGCTCTATATTAAAGTATTAAATTGAGTAACTTTTAAAAATACAAAAAAGTATTTGTAACAATTCATTATGAGAGAAATTGTTCTTGGAAAAATAATTATTAGGAACAGCATTAATTTACAAAAATCCGATTTAGTCTAAATTGGCTCACAATTTACACAAACAGTAAACCCTAATCTAAGTGGATTTTAATTTGTATATATCGGACGCTTAGTCAAACAATCAGTCAAAGTAGGAGTGTAGTGGAAGAATTTTGTGAAGGCAAAGAGCCCACGTGGCTAAGTACGTTAGACCATGTCAGCATTAGCTCAGCATCCTCACCCAATTCAACTACCGTGTATTCCACCTGTACGTCAAAGGAGAATTTGTCATGTGGGTGACGTGGACTTCCCGGCCCCTTTGAATGCTGATGTATTTGTATCCATGTCAATGCCACATCCCAAGTGTACAATAGTTTACATGGAATTAAATCGACCATAACTAAAAGAAGGACCCAATTAAACTGGATAGATTGAATTGAATGAACATGTGAGTTTCATTCCATAGGGAATACGTACATAGTTACACAAGCGGGCATAAACCATCAACTATAGATATCAAACAGAAGATAAAGCATGATCCAAAGCCCTCAAGCTTAAGCCAAAATCACGTTTGAAACGTACAAGAAAAGGGTTCAAATATGCACAGGGCAACCAAGTAGCAAGTGATCATATAGCCATATAGGCAACAAAACATAAGCTAATTTGATGAGTCTGATGATCCATGGACCGATCTAGCGACTTTTGTGGAACATGAAGGTGGAAGCCTCTCCAACCGGGAAAGTTGCGTCCCAGCTCGACCCGTATGCCTTCTTGTTTTCATATCCCGGATACTCCCACCGATAAAACTTCACCTCCCTCGACAGCGCTAGCCCAGCTTCCTCGGCCAGTTCGACTATATTCCACGTGTTGAAGGGATGAGCTGTCTTGTGGGTGACATGGACTTCCCCGTCATCCGCTAGCATGTACCTTGCTGTTGCGAAAAACCCACACACAACATTTTGGTGTAATCTACCCAGGAAATGATCTCAGTAAAGTTTTTTGGTATATATGTACGTTAGTACGTACTATTTGTAAGTTGTTTATGTTATAAAGTTGTAGGAAAAACCGGTACATACTCGATATACCATTTGGTAGTCTCCCTGATCGAGAAATAGGCAGCACCTCCATGAGGAAAATTGTAGACGATTCTATCAAACAGTCGACGACGAAGTTGAGGATGGTTGTTCATGGAATGAACATCTACTTGGTGAATCACAACGGCCCCTCGATCTATCAAATTCTCCAAATTTTCCTTCCCTTTGGAGTAATTTTTGATTACCGTGCCTGGATCCATACGTTCATTAGTAAAGACTTGAGCAAAGACTATTATATATATACAAAGAGACTTGATTAACTATAAATTCAAAATACAAGAAAAGGAGAAATTAATGAGTAAGCAATTTTGGGTACCTATGGAGTCAAGAGATGTAGCTGTGAGATTAGGAGCGGCGCGAAAAGCAGTAGCCAAGCACGATGAGAATGAGAAGTCGCCTTCTCCAACGAGTAAGATCTTATGGCGGTTGTTGTAATGCCCTATACTCCGGATCTGGTCTACTTGTGCTACCATACTAGTACTACCAACAATGCTACCTAAGTTTAGTTTGTGAACATTGTCATGTTGATCAGCATCTCCAAGTGAACTAGTAGTCACTATCGAATCGAGATCTATGACCCTTTTTTGAAGAACAATGTCCTCAACACTTGGCTGATCAGTGGTAGCAACACTTTCTCCAAGATCCTTGTTAAGATCTTCGTGTGATGTAGTCACATTATCACTAGCAACAATAAGCGGTTGTTCAACTTCATCCCAGTCATCTTCTTTCGTCCCATTGCTAGATTCGCTACTTTCTTGAAGATCGCTTCCATGTGGTCCAGTTGCATCAAGAGTGATCGCCTCGTTACCACCTTCATCGTCATCATCATCATCATCCTCGTCGTCCTTCATTACAAGACCACGATCATCGGAATCTGAATCCGAATGGTCACCGCAGATCATCCGTGTCTTGCAAGTGACATGGGTTTCACCAATATTGTCAGCCACCATATACTTTGTTGCATCATTAAATCTGCACAAGTAAGTTCACAATTCACATCGACTATGTACAAAAGTTTGTGCAAGTAATATAATGTAGTAGCAAGATTGCATACTCAGTAATGTAGCAATTGCCGTTTTGGTTGCAATTGTAAACCTTATGAAGTAATTTGAGCACCATCATCTTGTCAAAGAGTTTCTTCTCTAGCTGAAAATTGCATGAAGTGATTTGATTTCGAGCACAATCGCCCCTTGCTCTTCCAAAATATTCGCTCATTACTACACCCAAATGAAAGTAAAAAATATCACATAACAATGATAACATAACATTGCTGAAATTCTATGTACACAACAATTCCTTGTGACTAAATTAAGGTTGCAATGTTTTAGTATGTATGTAAGTAAAGTACCTAGTGAGACAGGAGGCGCGAATATAACGTTAGAGCCCGATTCGACGACTACGATCTCGTGGCTACGACGTCGTTCTACTATTTCGATGGCTTTGCAGACGCCATCATCATCTCGGGCTTTGATATGTAGATCGATCCTTCATCATCGGAAGATCTTCAAACTCATCTTTCTTAACATTAGTGTCATCATCAACGTGATGAGAAGTCTGATTTGTGGAAATATGACCATCAAGCTCAACTTGATCATGCTTGCAAACACTTTCCGCCATTTTTTTTCAAATGAGGATGTGCAAATGGAGATTTATTTGCTCATGCATGGGCTTTGGGTCGGCTTAAATGAGTGAGCATCTGTATTTGCTAGTTAGGAAGTTGAAGAGTCATCGTGTGGTGGGAAACTGAATATATGATGATGATGAATTAAGCCTGTTGAAGACCCCTAGAAAGGCAAATTTATTTGAAAATGGATTTCATTTTCATTGGCCAAATCACACGGTAGAGCCTCAATTTGCAAATGACGATTCAATTCATCATTACATTGTTTCAACCAAAAAAAATTCATCATTACATTGCATCGTCTATGTCACAAATTAATTTGTTAATTACTACTCCCTCGGTTTCACAGTAAGTGTCGTTTTAGCTCTTAACACAGTTTTTAAGAAAAGCAATCATTCACTTTAAAACTTACAACTTTTTCTTCATCTTACCACTCATTACATTTTTTTGGCCAATGAATGAACAACTTTAGTCAACAAATACACATTCCAATAAAAATTATCATTATTCACCCCTAATAAATCACTTTGAAAACCTAAAACTACACATATTATGAAACAAATTTTAAGTGCTAAAATGACACTTATTTTGAAACGGAGGGAGTACTTGTTTCATTATCTCATGAATTTATTAAATATGATTAAGAACAACAAAAAAAAGGAGGCCGGAACCACGTTTGATTATGTACGAAAATTGGTTAACGTTCTCGGTTACGATTAAAATGGGCTTAAAACATATCTAGCCCCCTGTACTTACGCAAATTTGTCACTTAGACACCCCATCTTTGATTTGAACCTATTGAGTACCTAAACTTATATTTTTTGACCTATTGAACACCTCGTTGCTGACGTGTACAAAAAAATTTGACACCATGGCGCCACGTGTACGCCACCTCGTTCTTTTATTTAAAACAAAAATTCTAAATAATAAAAACAATTAAAAATATATTTATCAAATTTTCTTTCTTCTTTTTTTAACAAATATTTCTACTTTTTCATTTTTTATATTTATTTACTTTTTTTTTATTAAAATATATTTATTTACTTTGAATAGAACAATTTGTATGATTTCATCAAAAAAAAAAAAGAACAATTTTTATGAAAACATTGAGGGACCTCGGCAGCCCTCATCTTCCATGTCCTCCTCCTCGCCGGCCCTATCTCCGGCGACCGTACACCCTAACTCCCACCATGGTCCCACCGTCTTTCCCCACCGTCTTCCACTCCTGACTTCCGCCCCACCACCGAGTTCCACCTCGAGATCCTTCGCGAGATCCGAATGGGGGACCTCGGCAGAGTACGGCGGCGCCCGGCATCGACGAGGCCGGCGACGCGCCAGAACAAACCGGAGAGAGACGGTTCTGGTGACGCCGCCTTCGACCGCCTCGACGACGACCACCTCTTCTATATGTTCTCCGACGACCACGCCGCTCCCCAGATCTAACTCCGGCAACTCCTCCTCCCCTTCCGATTCCAACAGCCTCGACGACGACAAGCAGACTCCTCCACCCCCGCCGGATCTAGCCCCTGCCAAGGCGGAGCCACCGGAGCCTGACACCGAATGCGACCCTAATAATACCTCTGTTGACCCCAAAATGGTTACACGGTAATTTTTACTCAAAATTCCAATCGCACAATTATTCCTTGAGGCGTAAATCGTTTGAATTTTGACAGTATGTATGGATTCAGAATCCTGGCGAACCGGCAATCCGCGCAGAGGTCAAGAGTGAGGAACCTGCAATACATTTCGGAGAGAGACGGGCGGCGACGGGTCGAACGAGGTCGGATTTGGGGCGTCAATTGCGGCGCAGCGAAAGAGGTGAAGGGTGGGACGACGATGGAGTTTGGCCGGTTGAGGCGGCGGCGGATGGAAAAGCTCGAGTCAGCGGAAAGGATCGAGTGTCGGGTGTTCAGCGGAAAGGATCGGGTGTTGGCAGATTAGATTTCTTGTTTTTTTTCTTTCTTTTTCTTAACCAAATTAAATATTTTCACTTATTTGTTTTTCTTATTGTTTTTCTTTATTTTTTTAATTAAACATAATGAGGTGACACGTGGCATAAGCGTTTGCGCCAGGGTGGCAATTTTTTTTGCACACATCAGCAAATAGGTGTTCAATAGGTCAACAAATATAAGTTCAGGTGCTCAATAGGTTCAAATCAAAGGTGGAGTGTCTAAGTGACAAATTTGCGTAAGTTCGGGGGGCTAGATATGTTTTAAGCCGATTAAAATGTTCTACATATACCATGATGCGTGATACTAAAATTTGACCAAACCCTAGTTACATTTCGTAGTCCGGTTTGTTTTTTATCATAAATTGGATTGGAATCGTACAGGTCCAAACCTTAAACCTAAATCGGAACAGAACTCAAATTCATGGGTCAACGTTGAAACTTTTGATTTTGAATCAAATTAGAAATTTAGAACGACCAATACATTCAGACCATCTATCTTAGACAGAACATGAAAGTAGAACACTGGCCAACACGAAAAGCCTTGTTCCACTTAGACCCGTACCCTTTCTTGTTAACATACCCCGGGTAATCCGACCGGTCAAACTTGACCTCCCTAATCAGCACCAATCCCGCATCCTCGGCCAACTCGACTATATTCCACCTGTCAAAGGGACGAGCTGTCTTATGTGTGACTTGGATTTCCCAATCTTCCGCCAGCATGTACTTTGCCTCCTCGAAAAACCCGCTCACCACCTGTCGGTGACACCTACATGTATGCAACAAAAAAACCATCCAACAACCTTAACAATCACAAATTTATAGACACTAAAGTATCTCCTCACTTATTTAGGGATTAGGAGTGCTTTAAAAATCACTTCTATGTCTCATCTAAGTGCTCAAAAGACTATTCCATCTAGCGTTTTTTAGAACACTGATTTCATATATGGTAAGGAGAGCGAGTACATACTCGATATACCAGCTAGTATGCTCACTACAGCTGCCATAGACACCACCCGCATGAGGAAAATTGAAGACAATTCTATCAAAACGTTTACGACGGAGCTGAGGGTGCTCACCCATCGTATGAGCGTCCACTCCATGAAGAACCAATGCGCCTCGATCTTCCAAATCAACCAAATTCCTCTCTCCGTTTGAATATCTTGCGATCACCGTATCTACACATGTAGAAACATAGATCGGTGACGTACGATTCAAGTTATATGATAGATAAAAGACTAGTACATAAATAATTACCTCTGGAGTCGAGAGAAGTAGCGGTGATGTTAGAAGCATAGCAGAAAGCATTAGCCAAGCTTGACGCGAACGAGAAATCACCTTCCCCCACAAGTAGTATCTTCTGGTGAATGCTGTAATTTCCAACCGAGTAACCGCCCAGAAAGATCATGGTGCTGGTTTAGAGAGATCGAGCAGAAATTGTTATGTTATAGGGCTACTATACTAGTATTCATATGTGTTCATGAAAGAATGTACATTAAGTCCTTTATAGGGATTTGGCCACATGCACCATCAACTTTGGATCTTGGTGATCGAATTTAGATAAGAGATTTCAAGGGTTTGATACATTGATTAGGTAATTTGAGCAGTCAAAAGTGGGATGCATTGCATTGTAAGAATTTACTACATGGCATGGTGGGAATCTAAGCGATATTAGTTAATTAACCCGGGGTGAAAATCAACACAAAGACACAAAGAAATATATAGACGTATGATGTGTCCGGAAAACTTAACCTATCATACACAACAATCTCAAAACTCAATATAGTGCGTGCAAAACCATACAAAGTCACCTCTCGATCGCTTAAACAACTTCCAAGAACTGTAACAAAAATCGAACAATTTGCGCCATAAACACGAGAGCTTCAAACAATTTTCCAATCTCTCATTATAACAATAGCTCACGTATATTTGTCCTGTTAAAAGCGGCAAGAGCTAAGACTATATTTAAGGTTAAGAAGGTAGCACATCACATATATATATAAATGTCAATCAATCCCACAGTTACCATAAAAAAAAAAATACTCGCCATATACAAATTACAATATTTTTCCAATCTCTCATTATAACAATAGCTCGCCATAAGAAGGTAGCACATCACATATATATATATAAATGTCAATCAATCCCACAGTTACCATAAAAAAAAAATACTCGCCATATACAAATTACAATATTTTTCAAAATACCAAGCTTATGGTTGTCGTATGTTTACCTTACTAGTGCTCGTTTGGGTAAACCTTCTTCCTAATCTTTACTCCTTATGGGGTATATTATATATGGGGTTAGAGGACACAATATGTGTATGATTCTTTACCGTTTCCATATCTATTCGACTTTCTTTCATTCTAGGAAAACAAGAAAAGAATCGACTTTCCTTTAAGCCAGGGTGCTAGCTGAGTCTAGCTATATGGTTAACGTTTGATTTAGAACAAGTTGTTTACATGTACAATATAATTGAACATAGCGCAAGCACAACATACAAACAACAGCATCCTCATTCCTCGAGACGAACCCAAATGCAAAGGTCAACCAACTAATTAAAAGATGAATCCATCAATATATATACACATAACGTTAACTGATGTAACGGGAGCTTTCCACCCAAAAAAATGTAATGGGAGCTATATAGGTTTACTCAAGTTTAGAAACGGGATTGTTTGGCCCATTAATTACTGACTTGGCCCAAAGATAAATTCAAATTCCTTATTGTTGACTTACAAATTCGACCCATCTAAACACTGGGCAACTCCTCTCCATCTACAGACCACTTATCGTTATAACCCCTAATTAAGTTTACCAAGTAAAAAGTTATCCGAATCCGAAATTCGATCCAAACTGAATCCGAAATTGGACCCGAACAACAAAAAATGAACAATACGAACATGACCTAATCTAAATCCGATCCGTTCCTAAACTCATCCGATCCGAAATGACCCGAATTAAATATAATCCAAAAGCATCCAAACCGAAATGACCCGAATTAAACCTGACCCGAAATGACCCGATCCGAAACGATCCGAAATAAATCTGGCCTGAAATCACCCATAATCATCCGAATTTGAATCTTAAGATTAGATATACTATATTTAAAACATATTTACAACATAAAGAATGACGTTTTCATCTAAAACAACATTATCAAACGTGTTAATTATCTGATTGGTCAAATCAAAGAATTGATTTAAAACATATAGAATTAAGTTTGCATTTGAAGAAAATGACGATTATGAAATACTTTTAATAGGTAAATATAAATTATTAAGAAAAATATAGAATTTAAGAAAATAAATCAGATAAAAGCTATGATATAATAATTATTCTATATATCATTGTACGTACACGGTGAAAATATCTTCGTAAAAGGTATAGGTCATAGCCAAGACGGCTAGTAAGGTATTAAGAGGAATGTGGTTTTATGTTTTTAACTCATAAGACCTAATATTAATAGTTAGTACTTACAGACTTACATATTCGATTAATAGTTAGTACTTACAGACTTACATATTCGATGAAAGATTTGGACTTATTGAAACACCCATTTAGTAATCACATATGTATGAATAAAATTATTTATCAATGTATTAAAGTATACATTCGATCAACAAATAACATGACGCATAAAATGAGTTAATATAATATCAAATATAAACCTACATATAAGATTTCCATATAAATTATAGTATAAATATTGTAAATTTTCAATATAAACCTACCTATCGAACTTAAAACAACCATTTAATTCATATGTGGTTTTTTATTTAAGTGTTTAAATTATAATTTTTGCAAAATTATACTCCAAAGTATAAATGTTGTAAGATTTTAATATAAATTTAAAATCCGATAATAATAGATTAAGAGTCATGATTATCATCCAAAAACTTGAAGAAAGGCCAATCCAAAATAATCGAAATAATATGAAGCATTTTTATCCCTTTCAAGACCGTGCTCGGCTTGCTCTCGTGTTTTTGATGGTGATATCTATAGGGATCATGCCGTGTCTTGTGCTGGTATTGTTGGTATTAAATATCGGCATAATGTTGTTCGCGACACCCTTGTTGACATCCGTTACCAGTCCGGGATTTCTACTGGTAAAGAGGTCGATATTGGGCTGCGTGACGGGTAGAATAAACCTCTCCGTCCTACTGATATGCTGCTCTACTCGTGGGAGGAGGGGGGCTTGATATGTGTGTGGACTTGACCGAGTACTCTTCGCTGACTCAATCTAGGATGTCTGATTTTGTGTCGGGGCATGTGGTCACATAGACGACGCGTCATAAGCGTCTCAAGTATCAAGATCAGTGTGGAGCGCTTGAGTATAGCTTCCTCCCCTTCTCTTTCTTCTCATTGGAAGAATTAGAGACAGATGTTGTTACCTTACTTAAACACATCCAGAAGTTCTTGAAACCCCAAGATATTGGGGTGCGCTGTTGCCTTTATTTTCTCTATGATTGGTTTTGTCATTGCTAAAGGAGTGGGGGTCTAGATAGTATCTCGGCTTCCCACTAATTTTATGTAAAACCTTTTGAGTTTGTTTTACATTAAAAAAAATTATTATTAAAAAAAATGAAGCATTATAATTCCAAAATAAAATTGAATTCAAATAACACCCGAATCTAAAATGGCCCGATCCGAAATGAACTGATTCGAAGCAATCCAAAGAGGACTCGAACTGAACTAGACCCAAAATCGAACAACATCCGATCCAAACTAACCCGATCCGAAGTAATCCGAAATATAACAATCCGAAAAGGCCTTGAATCCAAACAAACCCGAACCCGAACAACATCCGAATCCGAACCGAACAAAACTCGAAATAATTGTCTGACCCGAACGAATCCAATCCTAACGACCCGATCCAAATCCGATTGGAATGAACAATTTGACAAGTCTACCCCTAAGCGTCTATCTAGACCGTCTACTTATTTGCATAGGTCGTCTAGACTTAGGTGACCCCTTTTGATTGGACAATATTGTTCGAAACCATCGGTTGACTTGATACAAACCCGACCAGCCCGACCCATTTGAAAATATGGAACGCGTGAGTTTCCAATCCATTCCACACAGCGTTCCCATCGGGACGGCGTTGGCAGCATTTCGAACGGAGAACTCACACGAAACTCGCGTGCGAAAATTCATTCCCAAGGACCGGACAAAAACGACGTCGCACCAAGAGATGGAGACGTCCACGTGTCGTTATGTGAGCGTTCATACACGCTAGCTTCTATGCACCGTCAAAACAGCCGATTGCTTCCCATCACGTCTTTCTTGGCTTTTCTTTTCTCCCAACGTGAATACGTGATAGTCTCGTTTCTTCTTCTTACCTCCTCCTCTTTTTTTTTGGGTGCTATAAACAGTGACGGTGTGGGCACAACTGCACAAGTGGTGATAGAATATAGAGATGGATCCGAATTTGGATCCGAGATCTGAATCCATGGGGGTCAGGGTCACAGAGGTGGGCCTTTGGTTTTGGCCCATGGTTTCAAAAAATTACCGTTGATTTTTGTGTTATTACCATTATGGGATTTTTCGCAGGGTAACCCTGGACTTTTGCCAAATTCGCGAAATGCCCACAGGTTTGGAGAATTTCGCGGCATAACCCTGAACTTTTGTGAAACTTTGCCTCGTAACCCTACTTTACTTTCCCTTTAAAAATCAATGTTAACCCCAAAAAACCACAAACAGAAGTACAAAACCGAGAAGAGGAAGGGAGGAGATCGAGAAGCTGTGGTTGGGGGCCATAGTTGCAGGATGGAGCAAGAAGATGGCGACTTTTGTTAGACGATGGTGGTCTGTTTTCCTCTCAATTTGAGATTGTTCTTACCTCTCAATTTGAGAAACATCCAAATTTCCCTTGAGTTTGTGCCACTGGAGATTGCAATATGGAACAAGTTGTATTGAACGGTATCTCTTGTTGCAGAAATTGTCACCAAAATTGCTTTCTAAATCACAGATTGGTCAAATGAGATTGTTCTAGGTCGTATTACATGGTTGTGTTCTTTATGAAGCTTGTAGGTGGTAGTCCGGAAACCCTAAGGTTTCAATGTTTCTTTGTAGTCCATTCGAAAAAGCAGCCAGGTATGTCCATGCTATACCAAACTCCCCCTGAAGCTGATATTCTCACTTTCAGGAAGAAAAAGAAGGATGACAATGTAGCTGATGTTGCCTTAATAGATTCAATTTATAGTGAGGGAGATGATAACCTTGAGCTTGACTTGGAAGAAGAAGAAGAGCTTGTTGATTGGGATGAAGATGAAATTGAGGCAATATGCAAATATCATCCGTGTTTCAAGGAAGAATACCTCTGAAACCCGGAAAGCCGGCTAGGCAAAGACCCCTTTCTCTTCCCATTGCCCATAAAATACGACCCTTAGGGCTTCCAAGTTCCAACAACTAAGAGGCGTCTTACATCCGGCCGAGAACATTTTTCCGATTCATTTTTGCCTAAAGATCTGCACAAAGACCCTGAATTCCTTATGTATTTAGCGAGATAGATCCGAAGCCTTCCTTCAGAGAAAGGGATTTGGTCGATTTTGTTGGACGATGGTAATGAAACCATCGCTTCTTGATATCAATCACCCTGTCCAATATTACTGAGTTCTATCTGTTTTCCTTTTTTTTTCTCTGGTTAACGTTGATTTTTAACGTCAATGTAACGAATGGGTATGGGGCGAAATTTCCAAAAAGCTTAAGGTTATTTCGCGAAATTCTCTAAACGTGTGGGCATGTCACGAATTTGGCAAAAGTCCAGGATTACCCTGCGAAAAATCCGTACCATTATTTATAAGTGGTCTTTACTTTTTCTTTATTTGAAAAATTATTATTACTAGATAAATGGTCCGTTGATCTTATTGTTAGTTTTTATATTATCCATGAGAATTTATATTTTTTTATTTAGTATGTGTCATTATATTGTGTATAAGGTTTTTGGTATGTCAAATAGAATTGTCAAAACCTGACCAGATTTGAGAAACAACTTGAACTGACCGCGAATTAACCCGACTTGAAGAGTGCAAAAGGAAAAACCAAACCTGATTGACCCGAATCCGTTAGGTTGAAACCCGTACCCGTTGGATTAGTTGATTTTTAATATATGCAGAATAAATATATTTTAGTTCAAATAATATAATACATTTTATTATAAAAACTATAAAAATTAATATTTTATGAATACTTACATATTCATCAAAAATTCAAGTTCTTGACCCGTTAGGTTGACTCGAAACTGAACAATAACGTATCAACATCCGACCAACTTGACTTGTAACCCGACGGACCTGAATTCGCACTCAACCCGACCCCAAAACCGCCCGAACTGCCTGTTTGACAACTCTAATGTCAATGTTATGTATATTATTTTCTATCATAAATTATCAAATGTTTTCCCTTTTTTTCATATGTATTTAATTGAACATGTGTCATAAATGAACAAAATTTTCAATTTTATATATTTTATAGATTATTATTACTGCTAACTGCTGTATTACAGTATAACAAAAACACAGATTCTTAGGATCCAAATTTTGCTTTCTACTGTCTTTACTTTTATGAAAAGTTACATGACGTAAAATTTAATTAGGGTAAATTGCACAAAACCACCCTTAAATTATCACATTTTTCAAAAAACCACCCGTAAAAAGCAAAATTTCAGAAAACCACCCTTATAAAAGAAACTCTTTCACTTAACCACCCACATTCTAACTCCATTACTCTAAGTTAGTTAATTAAAAAACCATTTATCTCTTACAGCTAAATAGACAATAGTAAAAGTATACGTAATCCATATATTGTCCAATTAACATATTCTATACAATAATATACAGTAAAGCTTTTTCTTTGGACTACGTACACATATGTGCAAAGAAGTAAACAACTCAAACACAAGATCTTTTAGTGAAATCCAAGGCATACATATGCATGTAACTAATTAACAACAACAAAGAAGAATCTCAAAACACAAAAACAAAATAAAAAAACAATAGTTTTTCACGATACATATGATATACTTCAAGAGAAATAAAGTTACATTATTATTGAAACCCTAAACTATCTAAACGAGACCAACAGATGACAATTCTTCACAATTGTGCACAATATAAGCATCAAAGTAGGATTTTTCTTCTTGCAAATGATGACAATTGAACCCATAAACACTTTAAAAACCATAAAAAATACTTGATTTGAAGTGTCAAGTATAATAAGAATGCTTTGTTCGTTTTCTCTTCGATATGTATTTGAAAAAAGAATTTCAAAGTGTTAGTAGGCTAGAGGGTTAAGAAAATAAATCTTATTTTTTAATTAGAGTTAGGATGTGGGTGGTCAAGTGAAAGAGTTTCTTTTATAAGGGTGGTTTGCTGAAATTTAGCTTTTTATGGGTGGTTTCCTGAAAAGTATGATAATTTAAGGGTGGTTTTGTGTAATTTACCCACCCATTTAATTAAGTGTAATCCCCCTATATAATAATTATATATAAAAAAACACATTGGGTGATGATAATTAAGTGTAATCCCCCTATATAATTATATATAAAAAATACGGTTCTTTTATTGTGTATTCTAAGGGCATATTCTACACGTACTGGATATAGACGCTAAGATCCAAAAACAAAAATAGTAAATCCGTCAAAAAAAACCTAAAATTTAAAATCGGTTTAGGGCACACAATAAGCATACCAAAAACAGAAACTAAAACCCTAAAATGGAAATAGTGAACCCATCACAAAAGACATTAAAAAACCAAAAATTTAAAATCTACAAATTCTTCCTATTAATAGGCTCTTATACTGTGCCCTAAGGACATATTGTAGAAAAACCGATTTAAAATTTAACAAATCTTTCTATTAGTAGATCTTATAGTGCTCTTGGGATACACGATATAAAAAATCCAATAAAATATCTCGAGGTAAATCTCAATTCTGATTCACCATATTCTTTTAACCTTCTTCTGTGAAAAATAGACAAGAGGCATGGGTTGATTTGGATAAGCTTTAGCACGAAAGTGCAGAGCAGCAGACAAGGGCTTTTTCGTCCGATCAATCAAAATAAATAAAACTAAAGGAAAATTACTTCAAAAAAAAAACAGACCGTTTCAAAGGCTGAACCGGACCGACCATCTGCAAATAAAAAACAAAAGAGCAATAAAGCCTCACAAACCGGGCCCACACCGATTTATATTACTATATGCCACGTGTATCCACTATCATCTTATCCCTTTCATATCATAG
The DNA here is from genome assembly GCA_963924305.1 of Polygonum maritimum. Lineage (NCBI taxonomy): Eukaryota > Viridiplantae > Streptophyta > Magnoliopsida > Caryophyllales > Polygonaceae > Polygonum > Polygonum maritimum. The sequence goes on along the minus strand of OZ002732.1, from coordinate 36,881,554 downwards.
TCTCTTTTTTTTTTTGAGCAATTTCATATCCTAGTCATAATCTCACTCCAAACTCCCCGTTACAAATTATACTATTTAAATAACTCCCCGGCTGCCTGTTTTACGATCCGCAGATTAAGCAAAACAGGAAAAACCACTCTCAAAGCTTGCAAGCTTCAAACCCTCCAAAAATGGCGACAAATCTCCTCACCTTCAACCACATCGGAGTCCGCGCCTCCGCTTCCGGCGCCGACAACCGCTCCTCCGGCAACACTCGCCGGATCTCCATCCCTTCCTCCTCCGCCTCTTCTCCTCCGGCCAACTGGTGGAGCCCGATCTTCGGCTGGTCCTCCGATCCGGACTACATCGACACCAGCTCCAACCAGATCGGCGAATCGGCGGCGAAACCGGACGAGATGGAGTCCAAGGCGGCCAGATCTAGGACTTCCAGGGGGAGTTTGACCGAGGAGAAGGCCAGGCGACTCCGGATGATGACCACCGGAACGGAGACTTTCCACGACGCTATGTATCACTCCGCTATCGCTTCTCGCCTCGCCTCCGACTTCTCCCGCCGCTCAGATCTATGATCTGTTCTCGGAACAGATTGTCGCCGGCGACGGCGGATTTATCCGATATTTCTCGTCTGTTTCTGGTTTACGCTTTCTGTTTTGGTTTTGGCGTTTTCTTTTTCAGCTTTCGTAGAAGTCGGTTCTGTTGAACTGTTGAAGTGTAATTTGATTATCTTTTTCCACCAAAAGCACTTCTATTGATAATCCGTAGTTTCTGTGTGTATATACGGTGTGTTTTTAACGTAATAATGCTAAATCCAAGTTTGGTGATTGTTGATATGGATATAATCTGATTTAACTGGCCTAATTGTTTTATTATTTTATTTACTGAATTATTGAGATGGGTGATGTCATACAAGGCTTGTGATTATCTCAAAAAGGGATCATGGAATTAGTATGACATACGCATTAAAGTTGGTTGCATTTCCATCACGTCATTCATATTGTCTGTTGATTTTTGGTTAGTTCTACTGCAACCAAATTAGGTTTAGGGTAACGAATTGTTTAATGCATAAGATATGGTGCTCCATAGTTCGTGCTCACCGTTTTTATTTTGTCAATTGATTACCTTGAAATCTGGCTAGGCACACATCATGGTGTACACAAATAAATTCTCAATAGCAGTACAAAAAATGGTTAGCATTCAGGTAGATATGAAGATAATCTCAGTTCAGATCAAATGAAGAAGCATCAATTCTGAGGAATATTCTTGTCCAAAGGGTATGTGCAACTTTCAGCTAACAAACAAAATCCAATTTCTGAATTCCCACAAGTAAGCTCAATGAAACAAGTTGCAGAAACCAACAATTCAAACATAACCAAAATCAGTTGCATTGAACATAGACATTCAAAAATCCAGACTATTAAGTTCTCACAAGTTGCAGCCTGTTCAAAGGGATGACCACGGAGTCTTAATAGGAAAAGAGATCCAAAATGCTAATCCAAAAACACAATAATGCTTAGTGTTTGCTATAAAGCTAATCCAAAATTGGTGAGTGTTAAGCTAGCTTTGCTAAGAGAATGCCCCTTAGTCACATCGAATCATAGATATAATTTCGTTCAAATGAGCTAATTATATTATTTATTTTACGCTGAATTATTGGCTTTGGTGATGTCACAGACTTGTGATGATAGCTCAAAAGAGGAAGTCACCAAATTAGCATGACATTCAAATTAAAGGAAGCTGTTTACATATATATTAACATGACCTAAGGTGTTGGTTTTTGGTTGGTTGTATTGCATGGTCCCTTCAAATTAGGTTTACGTAACAGTCATAATTTTTTTAATCCATGCGATATGATGCTCTGCACTAGTGCTAACCCTTTTTAGAGCTAAGCACATATCTAGAAGTTCACACATAGCTCACAAAAGCAATTTGTCCTCAGGCGTATGTAGACAAACAAACCCAAGATTGAAAGCTTTCAAGTTGATGGTTGGAGATCACATGAAAGAGCATCCATTGTAAGGAATATCTTTTGTGCTTCTTGTCCAAAGGGCATGTATGTAGAACCTCCACACTAGCAAACAAGGTCTCAGAAAAACAAAAACAAAGCATACCATACTTCTCCTTCCTACATCCTCGCAAGAAAACTCAATGAAACAAATTGCACAAAGCATCCAACTATGACCACAATCAGTAGCATTGAACATTGACACCCATCCATCTCATCCAGGCGCTACCATTCATTCATTTCTCAAAGTCAAAGCCTGCTCAGGTGCATGAACGATGGAGTCTTTGAAGGAAAAGAAGTGATCCATAGCCATCCACAACACCCATATAAGAACAAAACCATGAGACTAAGGCGGCTTCATCAAAAGGGTCCCTCCCTCTTGACAAGAACCACGCCTTTGAGTAGAACTACAATCCCTTTGTACATTGAACATAAGATGTATAGGAGGAAATCCAAAAGGACTATTGAACTTACAATTTGAAAGAACCAGATTAACCAAGTGTTTAATCTCTGCATTTCAACCGAACAAAAACTTACCATACAAAGAAATAATTTTGGTACTGGGAAGAAATAGGATTGTGTGAACCAATATCCGATGGTCCTTTCTTATGACAATAATGAAGATTTAACCACTCATCTTACAATGTAACAATGTGTATCTAAAACAACAAAGAATGCCTCCACAAACTGTTGTAGATTGTCAACTAAACCTGTGCTGCAAAACATTAAGTCGGGGGAGTATGAATCCAGATAGAACTAGTCTTCAAGAATCTGAGGATTATTCTACTTATCTCGCCTGCGTCCTACTTGTTCTCGCCATCATACAGATCAGCACTGATAACAAGGTGAAGGAAAACCATCCAAATAGGAAATTGTGCTATCATCCATATTCAGTATAACTTTGATGCCCAATGTCTATGCGAAGTCTTACAATAAAAGCAAATTTAAGGTGAGTGCTGGGTTATTATACTATCTCTTTTCAGTCCTACAAATCAGAAGCTGAATTTAACGGTCAAAATCAGCTCTCTGTATCAATTTGAACTTCAAAGACTTGCCTAAAACCAAAGATACTCATTATAAGAAAAAGCTTAGAAAACTCATGCTCAGATATGCTAAAACTTCAACCTACTAGAATGACAGAGTACAATAACAGACCAATGAAACCATGACAGAAAAATCAAGGCAAAGCAGGAGGTTCTAGCAGTCAAACTCCATTCAGATAACAAGTCATAAATCTTAGTGTTTAGCAGGTAATTTATATCTAACTCAAATATAATTACAAACAAGACCTTCAAAACAGAATGAGAATCCTGGCAATCCCCTCAAAGCATTACCATGAAAATAAACAAGATGCTCTCAAACACAGAAGTAAAAGAGGTAATCTTTTAAAGCTGTGACAACCTAATCTACCTAGTCCATGAAATAACCTCATATAAAAAGCAGAAGGCCCATCTAATAGACATTGCAAATTCTTTCTCTATAACAACAAATTCTAAGTTCCGCAAATTTACTACTCAGTACTCATGCACCAAATTTACTATTAGAATGTTGCCAGATGCTAATTGAAAGTGTGTGAAAGCAGAAAGAATTAAACAAGGCAAAGAACAAAAAGGATACCACAAGTAAACACCATGGACAAAGGCCCCAGCCAACACGCCGATGAACACCCTATCCCTCAAGACCGGCTTGTGCCTTAGGGCGATCCGAACTGAATTAATGGAAAAAAATAAGTATTAGAAACGAAGAGATTCTTAGACAAATAAGAACACAGAATGCATAAAAAGGAAAAATCAACTCACTCAGAGGAAGAGCTGGAGCGTAGATCAATGGGAGCATGAGAAGAAAATTCGGTCCTTTCCTCTGCCTCCTCATGGCAGCTGCACCTTCCCTTTCACATCAGAAAAACCAAAAAATCAGAACTCGGCAAAATTGAGACAAATCTGAAAACCTAGAAATCGGAATCAGAATCCGCAATTGGAAAGAGAAAGAGAGCGAAGGAATCTGACTGGTTAGAGATCTCCGAAGACGAAGACGCCATGAGATCGAGATTAAGTTCGGAAGAAGGCTTCGACGATCGTTCGGAGGCGAGAAGCTCGGTTTTTGTTCACGATCAACGCCGCTGTTTTGCCGCCCCTGGTTTTAGCTTTTTCCCCCGGTGCAAGATATGTCTTTTGGAAATTCATTGGGCCGATTTCTATTGGGCTTCATTTGAATGATTATTGGGTCTGGCCCATCATCCAGATCAGCAACTTTTCCGAAAACAAAACTGCATAGCTTTCTGGATTGAAAATTTAGAAACATGGCACTTATATAAATGCTGTATACATAAACTTTTGTGGTATGTGTATGGCATTTTCGATCCCCGCATGATCGATTACACCGGAAAACCCGTTAAAAAAGGTTGTTACATCGTTCTTGGTTCATTTCTTGATAAGATGATTTTCAAATTTGAAATTATTTTTGGTTGAAAGATGTTATTTGAGATTATTTGAATTCATTTTTTACAAGAAACAAAACAATGCCATATACATACAATAAAAGTTTATGTAAGTGACTTATGTTTCCAGTAATGGGAAATTTTGGCTCTTAAGTTTAAGCTTTCAATACTAGACGTGTAATTAGTTGGATTGCCGAATCTGATTAACCTTGATTAGGCATTCATTCAGCAACATAATTGGAAGTATGTAACTATTGGCGAATTGGAAGTATGCAAATAGCTACTTCCAAGTCTTAACCTTTTCATCAGTTAAGCCACAATTATTCTAAATCCACATTAGCCAGTGCTAAATTCTGAACATGGCATAAAGAAATAAACAACTTTTCCTGATGAAACTTGAAAATTTCCTTGCTTTGTAGCAGTTCAATTCCATATACATGAATCTCTATCACTCACTAAAACTCTGTCAACAGAAAACAGAAGCATCAACCATAGACATCTAGACTCCTCTCACAATTGCAGAGCAACTAACTATTGTCGAATTGAATGAAAACTAAAAGGCATGGCGAATTTGTCAACTATTAGGAATGCAGGTAGGAGATACCAGATTCCTTAGCTCCATCAAATGCTCATCATTCGTAATATGAAGCGAATCACGAAGATTGGTCAAAAGGGTTTCTTGTTCCCAACTCAAAGGACCCGATGCATGCAACGCCTCAATTGTACTACGGTAGGCATGCAACTCGATTCTATGGACTTCATCTGTCAACTTCTCGTCTTTCAAAAGGAGAGAGTTTCCTTTCTCGGATCCCACTCTACAGCAAGATTCGGCATCGCTACTATAATCATCATTGTTGTCTACAAAAGAACCAGTACCGGGAAACTTGCACATGTTTTTCCCAGAGATGCTACAACTCGCAACCGAGGAGGCGATACTATCAGCACCAGTCAATCTGTTGTTGGTATAAATGAACTGATTTAGCCTCTTACTGAATTTTTCTGTTGCTCTGATTTTCTGGCTTGCCATATTCTGAGAGTGGCAGTTTGTCCGCTTCCTCTTCAATGTTTGCGATGCAATGGTGCAAACCTCCTGAGTGCTGTTGATGTTGCTAAATCGGAAGTTGGAGTTCTTGTAGCAATTGCTTGCTGTTGTTTCCATTTGTTGGGCATTATATTTGCACCTCAGCTTTAAAGTCACATTTTGCATTTCCTCGGTGTTAGAGCCCTACACCAAAGCAAAACCATGTAAGTTTACATTTGTGAAGGCCTAAGAATTGCAAGAAAGAAACTTTAGGGAAAAAAAAAGAAAACCTCAACTACTCAAATCATCATCTAACTTGGAAGTTCAGCAGAAATAGAAACAAGATTGTATCTTTTTCTCCACAAAACAAACCAAAATCTTCTTACAATGAATACATACTCCAAAAACTTCCATATAAGAATAAGGCAATATGAAAACAGACTTATAAACATACCTTTCCAATCAACTTCCACTCATCATCTTGCCAGCAAAGGCGAGGCCGGACATTGCCTTTCGTCACTTCAAGCTCTTGAGCTAACCCAACAAACTTAACCAAAAGCCGATCCATTGAAAACACACTCACAACAGTAGCCATCTTCCAAGAGAAGCCATGAAAGACCTCAACGACATCTCCGTACGCCCAATCTTGCACCACCTGCATCACAGGTGGGCACGGCCTAATTGCCCTTCGTGGCACTCGGTCGAATAAACCTGCACCTTTACCACCAGGCCCCATATCATACATAACAGTGTAGTAATGGCCATTGCCATGTACTATCTCTGCAGAAAACCATGACCCAGATGAGACATCCTTTGTCCCAAACACTTCCACTTTGCTACCCTTTCTGAATCTCATCCTTGTTGCTCTACTACACATCAGATTCAAGCAATCGAGCTAGAAGAGACCTGCAAATGGAATTGAAACCCGTCAATTAGAGCCAAACTCCTACCCCAAACAAAGATCAGATTTTTATTGGTAATGATAATCTGGTTTTGGCTGATCCAAGAAATACAGTGTTGGGTGAGCAAAATCCATACAATCAATTGCAACCAACAAGGTTCTAATGGAATTGAGCCAGAAATTTACACTTGTCCCCGACCAAATTTCTGCATCAATCCAACTTCAGGCACAACAACAAACCCTCAAAACCAAAAGAAAGGGGGGAAAAGTTTAGAGCGAGTGATTTTGCAGATGAGAATGTGGAATGAAAGAAATTCACAACAGCAAAGCCGACTGCAAGTAATCGACTGAAATTTCAAAATCAGCAATCGGGAGATTAGAGCTGTCGATTAATGCATTTCAAGGGCTCATGATCGGCAGAAAAACAAAGACCCAGAATACTCAGATTTCATGGGCAAGCTTGCAATTGTAGAAATCAAAGCATAATCTGTGAATTGTAAGCAAAGAGGGAATAGAATATAGAGTAATCAAAGAAACAATTGAATGGATTGCAGAAGAGGGATTTGAAACTGACCTGAGAAGAAGACTAAATTGATCAATAATGAGAAGAATGTGAGAAGAATTTTTCTGAGGAAAACAATCTGGTCAGTTTGGTACGGTTTTTTTTTTTTTTTTGAGCAATTTTGGTACGGTTTTGATGTTTTGTTTTTGGGCATTGTGGTTGGAGAAGAGCAAGGATGGGGGTTTTGTAAATTTTCTCTTTCTCTTTTTTTTTTTTTTTTTTTTTTGCTCTCTTTTTTAATTTCAATTTCATTAATTCATTATTCGTTAATAATAATAATAATAATAATAATAATAAGGTCTTTTCTAAAATTGCACGTAAATTGTTTTCTTTTCTTGTAGTTTAGGCTACTAGGAATTCTTGGATTTTTGATTGGGTATAAAAAGACGTATAGTAGTATAGTTTATATATATGCTTTACTTTTGTTTATATCTTAGTTCATGTAATGTGCTTGATTGTATTTTGTTATGTATAACAACTAACAAGTTAAAAGGCAACTCCAAAAAGAAAGATAACAAATTTGGGTTTGGCAAGGTTGCCAACAACCTTAAAATAGCATTTTCCTTTTCATTTGTTAATTAAATGACTAGGAATAGATTGTTTGTGTGGAATAATATATCTGTTTGGTTATCATGAATGATAAGCCTTTTGATATAAAAAAATGTGAGCAAAGTATACAACCATATACTCGTATTAAAATGATACAATAGGTAATATCAACCAATTTGAAAATAATTTTACAAATATCAGATTGGTTGAAAAATCAAGGTAAAGTAGTAATCTTTGAAGTGGGTAAATATCTATTCAACATCCAAAAAAAATGAAGTTTGGAACAGTGTAAGAATGGAATTTCTAAAGGAAGGGCATGATAGTTGACAATGAGAATTCTTTTGGGGTCGACAATACTACATATAAGAGTCGAATTGAAAATTTCTAGATATGGATATTATCCTGAAGACTCAACCGATTGAATAAATATCCGAAGGCATTTAGGTTTAGCCATTTGATTACGAGGTTAATGGTTATATAGTCCGTTTAAGTTAACGTAAAATTATAAGCTGTTTTCAAACATAAAATTTATATAAATATGCGTAAGTACGTTATATATGCAAGAAATGTGCATACTTTCTAAAAAAAATCATATAGAAGTTACATGTCATGGGTAGTAGAACATAAAGTCTGAATATTTCAAACTATAGAAGGAAGTCAAACTATATTTTTCAATTGCCATCCAAAATGGATGGGTCAATTTGACCATGCATTATTATGCATATGAACAACATGAGCATACACCGAAACTTCTTTACACTTGCATGAAATCCAAACCAACGGGACTATATACTATACAATACACGTATGTATGTTCCTTTATTTATTCCAACTAGCTAGATCCATCATATCATTTGTGTTCTTTTTTCAATATAGTAGTCAACCTACTTGTTTTACTTTGTTTATATAATTAATTAACTTTTATGAAAAGAAATTAGTATAACAAGTATTTTGTTTGGAAATTATAGACATAATGTTGACCCACCAAAGTTGCTCAAATGAGTATCAACCGTGCATGTCAAGGAAAAATGGTGGATGATGAAGCGGGTAAGGGATAACTTGAAACACGTTCACGCCTTCTCAAGAAATAATTATAGAACAAGTCCAAGCAAAAGTATATCTATCTATCTATACAACACTTAAAATTCTCCCCCTTCTCACATTAATGACTTCTTTCTAATTGTTTTTAATTTTTTTTTGTTTTGGGTGAATTATCTATCTCTACAACTCTTATATTTCTTTTCCTTGTCAAATAAATGCATGTTTTTTTATTTTTTATTTTTTTTTGTTTTGCTTTTTTATTTGTTTTTGGTTATGAATGCATGCTATTATGTCTTATTTTTTACATACATATATATATATATCATGTCATAATATTGTAACTTGAATGCAAAGCCTTATCATTTTTTCTTTTTTTGAGCGAGTCTAAAGAGCTAACCGTATGTTTTCGATTTAAATTTCCTCCAAAATGTCTATAAAGTTATAAAGAGTTATCCCTACACATGTTCATTCGGCTAAAAAACTTAATTGTAATAGAAAAGCCATATTATCAAAATAATTCTCATAAGAAATTAATAAAATCAAATCAAATAATTTCATATTTCATATTTATTTTATCTACTATTTTTTTGACAATTCAATACAAAATACTTACATAATTTATTAATTAAAACAAAATTGTGTTATGACGAAGATTATAATTTTCACCTTCCAGAAAAATACGGTGAAAGAAATTGTCCGTCCATCGGACGGGCAAGCTTTCTAGTATATAGTATGATTTTTACAAAATTAAGTGCATTTATTTTGCATTAGGTTATAAAATTTAGGGTTTAATTGGAATTTAGTTAATAAGGTTGAAATTTCGTAGTTTTGGTAAAAGAAAAAGTATCATAGGGGAAATTTCCTTAAAAAGTTTAGTAAGTAGACCAATGCGAATTAAAAGTATACTTCTACCAAAACAAATCTGAATAATGGAAAACCTCAAGGGCATTTGTTCTAGCGGTAAGATCTCAAGGGGGAGAACCCGAGGTCTCCGGTTCGACCCTCACCGATAGCGAAGCCACAAATTTGAATTTTCAGAGCATAGCTCTCACCTGTTAACAGGTGCTCTAGGTTAGTCCGGCTACCTAATTCTCACCACTTCAAAAAAAAAAGTGAATAATGGAAACCAGATTTATGTTGGGTTTTCACTAGCTACGGTTGATGTTTCGATATAAACATGAGTGGGCCTAATAGAGGATTATATAAGGACCCGGTAGAAATGTGGTCCAAAGCCCAAAATCACCATTTTTTCATTTTTTTTTCTATTAACCATTCATGGCTTTCAAACGGTATTTTACCATTATGGTGTGTGGACTCTCTTATAATCTTATTCTTCAGGCAGGACATTACATCCAAATCCTACACTGATAAGTGATAACGACTTAGACCGCTTCTCTAGTCTAATCAACGGTTTCCATTATAACTTCACGTTGTACATGACATATATTGCAAATTTGCAATAGACATTGTAAAAGTCTTTCTGGGCTATATATACACCCATCATAAAGAAATTCATACTTAATAAAGGGTATTTGAGAGAAGTGTTGTTATGAGAGATTTACTTGTTTTTTTCTTCATTCAAAAACCGATGCCTATCCTGTATGAGGTATGGATATGAAACCCAGAAAACACACAAACAAACATAAGATATGGGGTTTTCATCCCCCAACCCCACACTCCATACCTTCATACCTTATACCAAACGCCCCCTAAGTTATTTTGGTCAAAAAGACCTCGTGCCTTTTGTAAACGGTAAGAGTAACTTTGAACTTTCCAAACTTAATGTAAGCAATAAACTATTATAATGCAGCTTGTTGTTCATAAACATAAAATTAAATATATAATTGAATTTACTCATGCACATACGAGTCTAATTTTTGCCAACAAATTGTGCTCAATTACGGCTTGTTTGAAAAATCTACCCAAACACATACAAATGAAATATAACCAATCTGAACAACAAGTTGCTGAAGGCCGTGGCTTTGAGAGATCAATATGAGGGGTTTTAGAGGCGGCGTTAGTGTGATCATGGGTGAGTAAAGATTAGAGTTTCTTTCGTCTTCGGTGAATTTCCGTTTGTAATTTTTTTCCTCTTCTTAGGAGTTTCCATGGTTTAGGTAATGGACTCTTCCTTTCGTGTATTTACCTATTTACAACCCTAAGACAGTGAGGTGAATAAATTTCATAACTACCATTTTAATTTGTGTTTATAGCGAGGAATCCACTTTGGGTTTTATAACATAAACTGAGTTTGGGTGACGATCTCCGAATAAGTTGGTAAGGATCATGAATCAGGTAATGTAATATCCGGGATTTTCGGGCATATATTAATTTGATCATGCCCTATACTATTAACTTGTGAATCTAAAATTGTAGAAAACTTGAGTTATATAGAGGAAGCAACTTGTGAAACCGAAGAGAAAATGAGAAAGTCTTATCCATACTTGTTCAATGGTAATTGACTTCATAACATATTAAAAGTATACGCATAACATATTTGTATAGCACATGATGAATTTTTAAAGAATGAAATAAGTATATGGCAATGGAAAAATGCCATATAGCAAGAAAAACCCACAAGATGTCATATTTGCACACATGACATAACCTACCAACAACTCTCTCTCTCCACTGTTTGACCAACCGTTGACCGGTGTTGACCGACCGTTGACCGGTGCTGACTGACCATTGACCGGCGTTAATTGTCATCACTTGACTATTGTCATCACAAGTGACAATATTCACACATAATTGTCATCACAAGTGACAATATTCACACTAAATTGTCATCACAAGTGACAATATTCACATTTAATTGTCATCACAAGTGACAATATTCACACCTAATTGTCATCACAAGTGATAAAATTCAGTAATTATTCACACCTAATTGTCATCACAAGTGACAATATTCACACTTAATTGTCATCACAAGTGACAATATTCACACTTAATTGTCATCACAAGTGACAATATTCACACCTAATTGTCATCACAAGTGACAACATTCACACCTAATTGTCATCACAAGTGACAATATATATTCACACCTATTAACATCTAATTGTCATCACAAGTGACAGTATTCACACCTAATTGTCATCACAAGTGACACCTCATTGTCATCACAAGTGACACCTAATTGTCATCACAAGTGACAATATTCAACAATTAACTAGAAGATTATAGTAATCACACCGAATAAGTATAGCTAAAATAAGACTTATGCACACAACTCCAAACTATCATCACAAGTGACAATATATGTCATCACCAATGTTATCAAAGGATCTTCTTGATAACACCTAATTGTCATAACAAGTGACAATATTCAGCAAATAACTAGAAAATCATGGTAATTAATCCAAATAACATCACTTACATGTCCTCTACATTTTTTAAGTATTGTCACTAGTGTTATCAAGACAAAAGGATCTTGATAACACTTAATTGTCATCACGAGTGATAATATTCACAAGTGACAATATTTAAAGGTAATCATATATGACACTCATTTCATGAGATGTTAATAAAAAAAGCTTCATCGAACTATTGTCATCACCTGAAGTATATATCATTTTAAAAAGAGAAAGTAACATCACGTATGAAATATATCATCATTTAATCACAATAAACATGTTTAACCACTATCTTCTTTGACACTATTAAGACACATTTCCAAATCCGTAACCTCTTTTCACTACTCTTTCACTTGTCAAAAGCTAAGTACTGGTCTTTACCTTTATAAAGTAAGAATTTGATGTACCATGAACAAGGTAGATCGAGAGGTCAAGGAACTCGACAACCGGACATATCGACACAAGAAACCACACTAATAAGTAACTCGACAACAATGAACAACCGAACATATTGACACAAGAAACCACACTAACAATGATAAAAAAAATATACATAATGGTGACAAAAGCAAAACGTCATAGATAACGAGTTGTACATCGCGTCAATAAAACATGACCACGGATGAAAAAAGTATGAACACCTCGTAATAGAATTTGCAAGAAATTATTTAGCCATGTGTTACATAATTGCATTTTTGTATTGTATGTCCTAAGAGTACACTATAAGATATCAGTATCAGAAAGATTTGAAAAATATAAAAATTTAAAAAGTGAATTCATCGTATGTTTTTCTATTATAAGAGTCTTAAATAAGAAAATTAAACCTTAAAAAAATAGTGAATTCATCATAAAAGTGCCTTGAAGGCACGAATTTGATTTAAATAAAAACTTAGGATTAATTGTATATAAAGTTATTAAAAAATAGTTTGATATAGAATCTTGTATTATTTTTTTTAATTTGTTTACGGGATTTATTTTAATGATACAATATTTCTACTATAATATATTCTTTTAATCGAGTAAAGATTTATAGAATTATGATTTTTGTATAAATATTGAATACTCCTAAGATTTGTAGAATTTATTTTAATGTTAATGGATTATAATTTTAATTGTATATTTAATTGGACTTGACATATTTTTTCTATATTATTATTTAATTTAATCTCCAATTTAGTATATAGTAAGATTAATTAATTATATATTTAAGGAAAACTTATAGATACAATTTCAATGATATATACTCTTTCATATTTTACATACATGTGAGGTCTACAATCAAAATTAACCAAATTAAATTATTTTAATGAAGAGGAGTGATGTTGTCCAATGTTAAATTGACACGTATCGCGATAATTATTATTTTTAACCTCAACTTTAGTATATAGTTATGATATAGTTTTGATTAAATAATTTGCATTAAATAATACAGGAGTACTAGTAACTAGACCTGTCAAAAGCTGATCCGACCCGTAAACCCGACCCGACCTGACCCGAAATTTCTAGGTTTCAACCCGAAAATTTGAACCCGAAACCCAGTTTGAACCCGAACCCGAACCCGGTAAACCCAAAAATTTCTGGGTTAGGGTCGGGTCAAACCCGCTGGGTCAAGAAATCTATAAGGCAGGAAACTTATTTTAGAATACACTCTAAAATAATGAAATGACAGATTGACGGATAATTGTGCACCCAGATGCTTTAATTATATTACAATACATAAAATTTATTTTAGAAAATTATTATATATATATTATTAAAGTATTTAAAATTAATATTTTGTTATTGTATTTTTATTTAAATAATATTTTATTTAAATTTTGGTCAAAAATGGATACCCTTGACCCGTTGGGTTGATCCGATCCGATCCGAAAATCCGAAGCGACCCGACCCAGTTTGACCCGAACCCGAACTCAACCCGAACCCGGAACGACCCAACCCGAACCCGCCCGACCCGACCCGATTGACAGGTCTACTAGTAACGAAGAAAACATTTACAGTATAAATTATCCATAAGAAAATACTCCCTCCGTTCCCGAAAGTTTGTCCATAAAACAAGTTTTGTAGTAGATTAATGCATGTCAAATCATCCAAAAAAGATGTGTATTTATGGTGTTATTTTGTTGAGGTAGAAGAGAGATATTGTGATAAAGTGATAAAGTATGGGTAAAAGTATATAAGGAGAGAGAAATGAAGAAGAAAGAGGTTGTAAAAGTAAGTAAAAGGTATGATTATTTAGGGGTAATAATATAAATGTGATGTGATATAAATGGAAAGAATTAAAAGGTGGACAATCTTTTGGAAACATCCAAAATGGAAATATGGACAATCTTTCGGGAACGGAGGGAGTATTACCGTTTTTGAGCTGAGAATATGTATTATCCGTTCCTTTAACTAGAAAACTCCACACTTGGATTGGCAAAACGACAAACCCTACCCACGGACGACGAGACAACTTTGGAGCTCAACTTCTCTTCCTCCACACAGATTCAAGAATTCATACCAGGTTCGAAGAGATTTCCATTCTTTTTTCTTTTCGCTTATGGTTTCGATCTCTTCCGTGTCTTTGGATTCGCATGTTCATCCGTTGCATTGCATCCACTTTCTCCATTGTTCCCACGATCTCTCGAAACTTCCACTAGATTGAGCTAAAATTTCTGTCCTAATTTCTCGAATCGGATCTCTTGAGATCGAAATTGTTCTTCATCGATGTAAAATTTCTGATGCCTTGCATTGATTAAGTGCTCGCCCCTTTTTAATTTCCCTATTTTCGCAGGTGTTGACTCTTACAGGAACCAATTGTTCTAGCGAAGAGAAGAAGATATCATGAGTCTTGCTGGCTCTTCTCTGGCTTCTGGTTAGTTTTTGATTCCTTCCTCATGACCGTCACCAACATTTTATTCTCTGAATCCTCATGATTGCCTTTTGCGAAATTCGCCTCTAGGTTTTATCTCTTTAAGCTTAATTTTGAACAAAGAGTTAGTGGATGTAGGAATGAGGATGAAAAGGCAGTATTGATACATTGTTCAGTTTCATGCCTCTTGCTTGCTTAATGGCCTGAATTCTTGTGAATATTTATGTTGGTGTTCTGAACCACTGTTTTCAGGTGGTGCTGCAGCTAGGAGGGCTCTGGAATTCGGGCCGACGCATGTTGTTAAGCCTAAAGGGAAACACCAGGCTACTGTAGTGTGGCTTCATGGACTTGGTGACACTGGGGGAAGGTAACTTTTACTTATCTGAGCTACCACTCTCCTTCTGACCTAAATGACTTACTGAAGGCCTTTGCATTTTCAGTCTTATTTGTGGCTTCAGGTTATGTTTTGAGATGATCAATAGTGTTGTTTTGTATACTCTACTGAACTCTCATGTTTTTGGTTGATATCAATTTTTAGAGATGACGAAATTAGCTGACAATGCTTTTCTCATCTGGCAGTTGGTCACAAGTCTTGGAGACTCTTCCACTTCCAAATGTGAGATGAGAAATTTAACACTCTGCAAATTTTCTCATTTATTACTCTAGTAGTTGCTCAATGCCAAGGGTATGCTTAATCTTTGCTGCTGCAGATCAAATGGATATGCCCAACCGCCCCATCGAGACCGATAAGCTTGTTTGGTAGTTTTCCTTCCACTGCATGTAAGTATTGCTACTCTGAAATTTGATCCATCCATCATTTTTGAAGGTCATGGAGCTCCGAATGTACTTGTGATGCTTTAGGTTAAGCAATAGTCTAGGTTCTGCTCTGCACGGTTCATTCAATAGCTTAGAATCGTGGCTAAATTTAATGCTTTTACTTTGTAATACGAGTCTCCACCTTCTGGCCTTGAAGCTATTCTTCAGATTCGGGTGACTACATAACTGCAACCAATCATGAAAGTATAAGTTTAGGAATACCTGGCAGGTTTATATGCCCTAACCATATGCCTAGCTGGACCAAGGGTAGTTGGGGATGTATAAGTTTAATCTCTGAAGAAATTATCCAACATGCGCTTTCTAACATTCCACCTAAGAACCAGCACCAACCATCCACATGGGTGGGAATTAGCTCCAACAAAAAGTGCCAAATGTTTGTGTTACCTCATGACAGTGATGATAAAACAACTAATATTTTCAGGTGCTTCAGTGTTTGACTATGCTCCACAGTTAGAACTGTTGCAAAAATTAGACTGTTAATTTAGAGTTGAATCCATGGTTACTGTAATTTTCTGCTAACTATTTTTCTTTTCACTGCTTTATGTTTTAATAGGGTTCGACGTAGGAGATCTTAATGAGGAGGGTCCAGTGGATTTCGTTGGCCTGGATGCCACAGCTGCACATGTTGCAAATCTGCTGTCAAATGAGCCAGCTGACAGTATGTTCATGTTTTGCTTACACTACAAAAGTTACCTATCTAGTTCTCAGTGCCAAGCTGTAATAAAGTAATTAAGACTAAATGGTTTCATAACATGTTCAATATATTCATAGAGATTGAGGATGCAGAAACATGTGATACAAAGCAGCTGTCAGATAAATGAAAAGGGAACTTCGTTGAGAACATGAGAACTTTCTCCTGGAACTTAAATGAATGTGTTCTGCTCTCCAATACAAAAACTTCCTGATGTAGAAGACTACAATACTACATTACCGCCATTGTATCTGAGTTTTACAGTTCATAATATCAATCTGTTGACATCGCCTCTCCTTGTAACTTTTCCTCCCGATCTTATGTGATCTGAGGCGCCTACTTCATTTCACTATTTCTAATAGTTAAACACCCATGTATGTCAGAGGTGTTTCTCAAGTGATGACAAAGAGCTTGAGAACATGAATGACATTTTGGGCCTCTTTCTGATATTGCGTGGTTATTTGTTGCTTTCTGATATGAGGTGCTTTTTTTATTGTGTAGTCAAGCTTGGTGTGGGGGGCTTCAGTATGGGAGCAGCAAATTCTCTCTACTCCGCCACTTGCTTTGTATCGGGAAAATATGGGAATGGAAATCCATACCCAGCCAAACTATGTGTAGCTGTTGGGCTAAGTGGCTGGCTTCCTGATGCAAAGTAAATGCCTTTTGTTAACAAAATACTGAAGGAAAACTTCATTTCCTAATCTTGGTTTATTTGATAAATGTTTCTCATAGCTCATTTGTAGTTTTCTATTTCTTCCAGGAATTTGAGCGCAAAGGTAGCTGGTGATGAGGCTGCAAGCCGTGCCTCATCATTGCCCATTTTGCTTTGTCATGGGAAGGGTAAGCATCATCAAACATGTTTGCATCCTTTTCAGTTTCGCCTTCACCCTCTCACTCTTGTTTAAAATTTTGGGAATAAAAAAGGAAATAATAATTAACATATGGCGATTTAGACGTGTCATGACTCATGATTCACAGCCCTCAAGTTAATCAATAAGTACTCATTCTTTTGCCTTCGTACATATCAAGTTATATGTTTGCTATATATATGGCAGCTGATGATGTTGTCCAATACAAGTTTGGCGAGCGGTCATCACAGAAATTAAGTGCAAGTGGTTTTAAAGATGTTACTTTCAAATCCTACGGCCGGTATGTGTCTCTACTTCAGCATAGTAAAACCATCCTTTTCAAATAAAAAGAAGCTACGTTGCTTTATCCAACTCAGTATAGCCTCAAGTTTTTATTCTGCTTATTGCAGGTTGGGACATCATACTGTCCCTGAAGAGGTAAATGACATATGTAGCTGGTTTACTTCAAAACTCAACCTTGAGGGCTAAATTCTGTTCAACAAGGAGATCACAATCATGGAATCTGCAATAAGGAACAGATGGTTGGTGTCATTAATTTCCGCTCAGACCTTATTTGTGATGCATACGTCGGATTAGTTTATCTGCATGATTTCTGGGCTTGACACGATCCTAATATTACATGTTTTTGACATGGTTTCATTGCCTGAATTGTGAGTGGTGCTGTTATGACTGTTGTTTGTTTTACAGAAAACTATTAGAAACATAATTGAACCTATTTGGTGTCATTTCCTGGGCATTTGCTTTGTTAGAGCTGTTCTATCACTATATATTGAAATTTAAAAGCATTCCATATTAATTACAAACTGATGGTTGCTCCAAATTGGAACAACTACAGAGATTTTCCAATTTGTGCAAAAACACCATCCTTCTGTACAATCTTGCACTCTACTTCATAACCCCGTCAATCATTTTGTTCATTAAACTTGGTACAGACGGGGAGTGCGAAGCTACCAAATCTCTCGGTTTTGCGAGAAACCAAATCTAGACCGACGAACACAGGTTTGATGATCATAGTTCTCTTTCGGCCTCCTTAATGTTAGCGTTCTTTGGCGTTGAGACTGTAGGAAGCTTTCCTTCATCATCTTCAGCATCTTCGAGATGATCTTCTGCTGAATGTATAGTCTCTTGAGGAAGCTTGCTTTCGTCAACTTCATCATCTTCAGCATATTCAAGATGATCTTTTGCTGAATGTACAGTCTCTTCATCTTCTGCATAGCATGAGAAAATTTGAAATCTTTTGACAGTAAAAACTAAACTTTAGTTCTTGCAAGTTCTCAAAACTTACCCAAACATTCATGGTACTCAGTCGCCGGTGAGATGGTTGTCATTTGAAGGCTATCAGGTAGCAAGCAACTGCAAGCAGCTCCTGAGATTGGTTGTTTTTTTTTGTGTTTAGCTTTTTTTCACCTAGATAGATAGTAAGAATAGGAGAGGTTTATAAACAAAAAACTTACCGGCTCGAGCTAGACGATTGATCCATTTGGGTATGCCTTTCCCGATCAATCTGGAGGCAATGTCTTCTGTGAAATGGTTGCAGTTTTTGGTGATGAGATGGTAGCTGTCGCCATGGTACTCATCGGCGATGCTCTCAAGGAGTTGTCGAAATTCCGAAGGCGGGATGTTTATGGAACCCAGAGTGATAGAGTTCCTGTAAATGAAGCCTGGACATGTCTTTGGTTCTACTTCAAATACGCCGCTTACTGGGAAATCATGAGCTCCAAATCCATATTCCATTCCATGCACTGTTCATACAAAACATCCAAGATTCAATAGGCTGTCTTGTTTTTATTAACATTTTCCATGAAACAATGTTAAAATTCAGGAACCCGAATGGTCAAATAGATGATCATTTCATTGCAAAAAACATACAAATGACACAAATGTGGATCAAAAGAAAGAACCTTCAATTCCGGAATGGAAAATGCCAAAACCGAACCAGTAGGTGTAATGATTAAGAGGGGTGAGATCATAAACATTCAACACCACCTGGGTTTCATCCTCTTGTGCCGATTTCGAAGATTTCCCGCCTCCTCCGCCCATCTGAGGAGGTTTCCGAGGAATCCAAATAAGCTTTGAGTCGAATTCGAAGAAGATGAAGATGAAGATGAAGACGGGTCAATATTTCTATCTCCTTCAATATTTCCTTTCAAGAGAGGGAAGAGAGTAAACAAAACGTTCAAATTTTCCTGTTCTTCAACGACCAGAAATTCTTTTCTTCCAAGACAGAAAAAAAAGGTGTTTTATATTTTTCCATGTTTTCAGGAGGGCTTTCATTAGCCATTGTGGAAATTTAGAATTTTTTTTCGGTTTCAATAATTGTATACAATTACGATTCTATTTTTTTGAGTTAATCCAAATTGTTTTGAGAAAGGTTGTCCATTTTTGTGAACGAATATCCTTCATTAAAAAAACATTTTGCCTTGTACGTAAATGGATAAACAATATGGGATATAAAACATCATAATGTACGTGTGTGCACAAACTATAAATTAGCTCTTCGAAAAAGTTTCGACCGAAAAAAAAGAGGCTCTTCAACAAGTTTGCATGGCCATTTGGTTCTTAACAGTTCTTTTGTTTGTATTCTTAAATATTGCAGATCAATCTATAACCATCATTACCACCTTGGTCGTCATTTTAAGCATGGTAACTATCAGTGACGGACGCAGAATGAAATTAAAGGGGGGCACACTTTCGGTAGGAGATTCGATGAATCAAGAATAACCGATAAATTTTAGTTATGCAACACTTTTAAATAGTAAAAAATAGTCACTTTTTAATCAAATAAAATTGTATTATGTATGACATCTAATGCATGCTAAAAAAAGGATAGTTTATAGAAAAAAAAAATTAGAGAGACATACATTAATTGTGAATAAAAAACAAAATGATGCTATGGGGAATTGAACCTTGGTGGGATGAAAACAAAATTAAACCATAAACCATCTAGACTAGTTGAATTTCATTTCATATTAATGCAAATTAATTTAAAATATATTCATATTTTACCTAAAATTCACAATATATACCGGTAATAAACCCGACGGGAGGGGGGCAAGGGCCCACGCATGCCCCCCTGTGTCCGTCTATGGTAACTATTGACTTTTCTTTTCACCAAAAAAAAAAAAAACTATTGACTTTTCTTTGGTTGAGGGTTCTCTCATTGAGGACTCCTTCCTTTTACTTGTAGGTGAAAAGTTAATTCTACTCGAAAAACCTAAAAATTAGAGCAAAAAGTGCATGGTATTTTAAGAGTCTCAAAATGTAAATTTTGAAGAGAAAATACTTTTGAGCCACAACCACAAGTGAAACACAAGGCCAAATGGAGAAGACATGAGGAGACGAGGACCTCATCATTGTCATAGAAGAGTGAAGATGTCGATGGAGGATTAGGGCATAGCCAAAGTAGCATTTGAATGCTAAACGAGAGAAATACATGTTGATCGAGTAATGAGTGATATACATTCATCTATACACATCCATCACCCTCGCCTATTCGGACTTTCACTCACTTTTCCGAGTCAGATGAGTTGAGTATTTGTCGAGTACGGGTGAGATTGTCGTCCCTTAGTTCAATCATGACCAAAATTAACTTTGATAAAAAAAAAATGACAAAAATTAACTTTGATAAAAAAAAATGACAAAAATTAACTCAAATTATGGTATCATAACAACATGCTAGCCTAAACAAATGGGCTGGAGAAAGTAATGGGCCTTAGGCCCAAAATGCATTTATACACGGCATTAGGCTCCTCGCTCTTGTCTCCTAAAATGCATCTACGTATAAGTTTTTTTTTCTTTTGGATCTGAACATCTACGTATAAGTTTGTCAGCGTATATTCAATTGAACACAAGTGTTCAATTGAAATATTTAAAAATATATTTGGTTTTTAACATGCATGTCATTTTTTCAATTATTGCATAATGTAATTTCCTAGCAATTAAGCTGGTTGGTCGAACACACATACTTTTTTTCATTTTGGGGATGGATGAGAATAACGATTTGACAAGACTCCACCTACAATTGCCGATGATGAAGACATCGAATTCGTTGGTAAAATTCCCTCTCTAAATTCAAGACTATATATGATTGGAAATTGTACACACACAAAAAAAACATTCAAAATTATGATAATTATGCTGGCTTATCAATCTATCATTCTTTGTCGTTTTCACGCTTTAATGTCTACACTATTCTATATATATATAGCCCTCAAATTATTGATTGATTAATTCGTTCATAATGTGTTTATATCGGTCTAGCAAGCTTTTTTACTCCCTCCGTCCCATTATTTCGTTCCCATTTCACATTTTGCACAAGAATTAAGGAGAAAGATATAAAGTGGGTAGTGTAATGATTAAATGGTAAAAAGGAGGAGAGAGGAATAAAAAGTGGGTAATTTGAAGAATTTAGTAGGGGTAATTTAGTAAAAGGATAGAAAAAGAGGATAAAAAGTAGGTAATTTGAAGAATGTAATGGGGGTAATGTAATAAATTTGACAATCCAAAAATGGAAAGAAATAAAAATGGGAAGGAAATTTTGGGACACTTTTTAAGGAAAGTGGGAAGGAAATAATGGGACGGAGGGAGTATAAAAATAGAAAACCATCATATTTTAGCCTCTGAGTCTAGTCTCGTTCACCATAGCTAGGTTTTAATTATTGTATAGCACAAAATTTATCCTTCTTGGTGATAATATAGGCAGTAGGCAGTAGCTACTATATATAAAAAATTATAACATGAAAGAAAGTTATAACCCTAAACAAAAAAACAATAAGTGTTTGACAAAAAAACTACAATCCATTTGATCATCATGTTTGGTGCATGAAGTGGATAATTACACGATTTCATTTGCTATTTTGCTCAAAACTTATGCGATGCTATTAAAGGCAAAAAACGGTGTAACAAGATAGAGATAAATTATTCACACCAGTACGCGTATTTTTCCACTTCTTATAAAATCCGGGAAAAAGAAAACTAAAATTAAATATCATCAATTAAGATAAACTACAAATATTCATCGAGTATTAAAATATCTCTGAATTGATTAATATTAAATGTAACGTAGACCATTATATCCATAAAATAGGGGTAAAATATTCATCTCATTTTTTTTTTGTTATAAAAAAGATGCATCTTTTTTGTGAGAACATGTCAGTGTGGGCATGATCTTGAGGTCAGTCAAGTCACTTTAAAAAGTTAAAAAAATTTGCAGACATAAACAAGATGGATCGATGAACATTGAATCTAACTTGTGACTGGTGATCCAAACGGTGGGTGCATTCTGAGCTTCCCATTTCTTATTGTCTCTCCATTTTATCGATCATAAACTAAATTATCTGTATTTTTTTTCTGGTTTCCTTTATTTTCGTAAAATACTACAGTATATACTTATCCACCCATCAGTCCACCACCCTCATCAATTAAAAATTATGATCTTAAAAAATCACCTTTCATAACAGAAAATTAAATCGTGTACGTGCACGTGCAATCTACACTTATAGTTATTCATTTAGTTTGTTACGTACGTCTTGGGGTTAGTAATAAATTGGAGATGCTTTGAATTATGGGGGTCTTACATGCACAAAGGGTGTAAATTAAATGATGTATGTAAAATGTAAAAGATACTGGCATGAATGAGCATTTAAATTAATTCCATAAAATGAATATATGCATATAAACAAAACAAGAATAATTCGACTCGAATAACTGACATAATATTTTGGTTAAGGAGATATATGTAATAGAGAGGGACGGTTCGGTTGAATACCCTACGTAGACAAGAACTGAGAACGTATGTGGGTCGTATTACAAGAGGTTAGTACGTGGGTCACCATGATGTAAATTAGGGCATTTAAGTTCTCAACCAAAACATATATGGATTAGTATTGTGATTTCTTTGGTTCCGCTACTACCATATGTAAGAGTGTAAGACGAGGAAACAAAAGACACAGATTAAGATCACTATAAGAGTTTGAGTTTAAGAGCATCCAATTGCAAGTGAGAGGTGGTATGGTTGTAAGATTTGCTTAGTGGTTTTGTATATCAAATATCCTCTTCCAATTGTCGCACAATAAAGCATCTCGACATATAGCATCTCACCTCCCATTCATTGTCACTATATCTTTAACAATATTTGTTCAAGACTCAATTAAGAACTGTTCATCTTAAGGGTCTGTAAGCGAAACTTGAAACTTAAATTATAACAGTGGTTGTTTAAGCTGAAATTCGAATAGTTGATGTTGAAGATGGAGATGAAATTATTTTTAATTGAGTTTGCGGTATAGAAAAATTGATTCGGTAACAAATGATTCTAATATGTCAAAAACATTCTTATAAAAGTGATCGAATAATTGTTTTTTACTTTATCCACTTTTTGGTGGTGGTAGTGGCGGAAGTGAAGGAGGTGGTGGTGATGGTGGTGGAGGAGGAGGTGGTGGTGAAGTGGTTTTAAGTTGATTAAAAAGGGGGCAAATGGGTTAGAAAAACTTTCATAAGCTCCCATATAATGTTGGGGTCAGACATCCTTTTTTTTGACATATTTAAACTTTGTATAAACTTTCATAAGGTACTGTAAACTAATTTTACTGAACACATACTTACAAGCATATTTTTCTCAATAATTTACAATAAAGTTATATAAGCTTCCGTAAGTACTAGTCATGTACACTCGAACGAAAAGTTGGTGTGGAGGTTCATGTGAGAATAAGTCTCTAAGAGAGAAATAAGAATAAATATCAATCACATGTTACACGTGTGGGATCCACCTGACAAGCAAAAAAAATATTTTTAACTGCCTTTGCAGTATAAGTTTAGAAACATGATTGTGTAGTCTCATACAACATGACTGTGTATATACATTTTCACTAATTGTACGTCCTATTATATGTGAAAATAGTCATAGACAAATAAGTATAAGCATGCATAATCGCGGTAAGTACAAATACAATCATGTTAAGTGAAAGTACATAGTCATTTTATCTGAAAAAGGCACAATCATTTGTCAATTACACACTTATATGAAACACACAATGAGGTGTAGAGTATGCACTATCATGTTATTTGAAAATGCACAAACATGTTAAGTGAATAAAGACACAATCATTTGTTAATTATGTATGGAAAAAATGAGGCACAATGAAATTTAGAGCATGCACATTCATATTAATCGTAAACGCATATTCATATAATTCAAAAAGGCACAATCAAGTTATGAGAAAATAAAAAGTCATTCTCATCACATTTTGCCAATTGAATATTACACACTTACATGAAAAATCTTACACAATGCGATTAGGAGTATGCATATTCATATTAATCAAAATCACATGGTCATGTTATTTGTAAACACACATTCAAGTTAAGTGAAAACACACAGTCATTTGTTACATTTTGTCCCCGAGAATGTAAAATAAAAAAAGGCAAGATCTCAGCTCTTCATATAACGCGATCAAGTAGACGCGATTTATTTTCATTTATCTCCTTAATTAGATTTCATTCTCACATTCTCACGTGATCCGTTCCCTAGACATTTTAGTCTGAATATCTCACGTGAGAAGAGTTTATAATTTTCCAACACCGCACCTATCAACCAGAAACTATTGATGTGAGGGTGGAAACAAGATTAAGAATTGTATGGGACAATTGATGGGGGGTGTAGGGTGTAATAGAACAGATTGCAGCCCAGAACACAAACCAAAAGTGAAATATATGACAAAGATGCTGCCTAGCAAAAGGGGAGAATTGAGGTGAAAGTTTTTTGGATTCCTCTTCCCACTTGGATCATTTGGTTGCATAAGAATATAGTCTTGTAGTAAATTCTATATAAATATAATCAATTAAGCATAGTGTCAATATATATCATGAGGGGACAAGCTTTAAATATAATCAATTAAGCATAGTGTCAATATATATCATGAGGGGACAAGGCTAAAGCTTGTTTTAATATGTCATCTCATCCTAGCTTCTTTTTTTTCCCACCACAGCTCCTACATAACTGTATATAAGTGTTTTATCAAAAAAAAACTGTATATAAGTGTACGTAACTATATAGCTTACAACTACCATTCTTCGTATAGTAGTTGCTTCAATTCCCCATATTCCATTATTAAACCTTTAACTCTTTAAGGTTAAAAACTAGCTAGCTCTGAAATGACCATGTCATCTCAGGTTACAAAAGGTTAAAGATGTCTCCTAGAGTCCTTGGGAGGTAATAAATTTTTGCACATGCAGAGTTTTTCTATTTCACGAGAAGTGAGAACTGATTACTCGAACCCGAGACCTCATAGTAAACTCATGAGAACTACGTCAACCACTTTCTGCATATAGAGTAGTTTGTCATCAATTCCTGATCGAGGAAACAAAATAGATGTTTACTTTTTAATTACTCTCGAACCATTTGGTTACAAACTATGAAAAGAAAATTAATCAATGAAATTGGATCTTAACACAGGACATTAATAATTTATTATATCTTGATTCATGGTTTTAAATTTTTTTTTATGTCTAGAGGGTGTCTTTAATTAAAATGAGGTAATCAAATGATCTATTATATACAACACGTATCTATATTATTAATAAATGGATAATGCTTTTATAAGTAAGTTAGTGATTCCATTATTGTGACCAATTACTAAAAAGGGGCCACATGTAATTAATATTTGATGCATGGAGAACACCAATTCGATCAAGGTGGGATGAGATCGAGCCCATAAGTGTATAAATTAAAGTAAGTTAATTATATAATCAATATGAGGTTAATTAGTATCATTTCCTATAATTGGATTAATTGTAACATCACCAACTACACGCACCACATGAAAACCTAGCTAGAAAACCCTAGGTAGTGTACGTAACATGATGAACTACCATGGAAAACATACATTATATATCCATAATTTTTTCCTTTGCCTTTTTGGAAGGTGGAAAAATGACATGAAAGAGGGTAATATTGGTCCAAAAATTAAAATGCTTTCTAGCGATTCAAGACAAATTTCCTGCCATGGACCCAACATGAAAACTCAACTTTTGGAATAAAAAAAAGAGAGAATTTTGTGTTTTTTTTTAAAGGCAAAGTCACAAAGTTTGTAGGTAAAGATGAACACGCACAAAAAGGCACAAGTGTTGAATACAAGTTGTTTTGAGGGAGAGGTTGAAAGTGAGGTGCGAGTAAGCTTAGCTACGGTGTGGATATTAAATGGGCCATGGCTGGTTCATTTGCTCCCCAACTTTCTACTTGCTAGCTCCTTCAATACAATTATAAGAAAATTAAATTTATAACTCAACATCTTAAACTTTTTCTTAATCTTAATACTCATCACATTTTTTTACCAACGAAAGAATAGTATCAGTCAACCAAAACACAATTCAACAAAAATTCTTATAGCTCACCTCCTAATTAAGTGTCATGGAAAACCTAAAACGACACATTATATAGATATATAAATTTCAAAGTGTCTCAACGACACTTATTATGTATCGAAGGGAGTACTATGATTGCTTAAATATTTTATGTCAGCTGAAAAAACTCAAAATTCAAGCCTATGGTATTATACCAATCACTTGCATTCCGTTCAATGACATATATATATATATATATAAAAGATCGGCTCGGACTCAAATTTGAGAACTTACAAGGAAAAATAAAATTGAGAGAATCCCCCTATAAAAGAGACTTTGTATCATGACCATGACCGATCATAACAAGTAGAAAATCGAAAAAATAGTTAACTCACAAGTGGTGGTTGTCCTATTTCTCAATTCTAGAGTTGTGAAAGTCATTCTCATTCGTATTGGTTGTTATAAGGTAGTTTCTAAATAGTAATCGGCCTTATCATAAACCTTATCCGATCAAGAAAATAATTTAAACTAACATGTCTAATCACTTCCCCCTACTACCTAATGCAACGCATCAATTCAAAACCCAACTGAACCGACAAAAGCTAAACTGAACCGAAATTTAGTGTGAACCCAAAACCAATAAAAACCGAATTCGGTTCGGTTTTTGAAAAATATAACATTTACCTTTTAAAAGTTTAAACAAAACCGAAAAAACTGAAACCGAATCTTATAAAATTCTTAAATCGAAGACTCAACCTAACAGCATCATTTTCGGTTTCAATTCCATTTGTTTCACTTATTTTAGTTCACATTTTCTATTTAAACCAACCCGTGCTCAACCCTACTACGTACTAAGTACTTACCATATAGGTAAGAATTAATCAAAAACCTATTGTGTGCATAGTACGGATAATGTATGATCACGACACGAAGAAGCTAGCTAGCTAGTTGATAATTAGGTTTGAATATCTGCCTAATTAATCTCCTCGATTAGATTAAACAAATGAAAATGGTAATGGGTTAATGATTAAACCCTTCTTTTGGGGCATTCTAGTAGTGAGAAAGCGAGCTAGCATATTCAATAAAGCCTGAGATGTTGATTCTTGGCGATCTTCATAGCTCTCGCTTCCATACATTGTACGTACACTTAACACTGTTGTTGTGCCTATATATTTTAAGGCTCTTCTTTTGGTCTCTCAGTCTCAGGTCTCCTTTTTTGATTTGTTTACTCCTCACTTTAACTTAAAAAAATTGAGTTTGTTTTTCGCAACCAAACATTCAATTCCTTGGAAACGTTCATGTGTTATCACTTTTAGCAGAAACGCCAAATGCCTTTGACCGCCAGAGTTGATAAACGAGATTCTGTTTCCCTTTCTATTTTCAATTACCATTGTACCGTAGTATTGGTACTTACAATATGTCATTATCTTTTTAGGTTAACTTCAGAAGCTATGAATCCTGATCAGTCTGATTTGTTGAGCTAGCTAGGGTTTATAGAAAGGGAATTGACCATTCTGAAATAAGGTAAAATTCCATTTTAAGAATTTTGAGAAAATATCGTCGAGTACACTGTATAAACTTAGTAGATCGACTATTTGTTTATTATTAATTGATTTTAGGTTAGAATCTCATTAGATTTGTACGATAGGTCTATACAGTTTTTGTATGCGTGGATAGACCTTAAATTCATTAGTTAACATTGATCCGCCGAACTTTAACAATCATAACTAGCTAGTTCAGTCTTAGATTTGTTGACAATCTCTTAAGAACACATGTACGCAAATAGTATTGTCATGTTCATCATTACAAACTTGCGTCCGGTTATACATCTCAGAATCAGTGGCACATTTGTAAATATTATCCTTATGCCACCTTAATTACCCACACCCAACAGATAACCTAAAAGGCAGAATAACCAGTGGCACATTTGTAAATGTTCACCTACATCAGTGCCAATATGGGCATATCAATCTACCTACTGAAAGAAAAGCATGGACCCTTTATTTTTAAAAGCCTTTTTTCCACCTCCTATAATCAAAAGCATGTCTTTGTATGTTTTGTTGCTTGAAACAACTAATTAATTGGACAATTTAACTGGGTAATAGTAACAATATCTCAATTCTCAACCACCTTTTATATAGTTTAATCTGCACCAAACCATCCTTAATTTATAATTGTCAGCAATCAGTCATACCTACACAATAATTTACTGTTTTCCTTAGCCCCCAGAGTGGTATAACAACCAATCAATCATATTACATTGGTCATTTATAAATCCAAACATATTACATAATTTCCCTTTATTATATATTTCGCCCATTTATATTTCAATTTGAAGGAATCGTCATTTATATTATATATGATGGTCTTAAAAAATTGAAATTTTATTTATTCATAAAATTAATTAATTATCTAAACAATCAAGGCAATCTACACATATAGTGAAAATATATATCCAATGAAATGAAAATAAACTAGTACAAATCCCGTACCATGTACGGATAATGTAAATATAAACCAAAATTAACTGATTCGAGATTGAATTTTAACACAAATCTGCTTTTAACTCGCGAGTTTACAATCCAAACATGTACACGCAATTAAGTCCAAACCTATTATTGACCTAGATATATGTGTACTTTTATTAAAACAATGTTAATTTTAAAATTATTTGGATTTGACTTTATATATATTTTATATAATATACTGTTAGCATATGATGATATGAGAAAGTTTTTTCACTATTCCTCAAGATTTAATAATGAAAAAATATATACTAATTAATAGGGAAAAATGGTTAAGATAAAAAAATCACTTTAATTTTTTTATTTGTATAAGGATATGACATTAAAAAAAATCATGGTAGGAAAAAATCTTCAGATAAGATATCAAGTAGATATAAGAAAATTGAATAAAATATAAAGTAGATATATAAGGAAATTGGATAAGATATCAAGTAGATATAAATGTTAATTAATTTTAAAAACATCTAATGTAAAAAAAGTAAAATAATTATTTTATTCAAGTTAAATCACATGGTCTAAATTTTTACATAGACTTTAGTTCTGTTTTATACTATATTATAGTAAATTATATTGACCCAATTATCACTTCTACTTCTAAATGATAAATGTACGTCCATATTCATGCCGACCTCACCCGATCAAAAAAAGACAATAGGTGATAATAATTCCTAATTTTTAAGTTATATGGGTAATAGTAATAATATCACTAGTTTAAACATTAGGTAACAATTCTAGATAAAAACAAGTTATAATGTAGTACTTGTGACGACCTTATCCGATAAAAAATTATAATAATTCCTAATTTTTAAATTTTGGGTTCAAATTCCCCTGCTTGGCTACTTATAATAGTCGAAGTGCAATCTATTAGATACAAAAAAATGAAAAATGAAAAATGAAAAATGAAAAATGAAAAATGAAAAATGAAAAATGAAAAATGAAAAATATCACATATGAATGGGTAAAAAAAGAATTAAAACTATGGGCAATTTGTGCAAATTGACTTTTATTAAGGGTGGATTAAAAAAAAGTTACCCTCACCTCCACTCCATGGAACACGACCCTCATACTGACATATAAAAACCCCTAAACCCACACCACAAAAAAGCACAACTCTCATTCTTAGCCCACTTTCTTGAAATGGCACCCTCAAATATTATTCCTCCTCTCTTAAAGCTCGTCGACGACAACTCCTCCGACTACAACGACACCGCCAGCTCCTCCTCCGCCTCCGTGACCCCGCCCGGCTCCGCCACCTTCCGCCCGCGTCGAAGCTGGCTAAGCAACCTAAGCACCTCCCCCTCCACCGCCAGCCACCGGAGCTCCTTCTCCTCAGCCGACCACCACTCCAACTCACCCAAGCCCCACAAGGCCAACCAGGCTGCATGGGAGGCCATGACTCGTCTCCGTCGCGACTCGGGCGGGCGCGTGGGCCTCGAGCATTTCCGCCTCGTGAAGCGCGTGGGCAGCGGCGATATCGGCAGCGTCTACCTCTGCCAGATCCGCAACCCGGCCGTGGGCTCACCCCAGGGCCTCTATGCCATGAAGGTGGTCGACCGGGAGGCGCTCGCCGCGCGCAAGAAGCTCGTCCGCGCCGAGACCGAGAGGGAGATCCTATGCATGCTGGACCACCCTTTCTTGCCTACGCTCTACGCCCACTTCCACGCCTCTCACTACTCTTGCCTTGTCATGGAGTTTTGCCCCGGCGGCGACCTCTACTCCGCCCGCCTTAAGCTCCCAAGCCGCCGCTTCTCCGTCTCCTCTGCCAAGTAAGTTCTATCGTTTTTCGATAAGGAAAAGAATTCGATATAACAGACATATCTGAAGTCATGTAACATATTTCGTTTGGTCATGCATGTAATGTATGTATGGTATAATTTGATATTGTTGTACTAATTGTTATTGTGAACGTTTTTTTGACAACCTACAAAAAAACAAGGAAGTATTTTTTCCCTCTTTTTTCCCGCAATTAAGCACCACTAAGATGTGTTTTAAGGATAAGACCGACCAATAATGGATGCCTTACAATTAATTAACATGGGTTACTAATTGTGGATGTAGGTTCTACGCAGCCGAGACACTTCTAGCCCTAGAGTACCTACACATGATGGGGATAGTGTATAGGGACCTAAAACCCGAGAATGTCCTCGTACGAGACGACGGCCACATCATGCTCTCCGATTTCGACCTCTCGTTCAAATGCGACGTCGTTCCAAAGCTCCTCAAGCAAAATCTTCCCTTCCCTCAGCCCCTCCAAAACCACTCCACTAACACGACTCCTCCTCATCATAATCACCAAGCCATAACCACTTGCGTTGGTGGACCCCTCCAACCCGCCCTCACCTCTTGTTTCTCCCTCCGCCGCCGCTCCTCTTACCCTCTCACCACCACAATAACCGAGCACGCCAACAGTATCCCGGT
This sequence comes from Polygonum maritimum, assembly GCA_963924305.1. Taxonomy (NCBI): domain Eukaryota; kingdom Viridiplantae; phylum Streptophyta; class Magnoliopsida; order Caryophyllales; family Polygonaceae; genus Polygonum; species Polygonum maritimum. The sequence continues at coordinate 36,850,158 of OZ002732.1, read as the reverse complement.
TTCCACCACTAGCATTCAGAACGAGGACGAGGATGGGAATGAGGATGGGGACGAGGATGATACCTGTAGCCACACCTGTGGTGGCTACAGGTGTAACTATAATAGCAATAATAGTACAAGGAGGACGTTCTTGGATCGGACGGATATGGTGGCGGAGCCCATTGAGGCACGATCCCGATCCTTCGTCGGGACCCACGAGTACTTGGCACCTGAGGTCATATCGGGCCAGGGCCATGGGAGCGCGGTCGATTGGTGGACGTTTGGTGTCTTTCTCTACGAGATGCTCTTCGGCATGACGCCGTTCAAGGGTCAGAACAACGAAGGGACGCTTAAGAACATTCTCAAGCAGCCATTACGGTTTCCCGCGACTGACATGGCGGGTTCGAGCGCCAAAGAGCACGAGGAGATGGAGGCGGCCAAGGACTTGATAAGGAGGCTCCTTGTCAAGAACCCTAAGAAGAGGTTTGGGAGTGTTAACGGCTCCGTTGAGATCAAACGTCATGGGTTCTTTAACGGCGTGAATTGGGCGCTTATTAGGTCGGTTCGGCCTCCGGTGGTTCCGGCGGAGGAGGCCCGCAAGAGGATGGTGAGGAAGGGCGGCGCCGGTGGCCGGAGTACGGCGGAGGTGTTGGTGGTGCCGAAAGTGTTGAGTAAGGAGGAGAAGGATCGGCCATATCAGATTCCTAGCCATCATCAAAAGAGCTATCATCATGATCATCATTTCGATTACTTTTGAATTTAATGTACGTGTTCTTTTTCTGATTTTGTTAGCTTCTGTATTTTGTTGAATTGTGAATATATTTAGATAAGTTTGGTACGTGACAATATATATCCTAGTGTTATAACTTAATTGCATTGTAAAATAGTGTGAGTACCTGCGTAAGTAGTCTAATGTATCAACCGTTTACATCGTTGAGATTTGGACCGTCAATTTCTATATTGAGGATATTGGTAACTAAGGGTCGATAACGATAAACCCGATTTAACCCGAAATCTTGTTCAAATGAAATAAGAACAAGTCGATTGAACTTGATCAATTATGTGACTTCCGACTCAATTCGAAATCCTTTTTAACTAAAGCATGAACTAACTTATCGAACTCGATGGTAAGACGACCTTACCCAATTGTATAAACATCTCGTCCAACCCAACACGAGTCATCCCATCGACGACAACCCAGTTATATATGTCCGAAACCGAAACAACCCAACCAAAACCGATTCATGTTAACCCACCCAACATCTAATAAAGTCTTTGAGGATGAGGATCGACTACATCATCACTCTTGGTTAGCTAGACCAAAGGATTTGCTTAGAAAGTGAAACGAGGATTGTCCATTAACTAAACATGCAACTTGGTGTTTGTTGATTAAACTATAGACATACATATATAAACACTTTTTTTTGGTTGAAACATACATATATAAACACTGAAACACACATGATGTGTAACATCTCATACCAATCGCCCTTGTTTATATATTAGTATTTGAGCTAAAAAAGATGAGATCATATAATTAAAGTAGGACCCATAATCTCATGCCTTCACTTTATAGATTTTTTTTAAGCCTCTTTGGTAGTGGCCTTTGTGATATCATCAATATTCTCGTCTGTGTCTTTGTCTTGCATTCAAAAAGTTGGTATTATTCTTTTTAGTATACTTGTAACCATGTGATGACAATTATGAGTCCTCGCTCTCAATGCATGCTCTGTGAATTGAAGCGAGGGAAAGGGGAAAAAGGGCAGAATATACACAAACAAGAAAATCAAAACCTTACACTAAAAGAGTGTATCAAAGTGTAAATTTTATGACAAAGTTGGCCTCCATTTCTTCTTTTTGTTACTTTGTACTCATCGCCCCTTTCTTTTGCAATATATCCAGCTAGAGAAACAAAGGGAAAGAAGGAATACCATCATGGTTCAAATTCCTCCTTTTTTCCTGCCTTTTGTTTTTTCATATATATTTGGTATATATATCTCTAAGTTATTTAACAAAATCAAAATGATCATCATGCATGAGTTGGAGTTTTTAGGGATTTGAAGAAATTTTATTTTGTACGTTGAATTTATAAACATTTAGAAATTTAGTAATTTGATATGTAAAAAGGGTCGGATGAAACTAAAACTTACCTATATATATCTTGCGTTTTTTTCTTTATGGTTCTTTCTTGAAAGTATGGCTCGAGATGGACTATATTGGTGTATGCTTCTAATTAAGTCTAAGAGTCGTCCTGGATGTTCGAACTTGTGACCTCAAGGTTACCGTGATGCCTAACCGGCTGAACTGATGCGTCGAGCGGATACCTAATTGTTCGCTTTATATGCAGTAAGTTAAAGCACAAGAGTGAAGGTTAGAACTTCCACGTATATGATCAATCAGAGGTCTGATGGGAGTTGTCTTTTCTTCTAGAGATTTTTGAGTTCAAACCCTAAAAAAAGCAATAGTACACTAGTATAGTAGTATCGTCTTGTGATCGAGAGAATGCATGCCTTACCAATGTTACATATTTCTGTGTAAAGTGGTCGGTCCCCACTCATTCACCATTGATGCCTTTCTAGAAGAGCTAGTTTTGAAACCACACGATTTTGATATGGGTTCAAGTTGAAATCTAAATTTAACCCATGTGAGTTGAGTTGAGGTTAATTTAGAACGTATTTTAGTGGCTTACTTTATATCTAAAATTCCAAATTTATTTTGGTAATAAATCAATTTGGGTATTAACGTACGTACATTGAAATCGAAATTTATTCGAGTTGAGTTGCAGTTAATAAAATATTTTCTAGAAGCTTACTTTATACCTAAAATTCAAAACTAATTAAAGTTTTTTTCTTTGCATAATAGGAATAGAAATTATTCATTCAAACCAAATAAATCAAAAGTTGGTTTGAACTACCACTCAATTTTGTTTGGGCTATGAAGTAAAGGCATAACAGGCAGATGGCTAACTTTTTTTTGTTCGAATAAAGTCTCTGAATTCAACTTGCTAACAATATTTACCGTACTTCTATATATGTTGCACAAATAATTTTTTTACTAGCATTGATTTCGGACATTAATTTAGTTGATCAGTTGATCACCGATCTAAGTATAGTGTTAATAATTTCATGAGCCCTACTAAAGAGATTTTCACTACTTATTCTCTATATTGAGAGAGTATTTTTTTTTAACAATAAATAGTTCTGTATGAATCAATCAAGTTTTTGAGTGATTTAATTTTAAAAAGTTTATCAAACGGTTTTAGTTTGATACATTGATATCTTGTGTCTTGAGAGGTTTCTATATACATTTCGTTTCGTCGGTGAGATTTCAAATTCATATTTCTTAGCGATCACTTATAGAACTATTTTACCGCTAGACCAGCTGAGTATCGATACTCTACGTTGCTCGTTGAGTGAAATAATTGTATTCAAATTATATTGGAATTAAAAGCTACGTTCCCATACGCATGACTTTGCAATTGTATTCGAAGTATATAATTGGCGTTCATTTAATGGGTGCCTGCCCATCAAACAAATCACGTATCGCTGGTGAATTAAGAGCATCCCCAACAGCTTCTCTATTATAGAGAAAATGGGGGATTTGGGAGATTATAGTTCATTTTTTTACCCCAACAGCTTCTCCATCTTATTCTCTATAATGGAGATGGGAAAAAAATTGCACTTCATTCTCTAAATGTAGGGGAATCTCTAAAATTGCACTTCATTCTCCAAAATACATTTATGGTAATTATTCCTTTCTTCAAAATACATTTATGCTAATAGTAGAAGGTTTATATACATTGAGTGTAAAATTTAAGTTTTCCCTTTAGTGTTAAATATGTAATGCAAATTCATCATATATATTATAAAATATATTTTTTTAATTATTATAACTTCTCGTGAATGCATGAACTTTTTGCTCACATAAGTCCTAATTTTATTGGGTCTATGTGTATATAAGTCATAAATATTTTAGTCGATCGGTACCGACCCTAAAACCATTAAATAATAATATATAGTCTTTCCAACACCTAATTGTGAATGCACGTATTTTCTTATTTACATTATGATTCTTTAGTATAATTACTTCTTTATTATTATTTAAATAAAAAATTAAATATCTTTAAAGTAAGATTGTATTATATTTTCAACTCTGTCAGTTAAATAAAAATTAATAAATATTGAATTCTTCAAAATAAATAAGTGGTTGGACTTAAATAAGAAAGGTTATATTCTGTAAAATAGAGAAGCTGTTGGAGTTGAAGTAGAAAAAATTTGAAGAATATTGTTTTTGCTTCTCCATTTTAGAAAAACTTTTAGCACATCTGTTGGGGATGCTCTAAGTACGCTCCATTTAATACGCGTCCAAATTTGTTTTCGACATTCTTTGTTTGAAGGTCCTCCAATTATTTAACACTTTAGGTAACAAACCCAAAGATTATAATTATTTTTCCGTTATCCCCACCACACCACTCAAAAGTTACGAACTTGTATAATAGTAATTTGCTATTTTTTTTTTGGTCGAAATAATATATTGCTGTATAGTTTCGACCAAAAAGGAAAAAAAAATTGTTATATAGTTGGAGTCGGTCAACGTTGGTCCAATATATCCTTGTCTCGGCCTTAAAAGCGAAAAATGGGACCACGAAACTTGAGGTTGTAGGGCCCAGGCTATCATACGTTGTTCATAATTGGGCCGATTGTTCTTTTTGGGCTACTTCAGAATTGGGCTTATTTAAAATTTGGGTCAGTCCAAGTCAAGTTTCGTGTTTGTGTTGTAATCTCTAACGCACACCGAGTTCAAACAATGCAAAGATTAACCTTTGAAATACTTTCTCCATATTTGCACCTTACAAGTTACAACAAAGCTAACTTGATTATCAGCTTATAGATCTTATCCTTGAATAATTTCCAACGTGTGAAGAGTTTCGGTCTTCCACACTAACCCTAACTCTCATGTGATTTTACCAAGACAATGTTGCATGCGAACAACATACAATACAATAGCTTAGCTTGTATCGACACCTAAGAAACACTAACCTCTACTTCATAAAAAGAATGGAGTTGAAGCCAATCCCCCGATATACAAACATACTTGGTCCCTTGAAAGTCCCGTTATCTTCCTAAAGCACATATGCTCCTAGCACCTCTTTAGTGTCCAAACCAGCTAAACCCTACACTTTTAAGAGAGACGTAGAAAAATCGATATATATTTTGAAACGGAAGGAATATGAAATATATTTTGTACACAATAACTCTCTTTTCATCGTATTGTATTTATTTGCAAGTGATTTCTGTTTTGGGCGAATTAACTGTGTAAACACGTTACTTCGCTACAAAGGGGGACTCCTAGTCACAAAGTCGTCACGACGCGTTAGAAATGATGAACAGAAAATGATAGCAGAAATTATATGTAAAGAAAACGAAAGAATGGTGAGAATTGTAGTGTAGTTCGTGTTGATCTTCTCAGACATTGTTCTCGGTTACAATCGAAAGAATACAAACTCAATATGCTCCTAAAATAAAAAGATTGCAATTGGATGTGATTGGTGTGAAAATGGCAAGTAATGCTTGAGCGATTGTGAGTGCAGAGAGTGTTGTGTCTTCTTTCGGTGTTTTCCCTTCCTTTTATAACGAAGATTTCCTCCTCTAATTGAGCCGTTGGCAGGCGTTACATGAGATCCCGGAAATCTCGCACTTGAAGTTATGATTCGGTGCTTGAAGATCGCCGCCTTGCTACAATCCGTTTTCTTCATTGATGATGAGCGAAATTATCGGAACTCTTGACTGGCGTGGATGTTGAGTTGATGATGGGTCTTTTCTTCGTTGGGCCACGGGCTTGAATTTCTGAGGGCCCAACAATACCCCCTCAAAAAGCCCAGGAAACTCCCGCGAGCGGTTTCCTTAGGGTTTTTGAATTTCGAATTTGTTTTGGGAAGTTGTAGCGTGATGGCGTCATGTCCCATCAATCCCTATTTATGAAGCGTGATGATAGCCTGCAACTTCACCTGCCCTAATTTCTTCCAAGGTACGATTTTTCCTCTCTATCCTTTCTCTGCTTTCAATCTTCTTCAATGGCGTTTTCCTGTAGGGAAACTGCTCCGCCTCCCTCTCTTTCCCCTTCAAATATCCTGACTAACGCTTTCCAGAGGGATTCTTCCTCCGAATCTCCATGGGAGTTCGCCGCTTCCGTGGGCTTTCCTCCAAGCGCAGAAATTTTCTTGCCCCCTACCGGCGTTTTTGTCGATGATTGGGTGTGTTTTCATGAATACCCCTTTCGCATTGGTCACCGCTTTCCCCTTTCTCCTCTCGTGATCGATTTTTTAACTAAACTTGATGTTTCGCCGGGACAACTTCTCCCTCAAGTCTGGAGACTTTTACTCTCCGTTGAACGACTTTGTTCCGCGCGAGGCATCGTTTTTCAAAGTGAAGACTTTTTCGTGAACTATCGTGTTTCCAAAGGCGGTCCAGGGCGGATTACGCTTAAAATCCTTCGCACAAAATCTGACTTTGTTTTCGACATTTCTAAATCCGACCGCGGTTGGGCGGATAAATTCTTTTTTGTGAAGATCTCGTCGCTTAAGGGTGACTCGTCCTTCTTGCGAAGCCGTTGGAGGCCCATAGGTAGCGTTTTACTCCTTCCCTGTTTCTGATTGTTCAAAGTTTGACGCGTTTGCTTGGCCCTTTTCGCAGAGGAGATTACTTCGCTTCTACCAAGCAAAAGTTCTGTTGCAGTCGTTACCCAGATCGAAACCCTCTCTGCTGAGGATAGGTCATACCCTGCTCTTGGACCTTCATCATCAACAGAATCCGACGAGATCGAAATGTCAAGTAAATGTTTTCGCACTTGCATGTTTATTTCTTTTCGTGTTTTTTATATTTGCGTGTTTGTATAACGCGTTTACGTCTTTATGTTGTAGGTTCCAGAGCTACGCATTCCACGGCTTTGCTTACCACTGCTGAGCGCTTGGAGGCGCGAAAGAAGAGAAAGGCCGAGACCGCTTCTAGTGCAGACATCGAAACCGCAATCTCGCTCCCCCCTAAGGCTCCAGAAATCAAGAAGTCTGCTGCGTTTAAGAAGGATTTAGGCGTCAAAATGACCGACCTACTGATTCGCTCTATTTTTTATAGGTTAACTCTTGTATTTTAGGGATATATTGAGAGTGTTTAGGTTAGATTTGAGCATTATTGTAATATGAAGACCGAAGACACAAGAATTCAAGAATCAAGAGTTCTAAGGCGTTTTGAGCTGTCTGCGCGACACCACTTTCTTGCGAAGGCTATATCTTGAGCTACAGAGGTCGGATTGAGCTGATTCCGGTGCCATTGGAAAGCTAACTTCAAGGGATTTAATTCATCTTTTTACACCGAAGTCAGATTCCAAGCCGAAGATGGTCAAAACAGCCTCCGAAGTGACACCAGCGATCCTGTCGAGATTCCGCGCCCGCGGCCTGGCCGACGCGCCCGCGGTGGCTGCCGAGACGAGAAGTTTTTCTCTGTTGTGAAAGCGCGGATGCGGTGATGGCGACGCGACCGCGGTGATGCCGTATCCGAAGCGGGCCGAAATCTTTCTATCTTGTTTCCTTTTCTATCTTTTGCCTCTTTTCTTATCTATCTCGTGGAGCTTGTTCCTTGGGCTATATAAGGATGAGCCTTCCTTAGGTTTTAGATACATTCACATTCTACCTTCTACCCTCTTCCACAAGTTAGGTTTTTAGTTTAGTTATGGAGAGCTAGTCTCCTTAGGTTTGTTCAAGGGAGAAGCTCTGATGTATGAACTCGTGAGATTTTGGTAATTGATTTCTATCCTTTGGTTGATATTGATTCTCTTGTGCTTCATCTTATGATTGTTGATTGTTTCTATAGGATTCGCGACCCTATTGAATTGATTAGCTTTCTACTGTTGGATTAGGTTTGGACCGTGGACAAAACTAATCTGTGAAAACAACTTAGCCTAGACCTGTTGTCTATGCAACTAGGATTAAGAAGAGAATTGATTGTTTTATCTTGCAATTGACTCGTAGCTTGATTGTTTGATATTATATCCTGCATATCCTTGTTCTCTATGCTAATTCTAGGTTAAGCGTCCTTGCCTAGGGTTATAGAATTGCTTGGACCGTGGACTTGCGATTGTTAATGATCAGGATAGGAATTAACCATAGGTGTGAATGAAATCAATGGATGAATCTATGATCGAGTAATTATTTCATGAGTGGATCTTTTGAATGAACCTGTCTCCTATCTATTTCTCTATTTGTTTGTTTTTTGTTTCCTAGATTAGTTTAGATATCTCTTTGATTTCCCCCCATATCTTTAGTTGATAATTATATTAGTACTAGAAGCCATAGTTCTCTTGGGTTCGACCCCTTAATTGCATGCTATACTAGTTTGTAGTTTGGGTTATTTATCTTTGATCTTGGCACGACGACTTTAGCCGAGTCAAATTTTGGCGCCGTTGCCGGGGAACTTTGGTTTCTTTCTAGTATTAATATTTTTATTGGCTTTGTGTGGACCTATCTTACGGTCCGCACTTGTATAGTCTGATGTCTGCTTTTAAGTTTTGTCAGTTGCAGGATGAGCCCTTTCATGGGTATTTCACTAGGTGCCAAGAAGAGTTATATGAGCTTGCATCGTGGGGCTTAGACGTAAAGATTAAGGATGCTTGCGATTACATCTTTGGTGGGGTGACTCATGAGACCCTACTAATGTTGTACCACAAGAGTGAAGGAAAATACGTCATCTGGGAACCCATGGACCAATGGAATTTCTTTTGTGGGATCCGAGCCGACGAGGTCAAGGAGTTAGCTTCTGTCAAAGATCCGCGCCCGCGCTCACCAACCCGCGCCCGCGGAAATTTGACAGATGCTACGGAGTTTTCTTCGGATGATGAGCCGCGACCGCGGTCACCTGAGCCGCGACCGCGTTCCCCTGAGTGCGCCCGCGGAAATACCCCAGAGGCATCCCCCGAGTTCTCCGGAGAAAGGCGAGCGCGACACGCATGTTGCGAGGTCCTCGGTACCCCTTGCTTTGAATGTGCTACGGTGGAAGGGCACTACTACCTTCCTCGCAGCTCAGCCCCTGTGTCGTATGAGGAAACGGAGGATTTCCCCCTGGAGGAAAACCGCGACCGCGGCCCACAAACCGCGCCCGCGGCCTCTAAGGAGGCTTCTCCGCCGGTGCTCAAGCACGAGACTGTCTCCCCCAACAATGTTCCGGGCCGTGTTATAAAGCTCAATTACCCCATCTCAATGCCAAAGGGGCTCCCCGAGTTCGTTTTCGCAAAGCGAAAAGAATCCATTCAGAATGACAAGACGAAAGAAGAAGTTGATTGGGCGGTATTTGGTGAATTTTGGGATAGTTTGGAGCAAGAGGAGGTTCGAGATGATGTTATGGAGATTTCTTCTTCACCGTCAGAAACCTTCATATCCCCTTCCATGGAGATTCCTGAAATCAGCCTTGACGATCCCTATATCCTTTATTCCACTTCTTCTCTCTCTTTTGATCCTGATTTTGTTCTTACATGCCAATCTTTCATTAAGGATTCTATCTTTGAGCATGCTAGGGTAGGTGATGCGTTCTTCTATGCTTTACCTCATGATAGTGAAAATTCAACTAGGGGATTTGCATGCTTTGCTAAATACTTTGAAAAATCACCTAAATCACCTAATTGGTTTCACTCTAGAAAATCACACCCTAATTGCTCAAGCATGTTTGATAGGTTAAAAAGGAGTTTGAATTATTTATTATTTCTTGATAATTTGTCAATATGCTATGAGTCTTGTTGTAAGATAGCTGTGCAGGACTTTGATTTGATGCTCAGGGCATTGACGATGTCCGATCATGAAGACGTCGGGCCAACGACGTTAATCAAAGGCGCTGCTTGGGAGGCAACCCAAGGATTAGTTTAGATTGTTTTTCCATTCCTAGCTTAGGATTTGCTTGTGTTTTTAGCTAACATGCAGGTACTAGGTCCGAAAGGACACGCCTGGCGTGAAACCGCGCCCGCGCCGCCTTGGCCGCGCCCGCGGTGGATCGTCAGCGCGCCCCGACGAACAGGTACTAGCCCGTGCTCGCGGCAACCATACTGCGTCTCAGTTTTAGCTCGTTTTTATTTTTGAAAAAAAAAAGGAAAAGAGAAAAAAAAGAAAAAAAAGAGGACTTATTGGTCCCATTCTATCTCTATATCTTCCGTCTATCTATATCCATTCTACTCCATCTTCTATCTTTCCATCTCTTCTATATTTTCTTTCCATCCACCTTTGTAATTCCATTCTTTGACTATGTGTAAAGCCTAAGTATGGGGGAGCTTTGTTTCCCCGAGAGTTCTCTTCTCCACGGCTCGAGTTCAAGTATTTGTCTATCTTCTAAGAGACGAGCCAAGATACGAAGGTTTATTGCACATCATCCGGTCCGAGAAGAAGTCAAGAGTTCATGACTACACGAAGACCGCGCCCGCGCCACACTAGCCGCGCCCGCGGTTCCCCTCCCGACGCTGACTCTACTCGCTGTGTTGATTCCGCGACCGCGACCTGATTACCCGCGCCCGCGGTTAGCCATCAGAACGGTGTTCCGAAGTCTTTTCTTCCATTCTTCTACCACCTATCAAGAGTTCTTCCATTCCACCTCTCTTCATCGATTGTGAGTCTTCTGATATACCTTCTTCCTTGCTTCTATCCTTTCTCTTTGCTTCATTGAGGACAATGAAGGATTTAAGTATGGGGGAGGGAGTACTCGCATTCGCTTATCCTAGTTAGCTTAGTTAGAGATTTGCTTCAGATTTTTGATTTTCTTCTTTTCATGGAGCACTTGCACCATATTTTTTTGCATAATAAAGAAAGAAAGAAAAAGAAAAAGATAGAAAAAGCCATAAAAATTGAAAAAAGGCATATAAATCCTGGGATGAGTCGAAAACCCGAAAGGGCGGCTCAGGTAATAAGCAGGTAACCTGGACCAGCATTAGGCTGGGGTAATATGAGGTTCATGAGAGATGTGAGTATTTGTGAGCACACCTATTTGAAAAATGAAAAGAGCGGTTAGGTGAAAACCCGAAAGGGCGCCTAAGCAGAATTGAGCGGTAAAATTCGAGTGATTAGGATTCATTCTTGCTTGGGGACTTTGGGCTTACATGTTAGATTTGGGTAGATCCTAGGTTGCTCTCTTTCATGTTTTTAGAGCTTGAGTGTTATATCATTGTTGTGAGGTGTGTGTTTGAGCTTCATTGTTTTATGCTCATGATTTCTCTATATTTTGGGGTTTCGGGTTGTGAGTTGAGTGTTTTTATCTTCCCTTGTATTTCCTGAGATCTTAGTTGTGCTTACTTGTTGTATTTGTTTTGAGCTTACTCGAGGACGAGCAAGATCTAAGTATGGGGAAATTTGATTCGCTCTATTTTTTATAGGTTAACTCTTGTATTTTAGGGATATATTGAGAGTTTTTAGGTTAGATTTGAGCATTATTGTAATACGAAGACCGAAGACACAAGAATTCAAGAATCAAGAGTTCGAAGGCGTTTTGAGCTGTCTGCGCGACACCACTTTCTTGCGAAGGCTATATCTTGAGCTACAGAGGTCGGATTGAGCTGATTCCGGTGCCATTGGAAAGCTAACTTCAAGGGCTTCAATTCATCTTTTTACACCGAAGTCAGATTCCAAGCCTAAGATGGTCAAAACAGCCTCCGAAGTGACACCAGCGATCCTGTCGAGATTCCGCGACCGCGGCCTGGCCGACGCGCCCGCGGTGGCTGCCGAGACGAGAAGTTTTTCTCTGTCGTGAAAGCGCGGGCGTGGTGATGGCGACGCGACCGCGGTGATGCCGAATCCGAAGCGGGCCGAAATCTTTCTATCTTGTTTCCTTTTCTATCTTTTGCCTCTTTCCTTATCTATCTCGTGGAGCTTGTTCCTTGGGCTATATAAGGAGGAGTCTGCCTTAGGTTTTAGATACATTCACATTCTACCTTCTACCTTCTTCCACAAGTTAGGTTTTTAGTTTAGTTATGGAGAGCTAGTCTCCTTGGGTTTGTTCAAGGGAGAAGCTCTGATGTATGAACTCGTGAGATTTTGGTAATTGATTTCTATCCTTTGGTTGATATTGATTCTCTTGTGCTTCATCTTATGATTGTTGATTGTTTCTCTAGGATTCGTGACCCTATTGAATTGATTAGCTTTCTACTGTTGGATTAGGTTTGGACCGTGGACAAAACTAATCTGTGAAAACAACTTAACCTAGACCTGTTGTCTATGCAACTAGGATTAAGAAGAGAATTGATTGTTTTATCTTGCAATTGACTCGTAGCTTGATTGTTTGATATTATATCCTGCATATCCTTGTTCTCTATGCTAATTCTAGGTTAAGCGTCCTAGGGTTATAGAATTGCTTGGACCGTGGACTTGCGATTGTTAATGATCAAGATTGGAATTAACCATAGGTGTGAATGAAATCAATGGATGAATCTATAATCGAGTAATTATTTCATGAGTGGATCTTTTGAATGAACCTGTCTCCTATCTATTTCTCTATTTGTTTGTTATTTGTTTCCTAGGTTAGTTTAGATATCTCTTTGATTTCCCCCCATATCTTTAGTTGATAATTATATTAGTACTAGAAGCCATAGTTCTCTTGGGTTCGACCCCTTACTTGCATGCTATACTAGTTTGTAGTTTGGGTTATTTATCTTTGATCTTGGCACGACGACTTTAGCTGAGTCACCTACCTAGAACCATGATGTCGCCGGATATGGATCCCGTAAAATGCCTTCACTCCTTGGCCCCTCTTTGATCTTGTGATTGTGCGCTTGGTTGGTTGATTTGTTTTGGGTAAGGGACTAGCCCGAACCCTCTTGTGTTATTTGATTTGTTTCTTCTTGTCTTTTTTTGTAGGTGATTTCATCAAAAACAAAAAACAAAAAAATGGATTTTTGTGATAGTGATGATGAGTGGGAGATTCTCTACCTTGAAATTAAGATCAAGCGTCTAAAAAGAGAACTCCACGAGGCAAAGGAGCAAGCGGAAAGAGAAAGGAGAGCTCAAGCTCGAGAGCAACTTGATGCCCGGATTAGAATGCAACAAGAGATAGAGGAGAGAGCCTATGAGGAGGAGTGTTATATGAGGGGTTTGTATGGGAACCGAGACCACTATGATGGACTAGGTGGTGCTCAATCTTATTGGGGAAGTCCCACTTACACTCAAATGCAAGGAGTACCTCCATACCAACCTCCGAGCTACGAAGAAACTCCTCCATGGGAACATATGTTGCAAGAGGAAATTGATGAGGAACCACCATGGGCTCAAGACTTAAAGAATCAATTCACCAATATGGAGAGAAGATTTGATGATTGGAGCACTCAACTCAATGAGTTTGGTGCATGGAGGATGAGCGTCAACGCCCAACTTGACTATTGGACATCCCTCTTGAGTTCACAACAGCAACTTCCGAGCTATAATGATGAAGAGAGCTATGATGAGGTCCGAGTCGAGCCACCACAAGTTGAGAAGAGTGAGCGAGCCTGGACCGACGTACCCAGTGTGTCGGGCCCGAGTTGCTCGCAAGTCGGACCGACTTTACAAACCAGGACCGAGTTGGAGGACATGTCGGGCCCGAGATGCCCAGACATCGGACCACCTCCCCTGCCTCCACTCCGCCCCGAGCCCGAGAAGTCGAACGTCGGGACCGACTTGCACCCACTTCGATCGGTGACAATGGAGGAAAACTATCTCATGGCTCTTAGGCGAGCAAGGATTGAAGTAAAGGAAAGCTCTCAATCTCTTATGATCGGAAAAGAAAAAGTCGAGTCTCAGTTCAAACAAGCTTTGGAGGAGATGACCGAAGTCGGGTCCGATGTAGCCCCTTTGTCGGTCCAACTTGAGAAGCAAGCCTCCAAGATCATGTGCGAGACTCCTTTGCCCTATCTCCTTTGCTCTTTTGTGAAGATTTCTTATGAGTCATATGGTGGAGATGAACCATACTCGGTGGATTTGATTTCCGATTATTCTTGGTCTAAGTATGGGGTCCCCCGCCATTATGACGAGGCCGAGGCGCATGTTTGGTTGAACTATAGTGAATGGCCTTAATTCTACTTGAGTGATGAGATGGTCCTTGGAGAGTTCATGGACCCCGAGCCCTATTTTCCACCCTAACCGAGATTAGGTGGCACGTCAAGCTAATGACGTTAAAAGAGCGCTTCTCGGGAGGCAACCCGACGTATCCTTCGTATCCTTTGTTTCCTTTTGATTTGTTTTCTTATTTTTAGGATTTGAGCTTATTGTGCTAACCCTTTCTCTAAACCCCTTGAATGCAAGTATTTTGGGATATATCTTTGGTGTGATCTTGTAGGTGCTTCTTTATTCAAATGATGAGCTCGAAGGGACAAGGTGTATGATGCAAATGGACGAACAACTAGGATGTGAGACGAGCAAACGGTCTCGACCACCTCTCAAGTAGTTCGAGCCTCAAGTGCTCCACCTTCCCCTCCCCATGTGCCGATGTTAACAATTCACCATTCTTCCTAGCTTCAAATGCCTTGTCTAGTGAGTTTCCCTTTTCATTTTCCCTTGTGATCTTATTTGGATGCAATGAGGACATTGCATATTTTAAGTATGGGGTATGGGAAAAGGAAACTCTTTTGTGCCTAGTGTTTGTACATATGTGTGCTTTGTGTGTCTTTTGCTTTGTTTGAGAATTTTTTTGCAAAAATCCATAAAAATTCGAAAATTGTCTTGAAAAGAACAAAAAGATTTTGTTTTTGGACTAGGAATTCCCATCTTAGATGTTCCAATGAAGGCTAATGATGATGTGAGCATGTAAAGTCCTTTGCATATTTTTGGATAGTTTAGCCTCTAAATGGATGTTGCTTTTAATGTGATATGATGTCTTGCATGTTTTTATTGAGCACATGAGTTCTTGGATGAGGTTTTGATGCAACTAAGCTTGAGTGAACCTTGTGAGATGATTTTTGGCCATTTTAGGGATGTTTGTTCATTATTGCATATCCCTCATTTTCTTGTGTGAAATAGCTCATGCATGCTTAGTAAAACTTGCTATTGAGGTGTTTATCTATTTTCCAAAACCAATATGAGATTTGTTCTATGCTTTGTCACATTGATTTGAACTTTGTTTCATTTAGTCACAAAATCTTCCATATCCTACCTTGAAAAGAAACCGTTGTTTGTAGCCCCGTTTTAGCCTTAGACCTTTGTTTGAAACTCCTCAAAAGTATGATTCCTAGCCTATATGACTTGACCCTTATGGGATTGGACTTTAGTGAGAGGTTTGGAAGAATATTTGGAGAGATGAGATTCTCTTTGGTGAAGGGCAAGAAATAGAGTTGCAAAAATCAAGAGGGTAGTGCATCTTTGTTGTGAAAGAAAGAAAGAAAAGTTGGAAAAGTAGTGGATTGAAAGCAAAGTGCTTAAGTGAAGAAAATGGGCACCGACCGAGTTAAAGTGCACATCGGGCCCGAGTTAGTGCAAGTCGATCCTAGAGCAAAAGTGAGAAAAATCCAACAAAAAGTGTAGTGCAAAGATGAAGTGGAATGTTTAGTGAAAGTATGGGTTGAAAGAGAAAGAAAAGAAGAAAAATTCAAGTCTTTTGGATGAGTGAAGTTGAAAGTGGAAAAGTTTGGTGAGTTGGTGAGAGACTAGAAAGTTCAATCCCCATTGTAAGCACCACAAGACCAAAATGATTCCCACCTTGAGAAATACCAAAAGCCCCATTACAACCCGGCCGAATGGAACCTCTTTGAGGACCTCCATTGAGCCAAGTTCATATTCTTTTTGTACATTGTAATAGGCATCTCTAGGTGGAGGAATTGGTGATATTAGCTTCAATAGTAAAGTCTTTACTTGCATGATTTTTGAGTTTGAGTGTTCATTTTCAAGCCTAAACACATGATGAGTGATACACATTTCTACATTCCTAAAGTGAGGCTTTGTTGCATTGACTTTATTCCTTGAACACTTGATCATGTGTGATGATATAATCTTGCTTGAATATCTATCACTTGTGCTTACTTGAGTTTTTCATATGAGGCTTAACTTGTAGATTATGCTTCGGTCTTGCTTACATTGTTATTGCTTGAAGACAAGCAAGTTTAAGTATGGGGTATTCTGATGTCTCTCATTTTGGTAGTGTTTTATAGGTCTTTTTCCTATGTAAATATGTGTCTTTCTTCCCTTTTCTTGTGAGTTTTGTCCCTTTTTAGCTTAGTTCCGGCATTTCTATGAGATTCGGAGACTATGCGCGTTTTGTGTGTTTTGTAGGCATTTCGGAGCAAAAATATGGAGTTTGGAGCATGGAGTGATGGAGGAATTCAAGGATGGAAAAGGAGCCAAAATGGAGCTAACAATGCATGGAAAGAAGCCTCAAGTGAAGACGAAGAGAATGGCGAAAGAATCGAGTCAATCGGAGCTAAAACGAGAGAGAACGGAGCGAAACAAGCTGAAAAGTGCCTTAGGCCCGAGGTACCCAGCATGTCGGGACCGAGGTACAATGTTGGCCCGAGGTGGTGGCCCGAGGTGTGGCAAGTCGGGCCCGAGGTCTCTGAAACGTATACTCTTGGACCGAGGTTGAAGCAAGTCGGGCCCGAGATTCTCCGTGTCGATCCATGTCGGTCGTGGCTCCGGATTCCTTTCTTTTTGGGATTTTCTTGTTAATTCCCAAAATTATATTTGCTTCCTTGGAGACCAAGGAGTCTAGAAGCCTTGGGGATCAAGGAGTTCTAGAAGCCTTGGAGGTCAAGGACTTGCCTTGGAGCCCAAGGAGTTTAGAGGGGTAATCTAGTCTTTGTAGTAGGGGGAATAATCTCTATTTAAACTCTTGTAATCTCTCATTTGGGGATCAATCTAGAATCACATACACTTTGGAGAGAGTAGAGAGGGACGTTTGAGAGGGTAGAAGAAAGAAGGGGGTGGACTCTTCTCCAAGGGAGGGAAAGAACCCAAGATCTAGAGGAGAATTTGGGTGAATTCCTTTCCTTGGAGGGGAAAGAAACCCTTAGGCTTGGAGCGGGAGTAGAGATTGTAAGAATTCCTCTTCTTTAGTTTAATTCAAGTTTGTTTTGTGTGTTGATTGTGGATTTGACTTTCATGAATCATGATTTGCTTATGGTCTTTGATGATTGCTAGCTTGAATTCCATGATTAGTGAGTAGTTAGCTTGATCTTAGGGTAGGGGGCGAAAACCCCAACTCAATTGCATGTGCTTGAACCAATTTCATGATTTGATTGCCTAGATCCATGTCTATTTACCTTATGAGCAAGACCCTTTGTCGAAAGCTTAGGAAAGTCGGTTTGAAGGGAT
Source organism: Polygonum maritimum (assembly GCA_963924305.1). NCBI lineage: Eukaryota > Viridiplantae > Streptophyta > Magnoliopsida > Caryophyllales > Polygonaceae > Polygonum > Polygonum maritimum. Next base: position 36,832,889 of record OZ002732.1, on the reverse strand, counting down.
GAAGAGAGGATCTCTTGATCCCGCGGTCGAGTAGGAGTAGATAGAGAGTCAATTGGCTTGAATGAATGCGAAAGCCTAGTTCCTTGTGATTAATGGCATGATTTGATTGGATTTGTTGATCTTTGTCTAAGGCGAAAGTCTCTAGTTCATTGGTCTATATGATAGCATGTGAAGTTGATGTTGGCATGAACCCCTAGCCCTAGGATCCCCTTAGCCTAGCTTGTTTCTTCTCTTTAATTGATTGTTGCGTCGTGCCCGAGTCCCCTAGCCTCGAGCCCGACTTTGTGTGTGCCTAGCTACCTCGGTCCCGAGATTGACAACCTCGGTCCCGAGTTGCTTCGCGAGTTTTGCTTCGCGAGTTTTCTCTCCCATTGTGTTTGTGTTAGACAAATCGACCGTTCAAACGCGTATGAAATAATTCCCTGTGATCGACCTCGACCACCGTACTACAACGGGGTCGTGATACAAATATTTTTTTTGTTGATTGACCCGGGGCCCTATCCTTAGAATTGGTATAGCACATCGGGCCTGTCATCAATGATAAGCGAAATTATCGGAACTCTTGACTGGCGTGGATGTTGAGTTGATGATGGGCCTTTTCTTCGTTGGGCCACGGGCTTGAATTTCTGAGGGCCCAACAATTTCTATATTTCAAACAATTGATAACATGTCATACCTAGTGTGAGAGTGAAATGAAATCGTGCTATTCATTTTATGTTATAAATAGGACTTAAAGTTTCTAAGTTGCTTGAGCTCATAGTTTCAACCCGACCATAGCAATTTTTGGTACAATAAAACGAGTGGGAGAAAAATGTTGAAAACCGTGGGTTTCATTGGAAAAACGATGGAAATGCAAATCCATGAGATCCCAAAAAAGAGAAAGAAAGACGCAAAACCAAACAGATCACATCTCATGCGAATCTGGGCCTTCAATTTCTACACGTGTTCACATCAGATGTATTTTGTGCCAAAAGCCCACAAACTAATCTGCCACCTGTCACCGCCCACCCATGGTTTTCCACGACAAAGAGCTACCAAGCAGACAGTGAGAATAATATTGATTGCATTTTATGGGGAACTAAATCCCACTCTAAACAGTACTACCTCTGATCGGAAATATAAGTCGTTTTAGCTTTTATCACGTTTTTTAAGGAAATCATTATTTACCTTTTAAAAGGTATATTTTTTCTCAATTTTATCTCTAATTATTTATTTACCATCCCTTTTAACCAATAAGTGACAACTTTTAATCAATAAAAACAAATTCTAATGACACTTTTCACATCTCACTCATTATTAAGTACCTAAAAAACCTAAAACGACATATAAAGTTGATCAAATTTTAAAGTCTAAAACGACTTATAATTCCGATCGGAGGGAGTAGTAAAATAAAATTCATTGTGTAATGTGTTGGTACAAAATAAAATAAAATAATTCCGTATAATAAGGATAGAATTTATGAATCAATATTGAGATGATATGTTTTTGTGTCAGTGGTGAATTTGAGTGGATAAACGTGAGGCAGATCCAATGTATTTGGTAGAATCGAATGACCAATTTACCCTTCTACCAAAAAAGGAAACAAGGAATTGAAATGTCATGGGCCTCATGGTCATGGCCATATCTTTTTCTGAAACAAGGATAAGAGTTTGATGTACAAGGGACATGGGCCGAAAGTAGGACGAACTCGATAACTAGATAAACCGTTAAAAATACGAAGAAAAAAAAGCAAATAAGTAAAATATCGAACAAAGAAAGTATATAAAATAATAACAAAATGAGAATCAAGCGTTTGTCGCATTAGCTCACTGGTTGAGTATCATGAGGTCTCGGATTCGAGACTCCAGGGCGATGGTTTACCCTGTATCCTTTAGAGTTGATTAGTAACCCGTTCTCATCCCTTGATATTGATTGCACTTCTATTGTCAGTCATCTATTGTATCGTTAATCAAGAAACGCACACAATAATAGCCTTCAAACGTGTAATGGTCACATTTGATTCCACATTGTCTACAATATGAAATGTTTTGTGGTCTCTATCACATAATAAAATGTTTTGTGGTTAGAAACTAATATCATACTCTATGTTACATTACACTTACTCGAATTAATGATACTTGGGTTTAGGAAGAATACCACATTGTCTACAATATGAAGCCATCCAAAGAGCACAAGCAAGGGGCAAAAATGGCAATTCAAATTTGCATGCAAGTATAATATTCATGAATTCATCCATTTCCTGGTTTCCTGTAATTTGTCAGAAAAATGTCCTTTTCTCCCTCAGTTTTAGGGCGCCAAACCTATGGGCAGTAAAGATTAAAGGATAATCAAACAGATTAACCCACACTGTTAAAAGTGAAAAACAAATGGTGGTAACTAATACTGTAGTAGTATATTCAAGCACTTAGTGGAAGTGGGATTTTTTCTTCAAACTTTAAGTTTCATACCTTTTTCCATAAGCCCTTTTTCTGGGTCATGACCTTTATCTATAATAAAACCTTATCTATATTCATAGAAAAGATAAACCCTTTTACTGTAGTATCATACAAAACCGGCTGGTTTCAAGATAGTATGGAAAACAAGGTGAGTGAGAAGCGTTTCATACCACCTGCAGATTTGCACCAAAACCATCAAACTCTTCCTTACAAAACACCTGACATGCTTACTTTCAATTTTATCAATAATTTAATATCTCCTCCTACCAAACTCCTATATTTACCAATCCAATTCCCATCACTTCCTCCACACTTCATCACAAATCCTTACAACTTCTCTTCAAACTTGAATCAATTTTCTACTCTCCTGCAATCATCATCCTGAAAATGACGAAAAATGTAGCAGAGTCACCTTTTGAGAGGTCCAGCTTAGCAGCTCTTGACCAAAGGCTAGCAATGGCCAAACGTTGCTCTCATGGTATACATACAAACATTCTACTTCTCACCTTTTGACTGATTTAATTAGATTTCTGGGCCATTTGATCAATACCCAAAAGCCTGTTAGTATTTGATAGCAACATAAACAAACAGATTTTTTTTTATCAACTTTGCTCCTTAGTTTTGACTACATAATCAAATACATATTTGGCCAAAAATACTAATCTCTTGTTTGGTGTGTGGAAAAAACAGAGGGTGCTGTAGCTGGAGCTAAGGCAGCTGTGGTTGCTGGTTTTGCAGCTGCTGTTCCTACTGTAAGTAGTCAATTTTCACACTTCATTACTGATATCATATTTTCAGCTTTGTATTAGTATTAAATATATGATCTTTTCATGACAATCTTTTGGGGATTGCAGATAGCAAGTGCAAGAATGCTGCCATGGGCAAGGGCTCACCTGAACCCAACAGCTCAGGCTCTCATTGTGTCCACAGTGGCTGGAGCTGCCTATTTCATAGTTGCTGATAAAACAATTTTGGCATCTGCAAGAAGAAACTCCTTCAAGAACAATCAGGCTTAAGGAGATAAAGAATGATGATGACGAAAAAAAAAAAGTTCCTAGGAGTTCCATACATCTTTGATTGATCATAAGCCAAATATGTGTTGCTGTTGTTTTCATGATGATCAACTATGTATAAGCATCTTTTAAATAAACTATGGACTTTCTAACTCTGGTTCAATTCCTACATGATTTTCTGTCTTCAGTTATCTGAATGAAAATGAAACAGATATTGACCAGTACAAAAATACTCTGTCCATGAAAAAGATAGCAGCTTTGAAATGGTTGAACCTGGTTCAGACCAATGGCTTTGTTCACAATGTTTGAACGTCTTCCTATTTTAAGTGGCCCTGCATAAGATCTTACACAAATAAAGTACACAAGGATTTGCAACAGTCTGGAAGTTAGAATTTCTTACGAACTTTGCAAGCAGAAAACTCCAGAATTTAAAACTTTCTCAGAGGACTTTCATCAAACATGTTGCGGGCACTCACATCAAAACTCACTAATCAGAAGATTCAATGCGAGCGGACCCAAAAAATATGTTAATTATCATCAAATTGGGTTCGCCAATTGACCCGAGTATCGACGAATCGTAGCGCAGATCCCCCAATTAATCGATTCCGCTGAACTAGGGTTTCGCTGAATTGGGAATGGATTTGCAATTAGGGTTTCGATGCAATCGCAATCGCAATCGGAACAGAAGAGAAATGCAAGAGATTGCGGGCTTAGAAAACAGATTGGAGAGGATTGGAATTAGACGGGAAAGGGAAACGAGATGAGTAGATTTTAAGGGTTAATTTTTACGACATTGTCCTTGGGCATCAAGTTTTTTTTGATCAATTCCTTGGGCATCAAGTTAGAGCAAATACTTGGGCACCAAGATAGATCACAACGATTTCGTTTTATGTTAGAGCAGGCAAATACTTGGGCCTCAAGTTAAACCTCCCAAACCTCTATATAAATTGCACCCATATTGACACAGCAAACAACAACACCAACAAATTCGATCAAAATAAAACATAACAACAACACCAACCCTCCCCTTTGAGTTTGAGAGAGCTAACAATGGCGGATTCCCCTCCCATCATCCAAACCCCTCGCGAATTCCCCCCAGGCTGCGGCCCCTCCGCCCGCATATCCCCCGCCGCCTTCCCCTGGCTCCGTTTCCAATCTGATACGGCCGAAGAGATCAAGTCCACATCGAAGGCTCGGCCGGCTAATACGGCCGAAGAGATCAAGTCGACATCGAATGCTCGGCCGGCTCGGGAACGCAAGCGACCGAAGAAATTTGATGATTATTATTAGCAATTTTATGTATTCTTTTTTGTTAAAGTTTTTTTTTTTATACATACATTAGTTTTGTAGTCACCTGGTTATTTGTATCGTTTTTCTTCAAAGATTATGTAATACATTACGAATTTATTTTATGAATAAAATTATTGTGGTTATTTATCGCTTGTTTTGACTCGAAATAATATTTTTGAGATTCAAATTCAGGGTGGGCTGTATTAAACTAGAAAATTTTTAAAATGATTTCAGTTTTTTAGAATTTTTTAAACCTCAAAATATAATAGGAAGAATAATTAATAATTAATTAGTATATAGACAAAGAATTATATACAATTATAAAGAAAATAATAAATTTGATTGATTATTGGTCTTTTTTCAAGACTTTAGGCTTTAAATTTTATCAACAAAATATTAATAAAATTTTATTTTATTTTATTTTTTAAAAAAATCAGGGTGGGCTGGAGCCCATCCCAGCCCACCCATGCATCCGTGTCTGTTGTTAGGTATCATGGAATAGCTTGCATTTTGTAAACATACTTTCTCATCTATAGCCTTGTGGCATACAATAAGCTTCCCGATTTGAAAACTAAAGCCCTAAAATAAAATGTATAACTTGGCACAAAAAAAATTTACATCCTTATATAAGTAAATAAACCATATCTTTGGGTCGAAACCGATCTTTTTATTTTAAGATGTTTATCATATGTCGTTAGAAAATCCGTTTTACAAATTGTAAATTTGTTAGATTAAAGAATCAGTGGATATAAATAACCCTTGACATACCTAATAAAACAAAACAAAGTGTAAATGAGTACACCAAGAGATAGAATGGCATATAATGAAAGTTGATTAACCTTTAGTTGGAAAATCCATATATAGAAGATGAGTCTGAACTCACAAGTTTTTAAATTTTAAAGTTATAAAATATTTACATTGTCTTTTTTTTTTTGGCTATCAAGATATTAGAGCTTGTTAGGAAAAAAAAATACGGAAATAATTCTTTAATGAAGATTACAAAGAATTGAAAATAACTAAGATATTTATCAATTGATCAATATTTAAAAGAACTTAATTTTATCTCTTGAAGATGTTTATCGATTAGAATTAGTTACGATCTTAAATTTAGAAATGAATCTTGATTTTGTAATTATATTTTCTGTAATCTTTCTTATAAGAGATTTACGTTTTTCATTCTTAGGGTTTAATTTCTAAACATGGATCCTTATCGTATGGCCTTAGGGCAATATAAAAAGATTATGTTAGTATTCGATTTGATAATCCTATTTCAACTAATTCACTCTTATGTACAATGATATAATAATAAAAATATCAATTTGTGATTTTAATATTGTAATAAGTACTTAAATTATTATTCAACCTGAATATTTTGTGTGATAATATATATAAATAATTTTATTTACTAATAAAGCTTAAAATGGTAGTTTTTTCTTTTGAAAAATAAAATGGTAGTAAAAAATACTCCCTCCGTTTCACAATAAGTGTCGTTTTAGCACTTAAAATTTGTTTCATATTATGTGTCGTTTTAGGTTTTCAAAGTGATTTATTAGGGGTGAGTAATGATAATTTTTATTGGAATGTGTATTTGTTGATTAAAGTTGTTCATTCATTGGCCAAAAAAATGTAATGAGTGGTAAGATTAAGAAAAAGTTGTAAGTTTTAAAGTGAATGATTGCTTTTCTTAAAAACTGTGTGAAGAGCTAAAACGACACTTATTGTGAAACGGATGGAGTACTTATAAAATTACTGATTGTTGATATTACCTTGTTGACATATTTAAAATGGTAATTCAAAATCTTTTGACAATTATTTAAATTTGAAACTATCAATTTTAATGATTAGAATTTGGTTTTGACAAGATTTGGTTAACTAAGTAATATGGATTGATAAGCTCGGATATATTTTTGAGAAATTTTAAGAGTATCTTTTTTTTTTTAATTTTATTGTCGAAGATTTTATATTATTTTAGTCTTAGTAATATAAGCAATTCTATAGTTTATTAATATAAATCCATGATACTAATATCTAATTCATGATCATATATATAGATTGGAGAGGATTGAAATTAGGCGGAAAAGGGAAACGAGATGAGTAGATTTTACGGTTTTAATTTAATTTCTATGATATTATCCGTGGGTATCAAGTTAGAGCATATACTTGGGCACCAAGATAGATCACAACGGTTTCCTTCTATGTTAGAGCAAGCAAATACTTGGCCCCAAGTTAAACCTTCCAAACCTCTGTATATATTGCACTCATATTGACAACAACACGTACAACGAATCAACTTTTCCCTCACCATCTTCGTCCAAATCTTGCCCAACAATCCTGATCCCATGGCACGGCCGCCGTCGTCTTCGACGTTGGACGAGAAGGCAAGAAAGTGGACGCAACTCAACACCAAGCGCTATGGAGTCGAGAACAAGTTCAACCATGTCGAAACTCCAAAAGAGGACATGCCCCCTGAGCATGTTCGTAAGATCATCAGAGAACATGGCGCCATGAGTTCCAAGAAGTACCGCCATGACAAACGTGTGTACCTAGGAGCCCTCAAGTTTCTGCCACACGCTGTGTACAAGCTTCTTGAGAACATGCCAATGCCATGGGAGCAAGTTCGGTATGTGAAAGTCCTATACCATATCAGTGGTGCTGTTACCTTTGTGAATGAGATTCCGTGGGTTGCTGAGCCTGTTTATCTGGCTCAGTGGGCTACAATGTGGATGATGATGCGAAGAGAGAAGAAGGGCCGACGGCACTTTAAAAGGATGCGGTTTCCTCCCTTCGACGACGAAGAGCCTCCGTTGGATTATGGTGATAATGTCATGGATGTGGAGCCGTTGGAGCCGGTTCGGATGGAGTTGGATGCGGAGGAAGACGCTGATGTTTATTCTTGGTTCTATGATCACAAGCCTAAGCTGATCAATGGTGCAAGTGCAAGTCATAGAAGATGGAGTCTTGATTTGCCTGTCATGGCAACTCTTCACAGGTTTGCAGGGCAGCTTCTGTCTGATCTTGTTGACAGGAACTACTTCTACCTCTTCGACAAGGAGTCGTTTTTCACCGCGAAGGCGTTGAACGTGTGCATCCCTGGCGGTCCCAAGTTTGAGCCTTTGTACCGAGACGACATGGAGAAAGGCGACGAGGATTGGAACGAGTTCAATGACATCAACAAGCTGATCATCCGGTCGCCTCTGCGGACGGAGTACAGAGTTGCCTTTCCTAATCTTTACAACAACAGGCCAAGGAAAGTGAGGCTGGGAGTTTACCACACCCCAATGATCATGTACATAAAAGCCGACGATCCCGATCTGCCTGCATTCTACTATGACCCCCTGATCCACCCCATAAGACCGGAGAAGAAAGTCTACGAAGAAGACGCCGACTCAGATGACGATTTTGAACTACCTGAGGAGGTGCAGCCGTTGCTGAATGAAACAGAGCTATGCACAGACACGACAGCGGCTGGAATCTCACTGCTATTCGCTCACAGGCCGTTTAACATGAGGTCTGGTCGAGCACGGCGTGCTGAAGACATACCTATTGTCTCTGATTGGTTTAAGGAGCATTGCCTTCCGTCGTACCCTGCGAAGGTTCGCGTTAGCTATCAGAAGCTGCTGAAGTGTTTTCTGCTGAATGAGCTTCATCACAGGCCTCCAAAAGCTCAGAAGAGGAAGCATTTGTTGAAATCTCTGGCAGCTACTAAGTTCTTCCAAAGTACTGAGCTTGATTGGGTTGAGGCGGGTCTTCAGGTCTGTAGGCAAGGACACAACATGCTGAACCTTCTGATCCAGAGGAAGAACCTCAACTATTTGCATCTTGATTATAACTTTAATCTGAAGCCGGTCAGGACCCTCACGACCAAGGAGCGCAAGAAGTCGAGGTTTGGCAATGCTTTTCATCTATGTCGAGAGATTCTTCGCTTGACCAAGCTTGTTGTCGACGCGCATGTACAGTTCAGACTAGGTAATGTGGATGCCTATCAGTTGGCTGATGCTTTGCAGTATGTATTCTCACATGTTGGCCAGCTGACCGGAATGTATCGTTACAAGTACAGGCTTATGCGCCAGATCCGAATGTGCAAGGACTTGAAGCATTTGATCTACTACCGTTTCAACACTGGATCGGTCGGTAAAGGGCCTGGGTGCGGGATTTGGGCCCCTATGTGGAGAGTATGGCTGTTCTTTCTTCGAGGTATAGTGCCGCTTCTCGAGAGGTGGCTGGGGAATTTACTTGCTCGCCAGTTTGAAGGACGACACTCCAAAGGTGTTGCTAAGACGGTTACCAAGCAACGTGCCGAAAGCCACTTTGACTTGGAGCTTCGAGCTGCTGTAATGCATGATGTTCTTGATGCAATGCCAGAGGGTATTAAGCAGAACAAGGCGAAAACGATACTGCAGCATCTCAGCGAAGCTTGGCGTTGCTGGAAAGCGAACATCCCATGGAAGGTTCCAGGCTTGCCAGTCCCAATTGAGAACATGATCCTGAGGAATGTCAAGGCGAAAGCGGATTGGTGGACGAATGTTGCTCACTACAACCGCGAACGGATAAGAAGGGGAGCCACGGTTGATAAGACTGTCTGTCGGAAGAATCTTGGTAGGCTCACGCGTTTGTGGCTCAAGGCAGAACAAGAACGACAGCACAACTATCGGAAGGATGGGCCGTATATAGCACACGAGGAGGCTGTGGCTATTCATATCACTGCTGTCCATTGGCTGGAGTCTAGGAAGTTCAAGGCAATTCCGTTTCCGCCGTTGTCCTACAAGCATGACACAAAGCTACTCATCCTTGCCCTTGAGAGGCTGAAGGAATCTTACAGTGTTGCTGTCAGGTTGAATCAACAACAGAGGCTAGAGTTGAGTCTCATAGAACAGGCTTATGATAATCCTCATGAAGCTTTGGCGAAAATAAAGCGTGCCCTGTTGGCACAGCGTGTGTTTAACGAAGTTGGTATCGAGTTCATGGATCGCTATAGCTGCCTGATCCCTGTCTATGAGATTGAGCCGTTTGAGAAGATAACTGATGCTTATCTTGATCAGTACCTGTGGTACGAGGCGGACAAACGATCACTCTTTCCGAACTGGGTTAAGCCTGCAGATACCGAGCCGCCTCCTCTCCTTGTATACAAATGGTGTCAGGGTATTAACAACCTGCAAGGCATATGGGACACAAGTGATGGGCAGTGTGTTGTGATGCTCCAGACCAAGCTTGAGAAACTCTCTGAAAAGATTGATTTGATTATGCTTAACAGGCTCTTGCGTTTGATTCTTCACCCCACAATTGCTGATTATATAACAGCAAAAAACAATGTCGTCTTGTCTTACAAAGATATGAGCCATACAAACTCCTACGGCTTGATCCGTGGCCTCCAGTTCGCCTCGTTTGTGGCTCAGTATTACGGGCTCGTGTTGGATCTACTTCTCTTAGGATTGACGCGAGCTACTGAACTCGCTGGCTCGCCACAAACGCCGAATGAATTCATGACTTATCAGGACACTAAGGTGGAAACAAGCCATCCAATCAGGCTGTATTCTCGCTATACCGACAAGGTGCACATGTTGTTCCGGTTCACACACGAAGAGGCACGCGATCTTATCCAGCGGTATCTTACCGAGCATCCCGATCCCAACAACGAGAACATGGTAGGATACAACAACAAAAAGTGCTGGCCAAGAGATGCCAGGATGAGGCTGATGAAACATGATGTGAACCTTGGAAGGAGCGTCTTCTGGGCTATGAAGAACCGTCTTCCACGAGCTATCACTACACTAGAGTGGGAGAATGGCTTTGTTTCTGTCTACAGCAAAGACAATCCGAACTTGCTCTTCAGCATGTGCGGATTCGAGGTCCGAATACTGCCTAAGATTCGAATGTCACACGAGGCGGGATTTAGCAACAACATCAGCAACAAAGATGGTGTATGGTGCCTGCAGAATGAGCAAACAAAGGAGAAGACAGCGACCGCCTTCCTTAGAGTCGACGACGAGCACATCAAGGCTTTCGAGGATCGTGTAAGGCAGATTCTTATGTCATCAGGGTCTACAACATTCACCAAGATTGTCAACAAATGGAACACAACATTGATAGCTCTGATGACATACTTCAGGGAAGCAACTGTCCATACTCAAGAGCTCCTTGATTTGCTTGTCAAATGTGAGAACAAAATCCAGACACGTGTCAAGATAGGACTCAACTCCAAGATGCCAACCAGGTTTCCTCCTGTGATCTTCTACACACCAAAGGAGATTGGTGGGCTTGGAATGCTGTCAATGGGCCACATTTTGATCCCTCAAACTGATCGGCGATACAGCAAACAGACAGATTCTGGTGTGACCCATTTCAGGAGTGGGATGAGCCATGAAGAGGACCAACTGATCCCTAATCTTTACCGCTACATTCAGCCATGGGAGAGCGAGTTCATCGACTCGCAACGGGTGTGGGCGGAATACGCGGTAAAGAGGCAGGAAGCACAGATTCATAATCGGAGATTAACCCTAGAGGATCTGGAGGATTCATGGGATAGGGGGATCCCTCGGATCAACACTCTGTTTCAGAAAGACCGTCAAACCCTAGCTTATGATAAGGGATGGAGAGTCCGGACTGAATTCAAGCAATATCAAATTCTTAAGCAGAACCCATTTTGGTGGACCCATCAACGGCATGATGGGAAGCTATGGAACCTGAACAACTATAGGACTGATGTGATTCAGGCTCTTGGAGGAGTTGAGGGTATTCTGGAACACACTTTGTTTAAAGGGACTTACTTTCCGACTTGGGAAGGTCTGTTTTGGGAGAAGGCTTCTGGGTTTGAGGAGTCCATGAAGTATAAGAAGCTGACGAATGCGCAAAGATCGGGTCTGAATCAGATTCCGAACAGAAGATTCACTCTTTGGTGGTCGCCGACGATTAATCGAGCCAATGTGTATGTTGGTTTCCAAGTTCAGCTGGATCTTACAGGAATCTTTATGCATGGGAAGATTCCAACGCTGAAGATATCACTGATTCAGATATTCAGAGCTCACTTGTGGCAGAAGATTCATGAGAGTGTTGTGATGGATCTTTGTCAGGTTCTTGATCAGGAGTTGGATGCTCTAGAGATTGAGGCTGTCCAGAAAGAAACGATCCACCCAAGGAAGAGTTACAAAATGAACAGCTCTTGTGCTGATGTGCTTCTGTTTGCAGCCCATAGGTGGCCGATGTCGAAGCCGAGCTTAGTGGCCGAGACGAAGGATGTGTTTGATCAGAAGGCGAGTAACAAGTACTGGATTGATGTGCAGCTCAGATGGGGTGACTATGATTCTCATGATATTGAGCGGTACACGAGGGCGAAGTTTTTGGATTATACGACGGATAATATGTCCATCTATCCTTCTCCTACTGGTGTGATGATTGGGATTGATTTGGCTTACAACTTGCATTCTGCCTTTGGCAATTGGTTCCCTGGATTAAAGCCTCTGCTTGCAAAGGCCATGAATAAGATCATGAAGTCGAATCCGGCTTTGTATGTTCTGAGAGACCGAATAAGGAAGGGTCTGCAGTTGTATTCGTCCGAGCCTAGAGAACCGTATCTGTCATCACAGAACTATGGAGAGATCTTCAACAATCAGCTCATATGGTTTGTTGATGATACGAATGTGTACCGTGTGACAATCCACAAGACCTTCGAGGGGAACCTTACGACAAAGCCCATCAACGGTGCCATATTCGTATTTAATCCTCGTACCGGGCAGCTGTTCTTGAAGGTTATTCACACCAGTGTGTGGGCTGGGCAGAAGCGTCTGGGTCAGCTGGCTAAGTGGAAGACTGCTGAAGAAGTGGCCGCTCTCGTTCGGTCTTTGCCAGCTGAAGAGCAGCCGAAACAGATCATTGTCACGCGTAAAGGAATGCTGGACCCATTGGAAGTCCATTTGCTCGATTTCCCCAACGTTGTTATCAAGGGAAGTGAGCTACAACTCCCTTTCCAGGCTTGTTTGAAGATTGAGAAGTTTGGGGATATGATTTTGAAGGCTTCAGAGCCTCAAATGGCCTTGTTCAACATCTATGATGACTGGCTAAAGAGCGTGTCGTCTTACACAGCGTTTTCCAGGCACATCCTAATTCTGCGCGCTCTTCATGTTAACAACGAAAAGGCAAAAATGTTGCTCAGGCCTGACAGCACAGTTGTTACAGAACCCCATCATATTTGGCCTTCTTTCTCTGATGAGCAATGGCAGAAGGTTGAGTTTGCATTGAAGGATCTCATACTTTTAGACTATGCCAAGAAGAACAACGTCAACACATCTGCGCTTACACAATCTGAGATTCGAGACATCATTCTTGGAGCTGAGATCACTCCACCGTCTCAGCAAAGGCAACAGGTTGCCGAGATTGAGAAGCAGGCAAAGGAAGCTACTCAGCTGACAGCAGTCACCACTAGAACAACCAATGTGCACGGCGATGAGTTGATCGTGACCACAACCACTCCATACGAGCAACAAGCATTCGGGTCCAAGACTGATTGGCGTGTCAGAGCAATCTCAGCCACAAACCTGTCTCTTCGCGTGAACAATATATTCGTGAGCTCCTCAGATGACATCAAGGAAACTGGCTATACGTACATCATGCCTAAGAACCTTTTGAAGAAGTTCATCTGTGTATCAGACCTGAGGACTCAAATTGCAGGCTACTTATACGGCGTAAGCCCACCTGACAATCCACAAGTCAAAGAGGTCCGCTGTATTGCAATGCCACCTCAATGGGGTACACATCAGCAGGTGCATCTTCCGTCAGCACTCCCTGAGCATGAGCTTCTGAGTGACTTGGAGCCTTTGGGATGGATGCACACTCAGCCGAATGAGCTTCCACAGCTGTCGCCGCAGGATGTGGCATCACATGCCCGGATCTTGGAGAACAACAGGCAATGGGACGGCGAAAAGTGCATCATTCTGACTTGCAGTTTCACTCCCGGTTCGTGCTCGTTGGCTGCCTACAAGCTGACCCCAGCTGGGTACGAGTGGGGCCGAGCCAACAAGGACACTGGCGGGAACAATCCCCATGGCTATCTTCCTACTCACTACGAAAAAGTCCAGATGCTGCTCAGTGATCGTTTCTTGGGCTTCTACATGGTCCCGGATAATGCTCCATGGAACTTCAACTTCATGGGGGTCAAGCATAGCGCGAGCATGAGGTACGGGGTTAAGCTAGGGGCGCCACGAGAGTACTACCACGAGGATCACCGCCCAACGCACTTCTTGGAATTCAGCGACTCCGAGATGGGTGGCGTGGAGGGAGATCGCGAAGACGCCTTCTCTTAAGGTCCTTATAATTTTTGAATACTTTTGAGCCCTTCTCTAATATATCTCTATAGATTGTGTTAAGTATTTAGATGATTAACGTTTGGTGTTATATTTTTGAACCTGCATAAATGGAACAAGTGTTTCTTTTTTTTATGTATGAATAAAAATAGAACTCATATATTGAAGAATTTATTCATATAACCGTTCTATTTCAAGTAGTTTTCAAATGGTCAGTCTTAATTTCTTTGCAGAAATTGATCGCTACGACATCAAAATGATCAAATCCATGTCAATCTTGATATAATATCCTTTGATCAAGACATGGGAGAAGAACACAAGCCAGAGGCTGCCACGTTAAAAGAAAACTCCTGCACATGAATAAGAAAGCATTTCAAAGTGTCACCCTTTAAGGGTGTAGCTGATGGGAGTTTCCAATTCAATTTGATTCTTAATAATGATCAAGAATAGAATATGATAGCTTGATTGACCTGGGTAAAGAAAGATGCTTCAATGCCAAGCTATCTGGCTTAAACGCTGAGTCATCATCTTTGATCTCCTACGCCGCAACTTGGTGTGCCCACAGATTGTATCTGATCACTGATTAACAAGTTAAAAAACCATTAACAAAAAGCTTAGAAAAAGAGGGTTTGAATTGGGATAGGAAGGAGGAGGAAGAATATTCAAATTTTTGAAAAGCAACGGCTATATTTTGTGTGTAATTGCTATCTGGATTTGGATTCCTTGCCATATAATTGAGAGAATAAAGACTTGTATTCTATGTCATGTGGGAATTGGATGGGAAACCCAGATGCTCTTGTTTAAAGTTCTCTTCTTTGTTTTTTCTTACACTTGGAGAATATCCAATGTTTTTTTGCTAGCAAATGCTGATTGGGTTCCTTCTTATCCTCTGCTAGGTTGCCACCTGTTCTTGTGCAGACGCCGCGACTTGACGCTGTTTGCCAGGTCACCATGTGGGCCCCTCCTTATTGTAAGTCTACTTGAGTATATTCTGCACTATATAAGAACTCATGTATATGATCATGAACAATAATACTATTCAAGTTAAACAAATTAAAGTTAGCTTAGTTAGTTGCTACTTTGAGTGCAAGACTTGATAGATGAAAATTGGAAGTTGTGAAAATCAGATTGGTTTGGAATGGATAAATTTGAGAGGTTATTATTGTCTTGAGTTGAGCTCCAAGGAGGAAGATTGAAGGCATCTTGTGCTGATTTTAAGAGGCTAAGTCAGAAGATTGCTTTTGAGCTTGAATCTTTGCAATCAGATGGGCCTTTTTTATTCTCTAAATTATTTTGCTTAAAGGCAACGGAATATCAAACAAGGAATAAAAAATGTGTTAAGCCACGGAATTGATTCTCCTCAATGGAAAAAAAAGGAAACGCTTTGATCCCTTTTGTTACCGTTACAGCCTTGCCCACTAAAACCTTAGCAACATGGATGAAAGATCTGAGACTGATTCATTCATTCTTAATCCCAAGTGGTTAAGCCATAACCAAGCAATCCAATCGTCCAAAGTGATGAATAAGCATGATTTGGACGTGGAAAGAAACAAGGGGTTTCAAATTTTCTGAAGGAAGAAACAGCCTTGTTTTGAAAAGCATCTTCTCCCCTGTATAACACCTCTTTCCATATGCCCACAAAAGAGAATCAAAAAAGGAGTGAATTTTTGTTTAATATTGTGCTTGGTTTCTCTGTTATAAATGGCAAAGATATTTGTTACAAGCTATAACCAATGTGCTAAAAAACGCTAGGTTGTCCCTAGACACAGATGAGTCGCCTAATGCCTAGATGGCTTTGCTTAGACGAGCTAGAGAAGCATCTAGGCGAGCTAAAAGTCATGTTACTCTAGCGAGATCGAGTAATCAACTTGAAGTGAGTTAATAAGAAAGGTGAAAATGAGTTAAATCTCTCAATGCCCTCAAGTAAAATTATCCATATGTAGGGAATCCCAATTTTAAGGAAACCATAAGAAAGCATTTTGTAGACATGATGTGAACATTCATTGGTTGGGAGTTGGGACCCATAGCCAAAAAGCCCTCTTCATCAAGTATAAATAGGCTGGCATATGTAACAAACCAGAAAATCATCCAACTCAAACAATCTAATCTCTTCTAGCTACTTGAGCAGAGGAAACTCTTCAATTTAGGTAAAACAATAATGTTACTCTCTCTTTTTTTTGTAGGGTTCATATATAATGACTGAATGCTACAAGTACTTAGATGCATATGATTGTAGTTCACTGATGTTTTGTTTTTTTTGATTCTTAGTTCATCAGATTCAGAAGATCAAGAGAATGAGCTGGACAGGAGGAGATTGGATGTGTGGAGCATGCCAACATGTGAACTTCAAGAAGAGGGATTCATGCCAGAAATGTGGGTTTCCCAAGTATGGCAGCCCTGATGACGTGTCGTCCTACCTGGCAAACAAGACGGAGGTGTTGGCGGGAGACTGGTATTGCCAGACCATGAACTGTGGGGCCCACAACTACGCGAGCAGGGCGATGTGCTTCCGGTGCGGCTCAATGAAAGCCGACCATTACTCTACTGGATATGGGAACAATCATCATCTGATGAACACTGCAGCATTCGGAGCCGAATCTCTTGTTCCGGGGTGGAAATCGGGCGACTGGATGTGTGCAAGGTATGCTCATTAACTCGGTCTTACAATAACGCATTAGGCCCAACATATAAATCTAATGAGATTTCATCTTAAAACCGACAATAGAATGAGTAGCTCATATATTACATGTTTTTTGGGACTCATTGTTCCACACACACTAGAGACAAACAAAACTGATCATAGTTTAAGCATGAACGTGACAAAATCAATCTGCAAGGCTTATGCATGCATGGTGAAAGAAGACAAATTCATAAGAGCTTTAAGCGAAAAAGGCATGAAAAGGTGCATTTCATGGCATCAAATCATTTTTATAATATCAGTACAGAATGCCATTGGTTTTATGTGTTTGTGTTTTAATTAGGTACACATTTCTTCAGACAAACTCAGCAATATTAACCAGTTAATATTGACAAATATGGAACTCCAATAGAGCATGCATGTAAAAGGAGCTTACACATTTATATAAGAATAGAATAAATCAAATATCCAAATTATGAGATGAACAACTTTTAGAGCATGAGTTTTGATTTGCTTGTTCTTTGTTTGGTGAGTACAGGCCAGGATGTGGAGTGCACAACTATGCAAGCAGGACAGAATGTTTTAGGTGCAAGACACCAAGAGATTTTGGTGAGAAAACTGGGTCTTCTTCCTCTGGTATGCTTGGTGTCTTATTTTTAGATCATTCAGCTTCAATTTTACTGACAAAAAATGTGATTTTCTCGCGTGTAGGCGGCGGACTTTAGAAGCAAGAATCAACAAAGTTTGTTGAGATTGAGCTGAAGAGTGACTGTCTCAAGAACATGTAATGAAAGGGCCTTGTTTTCGCCCTTCTTGCTACCTCCAATTGTAATGCCAAGTCTTTTTATGAAAAAAAAAGAAAACCAAGTAGAGATCTTTCAAGTAAAGGCATTATCTTGTGTCTATCAGCACTTCACTATCACATTTGAAGGAAAATCATCACATTGAAAAGTACCTAAAACATACATTCAGTTAACTTAAGGGTCTTTTATCAAAAAAAAAAAAGTTAACTTAAGGGTCTGTTTAGATCGCTGGATTTAATGCATTAAGTTGTATTAAGTTACACAATTTAATGCATTAAATTGGGTAATCTAATTAGTAACTATACCCTAATGATAAGAAAATGACAAGGAAAAATGAGAGGGATTACAAAAAGATCCATGGAACATTTCAGTTGAAATGTTTTTGATGAGTGGCATTGAACTTGGTAGTAGTTATGGACCATGGTCCCTTTTGAGGGATCAAATCTTTGATAGTAATGATACCACAATTATTAAGATTGGAATCATATGCTCATCTTCAGTGGCATTACTTGTAAATATAGCCAACTTTATCACATTTACAGTATTTCCAAGCTCACGTTGCCAATGATGCACCACTTTCACTTCAGAAGTCATATTCTATGGACTTAATGTGTTTGGACCAAAAAAAAAATGGACTTAATGTGTAAATTTGCACTTGTTTTCCTAATTTGGCTTAAGGCTTTACATCATGTAGCATTTATTATGTAGATGTCGTATATAAAGGTACTAAATATGTTTGAGACATGAATTGAATTCTCATGTAGATCCAAATATTAGAGAAACAATGTCAAAATATATAGTCAAGTGTAATTATTATATGTGAGAATTTTCAAAAAAAAAAAACCTAAACATCGAGAAGGCGACATATTTTCAGTCGATTAGAAAGTATTCTAAGTTCTAGTATCATTCACTTATTAGCTTACCTGACGATGTCGAAATAGAGAAACCATGCCAAAATAGTCATGTCAATTAAAATAATATGAGACAATTTTCAACTAGAATTTTTGACAAAAAAAATGCAAAAATGTCGAGGAAACCATGCCAAAATAGTCATGTCAATTAAAATAATATGAGACAATTTTCAAATAGAATTTCGACAAAAAAATTGCAAAAATGTCGAGAAAGCCACATGTTTATGGTCTAGCTCAATAAAACTTCTTCTAAATTCCAGCATTATTCATTTACACTCAACAATTTGTTTACCGAAGTTTTGACTTGAAAAGCGGCACATATTAATTATGGTATGTGGCATGATAGCCTTTTGATAACTTTTAAAGTTTAGAGCTTTTTACAAAAAATCACCCGTTAAATACCCCATATTACTAATAACCACCCGTTATTCGCAAATTTATTTTAAACCTCCCACTAAATCAAAATCGTTAACAAATAGCCACCCAAATACTGTTCCGACAAAAAAATCCGTTAAGTAGTGCGCTTTTACCATTTTGCCCTCAACTGTTCACCCAAATTACGCCCAAACCGCCCTCTTTCTACCCCTTTCGCCCAGACCGGCCGGTTTTCTTTTTAATAACCTGGTTTAGCTCAAAAAAAACCCCAATTTATTACCCAATTCGTTTTTACTGTGAAATCGGGTTAAATTTGGCTAGGGTTCGTGCTCAGAAATTGGGGGCGATTGCGATTTTCGTGCGATTGAGTGCGATTGCTTGCGATTGAGTGCTCATTCCATCTCATATAGCATCTGCGAGTTCAATTCCAGAGCATTGGTGATAGCTGGTGGAGTTTGTCGCCATTGTCAGTGAAGCTCAACTGCCATAGCTCGTCCCTGCTCGTGGTGAAAACAGGTTTGAACACGAACTCAAATTCTCTGCTCGTTTCTCCTGTAAGATATTACTTGTGGTCTAAATGTGATAGTGGAGTTGCCATAGCTCGTTTTTGTAGTGGCTGCATTGGCTTTTGCATTAGCGTTGATTATTTTATAGTGGCTGCATTACCTTTTGAATGAGCTGTACAATGTGATTTTTGTGCTTTTTGTGCTTTTGGGAGCTTAATGTATAAAATAGTAATGTATGGCATTTTTTTGTTGGAGTTTTGTGTTATAGATGGACATTACAGTGAGATTCCTGTATGGTGGGGCTTTTTACAAGAATCCTGTTGGTGACCACCTTGCTTACAGAAAAAGGACAGTGTTTTGTAAAAGGAATGTTGACACAAACCTGCTGTCTTTAATGGAGTTGAAAGTGATGTTTTTAGAGGGAATTACTAGTGCTGTGAAAAAAGGAAATGTGGTGGTTAAAGCCAGGCTTCACTCTGCATCATGGGCTAGTTGAGGTAACTGGGGACAATTCAATCAGAGAGATGTGTGCAAATATAGGGAAGGATAGGACATTGCATGTGTATGTTGTCCAACAAAATGATGTGAGCCCAAGTGTGATTCGGGCTTCAATTGACAGAGGCCTGAATGTGGGAAGCCCATTAAGGGGTGCAAGTCAAGTGTTGACCAGTCAAGGTCCACCACAACAAATATCACAATCATTAAATGCCCCAACCCCTTCATCTCAGACTGTAGCAACACCTAGGGAAGAAGCTCAAACTCCTCCACAATGTCAATTGCCCCCGGTAGGAGATTTGTCTGAAGAAGAAGAAGAGGGAGATGAGTTGTCCAACTCTGAAGATGAAGTGTTGATTTCAGAGTCATCTTCTTCTGATGATGAGAAAAGTTGTAGTGCAACCTGGCAGGCCTAGGAAGAGTAGGACAAAGGAACCAGGAGAAGGGAAGAAGAAAGCATCAACTGAAGGGACAAGCTTGAACACCAGGGTAAGGAAAGGGAAGAATAGATGCACTCAATGTGGAGAAGAGGGTCACTACAAAAATAAATGCACAAATCCACCTAAAGACCCAGTGCCACCAACAAACACAAACAAGGGAGGAAGACCACCAAAACAAGCTAAGGATCTTATCCCTACTAGGAAGAGGGCATACATTAGAAGGGTATGATTTCTTGTCTAATTTATTGTGTATAAATTTCATTGTGTTCATGCCACTGATCAAGCTTAATTTATTGTGCAAAAAAGCCTAACATCACAGGCAACCAAGGACGTGCTCCTCCCAGACCTGTTGTGATTGAGGTCAATGAAGATGTGAATGCTACTGGTGGTGATGTCCAAGATGTTGATGATGGGATTGGTCATCCAATTCCAACTCAAGGGTCCACTGCTGAAGTTGGTGATGCCCCAGAAGTTGCATCCAGTAGACATCCCTCAAAGAAACGTGTGGCTATAGAGAGTTGTGATGCTTCATTTCTTGTGAGGAAAAGCCCTAGACGTGCTCCTACTGCTGGTGATGTCTTACCAAGCCAAGGCTCCAATGTTCAGGTCATTTACAACAACTCTTTTTTTGTTCATAACTGTAAATAATGCATCAAGGGTCTAACTGTGCTTGCTTTTGTCAAGTGCAGGTTACTCATGATTCACCAAGCCAATCCCAGAGCAGAGCAAGTAGTGGTGGGAGGAAGAAATCAATTGCCAGCAAGCCAAAATTTAATCCTGTCGTGAGGTGTAGCCAGAGGCTCAGGATGAAGGACAATTAGGAAAAACTGTGTTGATAGGTTATGTTTGAAAACTTGATGTATGGTATTGTGGTTGCTTTTGTTAGACTCTGCCACTTCTGTTATGGTTTGCCAAGACATATGTGGTTGCTTTTGCTAGAACTTGTCAGATATTGCTAAAACAATGGGTTGTTTTGGTTGGTTGTGTTGCTAAAACAATGGGTTTGTGTTGCTAAAATATTGTCAGGTTTTATTGTCAGGTTTTGTGCTAAAATATTGATTGGTTATATGCAGCTGAATCATGTCAAAATTTTGATATATGCAGCTGAATCATGTCAAATTTTTGATATATGCAGCTGAATCATGTCAAAATTTTGTTTTGGTTTGTTTTGGTTGGTTATATGCAGCTGAATCATGACAGTCCATGTGTGAATGATTTCAGAACCACACATGCATTTCAGAACCAACACAAGCCAGTTTGATTACACATAACATGAACTGGTTTGCTCTTAAACATAACATGAACTAGTTTGATTCAACACCAACAACAGTTCCATTGCCCTAAACCAGCAGCTCATTACACATACTTGTTTTTCATCATAACATCAACTACTACACCAAGCAGTATACAACAACCACAACCTAAGACAACCACACTACTAAGCCTTGAACCACTTTTCAATCTTGCAATTTCTTCATCCTTAGCTTGAATCTGTTGTTCCAACTCATGGTATTTGCTCTCCCACTCATTTTTTTGGTTCACGAGTCTTTTGATAGTCTCTGTTGCCTTAGCCTCGAATGGGGCATCCATCCAAGCAAAAAATCCACAACCTCTGCAAACTGATGGTGCAAATCTTGGACAATTAACATACCTTCTCCCGTAATTTTTGGGAGTGTTTGCAGTCCCCACTCTTGCAACCAGTTGACAATAACAGTGAAGCTCAGTGCTGCCAATGTAGCTATTACTTGAAGACGACATGCCTGCATAATGTTGAATACATAATTTCATTCAAAATAAGGCTAATTAGTGTACATTTCACTCCACAACAACGTCTCAAAACAAGCAAAACAATAGAAAACAACCAATGGTTGCCAAGCTGGACACTTAAGATCACAATAGGTAAAACACGACAACCTTAACAATGTTGCATCCACCAAGTAATTCCAACAGAAATTCACTCCAAAACAACGATTCCAACAACAATTCATAAAACTTGGAGCACAGATTTCGCAGAAAAGATAAGAACATTACCTCTAAGTGCAGGAGACGGAGCCCTAAAAATCAACCTTCAAATCACACAGAGATTGAGCCCTTGAAATCGCAGAGAGATTGAGCCCTTGAATCGAGCTTCAAAATCACTTCAAAATCGCAGCCAGTTCCCCCGATTTCAATTGCCCCAATTCCACGAAGAACCCTAATCCCAATCGCCCCCAATTTCACTCCATTTAACCTAGTTCAAACGAATTGGGTAATAAATTGGGGTTTTTTTTGAGCTAAACCGGGTTATTAAAAAGAATACCGGCCGGTCTGGGCGAAAGGGGTAGAAAGAGGGCGGTTTGGGCGTAATTTGGGTGAACAGTTGAGGGCAAAATGGTAAAAGCGCACTACTTAACGGATTTTTTGGACGGAACAGTATTTGGGTGGCTATTTGTTAACGATTTTGATTTAGTGGGAGGTTTAAAGTAAATTTGCGAATAACGGGTGGTTATTAGTAATATGGGGTATTTAACGGGTGGTTTTTTGTAAAAAGCTCTAAAGGTTATGTATTGTTTTTTGTTCAAAAGTGATGGTTAGTATTACTTTGTAAGTCATTTTTTTCATTTTTTCTTTTTTAAGGGCCTTATTGTTTTGGGCATGACTCTTTTTTTGGTTGAATTATTGCAAATGACTCCTTTTAAGGGCCAGCTTAAGCATTGTTGAAGTGTTTCCAAATATGGAATTTAAGGGGAGATTAGAGCCAAATGGCTCATATATGATGATGCTTATGCTTGCTGACTCTAACTATAAGTGGGAAACAAGATTCTGAAAATTAAAGGAAACTAAGAAACTTTAAGTTTTAATGAAGGGAAATAAACTAAATGGAGAATGTTGTCTCCTCAAAAAGCTCCATCAGTGAAGTTCTTGCATATATGTAGATTCTTTCAGTTTTATCAGAGAAGACCAGCATGCACAAAAAGTCATGAATTATTTGTGGTCCAATTTCCACGTACTACTCATTTTGTAGTTCATGTTTGAACATCAATTTTGTCACATTTCTATTGAGTTCAATAGAAGCCTAGATAGAATGATTATGGGAAATAAATCATCAATTTTTTTAGCACAATGCACATGAGAATTTGGTTACATATGCCTTAGTTATTAAATCTATAATACATACAATACAATACAATAAAATAGGAAAATTTGGGGCAATAAATGCTCTTCATTTTATACATATAATAAGGTTTTCATGATATTAAAATTTTAACCTATTTAATCACCTCTTTCTTAATTCATGAAAATTAAAGCCAAATTAAATGACACTCTCCAAAAACCCTTGCCGTTTCTTTTACCCATCGGTTACAGTACAACCAATTAACCAGGCTCTTCAATTACCATTACTAATGTTTTCATGAAATTGAATTAAATGGGTGAGATCTTACCATTTCTGGATAATGAGTGGAGCGTTACAAAATAATAAAATTTTGCCGGCCCTATGACCGTTACTGGATAGTGGATACTCAGGTTTTCAATTGGAGCTTTGTCAGTTACACCCTAATCATAATAAACAAAAGGGAATAAAACGCTTGCGATTGATTTTCCCAGATCCATCACCCTCAACATCCTTAAAACCCCTAATCCATGGAGGAATCGCATTAGACCTTTCCCAGATCCATCACTCTAACCTTTCCGCCCTCTCCGAGGCGTCCACGTCATCTCCGCCTCCCTCGGCGGCAACCCCTCCCCCCTCCTCAGCGACAGCCTCTCCGTGAGTGCCTTCCATGCCGCCTTGAAGGGGATCGTCACCGTCTGCTCCCCGACGGCAAGTTTCCGGCGAGAGGGTAGTCCGATGTCGACGAGATCTTCGGTCCGCCTTATTACGAGTGGTTCCAGTTCAACAAGGTAGCGAATCAGTTGATCGATTTCGCCAATTAGGTTTTCTGTCCCTCTTTACGGAGATCGATTTTTGGATTTTTTGAAAATTTCGTGAGAGTTTACGGAGTACACGAATTTCACATAGTGTTTGGAGTACATCGAGGAGTGCATGATTAAGCACGGGCCGATCGATGGCTTCCTCGGCTTCTCACAGGTCTCCGATTTCCTCTCCGTCTGAACGAGCTCTACGAAACCGTTTATGTTCGATTGCGTGTAGAAAACTCTCGATAACTGATTGAGGAATTTGAATATTTGTTACAGGGAGCGATTTTGTCTGCTGCTTTACCGGAATTGCAAGCACAGGTACGAAGAAGAAGAGCTTTTTCATTTGCTACATTTGTTTTTGAGAATTTCTTGAATGAGCAACTGAGATTGATCTGTTTGGGGTGTTTGTAGGGTTTGGCTCTTACAAAAGTTTCTAGAGTGAAATTCCTGGTGATTGTTGGAGGTGCAAAGTTGATAGCACAATCATGGGCGGAGAGAGCGTATGCATCTCCAATTGAATTGCCATCCCTTCATATTTTGGGTAATTGAACAAACTGAAATATTGTTCTTGGACTGGTTTTCTTCTGACAATTGAGCTGTGTTTTTTGAGCAAATGCTAATCTGAATTGCGAATGTGATGTGCTTCTTCAGGGAAGGAAGATTTCTTGAGACCATACGGAACAGAGCTAATAAAGTCATGTGTGGATCCAGTGGTTTTTCATCATCCTAAAGGCCACACTGTTCCTAGATTAGGTCAGTTTTCTGAAACCTGCTTAAAATCCATTCAAACTTATGATATTCTTCATATACCGATGATATTTTGTACTCGATTCTAGATGACTTGAGCTTGCCGTTGGTTCAGAGCTTTCTTGATTCGAGGCTGATGGTGCGAAGAAGAGGAGGAAGAAAACAAGGTAAAGAAAGTTTGGCATAGTTAATCATATACTATCACTACTTGAGGATGTGCAGTTTTGACCAACTAGGTAGGTAGATTTCTTGAATTTGATCGAACATGCTTAGTGTATTTGTCCGATACCTGATTTTAAAACTAGCACTTATGCATTTGACCTTTTTTTTTTAAATTGACAATAGCTTTGTTCAGGAGTTATTAACTCCTCATACTTCACCTTTTGAAATCTCTGAATCGTTTTTCTTTTCAAAAAATAGAAATATGAATGAAAGTCATGACGATTGACATGCTGCAAATATATATAGTTCAATAGTGATAGTATATGATTAATATGAAGCATTATATTCTCCTGGAAATGGTTATAGATAATTGGGCTGAAGGTAATTTGTCTTCTGAAGACTTCCGTATTTTGATTTGTGGAAAACAAGAATAGGCAGGTTTCAATGGTCGATGCACGATCTTTGAAGGAGCATTAGTCCAGTTGGCGGTTTTCGAGCATGAGGTTGATCGACATTCGAAGAGGAGGGTTAAGGAATCTTTCAAGGTTCGAACAACTCGAGTTTCTTCGGTCTATTGTTAGTTATTTTATATGATTTGATTGGATATTGTTTACGGTTATGGTACTAGAATTGTGCTTTGTAATGTGAAGGAGATCTCAGAGTTTGTACTCAAGAGGCACAAGAGGAAGAAAACCAGAAAAATGGGAGGAATCAAGAGAGTTGGATCCAAAAGAGGAATAATGTCGACAATGAAGAAAGTGGCGAGAAAATTCGAGAAATCTTTGGGCGAATTCGAATCCGACGACGACGAAAAGTACTCTTTGCGCACTTCAGATGATACTTGCCCAATCGATACTCAAGGTTCTGTTCAACAATTTTTGCAAATTAGGGTTCTTTCGTTTCTTTCTCACCCTTTTGGATCGTAGGGTCTGTTTTTAGGTTGATTTGAAATGCGTTTTGTTTTTTTGTTTGATGTTGCAGAGCAAGAGGACAATGAATAGAAAGACGCTATTTTAAAACGCTAAGGAATTGTAGTTGCTAATGAATGGAAAGACGCTAATGACAAAGTGATGCCTGTCAAACAATGGCTAGAAGAACGAAGGTTCTTGCAGGTAACACTTCCTTTCCCCTATTCATCTTCTTCTACTATTTCTTTTGGTTGATTATTTTCCCCTTTCGTTTCTCATCTCTATTATATTCCATACCTGTAATTACAGGCGCGATGCAACAACTAAGGGATAAGCTCGCTATAGCAGAACGAACCTCAAATTCACAACCGAGAATGCCCATTATGGTACTCAGGTATGGCCTTTCTCCGCTCTAGCTGCTCAAAAGCTAACATCCTTCTAAGGAAATTGATCAGTGGCTATTCTTTTAGGTTGCTGTGTAAACAGAAAGTGGAAAGTAGATTGATAAACTTAGAAGGAAAGAGGAAAGACGACATAAACGTGGAATGGAGAACGGATTAGAAGATGACATTTCCGGTGCAACCTTTTCATCATTACTTGAAGCCATTGAGAGGAGCAGCTGGAAATTCAGGTCAATTATTTTCCGGATACTATTTTTGATCATCTCAAATTTATTTCTCTTCCCATGTTTCATCTGATTAAACTTGGTAAATTCAGGTCGAGAAACACAAGCATGATACACTGAAGTTACATGGAGTTGGAAAACATTTGCCTAAAGAAAGATGGAATGTTCTGATGTGTGATTTTGGATGGGACTTTGGTTTTTTCATCTAGGGACTATATTTTCAGATATATAGAGACGCTATTCAGCAAGGCTTCCAAATAAAAGCTCGATCGAAAGGGCTGACTTTGAAAACAAGAAGAAAAAGAAGAAGAAGAAGAAAGAAGAGAGTTTGAATTTGTTGATCAAGTTTCTGGGTAAACATGCAAATTGAATTTGGTCTTTGTTGATGAACTTGAATTGTTTGAAGAGTTGATCAAGATCGATCGACCGAGGATCGTTTGAATAGATCAGTAATTGCCAGATGAATAGATCAGTGCAGCCTAAATCATCCTTTGAAAGGTGATGCTCTGAACAAAGCTATGAGGGAGACTGCTCTGGAGGCTCTCTTTGCTAAATTATGGGAGTTCCAACAATTTAAATGCCCAGCCCTGGGGACAAGACTCTAAACAAAATAAAGATGAAGCAACAAACGGCAGTTCAAGTTCGAGTTCAGCTTAGTCTAAGAGTAAAACTCGCGAGGAGAGGCTACTGGAGACTATTGTGACTTCTGGTGGAGTTCGGCTGCAGCCAACACGGGATGCTTTACAAGTTTTCCTGGTGGAGGCTACATAAATGGATGCAGTGGCTCTGTGTATTGCGCTTGATTCAAAGCTCCAAGCTTCCTTATGGCAGGTATATTTCGTATGGTGTGCAACTATGTGCATTGGTAAGATTTGGATAACTACCGTGCAGATGAATATGCTATATCACCTTTGTTTTTTAATCAGATGTTACTTTTTGAGCTCTTAGACTACAAGCATGAAACAACAATGGTAGTGCAAGACCTATGGTGCAAGTGTTGAAGATGGTGAGTATAAGCCTCAAGAAGACAACACAGAAATTCATGACAACGATGAATGGCCGAATAGCAAACGTTGAATGGCTGAATATTTTATACAAATTATAATATTATGATATTAAATGTTCTATGAATGTATAATTTCCGAATACCAAACGTCTCAAGATTTTATTCTAATATTGTAGTAAATTTGTTTGTATACGCGTTAACAGTTACATTGTTTGGTTCTGAAATGTTTCTTTGGCTTCCACATGTCGGTCAAAGGAGACATCAAAGAGGTGTTGTTACGTCTATGCATAAGTGGTAATTACTTTTTATTTAAAAGTATAAAGATGGAGGGTGCTCTTTTCTTTTATGCTGTTGTTGTAAACCGTCTAGATACACACATGGTTGTGTACTTTGTTTTAAATATTTCTTATCTTCCCCCTAACTCCATATTCATTGCATGTAAATGGGGATGTTGCTGCGGTCTTTAATCGTGGATTGCATTCAACCATTCCACCCGTTACATTTTGGCCCATCAGTTACGCTTCCAACAGTTGCTTGATTAAAAAAAAATATTTAAACTTTGCCAAATGAATTGGTTTTGTATCAAAGTCAAATCATAATTAATTGCTCATAACTATTACCGCAATTAAAATATAAGATTGGAGAGAAAACATAAATGATGACATATTGAGCTAAAATATTGATATTTAATTAACGAGAAGTCAAAATTGATGGCTACACTTTTAGTATATCTTACCGGTACAATTAACTTGAATTTGAAAATAGATATACTAACATTTATTCTATTCAAAATACATCTATTTACTTTGTTTGTTATTTTTCTTTTCCAAGAAACTTTGCCGATACTTTATATGATTTATATCTGCAATATTATTTTAGGGATGTTTGACCAATATACTTTGTTATTTTTTTATTTAGATGAGATCAATTGTGCAACAATTATTCTGCTCTAAACAAAGCCCGTGCATCGCACGGGCCTCTAACTCTAGTGCTATAGTAAAATTAAGTCTAACTATGAATGTGGTGCTCCATAGTATGCTCTAGAAGCATACTTTATGTAACTAAAGTACATATAAAAGAACGGCATGATGGTGAGACTGATCTTGCCAATAAAATGGAAGTTTCTTTTTGTGCATAGAAATATAAACGGAAATAAATGGAAATTTCTTGCAAATATTACACAAAGTAGGTTAATTAGATCCATTTGGTTTACATTTAATTACGTTTTTATATGTAGTTTGCCAATTAACAACCCCTTATACTGAAAGGCAAGATTCCATTTGAACTATTGGATAACAAACTTATTCTCATCTCGAATCATTTTTTTTTTTTTTTGAAAGGTTAACCGGTAAATATAAAGAAAGCTGAGAATTTACATAGAGAGTTTGAGATAGCTATACATCACAAAAAGTTATACAAATCGATGCAAGCTACCAATTCCAAAAGGACCAAGCTAATCAAAAAGCCTACAAAGAAAGAAAAGAATCAAGTAGGGTCAATGCCTAAGAATGTAAGCCATGTGACACTTCTTGCGTCTTTCTTCTTCCACCTAGAGGCAACACAGAGCTTGGTAGTAGTAATAATCTCAGCAGCACACAGATCAATAGAAGGATTAATACCCTCAAAAATTTTCCGGTTCCTTGCTTGCCATATGATGTAGATAAGATTGGAGAGGGCAGCACTTGCCACTTGAAAGATAAGGCTGGAGCGTCTAGGATGATCGGGGACGTACTGATGCATGGGTGGGCTGAAGCTGATTTTTTTTTTAAAATAAAAAATTTATGATTTAGTATTTGTTGATAAAATTTGACTTTTTCTATAAATTTTAAAAGCTTAAGTCTTGAAAGAAGACCAATGATCAATCAAATTTATTCTTTTCTTTATAATTGTATATCATTTATTTGTCTATTTACTAATTAATTATTCTACCTATTACATTTAGAGGTCTAAAAAACTCTAAAAGCACTAAAAAAATTATTTTTTTTCACTCTTTTTAGTTTAATACAGCTCATTCCGAATTCGAATCCTACCTCCACCCCTGCATAGGATCAAATGTAAATGATGGCATGAATCACATACACGATACTATAACGTTTCATAACAATTAGAACATATTAATATTTGAAGAATATATCAAATGAAATTAACCCATCTCAATCATATTCACTACAACCTTCAAATGAAATTAACCCATCTCAATCATATTCACTTCTGGTGCTTCTTCAACGCACAAGAATATATCAAATCCAATTTATCCAGTTTTGCACTAACTTGAATGATTTTCTCAAGATTGTCCCTTCCTACTCTCAAGTGACAAAATGCACAATGTTATAAGAATAAATGCTTCACAATCTCCACCTTGTTACACATCAAAATTATAGTCCACTCCAAAATCCCCCTCATATATACATCCATAACAACATTTCATAAATTTTCGATATTCACCGACAAACGAATTAATTGCCATCGTCCCATCTATCCACAACTTCTCACCCTAATATGATAAATGGCTAAAGAATTTGTTCTCCAAACTGTAGTAAGATGGTCACAAGATTAGTGCATATCACCAACCTGATCTCCAAACTCTAGTAAGATGGGTAAAGAATTTGTTCTCCAAACTCTAGTAAGATGGCCACAGAATTTGTCGCCCTTAACAACATATTTTTTTTGACTTAACTCCAGTGTATAGTGTATACCAAAATTATCAAGCTTAATATGGAGGTTGAATCCATGTGCATAATATATCAGTTTTGCCAAATTAAGATGGTTATATGTGCAACAAGAACGGTGAACAACTGCCCCCGGGGCATATGGCGCAGCGGTTTAGAGAGCTCACAGGCATTTGAGATTTCTCACTTGCAGGGTGACACCACTCCCTTAGTACGCAACTACGCATGCCCTCTGTGAGTACACTCGCAGCAGCTATTGCTGCACATCCCGCGATTGACCCCCTCCACGTGTAAATAGCATCACCAAAGAGTTTTTTTTTTTTTTGCTAACGAGCATCACCAAAGAGTTTTTTCTTTTGCCCACGTACGTGTTATTAGAATATTAATTTTCTTATGTGTCATTATGATCTTTTCTAAACTTTCTTTTTATCGATCAACTAGATTATTGCCCGTGTCCTGTATGGGACACGATCGATAATAATTTTTTGACATATTATTTAATTATAAAGGAATTCATAATAATATTTTAGCAATTAGATATTAATATCGTCTTTTTTATCCGAAGCCGTTACAATATTTTGTTACTCAAATTCGTGATTTGATGTTAAGAATAAATTTGAAATTTATATAATATGACTTAAATAAAAAGTATAGATAAAATACTATCATTTTATTTCAAAATATATTTGATTAATTAAAAAGTCATACGTGATATGATATGAAATCTCAAGTGAAATATTTTATCAACATATATATTGTTGTAACTTGTAACCAATAAGGTTTTTATATGATGATAGAAATTAATGATTAAGTTAATTATGACTTATTTAAATAAATCTTTTAGAAAGACTTGTATCAGTAATAATATATTTTGAAACAAAACGAATATTTTAATAGAACTTATTGAATTATAATTAATGTAATAATAGTAGAGTTATAGATAAATATAATTTATAAATGAATATTATCACACAAACTTAGTCTTAATCTTCTAAATATATGTTTAGATATGTGTAGCTAAAACTATAACTTTATGGGACAAACAAAGATTGACAAAAAAATATGGCGAATGTATATGATTATAAAAATACAATAAAAACAAAAAATTTCAGTGACAAATAAGTTTAAGAAATTAATTATAATTTTGATTTACAAAAAAGAATGTCAAAGAAAATAGTTGAAAAAGATAGAAATTAGGTGAAAAAGGATAGAAATTGGAAAAAGAAGAAGATAGATGATATTGATATACAATTAATAAGAATATGAAAGACTTTAAATTTTTTTTCTAAATTTTTTTTTTTTTTAAATGGAGTGGAGCCAGAATTAACGTGGAGGTTCGAAAAGTCTCGACTTTAATATATAGTATAAATATTTTGAATCTCACTTTATTTTAATAAATAAATTTCTATACTAATGAATTCACGCTATGAACCCCACCAATTATTAAGATCCTACCTTAATATAAAGGATGCTTTCTTATGCAGGGAGAGCACAAATCGTTATAGGGCATCATTTCGTTTTGGATGTACACAGTCCTCTTCCCGAAAGCAATAGTGAAAAAATTGGAGAGTCTTTGTAGAGCCTTTCTCTGGTCAGGAAAAAATTCAGGAAAGAAATCTCTAGTGGCTTGGAGGATGGTCTGTAAGCCATTTGATGAAGGAGGCTTAAACTTCAAGGAGTTATTGGCTTGGAATTAAACCATGACCTTTAAGCTCTCGTTTGATCACTACAAGAAAATCCTTTTTTGGCAACAGATTTTTTGCAATAATTATTAATATTGTTGCTAAAGATATATTTTAGCAACGATAAATATTGAGTCGTGGCGAAAGGTTGTAGCCATAAATTCCTTTACGATTTGTTAGTGTAAACATCAATGTTTACTCGAAGAAAGAATATTTGTGGACTGCTTGGATCAATAAAAATCATTTGAGAAGACAGGATTTTTGGAATGTTAAAGTTGTTAATGGAGATTCCTGGATATGGAAATCAGTGGCGAAGACTAAAGATGTTGTGATTAAAGTCCTGAGAGAGAAACAACTTATTATGGCTAATGGTTTTCCAAACAACTTGTTTGCTAAACCAGATAATAAAATGGACTCTAAAGGGGTTTATGAGTTAATTAGAGATGTGAGGCCTGTTCAAGAATGGAGTACAATTATGTGGCAGGGGATTCAAGCGAAAAAGTGGAGCTTTATTTGTTGGTTGACAACCTTAGACAGACTTCCTACAGCATCAAGGCTAAAGAGGCCAACTATATTGCCTTGTAGGAATCAGGATCTCTACACCTCTCGGTGTAACCTTCCGTGCTCCACTTTATTATTTACACTATGAAATAACAATAAAAAAAATTTAAAAAATTTATTCATATTGTAAACGTTTATTCTTGTGTAATTTATGAATTTTTGGTGATATAAATTTCTAGTGAATATTTTTAATAGCCAAAAAGATAATTAATTCATCATTTTTAATGTAAAAAATAGTAATAATAACTTTTTTATCATAAAAATGTACAAATATATGATACTTATCATTTATAATACAAATATAATTATTTTTTAAAAATTTAATATTAACTTATAGTATAAGTAATAAAGTGGAGTACCGAAGGTCACACCGAGTTTTATATATAGAAGATCCTTACTCGACTTGTAGCCTATGAAGTCTAAGATTCGCAACAGCATTTTACGTTAATCTCACCAACGAAATTAATCATACGAAATAGTAGTAACTAAGAAATAATTCAATTTTAATTTCTTCCTCCTAATAAAGAAACTCGCAAAATGCCTTCGGGCATTTAGTCAAAACGGTTAAGCCTCCAAGGGTAGTACCCAGAGGTCACCGGTTCGACTCTCATGGGCAGTGCCCTCAACCCAAAAAAAAGAAAAGGAAAGAAACTCGCAAAATAAGTTTTTGTTTTTCAATAAAATGAACAATATTATTCTCTCTCACTATATATAAGTTTTTTTTTTTATATAGGTAAGAATTAGGTCGTGCCCTTAGGGAGACGACCTAGAGTATTCTTCCGGATGAGAACATTGAGTTCTTGGTTAGACATAATACTATTGATAAGGAGATAGTGACATATTTTGACAATTTTATCGGTCACAGTATTACAAGCCCTACCTACGTGTTGGATTCGAATAATCTCGAAATCTTGGAGGATAGCCCAAATATCGGAGATTATGAGGTCAATTTCCCATGGGCACTTTCGGGTGCCCTTGGTGGCTTCGATAACTGTCGAACTGTCACCTTCAACAACAATTTGTCTATGTCCCATCTTTTTAGCTTCGACCAGGCCATCCCTTAAAGCCAAAGCCTCCAGGACTAGTACTGAGTTGAGATTGAAGACAAGGAGCCTCCCCTCACTACTCCTAATTGTATGTACAATCAATGCCGACCCGGTAGAAGACAGGGAGCCTTCGAAGTTAAGCTTAATAAAGTTATGTGGCGGCTTTTCCCATTTAGCCTGTTCTCGTTTCCTCTTTTCTTTGATCTTTCTTAGGTGCAATTTCTTCATCTTCATCTTCCATCCACGCCTTTGATTTCTTCCAAGTGTCTATTTGGCTTCTAATATGGTGGCCTAGATCTCGTATAAAGTAGTTGGGCTTCTGTTGAAATACTAGTTTGTTTCGTTGAAACCGTATACACCACCGGGCCACTACAAGGTCTTTGAAGATCACAGGGTTGGTGAGTCGCTTAAGCTCATAAAGAGTCATTGAGGGACTTTTGTTTGAGGAGTCGTAGTTCTGTACTATTCTTGCTACGGATATATTTACTTTTCACAATGTATCTAATGTATTTGGGCATTTCACAAGAAGGTGCTCAAAACTCTCATGCGGGCTATTGCACATAATGCACCCTTGGGGTACCGAGACCTGTACGTCTTTCTTGGAGATTATCTTTAGTTGAATGACCGTTTATATCAAATTTCCAGAGAAAGTTTTTAACTTTTAGAAAAGTATCTAACTTTCAAATTCACCTGTTTAGACAAGGATCGTGCGTTTCTATTCTAGATATCAGTTTCTATTCTAGAATTTCTAGATATCACTCAAGTGGTCACATAGGATGCATGTCTAGTCCAGGGTAATATGTTTGTCCCTCAATCTTACTTTAGTTGGGAGTCCATTTGCATCAATTTTCCATAAGAAATTCTTAACCTTAGGGTAAATATCCAATTTCCAGATCCAATTATTTTAAGATCCATTTTATTACGCCATCTCACCAAAGGAGTTGGGTGGACTAGGCATGAGAAGTATAAGACAGGCAAACAATGCATTTATATCCAAAATGGGTTGCAAATGCTAAGAGAACCATGATAGCTAATGGATTTAAGAGAATATGTGATATGGATATGCCCATGATAGCTAATATGTAAATCCTTTTCTGTTATGAATAAAAGCGAGAACTAGCCCTACTTTTCTACCCAAAGAAAATAAAATAAAAGAATAAGCCACCGCAGATTTTGCCGCATATTACAACCATGTTAATTTATACAATTTTGCTTTTTGCAAATACCATATCTAATTTTTAGAGTTTTCATGTCATTACCACATCATTGATCTATCTATATTTTATTATTTATTTTGTAAAATATATCAACAAATAAATCAAGATCCTACCTACCTAACTAATCACTTTATTTTCTCTCTATTATAAATGGATACATTTTGTTTTTAATTATAAAATGTAGATAATTACTTAATCAAGTTTTCTAAACTATGGGTTTTTTCACAATTTATTATAATTCTTATAATTTTTTTTGTTCATTATGATCCAATCAAATATATATGCTTTCTTCTATTTAAAATTTTTTTGAGTGCTTCTTCCTTTCTTTTATTCTTTGGGTGAATCATAATTTTATAAGATAACTTGAGATAATATTTTTTGGATACTATTTAAAGAATTTATTTTTATGTTCGACCAAAAATAAAAGAATTTATTTTTATCTATAATATGATCGATGATCTTAACTGTTAATATTAACAAATTTCGTTATAACTTTTCTAAAGACTTTTCAAGATAATTTTAGACAATCACGATCGATTTTGTTAAAGTAATTTATAACTTTAGCCTAATTTTAACCTATTTTTTGGGAAAGTGGTCAACCTAAGCCTCTCTTTAATATCTTGAAAAAAGACATGTTTAGCAAACCTATATAGAGGAGTTGATAAAATATTTCTACATCGGTTAAACTTTTCTATGTCGATAAAAAGGTTATGATGAGCAGTTGGATAAATTTTTATGCAACATTTGGTAGGGAAACACGTAGCAATTTTATTGAGAATATTATTTAATTATATATGATTATATGAACACTTACCCACCCACATCAATGGATAGAAGTGATATTATCGGTATATTATAGGATGATGATGTATGGTTGGATGATTAGAAATAATTATGAATATGTTTCGTTATGCATGTGAATAATTGAAAATATTAGAAAGTAAGACGAAATCAAGGCTAATTAAAAATTTGAACAAGAGGGCGCGGAAAAATAAACTAGTTTATTACTCCGTATTATGAAGGGAGAGATTTTAAACTACCAAGTGTAAGATTAGAGAAGGTGGATTAGATGGTTAAGTGGATGCCTAGGCCGATTAACGCTTTAGTTTGGTTGACAGGAAAAATGGGCCGATCCGGCCCATTCTCTCTTTTTTGGATTTGATTATAACTTAGCCCAAGCTTCCATCTGAGTGCTGGCGCTACTCTTTGATCTGTACATATTTCAATGAGGATGTGCGCTGGCAAGCATGCACAAGGACAACACTTGATGACGCAATGCCAATTCTGATACGCTATTATTATTATTATATTTAGTTTAACGGGTCACTTGTTGGACCGCTAGGTTTAGGGTTAGCATTGGGGTTTATCATTCACTATATATATTTTGTAATCCTGTTATTTGAGAATCATTCAATCAATCAAATATTTCGTTATCCCTAAACTCTCTCTAACCCTATCTCGTCTACATCTCCCTCGGCCTCCGGCCCATTCTTCCCTTCACCCGAGGCCTCGTGTTGCCTTTTATCCCTATCCCGACCGATTCCCTTGGTACGGATCCGAGTTGGTCCGTATCAATTGGTGCTTTCATTGAGAGAACTCTTCATCACCATGAGCAACGAGGAACTCCAAGGACTCCAGAACCTTCGGAAACTCCTCCAAACTTTTTTGTATGTCAAGATCCATACCCAACTCTATCGGGTTGATGGTGAAGTTTTAAAGCAAGTGTTTTCAATCGCTGGCACTATCGTAGACATAATACCGCTCGATGACCAATTCCGAGTCCGTTTTCAACATCCTGATTCAGCCCTCGAAGCGTTCATTCGCTTCAATGGACGGAACATCTATGCTGGATGTTGTCGATTGGAGTTGTTCTTTGATGACCGGATCAGCATCGTATCAAGCGAGATTGACACTCTGATCGACGATGCGAACCTGTCCGACGACTTGGATCCATACCAAGACGGTGACGGCGAAAGTTCGTACCAAGATGAACTTGCCCATCCCGTCGATGACCCGCCTCAGGCCACCCATTGCCAGTTCGGGGAGACTTCCGTCGCGTACACCACCGGCCCTTTCACGGCGACTCCCCTAGCCCAATCCGCGAACCCTAACGGCGGATCTGTGGCGTTGATTACCGCCTTCCAGTCGCTGCAAAACGCTACCGCAGATTCGCGCTTCGTGAGCCGAGGTCCCGCTTTTGCAGATCCGTTTCACGGGGGGTCGTTTCCGGATCCGTCGGGCCTGCCGCCGCCACCTCTGCAAGTCAGGGCGGACGTTGTACCCCCTCTGCCACCGCCGGATCTGCCAAGGGTCAACCGGAAGCCAAGGAAACTATCGTATTTCCACACCACTGCCGTTTTTCCACCTCTTGCACTGTCGTGGACAACCCAACACGATAAGTCCAAGGAACTGCACTACTTTGCTTTCTTTACCCAATCAGCTCAGCACAACATGAAGGATAAATTGATTGATACTTTGTTTAATCTGTTTGATCCTAGTAATATTGGATTGGATGAATCACTTGCAAATTCAGTTGACCTCTTAGCAATTTCAAGTGTACAAGAAGCGTTCGAACACATGCAGTTCAGGATTCTCCAACTGCAAATGGATACTTGGGTTGTTGATCCCGGTGGGTGTTGTGTTCTACGGGTCTTTTCTGGATTTCCACCTCGAGAACGAGTCGATTTTGATCGGGGGAGTATTGATACGCTATTATTATTATTATATTTAGTTTAATGGGTCACTTGTTGGACCGCTAGGTTTAGGGTTAGCATTGGGGTTTATCATTCACTATATATATTTTGTAATCCTGTTATTTGAGAATCATTCAATCAATCAAATATTTCTTTATCCCTAAACTCCCTCTAACCCTATCTCGTCTACATCTCCCTCGGCCTCCGGCCATTCTTCCCTTCACCCGAGGCCTCGTGTTGCCTTTAATCCCTATCCCGATCGATTCCCTTGGTACGGATCCGAGTTGGTCCGTATCAAATTCTGACTAATATATGCAACATACACGTAATAGCCTAGAAAACCCTAAACATGGAGCAACAGACAAGTCTTAAAAGCTGAACTGAAGCACCAAGAATTCAAGATCACACCTTACTGACAAGGGCAAACTGAGAGAAGGCAAGAGATCAACAAATCCTTGAGGTAATTGCTTAGCTACAAAAACTCTACATCTCTGTATATACCTAGTCTCGCTCCCATTTCCACAAACAGCACCACACATCAATGGGAAAACTAGACTCAACATAGAACTGCATAGAAAGTAACCATACTTCGGAGTTGACTATCTTGCTCCTAAGGATCAAGGATGGATTCATGCTATGAATCAAGAGATACAAGCACTAGAAAGTAACCATACTTGGGAATTGACTGACTGCCTTGCCACCAAGCAAGCTATAAGCTCTAAATGGGTATG
Organism: Polygonum maritimum; assembly: GCA_963924305.1. Taxonomy (NCBI): domain Eukaryota; kingdom Viridiplantae; phylum Streptophyta; class Magnoliopsida; order Caryophyllales; family Polygonaceae; genus Polygonum; species Polygonum maritimum. Next base: position 36,794,743 of record OZ002732.1, on the reverse strand, counting down.
TAAGATGAAGTTCGAGCCAAATGGTCAAGTTGAAAGGCTAAGGCAAGGTGAGTTGAAGACATATAGATGCAAAAGACCCACATTTGGTTTGAAGGGATGTACTTGACTATGTTGAAGTCTGGTGATCAGCTTATTCAGCTCCTTAACATATTCCTGAAGCCTCTGACTTGCAAGGACTAGACGCTCAGGATCCTTACTATGCGCCAAGTCCACTATGGCTGAGAAGCACCTTGCAATAGTACCCACATCTTCATTTGCAAGACCCCTGAGGGTGACTGAAAAAAACCCAATATTGAAAAGTACCATGTCACAAGGTGACCCTCAAAGGGTGAAGACCCAATATTGCAAACCACTGGACCCACTATATTAGACATATCCATGTGGAGTATGCAGAGCTGTCCATCACAAACCTAAAAATATATAGAAAATAAAAATAAGAAACTGAAACAACACAATTATCTAACACATATAATCAGTAGATTAATACCTGACAAATGACATTATAGTCATATAAACCACTTTGATTACTCAACGGGCAACATGTGATCATTTTTACACGTGCATGTAGTGCAGAATTTCCCATCTATAGATTTAATGTAAATCAAGGTACATCAGACACCATTGAAGACTAGAGTGTACAAAGATAATAAATATGATAAGGAGTATAAAAAAGATAATAAAAAAGACACCATTGAAGAGTAGAGTGTACAAAGATAATAAATATGATAAGGAGTATAAAAAAGATAATAAAAATGACAAAGAGTACATGAGTATAGTCTATATTGTCCTCAAACTAGAATAAAATATTAGCAGGCTCGTCCATTAGGCTGTGTAAAGAGCCCAATGGAACAGCGCCCTCATATTTTTAGGCCCCTAACTTTTTATTAATGTATAATTAAAAGCATAGCATATATCGGATTGTTGACTAGTTAGTACAGATGGCTTTGGAGTTTATTAAATGTATCGAAGGTTTGGTGAGAGTTCGATCCCCGATTTTCCATGAATAACAATTTTTTTCCTTCTTGCAATATAGGCTCTTGAACGGTTGGAGTTCAATTTGTACGTATGACAGTTATCATTTTAAGATCTTATTTCCATTAAATAATGCAAATCAATTATTTAATTAATTTTAACTTTTTAATTAGATTACTAATACATGCAAATTTTTTTAAATGTCTACATCTTCACTGTATGATCTATCAATCAATAATAAATATATAATTAAATACTATCTTATAACTTATTGTGTCCAATCATGCAACTCGTGTCATATTCCTATCATAAGAGACCAGGAAGTGCTTTAATAAATCTGAAACCCTACCACTAACAATACTAATGAGTATAGTGATGATAACTAACGCTAGATATCAGGAAAACTGATTGACTCTTTCTAGTAACCTAACAAACTATAAAATACGTAGAATTGTGAACTTAATTGAAATAATACTACTTTGTGAACTGAAATAACATGAACTATATGTAGTTAAATGAAATAACAATTTGGAATCCTATCATTATACGAAAGTAAAAGTCATTAATAATACTTGCTTTATACTCTCATTAGATATTTCACCAATTAGAAGTTGACATGCACGTTTGCCAAGAGTATGTTTAGACGCTACATTGTTCATAGATGTTAGAAGAAACTATCCATATATGCCATATATGCTATCCCCAGCACTGTAATTTATCAACGCTACATCCAATATAGTTTTTTGATTAATGAGTCCAAGTGCTAATTCACTCTAATAGGTTTTAGACCCATGACTCTATTATCCCCAACATGCGTGCGCCCTCCGGATCCGCTTTTTCTCCAAGTTGGAATTAAATCATATATAATTAAATACTATCTAAATAAAATTGTAATAGTCTATCTCTTATTTTGAAAAAAGTTACTCATTTTTTGTTTGTACAATCTAGTATATTTTTTTTTTCTCTTTTTTGCAATTTATCTTTAAAAAATTTCCAACAACTATATTATGCACTAGTAATACAACTTTATGATCCAACAAATTTACTAATGATAACATATAATTGAGCAAAATTTCACTCAATTTTGTAAAAAAAAATTGCACAGGGTCCCCACGAACCATTGGACGGCCCTGCCTACTAGAATACAGTTTTTTCACATGAGCAGGAATCACTCCATCACTGCTCAGATCTTTGTGATGGATGGCCATGAAGTTGTCACCAACTTCTAAGGACCTTGTAAACACATTGAACTTTACACTCTCACCAGTGGCAGGACATGTACTGCATAATATTTAAACAATTAATGTATAATGTCTAGATAAAAACTTCTAAAATTTGCAATCTACAAAAGTGATACAACATGAATTGTATCACCACATTTAATTATATTGTCTAGTGAAAAACAAAAGATTTAAAGAAGTATAAAAGAGTTCACCTCCCAAATTGTAGAGTCAAGGTCAAAAGCCTCCAAAACCCTTCTACGACGAATCTCCCTAACCTCAAGCGTGCTGGAATTAAATCAGAACACTTAAAGTTAGGTCATTCTCAATACAATAAGATAAAACGACAAGTGGATTTACCTTGAAGTGTGTAAACGCAGACAATGAAATGATCTGAAAGCTTCCAATACAGCAAGATTCACCATATCTTGAATTGGATACAAATACAAGCGCTCTGAGCTGCGGTTTTTTTCACGAAAAACCACTTCATATAGCGAAGCATCGGCCTCTTTAAATGAATCATGAAATATGTCGTTTTCCTTTTGCCCAGGCATGTTGTTAACATCATAGGGATCACTCTGAATAGGAGGAAGAGTAGAAATTCAAATAATAGTTTGAGATTTAGGTCGCCAATTCAAATAATTGTTTAATGACCTAAAAAATTCTGCAGTTCTGCAAGAACGAGTAGAAATCTGCAATTCTGTAAGAACGAGTAGAAATTGGGGGAGAGATCCTGTTACTTGAACATTCAACCTAGACCGCTTGCCTGATACACCGCCATCCACCATATTTTTCGATTGTGTGGGAGAGAAGCGTAAATCGGAAGAGGAAGAGGGTTTCGGGTTTCGGGTTTTTGGGGGAGGGAAGAATAAGGGCTTTAAATGAGGGTGAGAGCTAATATAAAAAATGAGGGTGATTCTGGTGTCCTTTTAATGAGACGGTGGTAATTTTGCAAATATAGGGAAGAATAAGGGCATAAACGGAATTGTAAAATTGAGCATTAGTGAAAGGCCATTTCAGGCAATTTCAGCCATGGCGATTTCACGAGCGACGAACATCGACGATTTGACGAACAAGGTGATCGATCAATTCAGATCTCACTTGTCCTCTCCTCGATCAGATCTCTTTGGCGAAAACGGTTCGCGTCCTCATCATCGAAGCCACAGGTGGCGAATCTTTCCCTCTTTCACTTCTGATTGTTGGCCTCTAATACTAGGCTTCTCCACAATAAGCCTCCATTTCTAGGGTTTCAAAACTTCGCACTGCTTTCGCCCAAGCCTGTAGTGTGTGAGTGAATTCCTTCATGCTGAGCCTGATTGTTGGAATTTCATTGGGATCCTCACTGAAAGTGTCTTCGATGTCGCATTATAATGTTTGTATCTGCTCTGGTTCTTTAAGATGTTTACTACTGTAGTTGTCAAGAAGTCGTTTCTAGATTATATTACTCTTTAATGCTACCGGAGTCAGATGAGTCCAAGCTTCAAGAAATTCACTATGTCCTCGTGGGTCAGAATTCCGAAAAACTTTCTTTATAATTGTATATAATTTGTTTGTCTATTTACTAATTAATTATTCTACCTATTTTATTTAGAGGTCTAATAAACTATAAACACACTAAAAGAAATTAATTCTTTTTCCTTTTTTAGTTTAATACAGCCCACCCTGAATTCGAATCTTAGCTCTGTCCCTGCATAACAGTTAGAACGTATTAATATTTGAAGAATATATGCATTTAAGATTTTAGTCAATGTTTTAACTTCAGTAGAATTAGTTCAACCAAAAAAAAAACTTCAGTATAATCAATAACACTACAACAACACCAAATTCAAATGAAATTAACCCATCTCACTCATATTCAATTCTGGTGCACTAACTTGAATGATTTTCTCAAGATTGTCCCTTCCTACTCTCAAGTGACAAAATGCACAATGTTATCAGAGTAAATGCTTCACAATGTCCACCTTGTTACACATCAAAATTATAGTCCACTCTAAAATCCACCTCATATATACATCCATAACAACATTTCATAATTTTTCGATATTCATTGACAAACGACTTGCCATCGTCCCATCTATCCACAACTTCTGACCCTAATATGATAAAATGGCTAAAGAATTTGTTCTCCAAACTCTAGTAAGATGGCCACAGAAGATTAGTGCATATCACCAACCTGATCTCCAAACTCTAGTAAGATGGGTGAAGAATTTGTTCTCCAAACTCTAGTAAGATGGCCACATAAGATAATTTATGCCATGTTGTCGCCCTTAGCAACATAATTTTTTTTACTGTACTCCAGTGTATAGTGTATACCACCATTATCAAGCTCAATATGGAGGTTGAATCCATATACATAAATAATATATCGGTTTTGCCAAATTAACATGGTTAAATGTGCAACAAGAATGGTAAACAACAACAATATTTATCCAGGGGAAACCTGCAAACGCATGATCTGGGGGGTCAGGACGGGGATAAACCAGAATTCAACAAGTGTATATATATAGTTGAAAGTATTCACCAACCTGATCCTTTATAACAAAACTTTTCCAAGAATTAGGACCAAATGTAAGAAATCAATGGATTTTTGATATATCTCTTTTGCAAATAGCATCACCAAAGATTTTTTATTTATTTATTTTTTTTTGGGAAATTCCGCCTGATAACCACGAGGTTTTGTAAATTCCGCGTGGTACCCAAAGTTTTTCGGTATTCCGTGTGGTAACCACGAGGTTTTGCAAATTCCGCGTGGTAACCTTGGTCTATTATAAAAAAAAAGTTAAAATTATATAAAACATACCCATCCATGTTACTTAATTACACAAATCACCCTTTTTTAATTTTTTTAAAAAACTATCTAATCTATTTGTATAAAACACCTAACTTCATTATTTTACTATTATATTTTTTTCTTTACTCTTTTTCCATGAAACTATATATTGTTATTTTACAAAATCTTATATTGTTTATTATTATAAAAAGAACCACATTTTTCAAATTTGTATAAAAAAATAGTAGTTCTTTTTATCAAATTAACAAAAGCATACCTAGTTTTTAAGAAACTACCATTTCTTATTAACAAAATATAAACTTGAACTTTATTAATAGTTGATCCTTTAAGAGGGTGTTCTTTAAAAGTTGGTGCACTAGTGCAAGTAATTTATTTTTAAAATAAAATAAATTTTTTTTTCTTAACATAATGTACATATATCATGACATTAAAAATGTGTAAACATTATAGGTTTTTTACGACATGTTCAACTTTAGGCAATTTTTTGTATTTATAATAAATTAGCATTTAAAATAAATTATGTATTAAGTAATACTTCTCACTAAGTATTTTAATAAAATAGATTTGATAGTTTTGTTGAAAAAACCTATTTAAATGATCCTTCAAATTAGGTATAATAAATTAATTTGTTTTTTATTTTTTCAAAAAACCTATCAAATCTATTTTAATTTTTTAATACAAATTTGAAAAATATTGTTCATTTTTTAGTAATTAAAAAATATAAGATTTTGTAAAATAATAATATATATAATGTCATGGAAAAAGATTAAATAAAAAAGGATATATATATAATAATAAAATTATAAAGTTAGGTGTTTTATAAAATAAATTAGATAACTTAAAAAAAACTAAAGATAGGGTGATTTGTGTAATTAAGTACTTAACTTACCCATCCTTTCTATCCTTTCTACTAGTAGAAAGGATGGGTAAGTTTTTATATAATTTTAACTTATTATAATAGATCAAGGTTACCATGCGGAATCTGCAAAACATCGTGGTTACCACACGGAATACCGAAAACCTTTGGGTACCACGCAGAATTTGAAAAACCTCGTGGTTACCGGATGGAATTTCCCTTTTTTTTTTTAGCTAACGAGACATATCTATCCATATACTAATGATATATTATTTTGCCCACGTGTTATTCTAATATTAAATTTTCTCATGTGTCATTTAATGATGTTTTCTAAACTTTCTTTTTATCAATTGATAATTCGATTCTCACTCTAGACAGCATCATTAAATGCTGTGCAAAATCCGGTCCGGACCGGATTTTTGGACCGGACCGGACCGGGACCGGACCGGGAGGTTTCCGGTCAGGTCCCCGGTCCAGTATATTAGAGGTTCCCGGTCCCGGTCCGGTCTCGGTCCCGGTCCGGACCGGATTTTTTTTAAAAAAAATAAATAAATAAATTTAAATAAAAATTATATTAATTTTAATGTTATATAATTTATTTTTAATATTTAAGTTTCATATTTATATTATATGCTTATTAATAATATATTTTCCATTAATCATATATGATATATTTTTCATTAATCATATATGATTTCTTTAACTATATTATAATTTTTTTATATAAAAAAATATTTTTTTAAAAAAAATAAGTTTCCGGTCCTATCCGGTCCACATATTTTCATTTTTCCGGTCCCGGTCCGGTCCGGTCCGGTCCTGGGCCGGTGCCCAGCCCTTCTAACGGATTTATGCTATGAACCCCACCAATTAAGATCCTACCTTTATTTTATTTTATTATTAATTATTAAATTTCATTAAAAAATGTTCAAATTAAAATCATATATTTTTTTAGATTATTTAAATCCTATTAATTTAATTTCCTAATGTAAGAAAATATATATTATATAATAAATATTAGTTCTAAATTGTTGACATGATAACTTCTTTCAATTTCTACTTTATGGACAAAAAAACATAAAAGAACGATCATAACAAAATAAGTCCAACAACTGAAAGCCCAATTGTTCAGCCCATGATCAGTATTACACACTCTAGGTTAATTCTCGATCCTGCATCTTGCTGTCTAGAGTCTTCGTCTTCGTCGTTGGTTCTTCGATTCAAACTTCTTCAAAGTCTGCAACCTTCCTCATTACCCACCGCATTTTCCATTCCAAGGATCTTTCAGCCGAGTGATTAGATTCAGAGAACAGAGCTCGGAATTAGGTCTCATTTCGATTGTCACAAATTGATCCTGAATTGCGCTGTCGATCTCGATCAAAATCTCGGCAACAGATTCACGATCTCAAATCTAGGGTTTTCTTATTCACAATGGCGCATTGCGAACAGTTTTCCACGGGGAACGAACAATCCTCATCTCATCCCCAATTCGACCAAACGCCTCCATTCAAACGACCTAAAACCTCCGACGACGGAGGCGCCAACCCTCAGATCAACCCCCCAGGCAAGATCTTCTTCAAGACGAGACTGTGCGCGAAATTCAGGCTAGGCCAATGCAGAAACGGGGAGAATTGCAACTTTGCGCATGGCGAAGAGGACAGGAGGCACCCTCCTCCAAACTGGCAAGACCTAGTCTCCGGCCGGCCGGACGATCGAGGACCGAGCGTCGGAAATTGGGAGGACGATGATAAGATCATACACAGGATGAAGCTTTGTAAGAAGTTCTACAATGGGGAAGAGTGTCCGTATGGGGAGAGGTGCAATTTCCTGCATAAGGAGGCCCCTAAGCTTAGGGATTCGAATGTGGGTGCTAGGTTTGGTGGGGGTAGTATGAGGGAGAGCTCGGCGATTAGTATCGGTACTAGCGTTGGGCCGCCATTGGTGCAACAGGGGAATGGAGGTGATCAGGGTAGTGGGAATGGGAGGGTTGTTGTGGAAGTGGGTGGTTTTGATGCTTCGAGGGGGAATGCGAGGCCGGTGTATTGGAAGACGAGGATGTGTACTAAGTGGGAGGTTACTGGGCATTGCCCTTTTGCTGAGAAATGCCATTTTGCTCATGGGAGTTCAGGTATGTATAGCATCAGGTTTTTACCTTGTGATTGGTTGCGGTTTCTGGTTGTCATGGTGGTGTGTTTGGTTATTGTGTTTGCTATCTACACTGAGTTGTTGAGTCATATTTTCAATGTTGGTGATGAACTGATGATTGTGAATCTATGAATGTTCATTTTCCAAAAAACAGGAAGATGGAGAATGGAGATTTATCTAGTATAGTCATCATTGTTTGTTGTTAAGCCATATTGGTCTAATGGTAAAAGATCATTACTAGAAAGTTATGGTTGGAATGACACATGTTTCCCGTCGGGTTTATATAAAGATTAGTGTTCTTTCCTAAACATAGATAGTCATGGCTATATTGAGCAATAGTTGAACTTAAGTTCCACCAAATCCTGATTACATGCCTAGTCTTGATATTAAAGCCCCTGATTTTGAGTCCTTTTTGTAATGCTTGTGTTTTGTTCATCTTTTCTGTGGTCACATAAACCATTTCAATTAGGGGCACTTTGGCTGACTTGATCATCTTGTTATCCTCTGAGTAGAGTTGCAGATGTCTGTGCCGGAACCAGCTAACTTAAACTCAGCTACTCCAAGGCCTCAAGTTCCTGGTCCTGTTAATCAACCTGAGACTGTCATTTCTTCATCCAAACAAGAAGGGAAACAGGGTAAGAAATGTCTCTTGAAGTGGGTTGGAGCTAAGAAGATCAACAGCATTTATGCAGATTGGTTAGATGATATGCCTTTGCAATTGCCAAATGAAGTTGAAGGCTGAGTGCAGAGATACAGTTCCCGTGAAATTCTTCATGTATCACCCAAGTTTTGTGTGCTTATCCATTCAATTTAGTAACTAATCAAGCTATTCAAAAGAAGAAAAAAAAAACTTTGTTTTCTAATTTGTAGTATGTGATTCTTAAGTTTATAGGCATGTTATATGTTTTCTTTTACTTTATTACTCTGTAGTACTTAAATATAACCCATTTAGAGCATATGCAATCGTAAGGAATCACTCTCCTCTTAACACTCTTTTTCTTCTATGAGGATGTCCTCTCCATTGTAGAAATTGTAAGAGGATCCTCTCTTGAAGGAGGAATGAAAGTAATCCTCCTTCTACCAAGGATTGTAAATTTTGCCTCTTGTGCCAAACTTTAATTTTTATCCATTTACCATGTGACACATGTTGTCTACTACTACAACTATTTTCAATTATTTCATTCAAATTTATAACTAGTTAAGTTATACCCCAAATAATAATAAAATGTAACATTTTTTATTTAAAAAATAAATAAGCTAATTTCCATCATTTTTTTCTCTATAAATTGAGTCTAATTTTACATCATTTCTACATTAATCTTTTTTTCTCTATAAATTGAGTCAAATTTCCATCTCCCTCTCTCACTATTTCATGGATAATCATACTCATCCTAACTTACACAATCATCCAAACACTCAAAACCACCTAAATGTACTCCCTTTTGATCCAAATCCTTTTCATAATAATCCCCAATTTCATAATATAGTTTAAATATTAATTAAGTTAAGTAATTAATTTTATCATACTTTTGATTATATAGAATACGAAGTGAGTATATACATATAAAATAGGAGATGAAATATATGAGGATCCTCTCCATTGTAGGGAAAAATAAAGAAAGATGATGAGGAAGAGGAATGAAAAAATAGAAAATGAGGTGGGTGAGAGAGGAGATGATGTGTCAAATGGAGAAAAGGAGAGAGAAAATTGAGAGAGGATGATAGTTCCTCACCATTGCACATGCTCTTAGCCATTTAGACACTTGAGCTATTTAAAATCTTACGTTCTAGTGTGCTACCTTGGGTTCAACTTCAATTGACATTACTCATTTTAGAAGGTTTATGAATTTTCATCCCTAACTTTGCTAAAATATGTATACACAATTATAAAGTTGAAAATTGAAGAATATAACAATGACAAATTGTCAATATTCATCAACAAAAAAAAAAAAATTGTTTTTTTCTTAAATATGTATACAAAAGTTCTAAGAATTGAGTTGGTCTAAACTTAATTAGTAAGGGCAAACCTGTTTTTGGATGTCATCGTTGGCTAACATTCTCCAAAAAGAAGTAACTTACGGGACTAGTGGACAACCCGTACCATGTACGGGTAATAATCAATTTTTTCATGGTCATATAAATTATATGAGGATTATTTCAAGAAATAAAACATATGAGATATTTGTAAAAGATAATTTTCCATCCTCATATTTCTAATTTTGAATATAATTTTTATTTAAATGTTTTTATTTTAGGTAAAAGTGATTATTTTCATTTAATGAATACATAATTAATTAAAATAATAGATTTCATATTCAAAATTATAAAAAATATTATATATATATATATTAGTAGGTTTGACCTCGGGTCTATCGGGCTTGAATTGTACATTCTCGGATAAAAAGCAGGCTCGAGTCAAAATTCGATCTCGGATTGATTAAGTCGGGTTTACATTTACATTATCCGAACATGATACTAGATTTGTACTAGTTGAAGATGAAGTAAGATAAATAAGGATATCAAAGATGATTTGGACGAAATAATTTTCATGAAAGACAGTTATCTATTCTTATATGATAAAAACCCCAACATAGCACTAGTGGAATGAGTAACATGCTCCGTTATCCATGACGGATCCTTTCAAAAAATACCTCCCTTGTACTCTAAGGATATCAGAGATTGGACTCCGGTAGCGTAGGTTCCTCATTTCGCTCTTCACTACCTGGCTTGTCGAATAGAACCTTATACGGTAGGTAAAAGTGTTTTTTAGGGTGATTCAAACCCCCGAGACAATAATTAGAAACAAGGAAGGTTTACATATATATATATATGGAGCAGCCGAAGGCTTGCTCCCCAATCCATCTAGAGATTCTATCCATTAACAAAAATAGCAATCTGAATATAAGATAAATCTATCTAATACTCAAAATCTATCTAATATCCTGTGCTAATAACCCCAACGAACTTAGCCACCGTTAAGTTCACGAACTCGTTTCTAACCAAACTCGACCTGTCCGACTCATTCAATCAGTCTAACTGTATGGTTGACTTGGTGTATCTTTTTTCACGTGTCACAACGAACCAAGTGTCACAACGAGATACCTCAAACGGGTTGAGTTGAGTCGAGTCACTCCTTCCACCTAACACTTTGATCCTCGCCTATAAACATCACTCCGTTGATCTGAGCACCGGCCAATTGAAACCCAAAACCAGATGCTTCTTTTCCTCTCATCAACACCTCTTTCACAATTCAACCTCCTCACCAAATCCCTCTCTCTCCCGCTCTTCCATCTCCGCCGAGCCTCCTCCACCATGTCCACCAGGTTTCAACCCCATGCCTTCGCCGGAAACCTAATCCGTGCAAAAACCCCAAAATCAACGGACCCACTTTCCCCCAACTCCGCCCTCGACACACTCAAATCTCTTCTCCTAAGCAACACCCACGAACCCGTTTCCCCCAATTTCCGGGTCCTTCCCTTCAGAAAGGGCCGGCCTTTGGCGGGTTCGGGTGGGGATCCGGTTTCCTCGCCAGGCTGGCACTTGGGCTGGCTTAGTTTGGCCGAATGTGGGACCCTCTTGGATGGGTCGGAGGTGAAATTGGGCGAGGAGTCTCTGGTTTATCTGGGGTGTGGGGAGGAAGAGGATGTTGTTTATTGGGCAATTGATCTGTCGGAGGATATCAAGCTGGTGGATGAATTGGGTAGGAGGGAGTGCTGTTTTGTTGAGCTTAGGACTTTGATGGTGGCCACTGATTGGGCTGATTCTCGTGCTATGGGAGAGCTTGCAATTGCTGGTCATGTGAGTTACAACTCTTGTGTTGGAATGTGGATATGATCATGAACTAATAGTAACTGATATTATATTGATAGTGTATGTGGATTGCCAAAAAAAATTGTGATGGAATAGGATGATGAATATCTATATTGTATGTGCTTGGTCCCCAACTCTCCATGGTATGGAATGTGGATTCATTGCTTTGTTTCCCTATTCTGCCTGCAATATGGAATTCCTGATTCCAAAGTATTTCTATCTTTCTTAGTCATATATCAAGTATATGGCTACAGCAGTAGATGTGGGCGTAAGTGTGGGCTGTGTAGCTAGTGTGTTACTCTTATCTTTGAGTGCTGTTTCCCGGATCACAATGTCTATTCCTGCAATTGGCAAATAACAGTGGTTTCCGTCTAATCTCTGTCCGTTCATCTGAATTCTTGTGTTTGTATTTGTATTTGTAATCAGGCAAAAGCATTGCTAGACTGGCATATGTCATCACGTTTTTGTGGTCAATGTGGAAGTAGAACAGTTCCTAAGGAAGCTGGTAGAAGGGTGCAATGCTCTAATGAATTGTGTAAAAGGAGAGTCTACCCTCGTGTAGACCCGGTATGATAATGCTCATCTTCTGGTAAACATTCATTTGTAGGTTTACGGCCTGGGAATGTATGCTTAATCCTTTCTTATTTCATTCCCTTCCAATAATGACAGGTTGTCATTATGCTGGTCATTGATAAGGAGAATGACCGTGCACTATTGAGCAGACAGTCGAGGTTTGTACCTCGGATGTGGAGTTGCTTAGCGGGTTTCATGGAGGTGTGTATCTCATCCACCCTTGTAATTTGGAAGTTGAAAATATTAGGCTATACCTTTTATTCATTTTTCCCTGTCAACTTCATATTCTCTGAACCTATCTAATTTCTTTGGACGGTGCAATGGTGAATTAGAACATGCTTTTGAAATTTAGATTTAAGTTGCTGCTTTCCGTTGAACTTAATGGGGTTTATCTTCTTTATAAATTTACTCTGTCATAAACTCTTGGGAAGTAAACACATTATAATTCTGTGATCTTTGTAGCCTGGTGAGAGCTTGGAGGAAGCAGTGAGGAGAGAAACCTGGGAGGAAGCTGGAATTGAAGTAGGAGAAGTTGTATATCACAGCTCTCAGCCATGGCCTGGTAAAATTTTACATATTCTTAAGATAAAATGTTTATCATGCTTCTGGTTTAAAGTCTGTTGGAAATTCAAGATGCTGAAGTTGATCAGACACTTATACGGGAAATATTGTCTTTTTTGAAAATTTTACTTGACGAGTTTTTTGCTATTGTTTGCACATTGAAGTTGGAGTAAGTCTCTAACATCCAATTTTGTAATCAGATCATGGTTCCAAATATATTCACCATAAACACTCTCTTGATTTTTAGTGAAGGTTGTGTTTTAGAATTGAGCAGTGCTCATTGGTCTCCATAAAGGCGATGAAACTGAGAAAGTTGAAATGCTGATATTGTGTTGGTTCTACTTTTATGAATTTTTAAAAGCTGATAACTTCAAACTCTGTAGGACTGCATAGAGACTATTTTTCGGTTTAGTACTTTTTTTAATCCTACTAATTTATGTTTGGTTGATGACCTATGCAGTTGCACCTAGTGGCATACCCTGTCAATTGATGGTTGGATTCTTTGCATATGCAAAAACATTGGAGTTGAATGTGGACAAGGAAGAGTTAGAAGGTATGCTATAAACTATTAAACATTCACTTCAATTCTGAATCTAGTCTAATTTAGTTTTTTCTCATAATATCAACCTAATAGTGGATATTTGGTGGATTGTTTCTCCAGATGCTCAATGGCACAGTAGAGAGGATGTAAAGAAAGCTTTGGCATTTGCTGAATATAAGAAAGCCCAAACAACGGCCGCGTCCAAGGTGGCTCATATGTGCAAGGGGGTCACTCAAGGTCAGGGCCTCTCTTCAGATTTCAATATGGAAAGCGGGGAACTCGCTACCATGTTTGTTCCAGGCCCCTTTGCCATTGCTCACCATCTCATCTCCACGTGGGTCAATCAAGGCAGTGAGATAAAACAAACTAGTGGTTTGTCTAGTTTGTAGACGCTTTTTGTATCTCTCTGCTAAGTTTACAGCAATTATACATTGCATAATGGAACAAAACATCTCTGGATTGTGAGCCTGTGACCTAAACCCATCTTTTTGGAATGGCTTGCTGGAAGTGTTGAATGGCTGGATAGTTTAAGGCAAGCTTGGTTACAGTCTCGGCTCGTAACTATCTGTTTATTGTAAAGTAAATGTAAAGGACCAAAGGTTGATAGCTTTTTGCTATGTTTTGTTTGAGAATAATGCGAGTAAGATTACTGTAAAACAAGAGTATTCTTTTCTGTATCAACTTCACTATTATATAGTCCTTTGCTTGACATATGATGAATGGTTTGTTTACAGAAAATGCAGATAGACTCTCATGAACTAGTATTTAACATATTCTGGAACTATATAAGTAGCATGCCTTGATTGATCCTATGCACTATATTGCCATTTATGATTGCAGGCCCCTACAAAATAGAGATTTATCATACTGGTTTTTACCTTCAGAACTTGTAAACTTTCTTCCCTTTTCGCCCACAATTTTTTGTGCCCAAAGGCTTGAAAAGAATAATATCATATTAAGCTCCATTCATATTTTTCCTGTATCCTTTTGCAGATTTCGCATATCTTACAGTCGATCTGGCTAAAACGTCTATTGGATCCAAGCAGTGTTTGAGAAGAGGGTCGTCATGGGGGAGAAGAGCTTGGAAGTCATCACAGGCAAGGATCACAACATTCACAGCTCTCACTAGAAGCATTTGGATTGCAATCCTGAGCAGGTTTTGAGCTCCTTCCATGTCTTTCCTTTTCAGTGCATCGATTGCTGGAATTACAATCCGCTCCATGCCTGCTTTATCTGGTAAGACAACCTCAAAACCCTGCAAGACAATAAGGATTCAGGATCACAATCAGTGGATTTTGATAATAATTTTTTCAGCTTCAGCCATTGAATTTCTTCCTATGGGTAATATAACCTAATTTTTTCATGACTTTTGGCAACAAGAGAACTTTTTTACCTGATTTTGTAGCTTCTCTTGATAGAAACCACTCCTAAGAACTGCTTCTGTTGCAATAACACCAATCTTGAGCTTACTCCCGGCTTCAAGTGGCTTGAGGTTGGCCTCTTTGAGCTCCAGTGCAACACAGTCGACAACATTCAAGAAAGGAAGTGAACACCCTTCTGATATCTCATCAAACCAAGCATGAGAGGCATGACATGGCATAACTATGCACTCAGCTCCACCATCTTCAAGAAACATTCTTTTTGCCCTCAATTTCTCAATGGTTGAAGGATCTTGATCTTGAACTACTGATGGATCGCTACAGACGATAAAAGGTACGGATTCTTCCTCATCTTTTGTACTCCACCAAGCGAGCTTCTCTAAGAAAGTCAGGGTGGAGCTGACCGATACTCCTCCGAGAACTCCCACTGTTTTGTGATGGAAATTGGGAGGCTGAGAGTTACTTGATGATGGCTTTGTTGAGATTTTATTGGAAACAGCTGGTGTCTTTCTCTCCTCATCTTCAGACTGCACAAAGATTGACCTCTGCACAGAGGCAGAAGAAGACGACGACGACGACTTTGTTGAGGTTGGTTTTCTAGCCCTCTTCTGAGCTCCTTGATTCTTAACACCGCTTGCAAATAATGAAACTGTCTGGTGGTGATGGTTTAGGGCTTGAAATGACATTGCTGCTCCATCAAAGGTGCCAATTGAGTGAGACTGAATCTGAAACTTCATTGTAACTCTCTTGCAGGAGAACCCATCAAGATTTCATGAAAGGAAATTGCGAGCTGGATTTGAAATGGGGCAGATTAGAAAGGAATCTGAAAAATAGTGGTCATCTTATCTTTGTACTACTAGGTTGCTGAATTTAAAGTATTATAGTACCAGAAAACACACTGGAGGTGAAGAGGACTCAAGACCAACCAGCCATAATTTCCATGGAACAAGACAAGAATCATATGGGATTTTCTGTTTGTTTTATTTATCTTTTCATTGCATAATGCAATCATATTCTGACAAATCTGACAAGGATGACACATGGTAGGCGATGAAATGTCAGGCTTTTTGAGCCCACCATTGCCCCCCTGTGAAAAGCCTTGGATGGCTACTCTCTTTTCTTGCTTGCAAGTTTTGATTGTGCTAGAGCGGCCAAATTCTCAACTGGGTCTTTGTTTCAGTTTAAGAGAATTTACAACCACAAATTTGTGGGCTGATAAAACTTGTTTTAAAAAATTGTAAAAAATTCAGGTTTCTATTCATAAAAAATTGCAAAAGTGCCCCATATTTTTCCCTCTCTCTTCTCTCCGGACATATAAAGATGCGAACCACTTTAAATATCTTCACATAAATTAAAAAAAACCCAATACGACGCCTATTTAATCTCGGTTCATCGGAATTTAAGGGTGCTACCTATAAGGTCATATAACAACTACTGTAGTATTATCAGTAGTAACAGCTTTGATTGCATCTTCAAGTGAAATATACATGTGAATTTACACTTGTGCAGCTGAACTAGGTTCCACCAAGTTTACCTCTTTGTATGTTTGTTTGATTGAAATGAAGTGGATTCAGATCACATCACATCTATGTGTTTTTTTGGATTGATTTGCAGTCCAATCTATCTTGTTCCATGTAATCGGTGAACAAATTATAAATTAAACAGATAAATTTGAAATAATTAAACAGCAATTGATTGTATTAAGTGTCAATTGTCCTAATTGAAATAATTAAACAAGATGAGATTCTATATGAGACTTGGACCAATTGCATCTGGACACATTGCTCCATCACTTGCAATTTCACTACATTGATCAGGCAAAATCCAACAACTCACATGAAAACCACCCCGCAAGTTTTACCATATAGAAATATTTCATAGGATATCGATAGTGTACGTTGGCTGGATGTAGCCTAAATTCTTTCCTTATTAAAAAAAAAAATTGGAATATGGTATAGGGAATCAAACAAGACACACGTGAGTAGCACGTGATACAGAGTTTGTTGGAGTCGTTAACGAGCACAAGCTACTCACGTGATATAGAGCTTCTTAATCATGCTTATACTAATCCCTAGCAGACTTAATTTTCGGGAAAATATCCTGATGTGTTTTGTTAACTTTAATTGTGATGCGAAGAATCTAAGAAATCTAGATGATAAATTGATAATAACTTTTGGTGAGTTATTGTGTTGTTAAGTGTTGGCTTGATACAATCTCATCTCATGTACCATTTTTGCATGCTAACAACTCTCCAGATATCAAACAAAGGATTGACATGCTTGCTTTGAGCCATCCCATTTGATTTCATGATGAGATTAAACATGTTGGGAGTTAAGTGAAGCGTCGAAGGAATGGAAAGGAGGCGTCATCACCCATGTACAATGTCTCAATGGATATGGTTGTCAGTCGGTTGCCCAACCCCGAAAAGGGTACACTTACTTGGGTCCGGTTTCTAATAGCATCATTTTTTGTCTAGCGTACCGTGTTGAGTTGTCACACTTGGCTATATATTACGACATTTGTTAATATAACTATTTGTCATTCAAAACCTGTCAATGGATCGGTTCGGCTCCGAGTCAACCAACATGGTTTGGGTGGGATCGAGTCAAGGTGCGGGTGAGCGGGTCAACCGAAATGATTTGTTTGGTTCAGTCATCTTTTGATGACACTATTGTAAGATGTTGTTCCTACTTTAGGTGCTGGATACAACCTCATGCGTTATTGACTTATTGTAGCAATTTCAGGATTAGAAATACCTCAAATACTAGCTTAATTTGGCAGGGAATTTTTTGAAAATTTAGTAGTCAGAAATTCAGAAATGCCCACACAGAGAAAATTGAAAACGTAAACAGTCTTCTCAGTCCTTTAGCGACACCACCAAATCCACTCGTCAGAAGCAAACGCTCGCTCGCTCTCTTTCTATTTCCCTCGGCATCACTGAAATTCCCCATTGCACACATGAACTTTCCTTCGTCTCTCCCTTCTCCAACTTCCTAACCCTAATTTCCTCCTCCTCCTCATCAATCCGCCAAACCAAAATGGACGACGAATTGCTCAAGCACAACACCGATTGTGTCTATTTCTTGGCTTCTCCTTTCACATGCAAGAAGGTTCGCCCCCTTTCTCTCAAACCCTAACTCTCTTCGGCCCTAGATACACCGATTATGCTTCGTTTTAGCTCTTTTGCACTACTCTCGAGTCGCTATCGGCTCGCTATAGTCTCTATTACGTCGTCTGTCAAGTTCTTGCTTTAATGTGAGGTTTTGCGCTGGTTCTGCGGAAGGATTTGTGGATCTAACGAGTCTGTTGTTTTCCATGGCTGATTACTTGTGACTTCTTTCACGGACGTGAATCGCACTCTGGTTTTCTTCGCTGTATATTTCGTCTGTATCAATTTTTATGGCAATTAATCTTGTTTTCTTCTGTCTCAATACAGGGAGCGGAGTGCGATTACCGGCATAGCGAGATGGCAAGGTTGAACCTAAGGGATTGCTGGTACTGGCTATCTGGGAGCTGTCTCAATCCAAGCTGTGGATTCCGGCATCCTGTGGGTTTGCTCTTCCAACCTTTTGTGCTTTCCTGTATTGGCTTGGGTGTTTAATCAGTAATGTAGTTCCTCTATATCAATCACAGGCCATTTCCCTGTATTAACATAGCCATCTGTTCCAGTATTTCTTTCCTATTGTCAGTCATGGTCTAATTTGACCACAACTTTTCACATTTAAATCATAAATCTGCATAGATGCCCATTGATTGCCCGGCTACTAATAATTTCATGTAAAAAACCATACGCTGCTATATTAACCCTAGTAGAAAAATCATGGGATGATTAAGGGCTTTCTTGTGAGCGGATGCTTCTCTTTTACTGTAATAATGAAAAGTGGGGAAATGGATACATTTTTTGAACTTGTAAATTTACTTCTATTCTGCACTCTTTTGTCAAGAAGTTTGGGTCAGGAGAATAGGCATGGCTTGCGACTATGCTCAGCTAGCAAATACTGATGATCTTCATATTTTTCACTACAGCCTGATCATATTTGTGCTTGTTGTTATGGCTTTATGTTACCATGGCTGTGAACATCAACTTGAGTAGGAACTTATTGCTCAGCAGCAAATTTCCTCAACTTGAGCTTAAGTTGATTAAAGAATGCATTTTCGGCTTCACATAGCCCTTTTTAAGTTTAAAACTACTTATGTCAATTTTCAAGCAATAATGTATGCTTAAGAGCTTCCAATAATGCTAAACATTCTGTGCCATGAAATTTCTGATTGCTCTTGATATTCTCTTCCTGCAGCCTGTGGAAACGCAAACCAAAGCCCCAGCAGCTGAAGTTGAACCTATGTCCAATATTTCTTGTTTACCTCCAAGCAAGAAGAATGTTCCCTGCTACTTCTACTTCAATGGATATTGCAATAAAGGTGTCAAATGCCCGTTTGTGCATGATACTGAAGATGTATCAGCTTCAAAACAGAGAGATCCTGCAGTTGTCGTTGCTCCTTCTATAGATGACAGGAGACCTCCAGATTCATCCAATCATATCATACCTGCTGGACTGTTGAATGATAAGCTGCAACCTAACAAAATATTGAATACTAAGCTTCCTGCCAGAACTCTTTCTACGAAATTAGCCAATGGAGATGCACCAGAGGCTTTCTCTGATGTGCTAAGAAGGACCCAGAAAGTAGCCAATGGAGATGCATCTCCCCGGAAAAGGCAAAGAGACATGACCAGCATTTTAGGATGGAAAGACTCCCCACAAAGTTTAGCATACAAGTATGAAGAGGCATCCATTACGAAGTCAGACTCTTTCAACGAATCTGATCATGTCATTAAAACTGAACCAAGCTTATCCTCTGATCAATTTTCAGAGGAAATTGTTGAGAATGGTGCTCAAGGTGAGTGGTGCGAATCATCCCCAGAGTTTGATATTGTTGTGAAGGAAAGAAGAGAATATATTGAGGTTGCAGATGATCAAGAGGACATGCTTGGTTATGATGGAATTGACAAAGACCATGAGAAGCTTTTCATGGATTACTGTTATGGGGATCAAAAAGCATATGGTGGCAGGTTTTTGCGAGAGGGGATTCAGAGGAGGATGCATGAACCTTGTTATTGTTATTCAGAAGATGATGGGGATGGAGGAACAACTGACATGTTATCACAGAAGAGGAAGGTTATGAATGGTGGGTTGACTCTTGGTGGGCGCTATGGTGAAGATCTTAGAGATCACTTGACTAAGCGGAGATCACTTGATGGCCGTTTGGAAATGCGTGCTGAAAGATATCCCTTCAAGAGATGCAATGTGCCTCAGAGGATGATGAGATTTCTTGGAAGATTGGAACCAAAGTTGGAAAGAAATGGTTTGGATAATCTGCCTGTGAAGAAGTCTGCATTCGTTGCTTCAAATCAGAGACGCCAGGCCATGAACGCACAGCTGAATAAGAACATGAGGCGTCACCATAATAGGCAGAAGACGCAGAAGAATTATTCCAATGTCCATAAACCAACACTCTCATCCTCAAGGAGAAACGGTAGCGAGGACACCGTCTCATATACTGGACCCAAGGTTGCTGCCTGGATTAAGGCGCAAAAGTATAGAGCAAAAGAAGATTCGAGTGGATATCCAGGGCAGAGCAATTCTGTTAACTTTGAGGGTCCAAAACCCTTGAGTGAAATTCTCAAGGGCAAGAAGGGAAATAATGATGGCAGCTCTTCAGCCTGATCATTTTCCATCTCTGGACTCAGCTTTGTGTCATGTCTTTGGAACTTGACAAGCTTCCAATCCCATCCGGAATATCAAGGTTCGGCTAGAAAACTCTTCATCTAAAGTCTTCAACAGGGATTTATACAACGCTAGAGCCCATGTTCAGTATGTAGATTTTACTTTCTAATTCACATCAAGGTCCATGCTTTATCTACTGTCCTACTCTTCTGTGAGGGTCAAGCTTGAGTGTCTGATTGACGAATGTCTTAATTGCGTGATAATTGCGTAGGAAACGTGACTGTATTGTAGGTGAACCCTTGTTTCTCTCCAATGTACATAACTAAGCTCAAGCTTCGTATCTTGCATCTTGGGCTTGCATGTTAGGGCTTGATAGAGTTTCCAGTAAAGACAGCAATTTCAAGACTTGGAATCCCACGTATCTGAGATGCTAGAGTTGGATAGTATTATCGTGATATTCTATCCTTTACACTTTTGTTTATACATAAAGTCGATATAATTAAGGGAAGATATACTTTTAAAAGATTCCCCCTTCTTAAAATAAATTTTGTTTCACTAAAATAATATTCCCTCCGTCCCTTTATGTTTGTCCATCTTTCCGTTTTCGTCATCCCGGAATATTTGTCCACAATTCTATTCTTTCCATTTATATCACTACTTTTTTACACTTTTACCCTTATACATTCTACTTTTTACTTACTTTTCTTCTCCATTTCTCTCTCCATCCAATCATCTCCATCAAATACATTACAAATAAACTCTCATAAACCCAAAAATAAACAATATTTCAATATTTTTTTTTAATATTCATACTTATGGAATTTTTTCCATTAAGAAAACACCCATTTAAGGTATATTTGGATTAATTTTTTTTAGCTAAATTTCTCAACCTCCATTTTTTAATCTTAACCCATCTTCACTTTCTTCATTTCAACCACTCATATTACTTCACCAAATACCTCTTACACATTTTCTTAATTTACGCGAAAATGTGCTTTATGGACATACATATAGGGACGGAGGGAGTATAAATTTTCTGCATATTAGGAAATACGAATAATATAATATTATATCCTATCTTGTTGTATAATCCACTCGCAACAACGCTATATATGTATATAAACCCAACGTTAAGCCCTCTCTCTCTCTCTTTGTCTCTGTTCCCGACGCCGTCGGCCTTCCCGCTGCAAATCGATCTCTTTCTACAACGGCAATGGGAGCCCCATCATACCCTAGCTTGAGTCAGAATTCGAGAAGGCGAAAGCTTGAGGAAGGCGACCATGTATCACCTTTATATTGGCCAGAAGAAGTGATTCAGGAGATCCTCGTGAGGCTTCCCCTGAAATCAATCCTGAGATTCAAATCGACCTGCAAGAACTGGTACTCTCTCATTCGATCCCGTCCCTTTATCGAACTCCACCGCGCACGCTGTCTCGAAGAGGACGACCATGTCAATGAGCTCTTCTTCTCTCGGATCCATACGAATCTAGATGCTTACATTTCCAAGGAAAACCCTACATTGTCTCATCCGTGTCGTATCGGCATCGCTCCTCCTCCGGCTTAGAAAGCAAATCCACCCCGCTCTTTGATCTTAAGATGCTAGGACAAGCGCTGGTTGGTGACGAAGTCGATCCTCCTCTGAGGAAGACGTTGGCGCTCGCCAAATCCGGTGTCTTCGTGCTCGGCCCCCTGAGCAACGGAATTCGTTGTGTGATCGCTCAAGAGTTCGTTGAAAACACGAAATCGCAGGAAACCTACGTCTATCACAAGGTCGCATTTTGCAATCTCAGCACGAGAGAATTCCGCCTCCTTCGGGATCCTTTCCCTTTTACTAGGAAACGCTTCGAAGAAGGCGGAGCGACGATACACTTAGAGCATTTCTATGGTTTTGGTAGCATCCAGAACCGCGATGGTGTGGCGGTTGACTATAAGATGGTTGCCATCGAGCAAAGCAAGTTGCATGATCGTACTCGAGTTGCAGTGTACAGCGAAAGGCGCGGTAGCTGGAAGATAATTCCTCCCAAGGTGGTTGGCCAACACGAGTTTTCGTTCTTGATGATCACCTTGCTGTGGTTACAATAGCCGAGGGGTGCTCTGCCTGGCTGGACACCCTGGACATTGGTCATATTGATGTTTGGATGATGATGATGGAGTACGGAGTGGAGACGACGTGGGCAAAGATCCATTCTTGTCAAGTTTATCTCCAAGGCCGTCTCACACGAGTTTTGGGCATGTCCTTGTCGACCAGGGCTGATGATGGTGACGGTACCACTATCGACAAAGTTTTCTTCGAGTGTGGTCCGACGACGGGGGGTATGGAGTTGATATCATGTGATGGTTATGGTGATCAAAGACACCATAACTACTTCAAGCACTATATGGCTTGTTGGAAACCTCTCGGACTTTCGCCTTATGTTGAGACTCTCGAGCCCGTCTCCCTCCAGTCCTAAGTCCATCATGACTCCATATATATGTTGGGATCGCAAGTGCATAGATGAACTACATATATACTCCATTGTTGTGTAAGTGGCGAAATCATCGAACTACATTGCCTGATTAATGAATGACAACTATCTCATATTTGCCTAGGAAAGCTTATTGTAGGTGAACCCTTGAGTGTTTTTTTTTTTCCCAAGCTAGTCTTACGTAACCTAATCTGTACATTATTCCAACTTGCAAGACCAAGAGATTAGGTTCAATGATCGTATGAAAATAATTAGAATAAAAAGGATTGCTTTTGAAATTGCTTTTGCATCAATTTGGATATATAAAAAGGATTTAACATGTGTGGGCGTTGAAAATTATGGCTACTATGCAGAACATGTTAGTTCAACAAACCGTAGTTTGACCACATATCTGTCCCATGGCTAGAGATGAAAACCCTCTCTTTCCATGGCAAAAACACCATTTGGAAACAGACGAATTCCACCGCATGGCTAGAGTTTAGAAACAAATGCATCTTGTTAGCTCTGCCAATATTATAAATAAGCTAGGTTAAAATCAGAAAATCTAAATGCATTGTTTGTGTATAGTTTATCGAACCCATATTCTAATCATCAATGTAGAATTTTGCACGATTTAGGACATCCACAAATAGAAATCATAGATCACTTAAGTTGTTTATACTCAACTCCCAGTCAACACAACCAACATAGATTTAACGGAAATTTCACGTGGTACCCTCAAGCTTAAGACAATTTCGCATGGTACCCAGTCAATTTTAAATTTTTGTGTGGTGCCCCTCACATTTAAACAAATTTTGCCTCATGCCTATCTTGTTAATTAAAGTTAAATTTTGTTTTTTTTGGATACAAACATATAAAATTTATTTATTATCCAAAAACAAAAATAAAATAAAACTATCATTATTTTAAAACAAAAAAGAGGTAATATTTATCATTATGTTTTTATCATTATTTTTAAAGCCAAAGTTTATGTTTTTATCCAAAAAACAAATACAAATACAAAAATAAAACAAAATAATCTTTATTTTATAACAAAAAAAAAGTGAAAAGTTATCATTATTTTAAAACCAAAATTTATGTATTTATCGTTAAAAAAACAATAAAAATAAATTATCATTATTTTATAACAAAAAAGAGTGAAAAGTTATCATTATGTTTTTATAATTATTTTAAAAGCAAATTTTGAAGAGAAGAGTTGATAAGAAAGAGTGAAAAGTAATCATTATTTTAAAAGCTAAATTTATGTTTTTATCCAAAAACATAAACAAAAAAATAAATAAACTTTCAATTAGAATAATGATAACAAAAAAAACATAATTATCATTAGAAAATACAATTGATAAGAAAGAGTGAAGACTTAACATTATTTTAAAACCAAATTTTATGTTTTTATCCAAAAAACAAAAACAAATGAAAAACAAGTTTTAACTTTCAAGAGGGCATGGGGCAAAATTTGTTCAAATGTGAGGGGCACCACGTGAAAATTCTAAATTAGTTGGGTACCATGCGAAATTACCTTAAACTCGAGGGTACCACGTGAAATTTCCGTAGATTTAACTTCGGTAACGTCGTCACTTTTTTTTTAATATGGTAAGCAAATTTCGTATTATTGAATTGAATTGGTCACCCAATACCAAATTATCAAATAACCGCCCACCACAGTTGATACACTATAGGAAGACGTCGGTTTGTGCACTAAGTTTAAAGATATTTTGGTTAGGACTTAGGAGGATGTCAATTTAATTCTTTTGCTTATTTGGTGTATAATCTTGGTGGGAAAAGAGTTTTCCTAGTGTTTAAACATAGCTTAAATGAACCTCATTCGGTTCATGACACGACACGAAGGCAACCATGTGATTTGACACACAAGATGATCATATGACATGACACGATGACAACAAACGAAGCCTTTAAAAATGCGAATACCCTTCAAACAGGTTACAACATAAACAATGAAAATGAATACTTTATAGTCGAATTATATTAATCTAAGAACAGGAAACACAACGATAGGCTCGAGTCTAGTCAACTCGAGCCGAAGAGGGACACTAATCAGAAAAATCCAAACTTTCTCGATACCCACAAGATAAAAAGTTAAAACTAGGGCACTAAACCAAAATACCCGTGAGTTTCGGGGACTAAACATAAATTTCTCTATAGTATTTATTATTATATTATAAAAAATAAAAAAAGGCATTTACATTTCTTGTCATTTTTCCACCCCTTCCATCCACGTATAAATAAACCCTTTTCAGAATTTTCCCCATCACACGATTTCTCTAGACCTAACAACAACCAAACCCAAACTCAAAGAGACAGACAAACCCCCATGGCTGGTTTGCAGAGGTCGGCAATCTCGTTCAGAAGACAGGGCTCATCGGGATCCGTTTGGGACGACAAGTTCTTGTCGGAGCTGGAATTCGCAACCCAACAAGAATTACAGCAAAAACAACAACAAGAACAAGAAACCCATCTCAAACAACAACAACAACAACAACAACAGGGCTCAGAAGAAAAGATCGCCGGCGACCGAACAACTCCGACGATGGGCTACAGAACTGTCAAGGTGGCTGAGGCGGAGGACCCACCGTCGCCCAAGGTGGCCGCCTGTGGTTTCTGTAGCGTTTTTGGCAAATCTCCGGCCAAGAAATCGGCGGCCAAGTCATAAAGGTGAGATCTTGATTGATCGGTGTAAAATTTAAAGTAGGTTAATTTTGTTGGGTTTGGACTCAAAGAGGCTTTTGCCAGGTTGTGAATTGCTTGATCTTGGCTTTTGGGTTTGGACTTTATGTAGTAATATACTAATATTGTATGATTTCTGTTCTTTCTCCTTTTGGGTTTATGAACAAAAATGTGATCCAAAATTTTGAATATGGTGTGTGTGTCCTAGCTTAGCTCTTTATATATGTAGTTCTAACTAATACATGTTACATATATAAGATATGGAGATTTTAGGGTGTGTTCCAAGTATTTTTCACTCTATGGATACGTTAATCCGTGTGATTGTGAGATTATAGCGGTTTTGTTATCGTATGTTCTAAGGGTAAGGATTTTGTTAGTGTATGTTTTGCAAAATATGGGTAGAATGTTGAATTGGGTTATGTGGTAATTGTAGCTATGTAACCCAATCTAGCTTGCTTAGTAGTTAGTATCCTTTTTTTTTTTTTTGAGAAGTAGTATCCTTCTTATTAGTTCAAGTATTTGCCATGAAATACAAATGGAGAAATCGAAAAGAAAAAAGAATCATTTGTTATCATGCTTTTATTTTGGGGCTAAGGGCTCAACAATTCAGAAAATATGTTATGTATATTGTATGCAACCTAAAATTTTGAGAGATATTGATCAATTTGTTGACACACATAAGGCAATTGATTCTTAGTTTCTTATCCGTATACATTAAAATTATGCAGCCCATACATCCACTAGCTTTGTAGGATAATATTTTCATTTCATGCTCACATCATAAACATCACATCACTTTATAAATGCACAATTTTAATCTTTTGGAAAGTACTTGCCTAACTCATCTCTTAATTTTGTGAATCTTAAAAATGAAAGAAACCATGATATATAAATACCTATGAATTTTCTATCTATGTGATAAATAATTCATGTGAAAGCTAACCCTAATGAAGCAATAAAATGTTGTGAATTAAATAATTAAAATACAATGTACAAGATGATATATGTGACGTGGAATTCCAACCACATTCTTTAATAATTCAGAAGAATTGCTTTTTTTTTTTTTTGCCTATTTGATTGAATTCCATCGCCTAACACCAACAGACTCTATTGGGACAAGGCAAGGGATGTCTCTTTCAAATGAATTAATCAGTATAGTACACGTAAACAAATTTGGTTGAGTTCTTCTGACTAATTTTATCATTTTGTTGAATTCATATATGGCCTCTCAAATTTGACCTTTTCATTATTCATTGTGTAAAGCAATGGCAATTTGAATTTTCTATCCTTCCAACTTTTTCACAAACATACAAAAATTAATGATAATCATGAGACCATAATGTCAACTATTTTTCTGTATGGAATCAGATTTGATTGTCTAGCAATCATTTATCCAACATGATCAAACTCGATAAACACGGTTTACACACACACACCTGTTATTAATCATTGAACGAACATTATCAAAATCGAAGTTGTTGTTTTGAGTCTTTCTCCCTTCAATGAATATAGATGGAATTTTTAACTAGTCCTACCCTGTATTAAGATTGATTAAAGATTTAATCTTTTTTTTATATGGACATGATTACCGGGTTTTGAGACTTCAAAAATGATTGTCTTAAGAGCATCCCCAACAGCTTTTCTAAAACATTCTCTATAATGGAGAACAAAAAGCCAAATTCTGAAAGGGGCAAGCAAAACAGAAAAACTAAACTCTGAGCGAGAGAACGCGCCTCACGCGCGCTTCTCATAGTGAGCGAGAGTCCTCCCCGGCGGCCGGCGTCTGCACTCCGGCGACCCCGTTGCTTCCCCATGGGGAGCAGCAAGAAGAAAGGCAAATCCAAGAAGAAGTCGGTTTGCATCTCCGAGATCCTGTCGCGCTCCCCGAGCCCCTCCCCCTCTCACCCCCGTTCCCCCAAATCGCCCAAACCCCCCTTCCTCCCTAACCCTAGCCCATCGGATCCCGCTGGTTCAGAATCGCCTTTCGAGGTGGTTCCGCCGGAGCTTATAGCAAGCAACAACATCAGGCTCTACAAATCCAACCCACCCCCTAATCCCCGCTCCTCTGAGTTCCAAGCCCTAGCCATCGCCAAAGCCCTCTTTTGCGGCGGCGCAGGGCAGTCGGCCTCGTCCCCTTCCGACCCGCTGCCCGAGGGCTCCGCCTCACCTCTGTCGGTTCAAGATGTGGCCGACTTTCCAGCCCTCCCTGCTAGCAAAGGCCCAGCCTTATCCCCCCCTCCGGGCGCTCCGATTTTGTCAGAGCAGGTCGTTGCTCCTGTAAACCCGGCCAACCTTGAAAATTCGGCCAATGCTGGGTCGATCCTCGAAATCTCCGCCTCCCCGCCCGCCCTTGAAGCGGCGACTGGCCCATCCCCTCCCCTGACTCTCGAGCCATCCTCCATTGCAGCCAAGCAGTCGGAACCAACCCCAATTCCCCCCTCTCGGAAGTCCTTCTCATCCATCGTTAAAGACAGAAGGTTGGGACCCAAGCCAGTCCCTCTCCATTTCGTTGAGGGCATTAGAGATGGGATCATCCCCTTTACTGCAGAAGATGTGGCTGACCTTGTCTCCAAATGGAAACTTACACTTGTTGGGGCTGCTCTTGGTGAAAGAATTAGCTTCACAGCTATGGAGAAATTTGTTTCCTCTCATTGGACTAATATTTCACCACCCAAAATCCTTCGGAAGGATAATGGCCTCTTCATCTTCCACTTCTCAAAAGAAGAAGATTTGATCTCCATCCTCGAGCGATGCCCCTGGTCACAAAACGGGCAAAGAACGATTGTTGTGAAGAGATGGTACGAAGGGATGCAGCTTGATTTGTCCTGCCTCGAAAACATCCCGGTGTGGATTAACCTCCCCGACCTTGATGTCAGGTTTTGGTCGGAGCACATGCTCGCCAGAATCGGCTCCGCTGTCGGCACCCCGATCCTTACGGACTTCACCTCCGCCTACCAAGAGAGGCTCTCCTTTGCCAGAGTCCTTGTTGAAATTTCAGCTCACTCCGACCTCCTCCGACAGGTCAAGTTTACAGGGCCTTTTGGGGAAGTTGTTGAGCAAACTCTTGAATATGGTTGGCTCCCGACACGATGCCCCAAATGCAGGCGCTTTGGCCACTCCTGTGTTCCCTCTCAGGACAAGAAGCTCCCCTCCAAGCGTCCAATCCCAATCAGCAATAAACCTCCTCTTCTCCCCACCCCTGATGCTTCCCTCAAAATTGCTGATGCCATACCCCCAAGCTCCACAAACGCAGCCCCCCCTACTGAAGAAATCCAAACCATCCCACCTATAACTGCTGTCACTCCACCCCAATCGCCTCGAGCCCCTTCGACCTCCCAAAACCCCACGCCCACCGTACATGTTAACGATGCCCCCCCATCTTCTTCCAACCAAAGTCAGAACCCCTCTGAACCCCCTAATCAAACGTCCAACCCCTCTTCTCTCTCTGATCATGAGAACTCTAACTCAACCCCTCCCTCCCCCAAAGCTGTTTCTCTCCCCTCTCATAATGCCCTTCAACAACCAACCTTACATGACCCTGCTCCCTCTCTCTCACCCCTCAAGATGGACAAGTGTCCAACCACTCAAATTAATCCCTCTAATGAATAGCACCAATATTCTTTGTTGGAATGTCAGGGGCCTCAATGACCCCACTAGACAGTCAAACCTTAAAAATCTTGCCTTCTCCCTCAAAGCTGACCTTGTTGCTGCCATTGAAACCCGCCTCAAAAGCAGAAAAGAATCCCGCATCTCTAAAAACCTTTTTCGGAATTGGATGTCCACCTCCAATGGCCACCTCTCCCTCAACTGTAGAATTCTACTTTGGTGGAATCCGGATTCCATCACTGTGACTCCAATCCTCGTGACTAGTCAACTCGTCCATGCCAACGTTACCCCGATCGGTGGAACTCCCTTCTTGGCCACCTTTGTTTATGCCCACAACAACTCTTCCTCCAGAACAACTCTTTGGACGGACCTCAAGAACCTGGCCCCTACCATTTCCTCCCCTTGGATCACCCTTGGCGACTTCAATGCCATTCGGGACCCTACGGAAAAACTCCTTAGTGACAACTCCCACCCTCTCTCCATCCCTTCTGAGCTCCATGATTGTCTCACCACTGCTGGCCTCCACGACCACACCTTCTCGGGTTGCTTCTACACTTGGAACAATAGACAAGATGCTAATGACCGAGTTTGGTGCAAGCTCGATCGAGCTGTAGTCAATAGCTGCTGGGATGGCGCGTACCCCCATTCTACCATTCACTTTGACAACCCTGGCCCCTCCGACCACTCTCCCATTATTGTCAAGCTCCGCCCATCCGCTGACCACTTCCCCCATCCCTTCCGCTTTAATAACATTTGGGCTTCTCATGAAGACTTCCTCCCCACCGTCCAAGCCATCTGGAGCTCCCCCCACCAAGGGCACCCCATGTTCCAAATTATGCAAAAGCTTAAAACCCTCAAAGGAGCTCTGAGGAAATTCGAAAGTGCCAATTTGGAATCCCTTCATAAAAATCTCCTTCTTCACAAAAATAATCTCCAAAAAGCCCAAACTGATCTCCAAGCTAGTCCCCTTGACCAAACTCTGATTGAGGCTGAAAATAGAGCTCTGAACGAAGCGATCAGCAGCATGAAAAAACTTCAGATTACGACTGAGCAGCTGGCAAAAATCAAATGGGTCAAGTACTCTGACCAGTGCTCAGCTTATTTCTTCAACCACATCAAATCGCGACGGGCGGGCGCGAAAATCCTTGCTCTGGATGATGAAAGCGGAGCTACTCTTCGCTCGCGTTCTGAAATCTCTCGGTTGATTGTCTCCTATTACGAGAGACTTCTCAGTGTTGCTATTGAACCCTTGCCCTTCATCAACAGATTCGCAACCCATGGATCGAGGCTTGATAGTCCCTCTGCTGAACAACTTGTTGCTGGCATCACTAACGACGAGATCAGGAGAGCCTTCTTCAGCATCGGCTCCAACAAAAGCCCGGGTCCGGATGGGTTTGGCTCCCTCTTCTTCAAGCAGGCCTGGCCAATCGTCGAAAGCCTTGTGGTTTCCGCCTTCCAAGATTTCTTCCGGGACTACAAGCTCCTTAAGCAGGTTAATCACTCTATCATTACTCTTGTCCCTAAAGTTCCAAATCCCACCCTCCCCAGCCAATTCCGACCGATCTCTTGCTGCTCCACTATTTACAAAGCCATCTCCAAAATTCTAGCCACCAGATTAAAAGCCACCCTCCCTGACCTTGTCGACTCTAGCCAAAGCCTTCGTTCCGGGGCGCTCCATCCGGCATAATTCCCTCCTTTGTCAAGAGCTCCTCAAACACTATGGGCGCACTAATATTTCCCCCCGATGCGCAATCAAAATTGATCTTCGCAAAGCCTTTGACTCCATCAACCACAAATTCATCCTTTGTGCTCTCCGTGCTTTTGGCTACCCAGATAGATTTGTCAACTGGGTGAAAATCTGCATCTCAACTGCCAGCTACTCCATTAAAATTAACGGGGCTCATTAGGGTTACTTCCAAGGGCGTCGGGGGCTACGACAAGGGTGTCCTATGTCTCCCTACCTCTTTGTCCTTGCTATGGAATACTTCTCCCGCCTTGTCAAAGCCAAAACTGAAAGCCCAAACTTTAACTATCACCCCAAATGCGCAAGGCTGAAAATCACCCACCTTAGCTTTGCCAATGACCTCATCTTCTTTGCCAGAGCCGACCAAACCTCTGTCCAAATCCTCAAAGATGCCATTGACCTTTTCGGGAAGCTCTCTGGCCTTCAAATTAACCATGAAAAATCCACCGTTTACTTTGGAGGAACCCCCCTAGCTGACCAAGCCTACATTGCTAACCTCCTCAACTTTTCCGTCGGCTCCCTCCCTATGACATACTTGGGGCTCCCGATGGGATCAAAGAAGCTTTCGACTTCGGATTTCAGCCCTCTCATCAGCTCAATGGTCAAACGAGTGCAGTCTTGGACGGCCAAAAGCCTTTCCTATTCCGGCCGCCTTCAGATAATCTCTTCCATTCTTTTCAATATCAGCTCTTATTGGTGCAACATCTTCATTTTCCCCTCTGCAGTTCTAGATAAAATTGAATCGATTCTCAGGAATTTCTTATGGACTGGCAAGGAGGAAGGCAAACGCAATCCTATTGCTTGGGACGCCGTCTCCAAACCGAAGTCTGAAGGAGGGCTAGGCTTCAAAGAGCTTCTGGCTTGGAACAAGGCTTGTGCTGCCAGATCTATTTTCGAGCTCGACAACAACATCCCCAGTCTGTGGTCTGCGTGGATCTTCAGCTATGCTCTCCGACAAGGCAGCCTTTGGACTGTGACCCCCAAGACGATGGACAGTTGGACTTGGAAGTCGACCATCGCAATCCGAGATGAGCTTCTTGGCCTCAGAAGTCAACACGACGTCTCCTCTGAAATGTGTGGCGCTAACGGGAAATACTCTACCCGAAACGTCTACAACCTCTTGCGTACCCCTAGGCCCACCACGAGCTGGAGCGAAAGCATCTGGGGTGGACTTCACCTTGCTCGCCACAGTTTTATTGCTTGGCTTGCTTGCCACAAGCGTCTCCCCACCCTCTCCAAACTCCACCGCTGGGGGCTCTTGACTGATGACACTTGCAGATTATGCCAAGCTGCTGCTGAAACAGAAGACCATCTCTGGCTGAATTGCTCCTTTACCAATTCTGTCCTCGACCTTACTCTTCGCTGGCTGCGCATCACCACGCGCTTCACCTCACTCCATGACTGGCTCGAGTGGCTCTCAAATAGTGCAAACAAAAACTCTTTCCTGCATAAACTCCGAAGCTGTGCAGCCACTACTCTCATCTACTTCACTTGGTCAGCCCGGAACAAGCTCATCCATGAGAACATTACCCCCCAAGCCGACGAATGTGCCCGTCTGATCCAGCACTCCATGAAGCTTGTTGCCCACGCGAATTGGTCTAGGAACAATGGTAGCCGCCCTGCGTGGCGAGATTTTATTAACAACTAAGGGTCCTTGTCTTGTCCCTGTTTTTGATTCCCCTCTTTTTGCTCCATAGGGTCTTTGTCCTTGACCCGTTTTTGATCTCTTGTGGAAACTCTAAGTAGGCCTTTTGATCCCAGCCTACTTTTGGAGCTGTATATCCCCTCTCTTTTCTATTCAACTAACTTTCTACAAAAAAAAAAAAAAAAAAAAGCCAAATTCTCTAAAAAAAAACTGCTTCAACTCCAACAGATTCTCTATTTTGCAGAATTTAGCATTTATTATTTAATACCAACATTTAATCTATAATGAAGAATATAATATTTATCACATTTTATTTTCATTTAACTAAGAAAGAAATAAAAAAAAGTATACAATATTATCTTATAGAATACTTCACATTTGATTTAACTAATAAAGAAATAAATTTAAATTATACAATACTATTATTTGACTAATAAGGTAATAAAAAAATATACAATATCTATAATCAAATAACATTTTTTTTATTTGAATAGTAAGGAAAGAAAATATCTCACATGTACTAATTTTGCGTACGGGTTCTTCGAAATTGAAATAGCATCACAGGTTCTTTGAAATTGAATACGTACAAGTGCACTAATTTATTTCCAAAAATAAGAAAAAAGATATATAAAAAAAAAGATAAATCATTTTTCTCCCCCCCTTCTCTAAAATGGAGAATGAGATAGAGAATCTGTTGGGGCACAAAAATGAGTTTTAATCTCCCAAATCCCTCATTTTCTCTATAATAGAGAAGCTTTGGGGATGCTCTAACATTTGTATTTATTAATCCATAAAATTAGCTTAAAAAAACAACCTTATAAAGGACGAATTGATAACAAATTTATTTTAAACTCGACCCAAATATAACATATGTATATAATCAGGGCAATAAAAAGTAGATTTTGTACCAAAGAAATAAAAAAAGTAGTTTTTTTTTTAAAAAATGCTTTTATTTATCTTAAAATGTATAAAAAAATATCTTTTCCGAAATGGAGTGAGTTTGCGTCTCCATCAAGCCATCAAGCCCACCATATGTCCCTCATTCATCATTCATTCATATATTTTTCACATGATGATTTAGGTTTATTTGAGTGTTCTTTTGATCAAATGCAAAAACTTTCTCACTTAATGGGCAAACCACATTCTTTCGGATCATGGCCCATGGCTCAAAAGATTATAAGAAATGACAAACCACCATCTTTTTTTCATGAGCTAAAGTTGTACCATATTTGAGTGGAGATGTGGACTTGATTTTTTTTTTTGGTCGAAATGATGTGGACTTGATTGATAAGGCTATATGTCGGACCATGTGCATTTGTTCATGATTTGATATTGACTTTTACCTTCTTTTCACCTTCCTCAATTGTTATTCACGTACACCGTATTTTTTTAGCCAATTCAAAATAGGAGTGTTATAGACTCGATTTGGAAGGTGGGTTAGAGCATTCGTATGAATGAGAACTTGTAATGTTACGTTGCTCAATATGTGGGGATTAAAAATATGTGGTAAAATATAATAATTTTATTTAGTCGAACACTTAATTTTTTTGTAGCCATGATTAATCTGGTTGCTACAAAACATTAATCCCAATATAGTTGTCTCTGAATCAAAATATTTTAAAATAAAACACATCTCGTAAATCCAATCGATAGCAGCTTTGGCTCAAAAAAAAAAAAATTGATAGCAGCTACAAATTACAAACATCCAAACATCCAAACATGGAAATATGAAAAGGGTATCACATTATAAGGGTTGTCCAGATCAAAGGTCTATGCAACTCAACACATTACGGGGAGAACCAATTATATTCGATCCGGATTAAACCGACCGAACATGAGACCAACAAAAAGAATGGTCCAAACATGAAGGCAAAAGATGTATAGCATGTATAAATTGGAAGCATGTTGAGACAGCCAACAACAACAACAACAACATTTACCAAGGAAAATCCCGCATTAGCGGGATCTAGCAACCAACAAGCTTTATATAAACCTTTACATAATCTCTTTATTCACATGAATCATTCCACCCGAAATCTAGCTAGGATCAGGTCGAGTCGAATACACATCATTCTGAAGCTTGTCGAACCTTGGTTCTAAACAACAAAACGTAAAGTTTTTCCAAGGAAAAATAGAGAAAACAACCGGTTGAGTGAGTTACAAATGACCCAAAACTTGAGCCCACTATGCAATGCCACGCCGGCCCATATACCTTGTCAAATTCCTGTCAGTCCAAAAGACATCGTCAGAATAATGAATAAAGTAATTTTCTATTCTTTTTTTTCTTGTTTTTATGATACATACAAAAAAAATGCACAATGCCATAAAAATACTGAAAATTTTAAGAAAAATAATGATACATTTTGGCTCATCTATACACATATTTAATCGGATTTGAGTCGGTGAATTAATAATTTCACTGATTTTTCAATCAATATTTTTCTATCAATGTGCAATAAAAATGAGAGAAAACATAAATTATAATTAGTACTAGTAATGAACAAAAAAAAAGATCTTATTCTTGTGATCACATGGGTTGTCGTTGGATCTCACTATTATACTTGCCCATATTAAATGATGGAGGACCATGGCAAATTAAAGCATTATTAATTCCAAGAAAGAACCAATTTGTTAACCAAGCTTGCAATTATGAGGGATGCATTGCACTTGTATGGGACAGAAATTTGTATGGCGTTGATTGGAAAGTATTGGATTTTTGTAAGGCTGTGATTGGCATCCCAATCTTGTTTATTGGTAGTATAATAGTTTCATGATGAAGTTGTTGGTCAAATTGACCGTAGAATTGGTGCTAGTGCTAGTGCTACTACCATGTGCCATCTCTACTGTCTCTGGATCGGGATCTAAGCCTAATGTATATTATACTAATACTATTGCCTCTTTATTAGCAAGATTTGTATATATACTGTATTTGTGCACCATCACTCATTCACTCTAAAGTCTAAACATACAAAACTACGAAAATGATATGTATCCACAATCTGACATTTTTCCCTTTTGCTTGCAAGTTTATGTGACATATGACTTTTAGTGACTATGTACATATGGGTTCGATTTGGTTCGAACCACGCAACTAAACCAACAAAATCCATCGGTCTTGAAGGTATAACCAAACTCGGGTGAAACGGGTTCTGCTATGATTGCGAAACTTGGCTTAGAAAATTTAGGAGTTGTAGGACATATGATTCCATGATTTATTTAGTTTTTTTTAAGTTGAGATTTAGGGTTAAGCTTTTTTTAAGGAAAATTTAGAGTTTAGGGTTTACTTTTGATATGTGGTTTAACTACATTAACTTTATTAAATATTGTACATAACCTTTTTGTTAGGTTCTTTCAATTTTGGAACTGATAAATCTCTACTTATTCATAGACGGGTTATTGGAACGGTAATTATAAAATTTCCATTAAATCAGATTAAAAAAAAATCGATTAAATGATCATGTACTTGTACTAAAGTTTTGTCCTGTAAAATTTCACATATTCAAGTACGTTATCATCATAACTAACATAAACCATGAATATGTCAAGATTAATTTTATATCACTATAATTCCATGCATCAAACATGCCATTCCAAGTGGGAAAATCCGAAAGCATCAAAGGATTCAAAGCCAAAAACCAAGCACATTAATTACCTTTTTCAAGTTGAAAGCCATGTGCCTGGAACTAAACTTCTCCAAGCTATCGTATGTGTTGCGGGCGCACCGGAAGGCGTGCACCTGCATGAACCCCGGCATGTCGCTCACCAACACCTTCACTTGCATCAACTCCACTTCCTTCTCCAAACTACTCTTTCCCCTCCCTTGTTTCCCCACATACGCCACGTGGTTCTCCACGTGAGACACCGATTTCCGACCCTCGACGACAAACCTCTTGGGCTTCATCTCCTCAAACGAAGTCGTCAAAGACGCCCTCCTCGGCTCCTCTTGCTCCTTTTTCACGATGTAATCCTCCACATGAGAAACAGACTTTCTCCCTGGCTTTTCGAAAGCCGGGGAGAAAGTCTGTTTCTTCCCTTGCTTTTCCAAAGCAGGGGATAAAGTCTGTTTCTTCGGGTCTATGTTTTTCCCTTGTTCCTTTGAAGCCGGCATTAGAGATCTCGTGAGGCTCCAAATGTAACCTTTTGGAGATGGTTTCTTGGTCGCCACCGTCGTAGGGTGGTACTCAGGCGTTCGGCCTCCGATTCCGGTGAAATCATAAACATACATCTTAGGGTGATTGGGGGTAGTGGTGGTTTGTTGGTGCTTCTTGGTTGTAGAAGCCATTGCAAAATGGATAAAAAATTAAGGGAGTTGGGCTTTTTTTGGTTGTTGTGTATGAGATGAAGAAGAGTTGATGTGAGGAAAGCATGTGCACTAGATGCGTATAAAATGCCGCTCAGAAGGAGATAAAATAAACGTTTAGTTTTCTTGGAATAGGGAGAAAATGGTTACACGTACTAGGAGCCAAGTATTTAAGTATAAAAGGTGACGATGGAAAGGTTTGATTGTAAGTTTAAAATTGTTTAAAATAATGGTAAATAGTTGTGCATTGTGCAAGTTAAATGGAATTGGCTAAAATTAATGTAGCAGACCATGTGTGAGTGCCTAAGATCAAGGCATAAGTAGATCAATCAAGCAATAGTTTTTTGTTGTTTTAATGTAGATTGCATTTATTTTATTTGGTAGAGTAGAGAAGGTAGTGGCAAGTGACTGATTTAATGTAAAGTTGAAGTTATACTATATGGTTTATTTAATGAATTGGTTAGGAGATTAGACTTATAAATGTTGAGAGGAGGGGTTTTAGAAGAAGCATATATGTCTTTGATGTAGAGTGTCTCAAATATAGGCAGCAAACATGGGCCATGGCCCCTGCCCAAATCTTATATAAGCTTCCATGGGAATGGACCACTTACATTCATGGTGCATTGGTGTTTGGATAATTATAGGGCTAATAGTGATTTTAAAGAAATAAATTCTTTTTTGGCTTTATTATAGTTTTTGACATTATGTATATAGAGCTATTGGTTTTTCTATGTCACTACTGGATAAAGAATGTTTTAGGCTTTGCTTAAAAAAAAGATGAATTTTACTGATAGAGTTTTGATGATGGTTTTGTGTTGCAACTTGCAAGGCATGATCAAGTTCAATTGGATTTTATATTGAATATATGTAGCAAATTAAAAGATGTGGAACTTAGATAGCTCCAAATTTGTATCACACACAATCTCAATGCTTGTTAATTAAGCTTGCATACTTTATGCTAAATATACCAAAGTGCCTTCCTTAGAGTTTTAATTTATTAGCTAAAGTCATCTTAATTTGTAGGTTAAGCAAAGCTAAGTTAAACTAGGATGGAATAAGTGACCCATAACCCATAAACCGATTCCTAATGACAACAACGAGTGCTATACAATCTTATAATCATGAAAGTCATTTGCTAAGGACACATTATAGAAACCAAATTTGCACGTCAACGAACCAACATTATGAAGGTGTTACGTTATTGTTTTTGGGGCACTGTCTATGAGAGTCGAACCAGTGACCTTTGGTTACTATCCTTGGAGGTTAACCGTTTGACTAAATGTCTGAAGATGTTACATTGTTGAATGCACAAATTTAACTCCAAATTCATACCAATAACAAAATCTCTGACAAACAAAGGAAACAAGAGTGCTCGACATGCATTGCCAAACCTATAATGACACTCACATTATTCACACTTCCCTTTTACCAGGCAAAAATACACAAGTAGTGAACAAAATACATAAATATTCATCACGTACATGTAATTTTGAATTCAATGCACAAATATGTTCTAGACGGAAACTAACTAAATAATTATCTCTTGACCAAAAAAAAAACTAAATAATTATCTCTCCAATAATAAGAACAAGGGGAAGAATTTGCACAAAAGTAATATGACAAGAACAACATTATGAATGCCGGGTGTTAAATCTTTTCCAAGACCCATTGCTCAATTTGCACAATACCATAGATTATGAGGACGATTGATGTTGATTGCACGAAATAAATAACGCCATTTAGCTTAATGTTATTTGTCGTGTTTCAAGTTTATATTTTCCGCTTTTATCAACCATCATATTGAATATCCATTTGATGTTGTTTCTAAGAATGCCTTTCATTTTTTTTTTTTTTTTTTTTGGAATAGGTCTACATTTTTGCACATAGGATTTTTTTTAATAATCAGCCAGCCCAAATTGAAATTTTCAAATTGGGCCGGCCCAGATGAATGCAAGTTTGTAAAGCCAGACATGAGAGAATCAAGAACATTGATAAAATCTCAAGTCTCCAAGCCATGCTATGAAGAGAGCAATGATAGAACCTATCATTCAACAAGAGTAACCACTATATGATCCAATAAGATCAGAAACCTACAACTTCTCACACATTCCGGAAGCAATGTTTCAAGTTAAGACCACCAAAATAAAACAATGGTGGGGCAATTCGAGAATCGAACTCAAGACCTCTCGCACCCGAAGCGAGAATCATACCACTAGACCAAATGCCCTGTTGGCATGATCAGCACATGATTTCAGAATCAACATTAGAACCACACTTACATGCAAAAAATTGTCTTTGCAATCAAGATTATCAATATTTAATGCTTGTTTGGTTGTCAAAATACATATGTTTGGTTGAAGATTTGTATTGACAATCCCGTGATTTTCAAATTCCATGAATTATCCAATTTCTACTAAACTTAATTACTTAGGAAGAGATGTGTAACACCCCATCTTTACAACAGGGCATCACTCGGTGGTAGACCTCACGAGGCGCTACC
Source organism: Polygonum maritimum (assembly GCA_963924305.1). Lineage (NCBI taxonomy): Eukaryota > Viridiplantae > Streptophyta > Magnoliopsida > Caryophyllales > Polygonaceae > Polygonum > Polygonum maritimum. Next base: position 36,755,233 of record OZ002732.1, on the reverse strand, counting down.
AAGCTGGTTCGACAATAGAACATTTGGATCTTGCAACGCGGGCACGGCGAGAAAACATTGAAAAACATCCAACTTGTATTACGAAATAAAACTTTTACAAAACAATCCATGATCCCAACTCAACACAAGACTAACAATTACGATATGAAACTATACAAGATAATTTAAACAATAACATAAATTAAAATAGCAACAACCCTTCCCAAAAACCCAAATCATTCTATGACACGTATCGCCGCTTCGCACCACCAATCCGCCAAGTCCCTACTTGAATTCCTGAATACTTAAAGTCTGAAAAATAGTTCCCCGAGGGGTCAGCTACTATCCTAATCCAAGTCAGGAAACATACAGTACTAATAGAACGTTTCAAAACGAGTTTTCTAAGGTCAGCAAACAAGTCCGCAATCACACGCATAGCTCTAGTCCAGTCCTAAGTCCAGTTAGTCACACATATTCAAGTCACTATCATAATCACATTCTCAAGTCCTCTTAATATACACTTTCATAGGTCCACACATTCACGCACACGCACAATATACACACACGATACACACCCTATCCTGCGCCGAGGAGTGTTAACGGCCTCCACCGTACACTGTCCCGCGCCGAGTAGTGTTAACGGCCTCCACCCACACTACCCGCATCTAAGGCATCCTTCAGCCAATCTCCGTTCCACACACACTTCTAACCCCCGGTCGAGCCCCTACTAGAGCACTCGCCAAAACATTTTTATAAATTTTGAAGGGGCTCTCCTTGCCATACGACCATGCCTCTAGAAGTCCCCTTCTCCTCGGAAATCCGAGAACAAGGTCGTACCGGTAGATGCCAACACACAGAAAACACGTGAAAACTTTTCATACGATAAAATCCTTTTGAAAACCAGTTGCACACATAAACACATACGATCACACACACATATATATATATAAATAAAATATTTTAGAAAAATAATACTTTAGGGACTAGCTCCCCAAAACCAATCCTACCAGCACAGCATGCAATCCAACCAGAATAGAATAGAACCACCTAGCCGAGCAAGTCGCAGAACGACTTACCTCGAAGATGAAGGAATTTCTTTACGAGCGAGGAATGACAACGGCTTAGCAGAATCAATCTCCTAAAAACGATAATTAATTTTATTAATTGCATTCTTTGATTAAGACGATCATTATTATTAAAAGAATTATGGGAACTCGAATAATCCCGGAACCGGACCCGATATAAACCAACTTAAACCCCCCTTGCTTGCTAAGGCAACAAATAATGACCCACCGAACCAAACCCGAGACAAACCCAAGACCGATCCTAGTAAATACCCCTCACTTCGGCTAACTAGCTAAACTCCTCCTTCTTGGTCAAAGGTTGACCAGACCCCACCCTCCAACTCACCTTCTACCCAAAACTAAGGAGATCACTACCCTTCTCTGCACAATTCCTTTCTTTCGACTACAACTCCTCATAAAAACCCCCATGGACCCCACTTCCCTCAGAACTCCACACCCATTTCTTCTTTTCCTTCTTCTACCCGACCATCCACCAGATCTTAGCCTTGTACAAACCGCCGGACACCACCCACGGCACCCGGTCCCCGACCTCACTCTCGCTCGCCCACCGGCCTCCCCGACGGCGGCCAGCCGCTGCTCCCTCTGTCTCCCTCTCGACTCCCAGCCCCGACTCGCCCCTAACCCGACGCCGCTCCCGGCGACACCCAACCCCGCTTCTGACGTCCTGCTGTGGCACTCGACCCACCTCCGGCTCGCTCCAGCCGCTATTATCCAGCCCGACTAACCCCGACGAGCCTAAACCCGACGAACCCGAATTCCGCCCCCTAGCTACCCTGCCCCGGCCCACCAGGACTCACGCCCGACGTCGACCCACCAAGACCCACCGCCTAGCCCGACTTCCGACGACCCGAAAATTGACCCCGACACTACGCTCGCACACCCCACTACCCGACGCTACAGATGAACGGAGGAGGGAAAAGAAAACTCTTACCGGCGAGAACGAAGAGGGTGTTAAGCTGCTCGAGAAAACAAAACCGAACTTTTGCTAATGGATTACGGCAACCTACGGACTAACCTAGATTACTTGAAGGAGACCCAAAATCTTATCTTTACTAACTATATATCCTTTACTTTAATTTAGGGTTAAATAAAAAGGAAAAGAAAATAGCTTAATCTTATCTTTACCCAAAAATAGGAATATTGCAAACAATATAGATTAATTTAAGCTTTAAGACTTTATCAAATCGAAACGAAACCAGATATTACAAGATGAGTAAGATTTTCTTCCCCATGACTTATAGGAAATAATTTTTTAACCAAACAAAATTTCAAAATTCATGTGAAGTATAAATTCTAAAAAATTAATTCATATGAATAAGTTTGGTAAAAAATTAGATACATAATCAATTCAATCATCTCACTCCAACTAGACAAATTATGACCATGAATATAAAAATTAAACAACAAACAGCTTTAGAACAAAAAAAAAAGGACCACTAGACAAATGTATTAGCGGAACCGATGCTCTTTTAAGAATCATCAATTATTATATTATATATTATAAAAGCCGACTGTTTTCGAGCCACCACGTTGATTCTGGCCCCGCCTGATTTCAATTTTTTTTTTCCAACTCAAATAGATAATTACATATCTTTTATTTTCCTTAATTATATAATCCTCAATTTTATCTTTAAAGTCATACTATTTATGTTTAATTTTATTTTCCTTAAATAGTTTTAGTTTTAGTTTTTCTTCTATAAAATAATTTTATTTTCGATCACAATCTTAGCCATTAAATATAAAACATTTTTGTTTTTGAGTTTTGACCGCCTCTTAATTACACTTTTCATACAAGACACTAAATTAGAATAGCGATCCCTCCGCAATCAATATTTGACCCATCATTATGTTTAATTAATACATAGGGATAAAGAACCTTAAACTTGATTAATATCTATCTATCTATCTATCTATTAGTATATACTTAAGCGAAAGCAAATTCTGCAACCATATCGCGTCACATCACTCTCTTATTTAAAATTATATCTTATTAAATCTTGATTTTATCATAATCTTATACATACTCAATTAAGATATTAGTTCTATCTTAGAATTTGAGTTTTTTAATTAATAATTTTATCCAAATATATAAATCTCTATCTTATCATTATACACATTTAATTAATACATAGATCTATCATAAATATTTTTTCATCATAATCTATAAATCATAATCATAATATTTTACCCATTTAAATTAAATATCTATTATTTATTCCTATAAATAAAATAGGCCATTATGTTCTACTTTTTCGTATTTGAATAAAAAAAATTGGAAGTCATATAATAAAAATTTATTTAATTAATTTTGGAATTCATAAAATTTTAAAATTTATATTAAAAAAAATATTCTCACCCCACCTTATATTTTTTATAAATTGTTTTTAATAGTTTCTTCTTAATAATTTCTATATCCATTATTTTCTAGATTCAACATATTATGATCTTTGAAATATATTATATTTTAATAAGATTTGTTTTATCGACTATAAAATATAAGTACGTGATTTGCATAATAGCATATTCTCAATCAATCATTTAACAATTAAAAACTTCTAATGTTCGATGAAACTAAAATATGTTAAAACTTTATTATACATTTCACATTAATATTCTATTTATTATATATCCAATAATAAATTTAAAACTACAAGTTTGAAATATTCTATTTGTTATATATCCAATGATAAATTTAAAAATACAAGTCGTGCATGGCACGACGGGTACAACTAGTAAGATACTAATTAGACTAACCTTGTAGGCTTGTACCATGTAGGAGTGACCTCAACAAATTTACTAAAAATATTGGAAATAAAAATATTTAAGTACAAGTTTTATTTATTCAAACAAATATTTTATTAAAATAAATTACAAAATATAGATATTTTGTATATGGTCCAAAGTATACACACTCAAAATAAATACATAAGATTTTTATCAAATAAATTATAATTTGTAAAGGTAAATTCATTTAAAGAGGTTGATTCCGGTGAAAAAGTTTCTTATCCTATAAATTGAAAAACGTGAACAAAATATATAAATATGTGAACACCGGGATGAAATATGTGAACATAATCAATTTTTATTATAAGTCGTATTAATACATATAATAACACAATTTCTCAATATTATGTGTTATGGATAAGATTACTACACATAATAGCATAATAACACAAAATCACAAATATTTTTTAGAATTCAAGTGTTTTGGGCTCACGTATATCTATCTCATGTTCACGTATTTTTATTTCATGTTCACGGTTTACAGTTTATAGGTTAGGAAATTTTTCATTTGATTCAAATCCTTCATTTAAATCATTAAAACAGATTATCTATGAAATTTTACATGTCTATTTAATCCTTATCAAAGATATTATTTGATCGATAGTATTTTATTTATAATGTCTCGTACCTTTCTTTAAGGATTCTAAAAGTTTAATAAATTGGTTATGAATATTATTTAAGGATATTAGACTATTAGTTATAACATTTCAGAAAAGATCATGTCTTAGTTAAAGTAATATTATTTTGGGAAATTTCACTTGGTACACAAAGTTTTCTGAGATTCCGCATGGTGACCTCGAGGTTTTGTAAATTCCGCATAATAACTTCGGCATATTATAAAAGCTAAAATCATCAATATATATTATAAAAACCGACCGTTTTCGAGCCACTACGTTGATTCTGGCCCCACCACATATTTGATAAAAAAAACTAATTTTATCACTTTATTACTTGATTTACTTAAATAAATCTATCATTTTAAAGCTTAATTTATTTCCTATATTTAGATTATACACCATGTTTTATCAATTTTATCAAAGTTATCAATATCAATATCAGTATAACTACCATAAATTAATTATCAATCAATTATATTTTATCAATTATATATCGTTATCTAATTACCATAAATTAATATATCAAAATAATATCCTATATTTATAAACTATCAAAATGATATCTATATCCATTTTATCTATACAATCTAATGTATTTTGAAAATATGATTTGTTAGAACATCAGTATTATATTCATTTGTGTAAGGTTTGAAAAGAAAATATGATCTATTGGGATATCGGTATTATATTTACTATATTTTGTATTTTAGCTGCTTTATAAGACTAATCAAGTATGGATATTAGAAGAAATTTATAAACAAGAAAATAGACTAACATCAAAATTTATATGACAAAAACAAGTTAATTCGAATTAAATATAATAGTACTATCATGTTGTATTTTATTAATAAGTGGAATTAAATATGCATAAATTTAATAATATAATGTATTCAAAATAATTTTAATATTTAAGACATAGTCGTACATGGTACGATGGGGTAAGTTTGAGTGAACCTCATCTATCTTTAATTTTATTTTCCTTAAATAGGCCACCACGATAATTTTGAAATTTGGAAGTTTCATAATATTTATTCTATTATTTGTTCCTATAGAATCAATGGGCCATTATATTCTATTTTTCATATTTGAATAAAACAATTCGAATTCATATAACTAAAACTTATTTAATTAAGTTTGGAATTCATAAAAATTTAAAATTTATATAAAAAACTTTTATCCTCACCCCACCTTATATTTTTAAATTTTTTTTAAAACCGTTTCTATTAATTTTTCCTAAATTTTTCTATACCAATTATTTCCTAGATTCAACATATTATGATCTTTGAAATATATTATATTTTAATAACAATATATTGGTCTATTCATACATATAGAAGCAAAATATTATGATTAAAATAACTACGTGCTTAATTTGGGTATATCAAGTTGGTGCTTTGCATACTACAATATTACTTTTTTACCCATATAATTTAACTTTCACATTTACCAACTCAACTTTACACATTTTCTTAATAATCGTGAAAATCGTCCTTTTAGACGAACAAATAGGGACGGAGGGAGTAAAATATAAGGGAAGATAAATTGCATAATAATATATTTTAGCGCCTATAAAATATAAGTACGTGATTTGCATAATAATATACTCTCAATCAATCATTTAACAATTAAAAAAATCTAATATTAGATAAAACCAAATTATGTTAAAACTTTTATTATACATTTCATATTAATATTCTATTTATTATATAACGAATAATAAATTTAAAAATACAAGTCGTGCGTGGCACGACGGGTACAACTAGTATATTATAAAAGCCGACCGTTTTCGAGCCACCACGTTGATTCTGGCCCCACCATATATTTAACCAAAATAATTTTTAAAGTCTTGTAATTAACTATCATAATTTTACTACGTAAATTTTTAATCTTTTATTTTAACTACATTATCAACAATATCTATCCATATAATATCTAGCCGAATATACCGTACGTAAATAAACCATATACAATATCTATCCGTAAAAAGCAAATTTTATAAAGCAATTTGTTCAACATACTCTAATATCAAAAAGATAAACCCCAAATTTGAAAATTGGACCCGTGTCAATACACTAACCACCATAAGTTGGAAATATTAATATCTTTCAATAAGAACCAAAATCAATACTCCAACTAGGATATATTCACATAAGCTAGGGAAGTTCAAGTAACGTACTATATACCCATAATTCCCTTAATGTAAAATGACGTTACTGATCTAACACTTTTTTTTCTTCTATCTTTAATTGAAGGTTTTGTGTTATTTCATGTACATACGTTCATTGACAATACGCATATTTGATAAAAAAAAAAGCTTTTATTTATGTTATTTCAATTAATCTTATTATATTTTTTTATTATCTATTTATGTAAAAGATATGATCAAATTTTCAAATTTCGGTAAGATGTTCTATCTTTTTTAATATATCGGTTATCTTTTGTAAAGTTGATTCTGGACCCACCATATATTTGATAAAAAAAAATATAGTAGTTGTTATTTGTGCTATTCAATTAATTTGATTAAATTACATATAATCTATTTATGTAAAAGATATATTCAAATTTCCGAATTTTGGTAAGATATTCTATCTTTTTTAATATATCACTTAATTGAAAAACATGATTCTAATATATATCTTGAATTTTTGAAATATAATTACTATGAACTAATTATATTTGGTTTACTTAATTAACTTTTCAATTTTTAATTTAAATTATTTTTTAATAGAAAAACTAATTTTGTCACTTTCTAATTTGATTTACTTGAATAAATTTAGCATTTTTAAGCTTAAGTTATTTTCTATATTTAAATAACCAACTATATTTTTACCCATTATATTTGATTTTTTTTTTCTATCTTGATAACAAACTTGATATTTTATCCAAATAATAATTTTCATTTATATCTTGATAACTTACATCTTTTTCAATAGTTTTTATTATAATCCCACAAATTTTCTCAAATTTTGCAAACACCCCTTATTTTCCTAATACAAGCATACAAGTGATCATTTTTGAATCACCACATTAATTTTGACCCTGCCTCATGTACAAAAAAAACTAATTTTTTATTATTCGGATTATATAGGGTTTTTCTATTGAATTTCTTTTTATCTATATAAAAGATTTATCAATTATTAATTCTTGAAGCATTATAGGGAGAAATCTTTCACAAACAAATTAAGAAAAATCTTTGAATATTGGATTCAACTTATTTGCTTAATACAAGTAAATTTGTGGTTTCCTAAATTTTCTATTAAATTTTTATAAACCTTATCTAATTTATCAATTGATGAATTTTTTTAATTGTTTACTTTTATATTTAAATTTATAATAGTCGTTATTAATATATGATAAAAATTGTAAGTAAAATATCAATTTATATTCTTATAATCAAGCTTTATATAAATATATAAATGAGTGAAAAAATTAGGTCTTATATATTGTATATTTGTTTTTGGTTTATATGAACTTTAAAAATAATATCACTCTTTTTAGAAGATAAAAAAAAGTCCATACAATAAAACTTATATTATATCTTATATATAGTTATTTAATTATAAAATATATAATTTAATTTATTATTTTTAAGTACACTCGAATCAGGTTAAGCTAGTCATATAAAATTTAACAATCGAATCAGGTTCCCATCTCTCAAATTCCGCCAATCATTATAAGAGAGCAAGTAAGAAGGAAACAAAGGAACATAACATGGGTTACAGGTTGTTGAGAACACCGAGGATGGCACGAACGATGCCGTTTCAGTTTGTAGAGACCGGAAACGACTCGCCAAGGCCAATGTGGAGAAGCGGAAGGCATTTGATCAAGCGCATTGCAAGTACGTGGCCTCTCTCTCTCTCCGTTGTCTCTTCCCCCATTGGAGTGTTCGTTGCTCGGTTTTAGGACCGAGGACTTTAATAGCCTCTAAAGAATGAATCTAAACTCATCTCAACTAGGGTATGAATTTTAGGGGACTACCAATCTGCAACAAACCAAACCAAGCAACACTGAAAAAGAGTGAGGACGAGATGTATAGAAGATGGCTCAATCCAAGCAACCAGCAAGCATGCACCAACCAAAGGAGATAAATGATGGATTGATCCACGATGAAAGAATACAAAAGTGAGAAATAGTGCTACAAAAGACAAATCTATCAAAGCAACAAGCAAAAAAGCACTCCCCCAAAGAGGTCGAAGTTGGATCGATCCAAGAAACAAGCCAACATGCACCAACCAGAGGAGATAGACCGTGGATCGATCAAAGATGCAAACATTGGAGTATGAGAAAGAGATTTATAGAAGATGAATGGATCCAAGCAACAAGCAATAAAGCACTCACTAGAGGAGGTAGAAGATGGGTCTATCCAAGCAACAATGAGAAAGCGCAAACTAGAGGTCTTATTGATGCCTTATTGTGATAGACTTCTAATTGGGTGGCAAGTCGTAGTGTGAGTCCCTACGATATCCACGAGGTGCTCTATGGTTACTCTCGTAGTCGATTTGCGTGTCCACATCCTCATTTATTTTTACATAATTGGTCAGTTCAGGACTACGGCGATAATTAGTACTCCGTAATTTTGATGATGCTAGCTAGTGAGTCGTTGAGTCCTTCCACTGACTTGGAAATACATTATGGGGAACTTTCGTAGGACCTTATCCAAGGAGGACTTCAACCTAGCAATCTTGTGTAGGGCATCTTCTAATCATGACTCCATGCGGGCCCACTCTACTTGAAAGTAATGGTTTTTACGAAGCATTATTGCTAGGGCTTGGGTCAACTCCATGTCATATTTGTTTTACGAGCTGGTTGAAGCACCAATTCTATTGTTGGGTCTGGGCATGCAAGACCTACCGTTGGGTTTATAAGAGCTGAAACCGTGTTTGCCAAGGTGGCCAGAGTCGGCCCCGACTTAGCTTGATTGGCCATGCTCGTAATTCGATGACGGGGCATAATAGAATTTAGTCGTGGACTATGATCGCCACGTGCGATTGGTTCCACGATCGTAGTAGAGCATATATCGTGACTCGTCTTGCACATCGTAGGCGTGCTTGTGATCGGACTTGCTGAGTGTGGGCTTGATGCCATGCACCGGTCCGCAATCGAAGGAGTGTGGCATCACTCGGTGTTGCTTGGCTTCGGATGTGCGACTGCGATTCGATTGGGGCTCCTTGGGTTCAGAGTAGACCTGTCCAAATGCGGGCTTGGGTCAGGTTGGCCCATGGACAACCCAACCCGTAAAAATTCTAACAGATCGAGAGAGAGAGAGAGAGAGAGAGAGAGAGAGAGAGAGAGAGAGAGAGAGGACCTGGCCCATGGACAACCCAACCCGTAAAAATTCTAACAGATCGGAAGAGAGAGAGAGAGAGAGAGAGAGAGAGAGAGAGAGAGAGAGAGAGAGAGAGAGAGATCAGGAACGGCGACCGACGTGGCTTACCGGCAGTATAGAGATCAGGAAGAGACTAGAGAGGGAGATGGGGAGGGGGAAGTGAGCGAGAGATTCACGATGAAAGGAAAGGCTGGTGTGAGCGACGCAAGTCTATAAGACTTGAATAAATCAAAGGCTAGGGTTTGGAATTTTGGATGACATCGGTCTAAATAATATATTAATTATATTATTATTTTTATAAAATATTACGGGTCGAGCCAGGCCTAGTAACCCGGATGGGTTAAATAGTGAGTCCGTACCCGGCTTAAATTAAATATGGGCGGGCCGGGCTTGGCCCGTAAGGCCTGAACCCTTGTCCAAGCCCGCCCTTATTTGCGGGCGGGTCGGACTGGCCAACCCGCATTTGGACAGGTCTAGTTTAAACTGACTTGACTTGTTGCTCCTTGGATTGAGAGTGACTTCACTCGTAACTAGGTGTCTCAACATTATGCACTAGCCTCGACGCTCAACCGTCCAGGGACTGCTAAGTTACAAGTCGCTATGACAGTGTCCAACTAGTCGCAGGGTTATGCTCACGCTGAGTCCCACAACGATCTTCGTAGATAGTGGCAAAAGTTGGTCATTTTCGAGCCACCACGTTGATTCTGACCCCACTTGATTTTTTATTTCTTTTTACAACTCAAATAGATAATAACAACTTTATATCTTTTATTTTCCTTAATTATCCAATCCTCAACTTTATCTTTAAAGACATACAATCTATCTTTACTTTTATTTTCCTTAAATAATTTCAATATATATATTATAACTTTTGATATGCTATTTTATCAAATCATATCACACCTACATAAAAACAATGTTTTAAGAGTTGCACGATTTTATTTTTTACTCCTTTTTTCCCTATTTGGCCACACTTTTATAATCTTTCTTAAACCTTGCAATAAAGATTTCATCAAAAAAAATAAAACTAATATATGTTAGAAAATAGATATGAACTTAGACTAAAGTTTATAAAAAAAAATCATTCAATAGCCAAACTATATAAGTAATATGTTATTAACAACTGGATAAAATAAACTAATATCATAATTGTTACTTGAATAAATTTATCTTTTTTATGCCTAAGTTAGTTTCTATATATTTGTTACTTAATATGATATTAGCAAATCTTATTATAAAGATATTATTCGATCCCATTTGATTTATTGATATATTATCTCAATAAAATTAGTAGATATTATTTATGATTACATTATATTAAATTAGTATATATATTTTTTTAACGTTTTGATTCACATCATATTTATAAAAAAAAATAGTTCTTTCACATTATTATTTGACTTACTTAAATAAATTTAAATTTTTATTCCTAAGTTGTTTTCAATATTTGTTTTTACCTAATATGATATTATGATATCAAAAACATATTATAAGATCTTATTTTATTTACTAAGATATTATCTTAATAAAATTATTAGATATAATTTGCAATTAAATCACAAAAAAACATTATTGAGATATTTGAATAATTTTATCAAGAAATTATTGGGCATAAAAATATTATCAAACATCGTAACATATGAAGATATCAGAAATATATTATTTATAGATATTCTATAACACACTCATACTTATAAACGTAAATAAATATTATGTCTATATCTCATTTTCAAGTAACATACAGACTAGTTTTACAAATTACTTTAGTTGATTACAATAAATGTGAATGATAAAAACGAAGTTTTTTAAATTATAAGGTATATCAATTTAGATTTTTATAATAAAGTTTTAGAAGAAAAAAATGTAATCAAGTATAAATATTATGTCTTCTATCTTCTATGTATTTTTTGATTTATAAGATATTCAAAAACAACATCACTCTTCTTTGAAACATGTTTATACATTAAATCTTATATTATATTTTTTATGTACTAATATTCGATTAGAAAATGCCCAACTATAATTTAATATTTTACAGTCAAATTATAGTGCATGGTGCGACCGGTAATATTAGTTTATTAAAATTTTGATTGTTTCAAGTCAGACCACAAAAAATATTATCTTAGAATGATTATCAATTTATTGAGTATAAAAGTAAAGAGATTTTACTTTAGCAACTACTTTATTTTAGTTTACCAAATATCATTATATATATATTATTTCTAAGCTCGTAACTAACTGAATACCTAGTTAAAGTGACAATCTATTCATATTTCTAAGATTACATGTTTCCTAATATAAGGATAGACTACCCTAAAATATAAAATCTGATAAAATAAAATAAAATGCAAAAAACTTACTTGGCTGAACTTGGGGCCTAAGTATTAAATCTACACGAACTATATAATACCTGAACGATGGAATCTGATCACATCAAATTTTGTTACTCTGGAAAAGAAGAAGACATTAGACTCCACATTAGACATGGATACGAAGGCCTACCTTGTCGATCTGTGCAAGAGAGGCATGAAGGCGGCAGACACGGCGGCCAAGGACGTGGGCGGCTATGAATCCTCGGTGGCGGAATCACGCTGCATTGATGCGTTGAGAAAGCTCCAGAATTTGGCGGTCGATATCGACATCCTTGCTCAAACTCAGGCTACGAAGAATCTTGGGAAGCTCGCAAAGCACCCTCGAAAGAAGATTCAAGCAGTTGCTGTTGATCTGATTGCAATTTGGAAGAACAAGTGTCTCGAGGAACTAGGACTAGCCAACAACAACAAGAAGCCTGAGAAATCTGACAACAAACTCCGTTCTCCCGTTGTTCTGTGGAGGAAGAAAGTAGAGCAGGGCTCATCATCTCGCGTTGTCTTGAAGAGAAAGGAAGTCGAGGCTGCTGCTGATCATTCGCCTCCGCCAGCGAAGGTGGCCAAGTACGCCGAGCCGTCGTCGTCTCGGACGCCCTTAAGCATGCTGAGCTGCAACGACCAAGCACGCGAGAACGTGCGAAACCAGATCCGGGAAGCGCTGTGCAGGGTCTCTCGAGAAGTCGATGATGAGAGTGAGAGCGTTCGGGAAGCGGTCAGAGTCTGCGACCCGGTCCGGGTTGCTGTCTGTGTAGAGAGCGCGCTCTTCAAGAAGCTGGGTCGGCCCACGCAGGCCGGGGCTCACAGGGCCAAGTACCGAAGCATCCTGTTCAACCTCAAGGATGGTCTGAACCCGGACTTCCGACGAAAGGTTCTTCTTGGGGACGTGGAGGCGGAGAGGGTCCCAGAGCTGAGCAGCGAGGAGATGGCGAGCGACAAGAGGAAGGCGGAGATCGAGGGGATCCGGGTGAAGGCGCTGTTCAAGTGCGGGCGGGACGAGGTGCTGAGTTCAAGTGCGGAAGGTGCGGGCTGAGGGAGTGCACGCATCGGTCGATGCAGACGAGGAGTGCGGATGAGCCCATGACCACTTATGTCATGTGCATCCACTGCAACGTACAACACCTGGAAGCTGGGTTAATTAGACGACGACGTACAGCTAGCTAGTGCTTATAGAGATTGATCAAATTAAATTGATTGCAGTATATATGATGATTAGAACTGATGGATGGATTAATTAGTTCAATTGGTACACCTGCTAGCTAATCCATCAGTAGGTAGTTAATTGTGGGTAGTTGATTGACATATTTCAACTGTATTGTCAGCTGTTAATATATATTTGTACGTAGTAAGATTGAATTGGGTCAGAGCGTTGCAGCTGTTATCAACATTTCATCTATAGGCAACCTGGCAATCTGTCGACCAATGGGATGGGATCAGAAAGTTTGGAGTCCTCTGTTGATCTATATAATCTATTATGTGTGTCGTTTGTCTACTGTAATTAGATTTAATAATAGTTGTATTAGTCTGTCTAGTTATGTTAAGACAGTAGTCTATTTTAAGTAGTTGAATTTGTGTCTTTGAGTCAGAGAGTAAAAACCTGGCGCCATTAGTTACTTTGGTCAACTGTCAATGAAGGTAGTTATTTGACAGGTTTTAGAAGCAGCTAACAAACAGTTAGTACAAGTGTGTATATAAGGCTGTGAAACAGGTTATGTGAATGTGGGTGTTGCCTCTATGTAATTGCTGTGCAACAAGTCAGTTTGTACGTAATAAAGACATCGGTTGTTTCACAAATCACAGAAGTTGTTATTGAAACTTACAACGCCTCCACATTACTTATTATGTTTTTTATATCTTTACAATGACTCAATGAGTTTGATCTAATCCGGGTTTTAATTTCTTGCAAACAAGCAAGGATTTGGTTTATGCCATGCATACACTTGATCATACAAATGTAGTGAGCTAAACTTATATATAGGCAAATTAAAACAGAAGAAAACAAGCTAGATCTCATACAACGAACATGGCAATTATTGATTGTGAATCACTTGGCTAAATTGACAGAAGGGATGCGTTGTAGTACTTTATCCACGGAACGCAAAGATCCATTGCATTGTTGGCGATTCCTAGGCGAATAAGATTGTTGTTGTTGTTCGACATTGCATCCAACAAGAGAGCATGATTGGACGACGGACGGTGACCCTCCTTCGATGGGGATGATGGGGAGGACGTCGCAATTGCACACCTCGATCATCATCCCGTCAGGATCGTGGAAGAAGATCTGGTCCACCCCGACGCCACCTTCCACCACTCTACTCTTCACGAACTCTATCTTCATCTCCTCCAACATTTGCTCCACGTTTCCCATGCTCTCCCTCTATAAAATCATGTAACATATGTCATATGTTTTTTGTAATTGAAATGTGGTTGATATAAGAGTAAATGATGAGCTTGAACTTACTTGGAAAGAGATATGGTTGTCCTTAGGATTGATATTGTTTATTGGAGGCATGTTTTCAGGGTCTTCCGACTGCAAAAGATGTATCCCGAACCCGAAATTGAATAGCCTGCAATTAGAAAGTGTTAAGTATTACCGAGTCTTTAAGCCGATAGGCCTAACATATATATAAGCGCCATGGATCGAGTTTCATCCGAAAGGCCAATGGAAAGTGTACATGTATTAGTAAGAGAGTTTGGATGGAGCATAAATTACCAAGCACCGTCGAAATCGAAGGACCCGGGTCGTCTAATGGGGACGAACCCAAGCACATTTTGGTAGAAGTCGATGGACTTCTCCAATGAACGACACACCACCGAGATGTGGTTGAGGGATGTAAGACCCAAGGGATTAGCCATTAATTAACTTTCACTTAACTTCCTTCGCGCGCCAAACAAACTATTGTACTTGAAAAGAGCTAACTCTCTAGAACAAGTTGTGTGTCTCTAGCTTAATTAGCTTGTGAATTCCGTGTGAAGGCTTATATAGAGGACCAAGCACTTGGAACGGCGTCGTTTTCGATCAAATTACCACGTTCTTCATTCTTCAATCACCTAATTCATGTGTTGAACTTGAAAATAATCGATACAAGACGACAAAGCCATATCACATATGCATGAAAAGCCAATCCGTTTTTATTCTTTTGTCGTGTTCCTATATAATCGTATGAATGTTATTTAATGTGGTTTTACACGTAGGCACCACGTTTTTCTTGATAACTATTGATCCAAAAATGTCAACAATATAGTTTGGAGCTGAGTTTCTTCGTCTTTTCTGAAATGTGTAGGAAGTAGACATGTGAATTGATGTGGACCAAACCAATAGCTGTAGTTTTTTTTTTTTTTTTTTTTTTTTTTTTGATTAGGTAAGAATTAGGAGTCCCTCTTAAGGGGACGTCCTAGAGCATCCTTTCGGATGAGAACTAAAAGTTCTGGGTGATTCACAATGTGGTTGGTAGGGAGATCGTGGCCCAATTTCGCGATTTTATCAGCCACGGTATTGACAACCCTACTCACATGCTTGATTTTGACTGACTTAAACTCATGGAGGAAGCCCCAGATGTCCGAGATCAGTAAGTCAATCTGCCAAGGGCATTTCCTTGTGCCCTTAGTGGCTTCGATCACCGTCAAATTATCACCTTCAATTTCGATTTTTTTGAATCCCAGTTCTTTGGCCTTCCTCACCCCGTCTCGAAGTCCGAGTGCTTCAGTGCTTAAGATTGATTTATGGTCATATTTTCTAGCCCCCAAGGCAATCACTTCTGCATGTTGGTTTCTAATGACAAACCCTGCTGAGGCTAATCCATCACTCAAATTTGAGCCGTCAAAATTAAGTTTGACGAACCCGTTGATGGGTTTTTCCCATGTTCCATTTCGATTACTTCGCTTTGCCTTTCTCGGTTTCCTTTCATCCTTTTCCTCGTCTTCTGTGTATTTCCTAGCTCTTTTCCACTGTGTGATTTGATTCCGGATGTGTTGAGGTATATTTGTGATTGCGTTACCTAGATCTTGTTGAAATATTTTTAAGTTTCTTTGATGCCATAGACACCACCAGATAACAGCTAGCTCAGTGAAGCCGACTGTACCAATCAAGTGGTGTAATTCTGTTATCATATTGTTGGGTGTTTTGTCTGTGGTGTCATAATTCTGTATTACATTCGCTACTATTGGGTTAACTTGTTGAATTACACCCCGTGTGAATGGGCAATCAACAAGTAGGTGTCCGGTGTCTTCATTTGCTCCATTACACATAACACATTCCTGAGGAACTGACACTTGTTTTGCTCGTAGTCTATCCTTGGTTGGGAGCCCATTCTTGTCTATCTTCCACAAGAAATTCTTCACTTTTGGTATCGTGTCTAGCTTCCAAATCCAACTATTTTGGCTTGGGGTCAGTGTGTTTGTTTTCGACACTAGGTTAACAGCCGAGTATGTGGAAAACCAGCCGTTTTTACTCGGCGCCCAGTATAGGCGGTCTTGCAAATGGGTTTCTGGGATTTGAATTGCAGTAATTTTGTCTACAATGCTAAGTGGTAGTATTTGAGTGAGCTCGTCCCTAATCCATTCCTTGTTATCGTTAATATAACTCTTCACCTTCCATTCTTCATTTATACTATCGGGGTCTAATGCATGATTCTTTAGTGGTTCATTGATCACCCAATTATCTGTCCAGAACTTAATCGTTTCTCCATTACCCACTTGCCAAATGAGCCCTTCAGCGAATTCAGTCCGTAGTTTCATCAGTTACGACCATTGCCATGAATCAATAGCTGTAGTGCTTTACTGTACCCACACCCTAGCTAAAATGTTAAATTTTGTAACGATAGTTTGAATTCGAAGTCAAAACCAGCAAGCTCAATACATATAGACATATAGTGAGAATCTCTAACACACGAACACGGATATCTAAAGTCTTTGTTATATAAGAAGAATGATAACTTAACGATGATCTAATGAAAAGATCGATCTCTGCCTTCGGACATTTAGTTATTCGGATAAGGCTTTAGTGTAGTATCAAGAGGTCTCTCGTTCGACTCTCATAGATAATACCCGGCCTCAACCGAAAAAGAAAAAAATGATTAATTTTTGAGCGAGGGTGGTTGATAGCTAACGAAATGAAGATATTACCTAGTTTTTTTGAAGTGTACTCTTATTGTCAAATAGTCAAATTAATAGTGATCAACCCATAATGTGAATAGTAATCGGGTTTTCTAAACCTAAAATTATGATAAACACATTTCATGCACGTTGTCTTTTTTTTTGTTGAATTTCTTAGTTTAAAACTTTTGGAGCACAAATATACGATTCATACGTTGACTAAAAGAATGACAAAAATTAACCATATATTTTTAAGGTGTGTAGCAATGCTCGTACATATCTAAATTTCGTCGGTCCATGGCTAAATAATTTGGTCGGTCAATGTATTTGACTTGTAAGTACCCTAATTTGATAAGTTAAGTTGGTTATCATTGATCACTATTTGACCCATGCGTGTCTTTCAAAGACGCGTTTTTTCCGACCCACGTGGTTAAAATGCACGAGCTAGTCCGAATAGTTAGTTTGATGAAATTTGAATTGGTTTTCTAGTCGTGCACTCGTGCGACATGTCGCAAGACTTGGTCGAATTAGTATTTTTTGTATAATCATCGTGAAAATGTTGTTCACACCCTGCATTCTTAAGATTCCTTAATTAATTTTGGTCATTCGATCAATCCGATCGGGTTTTTTCTTGTAATTTTCGAAATTGATCAATTAAGTGATACGAGCCCGGTGTGGACTACGTATTGAGCTCTTGTTGGTCAAGGGGGGAACCCGCGTCCGGTGTGGGCGCAAGGTTCAAGCTGCTCGCGTTGGTAGCGCGAGGGAGAAGGCGCACCAAAGAGAATTAGGGCAAAGGTCTAATTTCTCTGATTCATTGATTGATTCCTCTAAATAACAGGATTACAATATATATAGTTAAATCATAAAACCCTAATGCTAACCTAACGGTTCAATAAAAGGCGACCCGGGAAAAGAACCGTAAAGAAACCCGAGAAGAGGTAATTATACCTAACAATAAAATAAAAGGGTCCGGATCCGGTAGGAATGATTATTATGGTAGGAAATAGGAATGAATCACATCCGTTGATCACGCAGGGAAAAACAGCCCATATTAGACACGGCCGAATAATACGCGTATTATACGCGTATCATACCCGTTTTTTTCTTTTTTTCCCTGCTTCCGTTTTCTGCCGTTTTTTACGTTTTTTTTACGTTTTTTCCGTTTTTTTCACTTTTTTTCCGTTTTTCTTCGTTTTTTTTCCGTTTTTTTCCCTTTTTGTTTTCGTTTTTTCCCTTTTTTTTCGTTTTTTCTTTCGTTTTTTTCCCTTTTCTTTCGTTTTTTTGTTCAACTCTATTTGTTCACCTCTATTGCAAATTTGTGCGACTCAATGGTCAAATTTGTGCGACTCAATGGTCAAATTTGTGCAACTCTATGGTCAAATTTGTGCAACTCTATAGTCAATTTGTTCATTCATATTTGTTCAACTCTATTGCCAATGTGTTGAATTCTATTTGTGCAACTCAATGGTCACGTTTGTGCAACTCAATGGTCAATTTGTTCATTCATATTTGTTCAACTCTATTGCCAATGTGTTGAATTCTATGGTCAATTTGTTCGTCAATATTTGTGCAATTCAATGGTCAAATTTGTGCAACTCAATGGTCAAGTTTGTGCAACTCCATGTGAAAAGTTTGCATAGCTGGATGAGTTCAATAGATAAATTTCTAGCCATGTCAATTTGTTCAACTCTACTATGACCACTCATTTCGAAGGTCTCGACTGGAACTACAGTGCCTATTCGCCACACGGACCTACAGAATGAGCCATGACGAGCCCAGATGCATGGAAAGCTCCAAAACGGGACCTAACTACGCGGTTTGGGACACTCAAATGCGGTTTTGAAGCCTTAAACAGCCTTTTTTGCGAGAACCCCCAACACACAGGCCCTTTGGTCCTGCCTATAGCCCCGTCTCGAAGAGACCTTCGAAACGACATAAAATACGCCCCGATCCGATAACCGAGCGCAAAGTTACGCCCCTTTTCTCGCCGGACTCCCCGACGCCTGTCTGCTTATCCCCAGATTCCGGGCGCATTCCGGGCCAAAAACCGCCGACCCAAGGCTCCACCTCGTGGCTTACGTCGAGACCTTCGAAACGACTGCTCACACGCCTCGAACGGATCACCGAGCCAAAAGTTATTGCATTTCACTTCCAATTTGGTAGTAACACACAAGAACATAGCTAAATCGGAACCGCTTTACACTACTAGAGTGAACTAGATCGTGGATTGTGCAATCACGATCGAGGATTGTGCAATCACGATCGAGGATTGTGCAATCACGATCGAGGATTGTGCAATCACGATCGAGGATTGTGCAATCACGATCGAGGATTGTGCAATCACGGTCGTCGAATGTGCAATGACGACCAAGGATTGTGCAATCACGGTCGTCGATTGTGCAATCACGGTCGTCAATTGTGCATTGACTACTCACATGACACATCTCCTTCATTAGCAAGAATTAAGGACACCAAAACACACCAAGAAGAACTAAAAGGCTGAGTTTTACACACGATTGAAGAAACAAAACATGGACTAGGCCAAAAAAACAAGCAATTGAAGAACAACAACTGAACTTACATTGACAATTGAATAAAGTTTTACACACGATTCAAGCTAGTCATCCAGCCGTAAAACCTCCGAATTGAAATGAAGACGGACATAGCTCCGGGGGAATGGTCAGACAAAGCAACCTCGAGATCAGGAGCTTTGCCGGAGACATTCAAGATACTAATTACAGTAGAAGGACAATGCAAATAAATAGAAACTGAAAAAAGACCATAACCAACGATCATGTTTCACAATGCAGCTCATGCCCTCATGGAACATACAATGGCGTCGCGAAGATTCTGAGCCTCGGATTTCGCAACTTGATCATTCACACGAGGCCCTTCATATAGGTAAGAACTCACCAGAGCTACCAACAACTGCTCAAACACAACACCACAATGTAAGGAAAACACTAGAAAACACACTATATGGAGAGATTTAGGCTTAAATGTTGACACCTTTCTCTCAGTGTCATTGGCATGGAGAAATGCAACGTCCTCTTCAATGGAGACATTAAACAGAGAATGATACACTTTCCTTGCTCTCCTCAGATGATCTAGTGCAAGCAATTTCTATTATCAAGCTATAGCCCTCTGGTCCATTTGTAATGGCTTCCTTCATCAACCGAGCCTCTCTCTCCCATGGATGCATCGTCCACAGAACTATAGCACACTAATTACACACACAAATCCATCAACTCAGAGCAGATCGAAACCGGATTATCAAAATTCAAATTTACGAGATACAGATTTGAAAAGCGACCTAACGATTTGCCAATTTCTAGGTCTAATCGAGTCCGAAGTACACCAGATCAAAGAGAATTACGGGAACAACAACCTGGAATCCTTGTTGATCATACCTTGTTGAGAGTCAATCTGGAATCCTTGTTGAGAGTCAATGACAGCGATGACCATACCTTGCAGATCGTGGTTAACAACGACCTGGCAAGCCAATCTGGAATCCTTGTTCTCGAGTCCTCGATCTCGAGTTCCTCATGAGCTCCCGTTTCTCCTGAGCTATATGGACCTTGCACTCGGCGGAACAGGCTTCGATGTCCTCAAGGCGGTGGGAGGCAGGATCAATCATGCCGTGATTCGTTAGGGCTCGATCTGACGGAGAGTTTGACGGCTCGATCTGAAACCTTGGCGGAGCCGGTGTAGGGAGAGGGGAGGGTGGCGGAAGTGGCGGAGGAACAGGAGAAGACGAAGGAGGTGGCAGGTGGCGAGTTCGATGGGATGGACGGAGGTCTGGAAATGGCGGAGGAGGATTTGGGGGAGGCGAATTTTGGGAGCGTTCTCTTTCGTCTTCCGCCTTCGTTCAGCCTTTTCTTTCTTTCTTTTTTTCTGGTTGATTAACGCGTGTTTGATCGAGATAATCCAACGGTGTACATTCATTCCTATTTCTCACCACAAGAAACCTTCCTACATGACTCTTTCTCAAAATAAAATATATTAATAAACTAAATAATATATAGTGCCGTATCATTAAGTTAGATTATTGGAGATATATTAATGTGTTCTTCGTTCTTAAGTTAACTAAAAACGAGATTATTAATTTGTTCTTCATCCTAAAATTAGCATAACTCGACTTTTAAAATATGCAAATTCTTAATTGAACAATATCAATTTGAATTTCTAAACAATTTTTTATTTTAGGGATATTTTAAAATTGTGATAATTTGTTTATAGTTTTGAATATTTTAAAGGAAAAATGACTCAAAATAATCTCAAGTATCAACTTTCAACCAAAAACTAGTTATATCCCGGGCCTTGCCCGGGAGCTTTTGTCAAATAAAATTTTGGATATTTTTTTTTTTTGAGCACAAAATTTTGGATATTTTAATTCACATATCGTATAAGTATTATAAATTTAAATACATAACTTATTTTATAAGTATTATAAATTTAAATACATATTTTAGTTTAATCTGGTTACTTGTTTAATTCTAGTGACATGAACCTATGTAGAGTATATTTAACGTAATGTTGCGAACCTACATAATGAAGTGATACGGTGGTACTTATCCGAGAGCTTTTTTAATTAAAAAACGCAATATGTTAATTTACATATAATAAATGAATACTCTACCTTAACTTCATATTTTTAACTTTAAAACTACCTATATAAAATTATTTAAATATAAATGTACATTTTATTATTATAATATATATTTAAAAATAACTTTTATCTGTCGTCAAGCCGGTCCAAAGTGTTGGTGTCAAATGAAAGTGTAAACTGTAAAGTAGTCGACTCTCTTCACCAACTAAGCAACCTAAACTTGTAAGAAAACCATTATGACTTTGGCTTAACTAATCTATAAAATAACAACGTGAACCTATACTCAATCCCGAACCAAATAAAAAAAAGTAACAAAATTTGGGAAGAAATTGCAAATATTGATTAGTTTGATTGGATTTAAACCAAAAAGGCTAGGATTTAAGATTAGATAAACTTGACTTTTACAACTAACAAATTTTGGATCATAAAACCTTCAAATAATTATTGTGATAACAATTCACATACGTACAATGTATGTGTATATAAATAACCCATAAAAATAACGACGTGAACATATATTCAATCTCGAACCAAATTGAATGACCCGAACCCAACTGAACCAAACTTGCAATGAACTTACCCAATTGACATATAGATTTCAAACCCCCATATTGTACTTAATCTAAATTAAAATGAATAACCTATTGAACCCACCTTATTAATGGATATAGTCTCCATATATAATATACCAAAATGTACTCAATTCGAACTAAAAATGATCAAGCCATCAAACTAATCTCATCAATATCTTTATTCTTCCTATACAATAGCCAAAACTTGTATTCGATTATCTTTATTCTTCGTATACAATAGCCAAAACTTGTATTCAATCTGAACTCTAGATGACTGACCTACTGAACCTACCATGCTAATACCTATTAAAAATTAGTAACAAAAATTGGAAAGAAATTGCAAATTTGATAGAGATCCAAGCCAAAAAGTCTAGGATTTCATATTAGATAAATAGGTTACAACTGATTCGAGCCCTACTGATTTCATATCTTGTATTTTGTATTCGATCCCTACTGATTTCATATTGTTAATAGGTTAGGGTATACCTGTTAACAATTCACATACGTACGGCATATATGTTATAAATAGGTTACAACTTATCTTTTCTACATAAAGATATATTATTTATAGATACGATGTATTTAGTTGCAATATACTGTATTAAACATCTACATAAAGATATATTATTTATAGATATGATGTATTTAGTTGCAATATACTGTATTAAATATCTACATAAAGATATATTATTTATAGATATGATGTATTTAGTTGCAATATATTAAATATTTTAAGTATAAATGTAATGGATAGAAAATTAAGATAAAAATCAGTTAATAAAAGTAGGGTGGGTGGTTTATAAAACATTAATGACAAAACTGCCCTTAACTGCTTCAGGTTTAGAAGTATATATTGATAATCTGAAGCTTGAAAATCATCAACAACGATCCGAACTATCACAATATTAACCAAAAACGATCTAGAACCTTTTTTCGACGAGTTTTCCGGTGGAATCGATGATGCGGGGATCAAAAATCTGGCATAACAACTTAATATTTTACACTTGGTTGAAATATTTTCGATCGCCATATCATCGATTCCACCGGAAAAACTCGTCGAAAAAAGGTTCCAAATCGTTTTTGGTTAATATTGTGATAATTCGGATTGTTCGTGATGACTTTCAAACTTAAGATTATTTTTGGTTGAAAGTTGATACTTGAGATTATTTGGAGTCATTTTTTCTATTTTAAAAGTAGAATCATACAAATTTAAGGGTGTGAAACACAATAATGGGCTTGATTTTAAGAAAATTCCAACCGATGATAGAAACAATTGAAACCTTGGAGACATCAAGAGGAATAAATATTTTCTTAGACCGCCAAAAGAAGAAGTTAAGAACTCGGGGCCATGATGAGACATTCCCTTAAAATTTACACCATCATCTCTAATTTAAAATTATTAAACCCTAAGTCTAAATCTTTATACTTTAAAACTCTAATTCAAAATTCAATTTTAAATCTATTAACACTGTTAAATTCCGGTGGGCCGAGAGAAATATGAGCGAAGTGTCGAGATAAATTTAACCACTTCGTACATAAGGTCGGGATCCACCTTTCTGCCCAAAAGCTTAAGCTAATGGGTAGAGGCTTTACCAATCCTTATATACTAGTGGGTTCCTTTACTCTTGTCCGATGTGGGACATTTACTTCCTAACACGCTCCATCAAGTGGCAACTAGCATGACCTAGTTAGCACTTGGACAAAGTGGTCTAGCATCTCAATCTCTTTATAGCTAGCCCAGATAACAGGTAGTGGCATCTCAATCTCTTTTAGCCAACTCGAACCCAAAGAACGGTCGGGTAGCTTATAATGCTAAACCCAAGCCCAAATAGCTAGGAAGAAACGGACCCAAAACCGGAGCTGCTTTGATACCATGTTAAATTCCGGTGGGCCGAGAGAACTGGATGACGTGTCTGGGTAAATTTAACCACATCGTATATAAAGTTAGGATCCATCTTTCTACCCAAAAGCTTAAGCCAATGGGTAGAAATTTCACCTTATTTATATACTAGTAGATTTTTATTCTTGTGCCCGATGTGATATGATAATCCTCCAACAAACACTAAAATCTTAAACCCTCAACTTCAAATGCAATTAAAAAATACCTAATATAAATAAATCAATATTAAAATGTGAGTGGTCTCGTTCCCCCATCTTGTTCATTTCTTCTTGTTTTGTATATTTGTTGGATTTTAGGTTAAATATGATTATTTTTTAATTAATTTATATTATAAAATATGAAAATCAAATAGTCTAGATGGTTAATTGTGTAATTGTGTATTAATTCCACCAAAGTTTAATTCCTTAAATTAAATATTATATATAACATAAAGTTTTATTGATACATAATTGTTACTTTTTTTCTATTTGAAAGTATTGAGTAATTAAACTTGTCAATAACATTCGATCTATTAACTATTTAGGACAGGTTATGCCCCTTTAAATTTGTTTAGTGTTCGTCACTGGGTAGTAACCTTATTCTTCTCAATGTATTACTCCATCTTTTTTTTTATCCGAAGTATTACTCCATCTGTTTTTAGACCCTTTTTAACATTTTATAAAATTTGTCCTTTTATATATGGCTCCGGTTCAAATGAAAATAAAAGTTATCCTAAAATCTGCGAATGATCATGGACCGTCCGATTAGACAAATCTACGGCCCTGATTAGATGTTGCTTCTCTTTTAAATTTTAAAGACGCGGGGTTTTTTTGGTAATTTTGTTTGTTTTGACAGGAAACATCGTCTCGGCGATTTATGCGTTCTAAATTTTTGCCCCAATCTTCTACGGTCACGTTCTAAATCGCCATGGATGTCGACGACGATCTCGAGCCTCTCGAGTTCTTCGGCGAGAGCTTCCACCCTCTCGGCTCCAACAAGCTCGTCGATCATGATTTCTTCAACTCGTTCGCGGACGACTTTGACGACTCCGACATCAACGGGCAAGGGGCCGGAGATCCGGTTGAGGGAGAGGTCGAGGACGGAGAGGCGATAGATGTTGGAGATGGAGGCCGGGACGGGTCCGGAGAGGGGGTTGCCGCTGAGGAGGGCTCGACTGAGTCGGAGGGGATGGGGTGAGGTCCCCGATTGAGGGCGGATGGGGCCGGTGAGCCTGTTGTCGGCGAGGATGACGACGGTGAGGGCCTTGAGGCGTCCGATGTCGGAGGGGATGGGGCCGGGAGATCTGGCTGGCTTGTTGACCCTGTGAACGCTGCAATTGTAGCTGGAATTTCTGGTAATCCGCTTATACTTTTATTGTTGGATTTTTGTCGTTTTGATTTTGTGACGAGATTGATATGGGTTTTGGAAATTGGTGATGCTAGATGGGGCTCTCAATTGCGTTTCTGCTCATGTGGGTGAGATTAGACCTGGAATTAGGGCAATCACCTGGGATTAGGTTAAGCTGTAACAACTTCACCTGAAATTAGGTCAAGTAGAGATAGTTTATGAGGGATTTGGCTGACAATGGTGGAGAAGTCGTTGTTGGGATGGAAGGAGTATGAGCTTGAGGTTATGAGGGATTTGGCTGACAATGTGGTTATTATTTGTTCCATTGAGAACATTGATCCCATAGGGGTGCACAAAGGGGATTCTATCACTGTTGCCCCTGCTCAGGCCTTGATTGATAAGGAGTACCAGAGGCTAAGAGATTACTCCATTGCGATTATAAGGAAGATTGGTTTGATCAATATTGATGCCTTTCAAGGGGAGCATGCTATTGTCGTAGCGATGCTTGATGCTTTTTAGAGAGCATAGATTGTTCAGAAAATTAACCATCATACTAACTTTTTGAAGGAGTAAACGTAAATTATGCAGGAACATGTTTGTATCAATTGGGTTCATTTACCAATTCAATACAAGTATAGAGGTGATTTACACAGCAATACGTGATTCTTTTTGTCTTTAGATTATAAAAACCTCAAAGGGCAAGATAACAGCAGAACTCTTCAAAGACAAAGCTCCTGAAACAGTGTATAAATTCATCAATCTATGGTGAGTTCAAAACCTTTCAACTACAAGAGCCTTTTTACATTTGTATTAGATGATGGTTTATGAATATTTGTGATTTTTTTTAAGGCGTAATGTTTGCTGGGTTGATTCCTAAGTACATATCGCATGATTTACTGGTTGTTGTCTACTTTTTGAACCATTGAGATACTTATGTTTGGCTTTTGTTGGTATATCTTCAAATTGAGCATATGTTAAATAGCTTTGAACGAAGGAGGGCTGAAAATGATTGATCTTCTATACATTATAGTATAATATTATTTTGTAAGGTTTTTTCTCACATCAATCTTGTATTGCAGTGAAAGAGGACATTTCAAGGGTATGCAATCTCACCATGTAATAAGGAACGTTGTCATACAAGTAGGGGATGGCCATGGCCTTGAAAGTGCAATGAACTGGTCTTCCAAAGGAAAGTACTCAAGTGGTGTTGGAAAAAGGCTAGCTAGCTTAATTATATTTACAGTTCAATGATCAACAATTTTTGTAACGAAACACAAATTGGATTAGTGGTAGTTGGGTCACGAGAGTGGCGAGTTGTAAATGTATTGTCGTAAGTGTATTGTCCTTTTGTCAGGCCGGTGCTCTCGTAAAATTGATGCTCATGTTTAGTGGTGTTGAGCATACAAAGTTGATGCCTATCTCTGTTCAATGAAATTCGATTTGTTGAAATAATTTTAGATTTATTTTCACGTAATGGATGTATAATTTGTTATCTCTATGTTCAGGCACGAGACTAAGTTTCTTTACAGATAAACTATTTCTTCGAATTATCAAATATGTGAACCACGACATAATATGTGAACACACTCATCAAGTATGTGAACACCCAAAGAAAATACGTGAACATGGAAACAAACATAACAAATTATTTCATCGATCCATTGAAACTTATTTATGCGTCATATAATGCATGAACTTGAATGTATTAAAAATTTAGCAATCAACCTCTTTCTCTATCTCTACTTGCTATCTCCATCGAATTATCTTACAAATGCAGCTTGTTGCATTTGTTTGCACTATAACTCAACTTGTCATTTTATAATATTATATATATATAGAGAGATCATGCTTTATAATTGTGCAAATTCGAAAGCTTTTACGTATATGTGTGTGTGAGAATTTGACAGCATTAATCTGAACATACATCTAAAATACGTGAACACAAGTACTTTATATGTGAACGCACATCTAAAATACGTGAACATGATACTCAAATACGTGAACACAAATACTTTACATGTGAACGCACATCTAAAATACGTGAGCATGATACTTAAATATATGAACACAAGTACTTCATATGTGAACGCATATCTAAAATACGTGAACATGATACTCAAATACGTGAACATTATACTAAAATATGTGAACGCACATCTAAAATGCGTGAACATGATACTCAAATATGTGAACGCACATCTAAAGTACGTGAACACAATTATTTCATATGTGAACATACATCTAAAATACATGAACATGGTACTCAAATACGTGAACAGGATACTCAAATATGTGAACACCATACTAAAATGTCTTAGAGGCAGTATATCTTACTAAAATGTCTAGTTTTCCAAGTTTCTTTTTTTACCATGAAATATGTTTACATTCTCATAAAATATATGACCTACCAAATAAAATACGTGAACATTATACTCAAATATGTGAACGTACATCTAAAATACGTGAACGTACATTTAAAATACGTGAACACATATGTGAATATAAAAAATCATTTTTACATTCATATAACATCTTTTACTAAAATATGAACGCCGACATGAAATATGTGAACAACTCCATCAAATACCTGAACATAGAAATTAATCATTACCATTTTTATTTGTGAACAAATGCATAGAATATGTGAACATAGTAATTAAATACGTGAACATGATAGATAAATATGTGAACAATCATTGAACTAGTGCTCTTATCACCTCTTGCTCAAGTGTTGTGACTAACACTTGGAAGCTTTCCTTAACAAGCTAACTAGCTATACACAAAACTATTGATAACCTACATATCTTCTTATAGAGCCAATAAGCTCCCACTGCACTCTATACACATAATTACCTATCGTGTGGCTTCTATTCCCTTGGCTTATTAGATAAAGTATCAAACTTATAAGAACCTTAACATGTGTTTGTCTACATCTGCTACGTACATATCTAAGCAGTTGACTTGATTACTCCAAGCATGAAGTTTTAAAAGCTTAACCAACCATATAATTCTAATATTGAAATATGGTCTTGTAAATGAACTCCTCCACTCAAATCCAAAATTCAAGCTTCAAATAGCAAATTTCTAGTAAAAAAACCGGCAGAAAAAAAATGTGGGTTCATAACATTTACATAATAAAATTACTGCTCAACAGTCAATACTCATACATAGAGCAAGATGTTCGACCAAAAAAAATACATAGAGCAAGATGTTAGCTGGCTTTTCCCAAGAATTATGAGCTCCATGACAATACTTCCCATGAAATGGGTCTGCAGAATAAACAACTCTACAATAAGCCGATCACTACATTTCTACTGCAGAAACATTGTAGTTGATACTATTCTACGTATCTGAAATTTTCAAGTTTATGAGGATTTTTAGAGAGACTCTAAACATTAACAGCAGTGATAGATTTGCAAAGAAAAACCAACTACCATCAAGCTCTTTGGACAGTGACAGATCTACAAAGACAAATTCATTAATAACGATAATTTTACAGCTCCAAAAATACATCTAACATAGCAAAATCCATCATCATCCTCCCACCGATCTTCAACGGTAGGACTTCTGGAACCTAGCGCGAGCACCACGACCACCGACCACCGAACCTTCCGCCATCGCCGCCGATGATGGAGAGCTTAGCGCTCCACACGCTGTCACCGTCCTCCGCCTGCTTCCGCTACCGTTCCACCGCCGCCACCTCAACCACCTTTCTCCGCCACCGCAGTTCACGTCTCTCACTCTCCCTCCCTCCACCCTCCGTACTATCCGCCGACTTTTCTCCCCGATGCAAACCTCTCCGGTCGATCTCCAAACCCCTCGCCACCCTCAAACCTCCATCCGCCTCCGATTCCCCGATTCCACCGCCTCCGTCTGTTCCCTCGGCGCCGCCTCAGGGCGCAAATTAATCTCCGTCGCGACGGCCTCATCCTCCGATTTGCAATCATATCCCTAAGCCTGTAGAGGTCACAATGCAGGCATGGCAACTCCTCTCAATCTTCCTCACCACCATCGTCGGACTCGTGCTCGGCAACCGCGATCTTCTAGCTACCGAAGCATTGGAAGGATTCAACTGGATTCACCATTGCCATGGTTGCTCTGTCGATTTCTCTCTTTCTGCGGGGATATGGGGGTAGGGTTCAACGGGAACACGGGAGCTGAGAACGAAACGCCTCTTCTTCTGTTTTAAATGGTAAAGACAATTTTGCCCTTAAAGTTCCCTATAACTGCAAAATTGCCACCGCATCTATTGTAAACCCAATTTCCCTCTTTGCTTTCTTTTTTCAATCTGAACCGTAGATTCTTCGAATCTAACGGTTATTATTTATTTATAATTTGTATCTTAAGGGAAGTTTTCATGTGAATCAACCTCTTTATATATTATATAACTTTTACCCTCACTTTATAGGGTAATAATTAGTATTGATGATTTCCTAGATGTAAGTTATGCCTACACACATTTCTAACTATAAGGATACTTCAGATAAAATATATTTTCCTTAACATGTGTACATTGAGTTAAAAGGACATGGTCACATGCAGGAGGGAGTAACTAATACATGTGTGAACCAAAACTAATCCTATATCATTATGTATCAATGTATCAATGTATAATGCATGATTAGCCAACCTGGATAATGTAGGTTCGACTAGAAAAGAAATCTTTCTGTATATACATTCCCTCTTGTCCATGCCTTTTGCTACACTATTATAGTCAATCATGACTTTGAACATCCCTTCCTTCCTCATCATTTCTCATCATTATATATCAATACCAATTACTCCACTACAGCTCTCAAAAAAAAATTACTCCACTACAATTACGTACAATGGGTTTGAACAAGTCCGGTTTTTCCTACAAATAATCACGCAAATATGCGGTTTTTGCCTCAAGAAACATCACAAATATTATCTCTCTCATTGCGAGCGATTTTTCATACATATGTATAGTACGTAGTAATCTCACGTACATGTATTAATCATACAAAAAATTGAAAGTAGAACTTAATTAGGCAAAACAAAACACAACACAACAAAACAAGATCTTAACCTATACAACAAACGTGCATGAATGTAAAGTATCGAAAATCACTTGGCCAAATTGACAGAAGGGATGCGTTGTAGTGCTTTATCCATGGAAGGCAAAGATCCTGTGCTTTGTTGGCAATTCCTAGGGGAATATGATGGTTGTTCGACGTTGCATCCGACAAGTGATGAGCATGATCGGACGACGGACGGAGACCCTCCTCCGATGGGGATGATGGGGAGGACGTCGCAATTGCACACCTCGACCATCATCCCATCAGGATCGTGGAAGAAGATCTGGTCCACTCCGACGCCACCTTCCACCACTCTACTCTTCACAAACTCTATCTTCATCTCGCCCAACATTCTCTCCACGTTTCCCATGCTCTCACACTAAAGTTAAAACAAATTAATGATGCAAATCATAAGTCTTTATACACGTTATTGTACGTAGTTGAAATGTGGTTGAACTTAATTAATTAGTAGGACCTAATGGTGAGCTTGAGCTTACTTGGAAAGAAATGTGGTTGTCCTTGGGGTTGATTTTGTTTATCGGAGGCATGCTTTCCGGGTCTTCCGATTGCAAAAGATGAATCCCGAACCCGAAATTGAATAGCCTATATGTAATCGATCAGAAAATGTTCGTAAGTATTAGAAATTAGAGTCTATAGCTAGGCCGATAAAGTGGTGGTTTGCGTATACATATATAAGCCTAGTACATAAACTGCGTCCATTGAAACTAGACATTAGTAAGCATGAATTGTTTGAACGGAGTATAAATTACCAAGCACCGTCGAAATCGAAGGAACCGGGTCTTCGAATCGGGACGAACCCAAGCACATTTTGATAGAAATCAATGGACTTCTCCAATGAGCGACACACCACCGAGATGTGGTTGAGGGATGTAAGACGTAGAGGATTCGCCATTGATGAGATTTAATTTCACCTTCCTTTGCTCAACAAAAATGTGGTGTTTGAAAAGACTAACTCGATTTTGATCGAACAAGTTATGAATTGTATTCTCTAGCTTGTAGAAAAAGAATGAAGTAATGAATGAGTGTGAGATGGAACGAGATATTGGCAAGGCTTAAATAGAGGGCTGGACACTTGGGACGACGTCGTTTTTGGTCAGTTTACAGCGTTATTCGATCCATATATATTTCACCTAATTCATGTGTAGAAAATAATTGATAGAATAGACAAGTTATATGCAAAGCCAAACCGTTTGTATTCTTTTGTTGTGTTCCTGAAAAATCGTATGAATATTATATAACGTAGTTTTACACGTAGGCACCACGTTTTTTATGATAACTATTGATCCAAAAGTGTCATATTGGTGTAGTTTTGACCTGTGTTTCTTCGTTAGTTCTCAAATGGTCAGCTGGTACACATGTGAATTAAAGTGGACCCAATTACCATTTTTATTTTTTTGAGCTAGGCAAATTATTAATTACCGATAATTATTATAACATCAACCCCCCAAAAAAATATTAATTGTTATATATATATATATATGAGAACAGTAAAAAAGATAACACTATTTTCCAAACTTAAGTCCCAAAAATATTAAGATAGAAAATCATATTTCGAAAATATTACTAGCTTTTTTTTGCGTTTATACCTTAACAACTTTTTATTGGGTTATTTTTCCGTATTAATTAAACGACTCTAATCTATAGGGCACATGAAATGTAGTATATTATAAGAATGAAAAATAATAACAGTATATAATGAAAGTGTCTCAAAAGTCAAAACTCGATCTTACATGCATATGTCTAACTAATGCATTTGTGTTCAGACAGGACCCAAACACATAGTTAACAACTAAAATTAAATTCGATCCGTTCACTAGCAAGCCAAATGAGTGTAGTAGGTGTGAGCTCCTTCAATTCAACCTAACAAGTTATATAGTCAAATATGAACATTTGAAATTTCATTTGAATGAATGATAAGTAAAGTCGATTATCGATCAAGCTCACATATTTGACCCGTACACACTTGTCTTTGAGATACGCGTTAGACTTGCCAAAATTAGTATTTTTAAGTTATATATGATCGCTAGACGTTTGAACAAAAACTAGTTTATATCATGCACGCTATACTTCGTATGTATTTTCTTTTCCTCGTACGTGCATACAACATAAATCAACTAATTAATGGTACATATCCTGGTGTTACAAATGCAACGTATTTTAGCTATAAAGTGTTTAATAAAATTGTTTATCTAATTAACCTATGCTCTAAGATTCTTAAAATTGAAAGATTTGTTACATTCCCCGATAATTTCAAACATCTATCTATTACTATATACTAAAGCGGAAGCGAATTCCGCCACCATATTGCGCCACATCATCTCTTTAATTAAAATAGTATATGTTATTTAAATTCTTTTGTCATCTATTAAATTTGAAAATTTATCTTTCTACTCCTTACTTGAAAATTTTATCTTTTGTTATCTAATTAAATTGAAAAGATTAATTATGTGAATTTTGATAAGGTATTTGACGTATTCTTTTGTTATCTAATTAATTATGTGAATACCATTGATATGAATAAGATATTTTGTTCATTATGATAAGGTGAACTCATAATTAATAAAATTGTTATCCAAAATACTCTTTATGAACTATTATTTTTTGTTCGTATTGGGTCCTTTTAGCTCATGATAATGTTGGTTATCTTATGTTTTTGAGTTGTGATCGTGTGAGTATTATTCTACAGTCCCCGATACATTGACGGTTTTTAGTTTATAGGTTAAGAAAAGTTTTTATTTGATTCAAATTCTTAAATATATGTTTATGTCATTTTATAATCCAAAAAATAAGCGTTATTTTAAAATAAAGTATACATATGATAATATTTGCAATTGTTATAGTAAATTCATACACAAAGCAATAAATAAATAAATAACACCCCCGTACAGGATACGGGTCATCTGCTAGTTTTATTCTAAAAAAGAAAAATCTTAAAGAGTAGGTTGGAAAAACCCATGCATAATAATCATGTTGGAACAAGTTAAATATACATGTTTAAGCCATGTTGTACATATCCCTAATTCCATGAACATGATGATGAAGTGAGGTGGCGTCCTCATCTGCTCCTAGTTGGCATCCTGCCACCCTGGCACGACTACAACATTTCTCTTCGATTTCCTATCTATATCTTCGTTTGATAATTAATGACGGTAAAATGCAATTTCATTGGGGGTCCCCGGCGACTTACCCAATCGACGAGATTGAAAAAAGCTATGGAAGTAAGTATATATGCATAGGGTTTGTTAAGTAAACTTTGACAGTTTAATGATTAATAATAATAATAATAATAATAATTAACTAATTTTTTCAATGAAGAAAGTTAGGTGGTGTCCTTATTAATTGATCTATTTAGTGTTGATTGCAATTTTTCCTATATAATAAACGGCTTAAAACATATGTAGACACCTCAACTTGTCCATTTTAGTCAGTTAGACACCTCACCTTTAAAAAGTAAACATTGAACACCCGAACTTTCTAAAAGCTACATATTGAACACCCGAACTTTCTAAAAGCTACCTATTGAACACCTGTTGGCTGATGTGGCACTGTGCGTGTAATAGACGCGCCGGAGGGCGAGTGATGAAGCTGATGTGGCATTGACGTGGAAAATAAAAAAAAAAAAGAATATATATTATTAAAAATAAAATATTTTTAATAATAAAATATTTTTAATAATAAAATTCTTTTTTCTATTTTTCTATTTTTATTTTATTTTATTTTTTCTTAAGCAAGCCCCACCCGACCCAGCACGGAAATATCTAAGTTTCAACCCAAAAATTCAAACCCGACCGGTTGACCCGAATCTGAACGCGTTGAATTTTATTATTATTATAATAAAATATTATTTTAATAATAATTTTTTATTAGTAAATAATAAACTTAGTAATAAAATAATAATACTTATTATTAAATAATAAAATTTATTATTAAATAAAATAAAAAATAATAGAATTTTTGTATTACATAATAAATAAAATAATAAAATTTTATTGTAAGTTTATTATTTAAATAAAATATTATTTTGGAATTTATTTAAATAAAATTAATTATTTTAAATATTACTTAAATAAAATATTATTTTATTAATAATAATATGACGTGGCGCCACGTGTAAATGATGTGGCGCCATGTGCAAGTGACGTGGCGCGCGTGTAGTGCACAGCATCACAGTGTCAGCCAACACGTGTTCAATAGGTAGCTTTTAGAAAGTTCGGGTGTTCAATGTTTACGTTTCAAAGGTGAGGTGTCTAACTGACTAAAATGGACAAGTTAAGGTGTCTACATATGTTTTAAGCCTATAATAAACACTATGTAATCATAATAAAAAGGAAAATTAGACGAAAATAATCCCAAGTATCGACTATAGAACAAAAATAATCCCAAGTTTAGAAATCACCGCTAGCGATCCGAACTATTACAATATTAACCGAAAACGATTTTCCGATAACTTCTCCGTTAAAATTGATGATGTGGCAAACGGAAATATGAGATGGCAAATTAACACATTAAACTTTTATTTATTTTGTGACATGTCACTCAAATTGAAATGCCACATCGACTTCTTCTGCTCAATTATTAAATCCTTCTCTTCACCACCGCCATACTCTCCCTCACCTTCCCCTCCAGAATTCCAAAATAAATGAAAGTTGATGTGGCATTTCAATTTGAGTGACATGTCACAAAATAAATGAAAGTTAATGTTTTAATTTGTCATCTCATATTTTCCGTTTGCCACATCATCAATTTTAACGGAGAAGTTATCGGAAAGTCGTTTTCGGTTAATATTGTAATAGTTCGGATCGCTAGCGGTGATTTCTAAACTTGGGATTATTTTTGTTCTATAGTCGATACTTGGGATTATTTTCGTCCTATTTTCCTAATAAAAATAACTACAATAGCATAGTGATAAAGCCTTCCTCTAATTACCCAATGGTTTGGGGGTTCAATCCTCTATAGCGGAAGAATACGATGACCCTCATCATATAAAAATTAAATAAATACTAAAAATGAATGGCCCTCATCATATAAAAATTAAAGTCTAAGTTATGAGAAAGGACTAAAATAAAGAATTGAATTTTGAGTACTTAAAAAAATTGATATCGGTATGTAGTTATATATCAATATGTAAATTTTCAAGACGTGCATAATGGAAATAAATACCTAATCTTTATTAGAGTTTTAACATTATTTTTATTTTATTTTTGTACACATAAGGAGTTTTATTTGCAAATTTTTTTAAATTAATTTACAACTTTGATAAACATTTGTTTTTTTCTTCTTATTTTCCTGGCTAAATAATTCACACTTATTAATTTATTAAATTACAAAAAATAACATGTATAGGTAATATTGGTTAAGAGGAACTTGATTTCTATATTGAACAGTAGTTTTTTAGAACAACAGTAGTTTTATTAAATAGTCATTCAATTGAAAAGTTATGAGTGGTATATTAGCTTTTAAAAAATTAAAAGAAAATTAAAAGGACTATATCTCCAATTCGGTCAATTAAGTGACTTAATTATGATTAACGTAAAAGACTTTTTAATTAAAATTGATTAATAAAACTTAATAATAATTTTTGAACCACTTTTAGTAATAATAATATTAACTAATATGCTCAATGAAGATATAACTCCTCTAAGACCATCTCCAAGAGATTTGCTAAAATTATCTTCAAAATATATGGAGATATAAACCCCATATTCTCTATAAAATATCTGATCTTACTTCAACAACTTTTCTAATATAGCGAATATGACATTTAATATTAAGTATCTCTTTTTAGAAACCTTAAATTGTTCTAAAAAAATCATGATTGATTGAAGATATTCCCAAATAATTTGGAGACATTCCCAAATATAGAGGAGAGTCTCAATCTTGTTCCTCCTTTCTCCATTTTAGAGAATGAGATGGAGAAGCTCTTCGAGTAACGGTTGCTTTAAATTCTCTAAAATTTTCAATTTCTAAGAATATGGAGCATCTCTTGAAGGTAACAATAAATTAGTTAATCCTTGTAGAATAGAACTAAAAAGTTGGGGTTAGTTGGCTTCGACATCGGAGGGATGGGTCAAGTTGAATATCGTCATGTCTGTCCGAGATGTTGGACTAGCTGGAGCTGCAAGTGTGATTCGGGATTCGGAAGGTAAGTGACTTATTGGATTCGCTCATAACATTGGTATATGTACGGTTCCGATGGCAGAGTTATGGGGCGTTGCTCAGGGATTACAACTTACTTGGAGGAAGTGTTTCAGGATGGTCTCATTAGAGGTGGATTCGCAAGTTGTGACTTTACTTTTAGGGCAACCTATAGATCTTGGTCATCCCTCAGCTAGCTTAGTGCTTAAGTGTCAAATCTTAATTTGTAGAAAGTAGGATGTCCAGTTCCGCCATGTGTATAGGGAAGCGAGTTGTGTGGCTGACTTTTTTGCTTCTCTTGCTTTTTCGTTTCCTATGGATTACATGTTTTGTTGGATTCTCCTATGGGTGTTGTTTCTTTGCTTTGCGATGATGTTATAGGTCGGGTTATCCCCGCTTGCTTACTACTTAACCCATTTTTGTTAGTTAATAAAACGTCATTTGAGGACACGAAGACTACCGTCTCTTCTTCGACCAAAAAATCCGCGTCTCTAGATGACATTTGTAAAAATTTTACATCTTCATCCAAGTTTAATAGCATTCACTCCAATATTCAATTTTTTTAGTTGAGGGGACCGTTCATGAAAATTAAACTGGTGACCTATGGGTATTATCTTTAGAAACTTAACTGTTTGACTAAATGCTCCAAGGTTCACTCCAATATTCAATTATTTTTTAGTGATTTAGATTGCTTAATTAATTTCCGTACTTAAAGATCCACACTAATTAAGTGCATACGTGTTACTTGTAGTTTCTTCAAGAACATTCCACGTGATAAAATTTGTGCCCATATCATTACATTTTAAGAAAGCCTAAAGTAAAAAGTAAGTATATGTATTTGTGACCATGCCATGACAACCCACAAGCCTAAGAAAAAAAACTAAGTACTTTCAAGGTGAGTGGTGATACTATCTTAAACAGTAGATTTTATTGTAATATTTAGTTGATCGATTTAATTAACATGGGCTTTCGTTACAGTTTTTTTCTCATGAATTGTTTGTTGAACCTTTAGGGTTAGTATTAGTATTAGGGTTTATAATTCAACAGCTATATATAATGTAATCTTTTTATTTGGTAAATCAAGCAATAAATGAATCAATTCTGCCTTAACTCCCTCTAGCCTACCTCTACCCTCTCTATCTCTATCTCTCTCTTGTACGTATGCATCTTCCTCTTCTTCTCTTCATTCTTTTCCTGCCGTACCATTCTTCTCACATTCAAAGCCAACTTTAATTAATTAATTAGTGATCAGTCTATAATTGTTTGTATTAGTGGCCATACCACAACATTCCACAAAAAGTTTAATATGTACCACACTTGAAGATCCACGCTAATTAAGTACATACGTGTTGCTAGCTTGTAGTCTCTTCAAGAACATTCCACGAGATAAAATTTGTGGCCAACTCGATCATTACATTTTACGAAAGCCTAAAGGAAAAACTAAGGACATATAATTGTGACCATGCCATGACAATTGACAACCCACAATCCTAAGGATAAAAACCAAGTACTTTCAATGTGATACGTGTGGGTAGGCATATGCAGTCGTGGGATGACCATCACCAAAACTCTAAAACAGACTAATTACTTTTTGTAGCACATGTGTAAGAGTTTTTTATTGGGTATGCAGATTTCATGTACTAAATATGAAAAAAATTAAAGACTATTATATAGCATGAGAGCATGTTGAACTTTTCTGATGTATTGAAATGGAGCATTTCATATGCGTTTCTCTGTTCTTAAACGATTGCACGTCCCAAACTGAATTAATGCTAGCTTATAAACTCCCCCTATCAAAGTATGTTAAATAAAACACTAAATTACTAAAACTTAGGTACATGGAAAAAATCTATCTTGTGGTGTTACGTACTCTTTAGTAGTCCCACGTGAAGACTCAAATAACATATCCTCTGGCTCTTGTCCCCTTTGCACACACCAATCACACGTCAACTCTCCTATATATTACATTCCCTTTTGTATATATATTAAACTATATGCATGACATACACATTAATCATCCCTGAAAAAAATGGCATTCCTACATCTCGATCTATAAGCTCATATGTACGTTAGCAGTGGTAGGATTTGGTTGGTCTGCTTCGACCACGGCCTTATGCAATGGTTAATGGGAGTAGTATATATTATGAAAGAGGCATCATTATTGTTGGCAAAAATTGAGTCTTCAAGAGAAATTAACGTACGTGATGAACTTCAAGGCCAGCAGCGGATCTAGGGGGCGGAGGGGGGCGACCGCCCCCCATCTGGCCAGATTAGTAGGAGGGAGTAGTGAGGAGCGGGGTGCGGGCCGGGAGGGGCGAGGTAGGGCGGACGCAGCTACACAAGGCGGGACGGTCGGACAGTCAACTGCTGGAGCAAGGAAAAACAACGGAGAAAGTGATGGATCAAGGGGCCGCGCAACCTTGGTGTCATTTGAATGGCCATCGCCCTTGGCCTTGAATACATCACCCTTGACCTTGATTCAAGGCCAAGGGTGATGGCCATTCAAATGACACCAAGGTACGTTTGTCCATCTCTGCGTATTATTATTTTTTCCTTTGTGTTTGTTGTGGATGGGCAGGAGGTAATTAAGATTTGCAACGTACATTGAAATATTCAATTTGTTATTTTTTCCTTAGTTAATTAAGTAATGCATATGCGTCCAATATATAATTTGCAGGCATTTCAAGACGCATGGGCTGAAGTGTGTCGGAAAACAGAGAGGACGTCGTCATCAAAGATATTGATCGTGCCCGATAAACACCGGTTCGTAGTGGCGCCGAATGTGTTCTCCGGGCCATGCGGAAATGCCATACATGTCGTCATTCAAGTACGTTGTTTGAGACACTTGACTTGCTCTGGACCATATATAAACTAAATAATGCATGGAACTGATTTATATAAGTTAGACATATATATACATACATACATGACGGGTCAAACTAGCTAATTTTTTTAAAAAAATGGTGGATGTGCAGGTAGATGGCACATTGGCACTATCATTGCCCCAGCCAGCATAAAAACAGACCGTCGCTCAAACTGGATCAAGTTTACGAATGTGAACCATACCACAATTCAAGGGAGAGGCACCATTGACACTTGACAGGTTCATATCGGACTGTTGGGGTGGCTCACTTAAAAAAGGCTACGGTACATATATAAGACCAACTTCTCGATCTTTATGGAAAGCCCAAGAAGGTCTAGGGCTTAAAGATCGAGAAGTTGGTCTTATGTACCGTGGCCTTTTTAAGTGAGCCACCCCAGTCCGATATGCACCCATCAATTAATGGTGCCTCCCCCTTGAAATTTGGTATTGTTCACGTTCTTAAACTTGATCCAGATCGACCTCCATAGCTGCGGTATCGGGTGTGAGGTTTGAAGGTATAAATTAAAGGGGACCTACACCGGTGCGGTGAACCTATTCGGTTGGCGTGCAGAGACTATGTGTTGTGCACCGGTGTTAATTTGACGGATATCCGCCTCAATCTGCTGCAACCAAATAAGGCCCAAACCCCTTTTGCTCTCATGTATTTGGACACATAAATGAACCGGTTCCTCCTTCTATTGCCTGTAGGCAATTGTGGAAGCCAAACAAAAGCAGCATCAGAAATGATGTATGCCCGATTTGAACCTCTAGCTCGAGAATCTCTCAATGGCCGTAGCATAGCTAGCTTTTTATTTATGTTCTTATTTATCTAATGTGTACGTGTATGTATGGGTGAACTCGGGGGAGTTTACTTATAGCACCTACAATTGAATTTAGAAGAATTTCTTAATATTTTTAAGAAAAGGAAAAAAAGAATAGATTTTTGTCAGATTAATATTTCTTACTTGTGTTAAATATTTCTTGCAGAAGAAATATATGCATCCTGACATTTCTCTGTCAATTTTTTTTTACAACTACTGTAATAGGAAAGATAGAAAAGTGAGAAAAGCAATTTAAAAAGCGTTGTGTTTATTCTCCATAGTGAATATTCTTACTCTTTGGTTCTGGTCAGTGAGTGTAACAGCCTAACAAATGACAAGGAGTGGATCTGTTGGTAAACTAGAAGCCAATATTATGTGTCAGTTCAGACTTCCGAGATGTTTAGTATTCGTCCGCCCCCCAAAAAATGTCCCAAAGGACAGAATTCTCGTAGATTAAGAAAAATGGAAAAGAGTGGATGGAAAGTTGGATAATATAGGTAAAAAGTGATATTAGGTAGGGATAAGTTTGTAATTTTGTAAACAAAAGTGATAAAGTTGATGGAAAAGTTGAATAATGAGGGTAATATTGAATAGGGTTATTGTTGTAAAAAAAATAGATATAAATAAAAAGAAATGAAAACGGACAAACTTTTCCAGACATCTAAAAAGGAATACGAGCCAAACTATTGGGAACGGAGAGAGTATCAGAATAATTGATTAGCCTTTTCTAACGTCTAGTATGTGCGCGCGTCTAAGTAACAATAACAGTTCCGCTTACGGCGTACTCATCTCCACTTCACAGTCTTCACCCGGTTCATTTTCTTCCATCACCAAGTTATAATAGGGTATGTACCGACATTCGAGTCATTAAACCGAACCAAAAAATATATGTAAATTCATTTTAGTACCCTTGTGATTTTGACAATTCCTTTTGATATTAAATAATAAGCACATAAAATTGTAATGAAAATGTGAGCAAATTATTATCTTAATTAAGAAATCTATCTTTTTTTTTCTAAAGTGTAATCAATATTCAGTATTAGTGATATATATGTTAAATATAACATATACTTTTTTTATTGATATTTTATTCTGATATGATAGTAAAAATGTATTTAATATATTATTTAAATAGAATGAATATTTGTCTTAAATATAGTGGTAGAATTTGCTAAATTGATGATTTAAAAAAATACCATAATAAATTACGAAAATAATTTAAGATTTAATATGATATTTAATTAAATTAGTAAAATATTATAATTATGATTTATAGATTATGATGAAAAAATACTTTTTTAAATAAAAGATTTATGATAGATCTATGTATTAATTAAATATGTATAATGATAAGATAGAGATTTATATATTTGGATAGAGTTATTAGTTAAACAACACAAATTCACATATAGATTATGATAAAATCAAGATTTAATAAGATAGATTTTTAAAAAAAATGGTGATGTAACGCAATATAGTGGCAGAATTTAGTAATAGATTAGTCGTACGTGATAGTGGTTTTTGTAACTAGTGCCCATCGAAGCCATGTGAAGAATTTAAGCGCATACGAACACTCCCATTCTCAAAGACTTACGTTATTAAAACCACCTTCTACGTTCTGACCATTGTATTCTACATCATCCATACTCAAAAAGGGTCCTTTCACTTGCTTAGCATGCTCATTTTTCTTATCCATTGCTCCCTTTAAGAGCTGATAAAAAACTTCACCGGGATTCAATCTACATCATAAAGACCCGAGATCTCGCCTATGCAGCAATTTTCTTCAAACAGCCATCGACTTGTTTCTCAATCCAAAAGAGTCTTTTCTCAAGACTCATCACGCCTTGATGCATAATCCGAACATCGACTTCAGCTTCTTTTGCACAAGCATGAAGCAATATATAATAATCAGCATGGGCTGCGTACGTGAGGGAGCCATCGTCCTTCTTCCTAGCGTAGTGCAGATAGTCAAGTCGCTTAATATTCGTCCTTGGTGGGATGTAGTAAAACCTATTTTCTTCCATGTGTAGTTTCATCGACCTTATGCTCATCTCTTTAGAGTCCTCTGAAGGTTTTAAGACTGCGTTGGCTGCTGAATCTTCTTGCCCTTGTGAATTTGATGGAGAATGGTTATCAATGTCATCTAAAGAGCGCGTGCTGGCAAGACTGTCAGTGTCGTCGTCATTTTCCATTTGACTCCTCTGTTTTGTGCCGACGCCAACTTCCTCTTGTGATTCAGTATCCTGAAATAAATGAATGTAAAAGAGATTGATATCTGAAAGACATGTACTTCATTTCATGCCTCTAAGTTTGCTCAATTACAATCTGAAAGACATGTTATCAAAATGCTCCAAATCTTACTTGCTTACCTTTTTGTTGTTTAAGTAGAAGTCCTGAAGTCTTTTTATCATCTTCTCCTCCACAAAATCTTCTGGCACTAGTCCACCAAAAACCACATCCTTGCAATGCCGTAAATACGTATCCAGATCCTTAGAGCAATCTGTCAAGTTAACATCAAAAGATTCGAACCCATTTAATTTGAAAGGAAATAAATGTAGGTTCCTGCTGATGAATTTGATAAACTGCCACAACAATGTGACTTACCAAGTTTCTTAGAGACAACACCACATCTCTTTTGAAGATTACGTAATACATGTGAAGCTTCATGCTCAAGCTTATGAATTGAAGATTGGTCATTTGGTTCTGTATTAGCCTCTGAATCTGATTGTGAAGCAGAACTTCCTACCACGTTATCAGTACAGGATGAATCAGCAGCCTCTGATAGTGAAGCTTCCCATTTCCCGAAACCATTCAAGTTATATATAATCCTTATTGCAATAATCAGTATTGACATGACACAAACTCGAGTGGGGAGCCTCGACTCACAAGTTGATGGCCATAAACCCGGAGGCGTTGACCACTCGTGTATACACAATGCATATGGAAGTATTTTCTCCACGGGAAGTGACAGCTGCCTTAAATATCTTGAAGCTATCGCATAGAAGTTCACTGGAGGCAATTGCAGGCCCACGGTTTGGGCAATATCTGCTGCGAATGACTCCAACTTCTGCAAGGGAACAGCTTGGGAAGGTCTAAACATAAATCGCGCAGATAACGGGCATTCCCTTGTAGTTTTAATTGTTTTTTCAATTTCAACAAAGGCAGCAAGATAAGGAAGCTTTCCTTCCAGGGTCCACTTCTGTATGTCTGTTGGAAGCACGGGCTCCCTAGCAACATGACAAGACAAGTATACAATTGCTAAAGAGCTCGACAGTGGAATCGTCTTTCGCAGTGCTCTAAGCCATATCAACACCATTCTCTGATTACAGTTATTCCGAGGCTCAAACTTCCCTCCAGTTTTTTTCGTGTACATCTTGTTATACCCTAGACAAATGCACTGTGCACTAGGTTATTATATAGGATACTTGCAATCACACCCATAGATACACATACAAGCTCATCAAAAAGTAAGGACGGCTCAACGACACATTATGAAAGACACCCTCTCAACGGTGAGTGCGAAATCAGCTGATTCTTAAA
The DNA here is from genome assembly GCA_963924305.1 of Polygonum maritimum. Taxonomy (NCBI): domain Eukaryota; kingdom Viridiplantae; phylum Streptophyta; class Magnoliopsida; order Caryophyllales; family Polygonaceae; genus Polygonum; species Polygonum maritimum. Next base: position 36,711,153 of record OZ002732.1, on the reverse strand, counting down.
CAGAGATTCATCTAGCTCTCCAAGTTAATTGGAAAGATGTATCATCTACTGTAGTATTAAGAATGCAAGAAGAATCCACTATGAATAGACTAAACTAGCTAAGGTGGCTATTGAATGTCAATTTGTCATCTATTAGTAAGCCGTCAAGATGTATTGCCTTCAACAGAACCAAATTACCAGCACATTCTCAGAGTTTATATCACAAGATTCTCACTTATTTCTATCAGTTGTACAATGTACATTACTGAAAGACTGACCTTGGCTTTCAGACTGGGACTCCAACACCATCTCATCAGCCCATCCCCAATCAAAAACCCTAGTAGACCTCAGATACCGAAGCCAGATAGAGCCAGAAATCCCACAAACCGAAGGATTGACATTAAACTTCTCAACCAACGCCTCGCACTGAAGAGAAATCATCAACTGAACCCCATAAACATAGCTAATCCTAACATTATCAGCATAGTCCTTGAAAGAGAGGCCATTCCCGAGATCACGTTCGAAATCAGAGGACTGAGAGGTCCCAACGTGATCGTCAGGCTCCAAAGGGGCATCAGCGGCCTGAGAGAGGGTTTCGTAGAAGGATTGGGACATGGGGATTTGAGAGAGGGGCTCGGCCTTGATCGGGATGTGGCGAGAGTGGCGAGCGGAGTAGAGAGCGGCCTGAGCGTCACGGCCGATTCCCTTTTCGCCGACGAAGTCCTCGTCGGCGAGACCGGCGTCGACGATGTCCTCCGCCTGAGCTCCGCATTCCGTGCAGTAGAAGAATCCATCGCCGCCGTCGGAGAGCCCTAGTGTGCCGCAGTTCGTGCAGGTCAGCTGGGATGCAGCCGTGCTAGCGTCCGCCATGGTTGAGGCAGGTGATTGGGAGAGGAGGATTTCAGATTTGGAGGTTTTTGTTTTTCAGGGCGAGATTGCAATTTATGTAGGGTTTGAATCGCCCAGTTTGATTGAGTCGACCGGTCCAAATTCGGACATAAAGTTAGGGCTGCAATCGAACGAGCCGGACTTTGGATTTTTCAGGCTCGGTTCACGGGTTCGAGCTCGCTCTGGTCAAGTTTTTTGAAATTTTGTTCGAGTTTTGTTCGTTTAAGTATTGTCATATTGAGCTCAATCCATACAAGATAGAGAAAAAAAAATGCATTCATCAAAGTAATGTCATACTGAACTCAATTCAAAATACATGGGTCTTCTGATGTATTAAGCTGGCTTAATACATTAGGAGATCCTTGTACTTTAACGTTTTTTTCCCAACAGACCTCTTTAATTAAAAATATTCTATTAGACCCTTCTACTCAGTTAAATTTGTTCTATTAAACCTCCTATCATTGATCTTTCGTTACATAAAACAAACACATGTTGAATTGGCTCTCATAATTGATGAGTAATTGTCATGTGATCCAATTTTAAGCCACATCAAACTCTGTTAGTCACAATTACGGCAATAAGATAGGCTCAATACAAAAAATGAACCACCGTATCTGATATATTATGTTATCATACGTGGTTTATATAGCTAGTGAAGTCGTATGTGATATAAAATTGGATAATATAATGATTAGTCATTAATTATGGAGTCAAATCAGGGGTCTAATAGAACAAAAAGATCAATGATGAGGGTTTAATTACATGACGCCAAGTCAGCATATGTTTATTTTATGTAACGAAAGATCAATGATGGGGTTTTAATAGAACAAATTTAATTGAGTAGAAGGGTCTAATAGAACATTTTTAAGTAAAGGAGTCTGTTGGAAAAAAATATTAAAGTACAGGGGTCTTCTGATGTATTAAGCTATTCAAGTGATGATACTTCTTTCTTTGACATGCTCTCTAGAAGCATAAACTGATGTCACCTCAGCTGAGTTTCTCTGAAGAACATAAGCGTATTCATCTAGACCTGACCTGGGTTCAACCCGGCCGGAATCGGAACCGTATGATACCAGAACCGGACTAGCGGTTTCAATTCTCCTTTCCCAGGAAACCATCATTTTAAAACCGCCGATTTCTCCTATTTTCTACAACAAAAATATAAACAAATTATACAAAACTTACAAAAAAATAATAATAATCAAGCACTAAATGTTTATATATAATAATCAAAACCATAGTTATACAGGTCAAAAGATGATATATTTATACCCAAATTTAACAAAAAATATTTTTAAAAAATAAAATAAAATATAACTTCTTAATTTTTTATTTTTAGCGGGTTCCGAAACCAGAACTGGAATCGGGTGGAACCAGCCTAGAACTTGAATCGGAACCGGGAAACCGGTCAAGAATCGGTTCCCATTCCTGTTACATGAAATATGGAATGGGAACCTTCCAAAATCGGAACCACATCTATATTCATCCAGCAAGTGAGTGCTAATCAATGTGTTGAGGTGAGATCGGGACTGTGAAATGGGAATCACTCAATGGGTTGTTGTGGGCCCAAGATCGATAGAAACGTAAACAAAGGACTAATGGTGTCAAAAATTGATATATTAGGGATTAAGATAGAATGAATTAAAGATTATAAACTAATTTAGAAAACTTCTCAAAAGTTGTAAGATGTGAGAATCCACGATAGAGAGACTAGGATGAAAGATTTCTTATCAATTTCAAAAACGATAAAATAAGATTTGTTAGGAAATTCAGAGAAATGTTCCTCTTTTTTTCCACTTTATTTCTTGCGCTATTACCTGATTTTGTCAGAATTATTTTAATTTTCTTTTTCTTATTTGGTTAAGAAATTCCTACCAAATCCTCTATCTCACTCCCACGTCTCACTCCCGTGTCCCTCCTTTTCTATTGGCCGATGTTATTTATTTCGGTGGAATTAAAGGGAAAATATAGGGGGGGGCATAATTTCGGCCAATAAGAAGGGAGGGACACGAGAGTGGAACGTGGGAGTGGGACAGAGGATTTGAATCCGGAACAATGATACTACGATAGTGTTATGCACACCTATTTTTTTTTCTCCCTCTTCCACATCGTCTATGCACCCCATTGTATTTTTTATTCAAATCCATGCATCCCATAAAGCCAACTTTTCCAATTTTCAATATTTGTTTATCTTTTCATATACAATTACACATATACCCCCATTCTCCAATAAAATTACATATATACTTTTAGTATAAGTATTTATTTAATTAATAAAATGAAATACTTTATAAATATTGAATTTTCGAAAAAAAAATTTTGTTAGTTTATGAAATCTTATTTACTAATCTTTATTTTATTGGTTATTAGTATATAAAATTAAGAAAAATAAATATCATAATTGGATAGATAGTGCAATTCACAGTTTACAAAAGAATACATCTAAAGATAAAAAATACAGCAAAATAGATACACAATACTTTTAAATTTAGTTTTGACTCGTGAGTGCGTTCCGATCCCTAATTGAAAAGGTATAACAATAGTCATTCCGACATCGTATGACCGTTTTCCGCCGATAGTGACGAATGCCCATATAAACCGAACAGTATACAATTAATTTAAATTTAATTTTTCATATACAGTACAATATTAGTGTCTATGGATAGATAAAAAAAATATGAATTATGGTATAGTCTTATTTTTTTAAACCTTGAAATTGCCTAAAAAAGACAATATATAATCTATGTTATGAAATTAATCTCATTTCTCTTGCCCACTTGCTGCTTGACACGTGACATTGCTTTTGCTTCAAAAATGATAATGTCGTTGATAATGTCGTTGTGGGTTTGTTTGGTAGAGCAAGCGCCTACGGTTGCATATATTGCACTTTGTTTCCTTGGAACACTCCAGACTTTCACTACTACATTATTGGCCTATAATGGCGGTCAAAACCGCTGCTAAAAAGGCAAAAACCGCCACTAAAGACCTATCTTGGCGTTTTGACACCGCCACATTTTCTGGCGTTGCGATAGCTCCATCCCGACGTTTTTTTGACCTAGTGTGGTTGTTTTTAAGGAAAATGAAAAAACCGCCGGCAAAAACAAATAACCGCAAGCTATTAAGGACTTATGCTGGCGGTTTTTGGGCAACTTATGGTGACACTTTTCTTATACCTATCCCAGCGGTTTTTTAGTCTTCCCAACATCTTTAAAATTCGTGGCGGTTTTTTAACATTTTAATATAATAGTTCTCATGAGCAATTTTACATCTCATTCCAAACTTTACTCAACCATTTAAAATTTTAAAATCTACATTATAATGAATTATTCTAATAATTTATTTTTGTAATTCATACATAACACATTAACAAATGATAAATTTCATAAAAAACAAATACATTATATATAACCAAAATAGAATTCAATTCATTAGTAAATACAATAATCCTATATTGATCAAAATAACTAGGAGCTAGGTAACTAATATCTTGGAACTCCTTGGAGTTCATCCAAGTTCTGGATCCTATCATTCAGCATCATAATCTGCAGATAGCAACAATAATAGCAACAACAGGAAAAATAGGCCAATGTCATTATAAACAAAAGCTAATATGTGAATTAAAACATAAAAACGGAGATTAAAAAAAACCTGTGTGGATCTCAAAAGTTCACCAAAAGAGCCATCAGCAAGTGTGAGTTGCTCATCCTCAGACAGGGATTCAAATTCAGCAATCAGTTCAAGGTGTGGCAGGATTCCCTTTCCATGATTCTCAAGCCTAAGATCACAAAATGGCTAAGGCCAATCACATCAAGGCCACCTTGTTTAGCCATCACTATCAGATCTCCCCACATCTATTAATTGAGAAAGAAAAGATTAAAGTTTATGTGTTTGATTTGTCTGGCAAAATTTTATACAAGCTCCCCACATCAACCAAAAAAAACTAGAAAATTTTATAACCAAAGAGCAGAAATATACCGTCAAGAAAGTTTCCAAAGAAAATTTCTTTGCTGGATGCAAATCTGCAGGAATCTGTGACAAAAGAAAAGATCAAAGAATATAACAGGAACATTCACGAGTAAGACTTATAAAATGTTGTTCAGCAATTGTAAGGGCGTGATTGGCATTCATGTGAAGTGCAAACAAGGGACTCTGGAGCAATTTCGAAGCAACACAGCAGAATACATTCAATGATCAGAAATTGCTACAAACTGCTGAGGACTCTTGAACCTCAAGTACATCTGCATAAAACTTGATAAATGAGTGTAGAGTAGCACAACTACGAGTTCAAACCCCACGCCCATTGTCTGTAATGCTTGATAGAATTATCAGAAAGCAAAACAACATCAATCTTTGATGCAAACCCTGCTTGAGCTTCATCAACCGCATTATCCAATATTTCATAGACCTGAATTCAATACATATAAGGCTGTAAAGATACATATGTCATACAGTCTCAAGTTACTTGAAACAAACAGTATTAAGGTGAAAATCGATGTAAAACCTATGCCAAAACGAGAGGAACACAACAATTATGCATCTACTCAGGTGAAAATCAAAATTAAAAAAAATGCTTCAGTTCTTATCAATCAAACTTAATCAACATTTTATGGAGGCTTTAGGAATATTAAGAAGAACCACACCAACAAGACAGTGTCTATTATTTAGTTTCATTTCCAAAAAAAATGCCTCCTTTCTATCCACTTTTTTATGGCTAATCTTCTAGCTTTAGAAAAGTATAATGGGACAACATCTCAATCTTAGATGCACCAAGAAAGAGTTACAAAGCAAAGACTTACATGAACATTGTTGCCCAAATATATGACTCACATCCCCCCTTAAAATACCAATATTGTTGCCCAAGTATAATGGGACAACGTACATATCAATTAGTTTCTTTCTTAAAATGCCCCCACTACCAAAAAAAAAAACTTATGTAGCATGTGATACTCACAATCTCTATAGTCCAAATGGATAACATGAATTTACTACACTAAAGGCAAAACAAAGAAACGTCAACCCATAGCTAGGATATATGTGTTAAGAATGGATAATAAGGGCATTTTACACATCCTGGCAACTGGATTTTAATTTGGAGCTTTAGAACCCGATAAGAACAATCAAAGAGATGTGAGGACATATACATTAAGCAAATGCTAAAAGCAGGACACATGCTACAACTATCTACTATGACTCTAGAACAAACAAAGAGGGAGGAAGTATATGATGAGAAAACAGAGAGCAATACTCCTAAACTATGAACAAAAAGTAAAGCACAAATGAATGGTGAAAAACAAACTATCCTCTACAATTCCCTTTCCTCCTCAAGAATCAAGACAGTATGCAACTCTTCACTTCCAACCCTATTTGTAGCAGAATAAATATACAGCCACTTAACTAGCTTCAAGCATTTCCTTCTTCGATCTCAATTTCCATCTTGTTTCCATTCTTAATATGAAAAGATGTACAGGTACAGCTCAGCAACTTGAAGGATCTAAACAGCCTAACACTCTTCATGATATCGCTAACAAGCATGATAGAAACAGCCTCCAAGAATCTCCAAACAACACTCAATTGTCATGCGTAAAACAGAAATATGAAAATATGAATAGAAGGAGTACATACGAACTAAACACAATAGCAAATATCAAGACAGTCATCACAGCATACAAATCATGCAATATCAGGCGATTCTTTGGTAGGCTTAACAACAAAGTCATGCAAATGATATCATCACAAGCATCATCAGCACATATATCAACTCATCTGAATACAGTTGGCCTAAATTCACTACAACGCAGGCAGAACGAAAGGACAAAGATCTAACCGGGGTAAGAGGACTGAGAGGCGGCGGAAGCGGCGGGGAAATCGACTCTAGGGCGTTTGGAGTCGGCGGCGGCGGCGGCGTTGTTGTTGAGGGCGAAGGAGCTGCTTGTTCCTTCCGGCGAAGAAAGAGGCGGCCTTATCCATCAGCCCGCTCTTGGCTCCGTAGCTTCGACCCGGAGGAGACCTGTTAAACGGACTGGGCTGAGGGCCAGCCCCGTGAAGTCGAGGAGGCTCGGCGACAGGATCTCGGCGTCTCTCGGAGGATCCGGTGAGCATCTGGACCACCTGTTTGAAGGAGGAGGTGTCCGCCTGAACGAAGGTGGTCGGGTAGGGGTTGTTGGAGTCGGATCTGGTGGTGCTACCGGTCGGGGAGGGCAGGAAGGTGGATCTGCCAGAGTTATGGCGAGAGGCGGCCGGGCCATAGCTGATCTCTCTTGCGTTGAGGAAGAATGACAGAGGCCGCCGTGCGATTTCCCCACATGTTCAATATTTCGCTCTCCCGCTTTACATTGAAAGCCCGCTTGTTTAATTCATTGGACAAAACCGCCCCTATAGATAACAAAACCGCTGTAGTATCTACAAAATAAAAAACCGCCCTCAAAACCCACCGTTATACCTTAAACCGCTGCCAAAACCGCCATAGTTGTCAACCGCCACCACAACCCGCTATAATAAGTCTTAATTGTAGTAGTGTAATTTCTTTTTTTATTTACAAATCTGGTAGCATGCTACCCCGTTATAGATGCTCTTACACTCTGATTGAGCATCCACAATGGAGACTAAGGAGGTTTTTCTAACTACAAATAAGAAAATGAAAATAAAGTCATATTTTGTCACACTTGTGAAGAGAAATTTAAACAGAAGATTTCTCCTGCTAGAATAGACGGTGAAAGATAAGAAATATTTCTATAGAAAGTCTTACATATTCCTCATTTAACTTCTTGTTATTTTTTTAATCAATATCTATCTATTACTATATACTAAAGCGGAAGCAAATTCTGCCACCATATTGCGCCACAACACCCCTTTTTAAAAAATCTATCTTATTAAATCTTGACTTTATCATAATCTTATACATGCTTATGTCATTCTTCCTCAATTATTTAAACTTAAATTTGTGTATCTATAAAAAGTAACTATATGAATAAATTTTATTTATGATATACAAGAACTATGTCATTTTATATTCCAAAAAATAAGTGTTATTTTAAACAAATGAATATATATGATAATATTTGTAATTATTATAGTAAATTCATACCAAGTAATAAAATAAGTAAATAACACCCCGTACAAGGTACGGGTCATCAGCTAGTATATTATAAAAGCCGACCGTTTTCGAGCCACCACGTTGATTCTGGCCCCGCTTGATTTTAATTTTTTTTTTCAACTCAAATAGATAAGAACAACTTTGTATCTTTTATTTTCCTTAATTATCTAATCCTCAATTTTATCTTTAAAGTCATACTATCTATCTTTAATTTTATCTTTCTTAAATAATTTTATCATCTTCTTTAATTGTTTGATTTTTTGATTTTCTTTAATTTGATGTTATCTCACCCCATTGTATATTTGATAAAAAAATAGATTTTATTTATGTTATTTCAATTAATCTAATTATATTTCTTATTATCTATTCATGTAAAAGATATGATCAAATTTTCAAATTTTGGTAAGATATTCTATCTTTATAATGTATCACTTATCTTTTCTAAAGTTGATTTTGGACCCACCATATTTTAAAAAAAAATAGTTTTTATTTGTGGTATTTCAATAAATTTGATAAAATTATATTATCTATTTATGTAAAAGATATATTCAAATTTTCGAATTTTGGTAAGATTCTATCTTTTTTTAATATATCACTTAATTGAAAAACATGATTATAATATATATCTTGAATTTTCAAAATATAACTACTATGAACTAATTATATTTGATTTACTTAATTAAATTTAGAAATTTTAAGAAAAAGTTTAAAATTAGTTTTTAATAGAAATACTATTTTTTTACTTTATTATTTGATTCACTTGAATAAATTTAGCATTTTCAAGCTTAAATTAATTATTTTCTATATTTATATGATCTACTATTTTTTTTACCCATTATATTTGATTTTTTTCTATCTTGATAACTGTTGATACCAGGAACCGTCAGCGCGTTAGAGCCACCCTACCAAAAGCTAGGTGCTACCAAGTACAAACTCCTCAAAATGACGCTGGGCTCTGTACCTTGCTTCCATCGCGATCCGCGTAAGCCTCTATCCCAAAACAGACTCCCGGCAAGACAGAAACCCGCAAAGGACAAACTCGAGTGACCACGTCTGCATCGCGCTTTGGGCGTTGAGACCGCGTGGGGAGGTGCCCGTCCCATCCACGCAAGTGGGTGGGCGGCAGCATCCCATCGAGCGAGCGGTGGGCGGCAGCGTCCCATCGAGCGAGCGGTGGGCGGCAACGTCCCATCCTGACCCATGATTGGCCAGTTCCGCGGGCACCGCTCCAAGAGCCAACCAGAAAGCGACACGTACTTGGGCGGCTCTCGTCCCACATCGATGTCTCGATCGGTCTCGGCCCGGAGCTCGGCTATAAATAGCGAGCTCGATGCACCAGAGTGGGGATCGAAAAGCTCGCGAACCACATACACTAGATCTCGAGCTAAGATCATTGTTGTAACCCGATACACCTAACCGCGATAGAGATCATCTGTTTCCTATTGTTGCCCCATGGTTAATACAAAAAACATCCTTAACACTACCCTCATCGCGTTAAACACTTCAAGCGACCAAATACTTTCCATCTCTCCGTCTGTTGACTCGGTTGAGTTCAAATCTCTTGCTCTCATCGCGTGAATCTACAATCGGTGATTTCGGACTTCAACATTGGCGCCGTCTGTGGGGACCCTCCTCAAACTAAGCAGGCACCGCTTCAACCGACGCTGAGTGATGGACGCTAGCGGCAACAACGCTTACTACGCTGACGGCGCGGCCTTCGGGATGCAGCCGCCACCTCCGTGGTATTACGGGTCACCGCCCGTGCAACAACCGCATGTCGAGCCAGGTTGGCACCCTGGTTTCCAACAGGGTGCCCAGCCCCAGGCCCCCTTCCTGGAGTATGTGCACGCACAGTACTATCAAGGGTACGCGCCCACGCAGGAACTCTACGCGGAGGAGTTTTCCGCCACCAACGGAAGCTCCACCACCAACGGAAGCTCCACCACCAACGGAAGTTCCACCACCAACGGGAGTTCCTCCACAAGCGGGAACTCCACCGGGCAGGAGGTGGGAAAGGACGCTCCCAGCGCGGTAACACCCCCCAACGAGAGCACCGGGAGTTGTCCCTGGTGTTTTTAAATCGAGAATTTAGGTTATGGCTAGGTTTGTCACCGCGTTTGTTATCACGTGTAATGTCTTTATTATGCCAATTATCATATAAATAGGACAAGACAACAACCCTACGCTGTCCAACAATGCATGAACCGTTAGGGAAAACCCGAGTTGCCGTCCTCACTTGGGATTATCCGCTAACGCACGCGATGCGCTTAGGCGCGCTCGAGTTGGGTTTCGCCCCTGCATAATGCCTTAAAACATCAAAAACTCCGCAGTCGTTAGGGAAACCCGAGTTGCCGTCCTCACTTGGGATTATCCGCTAACGCGCGCGATGCGCTTAGGCGCGCTCGAGTTGGGTTTCGCCCCTCGCAGTCGCATAATGCCTTAAAACATCAAAAACTCCGCAGTCGTTAGGGAAACCCGAGTTGCCGTCCTCACTTGGGATTATCCGCTAACGCGTGCGATGCGCTTAGGCGCGCTCGAGTTGGGTTTCGCCCCTCGCAGTCGCATAATGCCTTAAAACATCAAAAACTCCGCAGTCGTTAGGGAAACCCGAGTTGCCTTCCTCGTTTGGGGTTGTCCGCTAACGCGCGTGATGCGCTTAGGCGCGCTCGAGTTGGGTTTCGCCCCTCGCAGTCGCATAATGCCTTAAAACATCAAAAACTCCACAGTCGTTAGGGAAACCCGAGTTGCCCTCCTCGCTTGGGGTTGTCCGCTAACGCGCGCGATGCGCTTAGGCGCGCTCGAGTTGGGTTTCGCCCCTCGCAGTCGCATAATGCCTTAAAACATCAAAAACTCCACAGTCGTTAGGGAAACCCGAGTTGCCTTCCTCGCTTGGGGTTGTCCGCTAACGCGCGCGATGCGCTTAGGCGCGCTCGAGTTGGGTTTCGCCCCTCGCAGTCGCATAAAGCCTTAAAACATCAAAAACCCCACAGTCGTTAGGGAAACCCGAGTTGCCTTCCTCGCTTGGGGTTGTCCGCTAACGCGCGCGATGCGCTTAGGCGCGCTCGAGTTGGGTTTCGCCCCTCGCAGTCGCATAAAGCCTTAAAACATCAAAAACTCCACAGTCGTTAGGGAAACCTGAGTTGCCTTCCTTGCTTGGGGTTGTCCGCTAAACGCGTAATATGCTAAGTTACGCAAAACTTAGTGTCGAGCGCGGTCCAAGCACCTAGCTCGGCATGGGGTTGGATATGGTAGGTTACGCAAACTTAGTGTCGAGCGCGGTCCTAGCACCTAGCTCGGCATGGGGTTGGATATGGTAAGTTACGCAAACTTAGTGTCGAGCGCGGTCCTAGCACCTAGCTCGGCATGGGGTTGGATATGATAAGTTTTCGCGAAATTCTTTAAATAGAAAGAAGCGCAGGTCATAGTCAGAAAGCTGCGTGGCGGCAAAAGCAGTTAAGACGCATTGACCGCGTCAAACAGTATTACAGCCGCACCGCGGCAATAAACAGTGTTAAGGCCCCAAGGGCCAAGTAAAACATCAAGTCACAACACAAAAGAAAAAAAAAAGAGGGAAAAGAAGAGTTAAAACTTCATGTTCAGCAATATTCAAGCATCAGGAACGTGGGCCACGGTCTCGGAGGGAGGAGGGTCATCAGGGGTCTTCTCTTTTCCTGGATCGGTGGCGGCGGGGAGTTCCGGGTTGTCAAGACCCGCGTCATCTGCTTCCACTCCCGGTGGGGGTTTTGCCACCCCATCCTCCCAGATGACTCCCATTTGGCGATGGAGGTCGGGGGCAAAGTACCTCACCTTGTACTTTTCGCAGTACTGGAGGGCGGCCGTAACTGCGCTAAGAGCCTGGACAGTTCGCGCGTCGTCAACGCGTCGTTCCATGTACTCCGGCGAATTGAGGAAGTCGGGTATCGCGCTCTCCAGCTGCTTGCTGGTCTTTTCCAACTGTGAGCTCAGCTCCTCGTTCCGCGCTTTGTAACCCCCGACTTCCTTCTTCAAAGCCGCGGCCTGGGACCTGGCGGACTTGAGCGCCGCGGCATCTTTTTCCGCCTGCGAACGCAGCTCCTGGAGTGCCGCCTCCGCCTCCTCTTTGGCCTTAACCGCCGCCTCCGCCCGCTCCTCCTCCTCCACCAAGCGATCAGGGAGGTAGTTCACCCACGCGTTGACCTACAAATCAAAATTCACGTTTCAGAGTTGTCATAGTTTCTATGATGAATCAGCACGAAAAGAAGAGGGGACCGCGTATCATATGGCCATATTTCTGACACTCCCCTTTGACCTCCTGCGCGTTGAGGGTCCGGAATCATTCCCTCTCCTCATCGTACCCGTACTGGCCGTCCTTGAATGTACCCCAGGCAGGCCCGGGGCAAGCAAAGCCGGCCACCTCCGCTCGCCGCGACCAATGACGGCGACTCCCGCGCCCGTCGTTATCTGGGCAGGGCCCTTCGAGGCCTCAGGGGATCGGTCCCCGGTCGCGATGACGTCCCGCTTGGCCCGTTTCACCAACACTCCCTCCTCGCGGGCCGTGTCCTCCGCGCTCTTACGTTTCAGAGCGTCGGCCTGCGCTCGCTTACCTTTGGCGTCGACCGACGCGCCAGCCCCTTATTTATCGCGCCCCGCCTTCGCGGTAACGCCTTTACTACCTCCGGTTTTGGCAGTGGGAGGGGCCCCGGAGCTGGCGGGTGCGGGCTTCCCGGAGGTCAAGGCCGCGAAAACGTCCATATCTGCGAAACACAAGTGGTTAGACTATGTACAAGAATACCAAGATAAGTGCATAAAAGTAAAACGAAACCCCAGGCAAAGGTACCCTCGCGCGCAAGCCGGGGACGCGGTGGCCGAGGAGGATACTTCGACCTCCCGAGGCGGCTCAAATCTCAAGCTGAGCCCTGCGCGCTCAAGGTGCTCTTGGGTCAGCCACGCCTGCTGCTCCCTTTTGTATGGTGCGGCAAAGGCCTTCTTCGCCGCGGCCGCCTCCTTCGACCCGCTGCGTTGGCGTTTCTTGTGACGAAACAGGTTGGGGACCATCGGGCAAACCATGTTTCCCCCCTGATAATCGCGCACGATGAACCATTTCTCCTTCCACCGCGGTCCAACGTTCGAACTAGTGATCAGCAAATTACAATGTGTAAGGCTGAAGTTCATGATGCCCTGCTTGTCCGCCTTAATCGTGAGTATTTGAGCCATGTGCCGCGCAGAGGGAATCTTACCAAGCTCCAGGTACCGGATGTGATAAGCCGCAATATAGCTCCAGCAGTTAGGCGCCATCGATGCCGGGGCCAGATTGAGCATTGTCAAGAAATCAGAGACGTAGCGGGGAAAAGGAAGCCGGAAACCCGCGATAAGGCTGGCCGCGTAAACCACCGAACCCGCCTCGTAGACAGCATAGCTGTTACCCCCACCCTGAGGCAGTAGGAGTTCGACCCCAGAGGGCCAGGGATACCCTGTCGCGATCACGTCCATCTCGTCGAGGGTGAGGATAGTTTTCTTTCCCTTTGCGAGCATCGCATTATCCTCATATTCTAAGAGGTGCGCCGGCCTCGTCTGCCTAAAGCGGGGTACTTCGTCTCTAACCCTAGTAACGTACCGCGAGATAAAGCTTCTCTCAACCCCGGATGTCGAGGCCTCGGCCTCATCACGAGGATCGAAGGGCACGCAGCGTGCCATTGATCGCGAGGAGGATTCACTCTTACTACGGGCGCCAGACGCCGTGGTGGGATTACTCTCGCTCAAACCGGAGGGCTCGCGAAAGTCGTTCTGAGAATCACTCAAGGACATCTCTCGGTACTCAAAGGAGGGATCAGGAGCGTAGAAGTCGTCCCAATTCGCTATTCTAGCACCGCGATCCACGCCTGAAGGGCAGGAGTCGCTGGAAAGCCCCAAATCCAGGGCACGGAGGCAAAGAGGCTCCTGGAGGAAGTAAAAGAGAAATAATGTGCATAGGAAGAGACAATCATGATAAAAAAAGGGAACGCGATGAAAGCACAAACAGTAATTCCCAGCAGTAAGCGTAAAAGATAAAAAGAACAAAGACCCAAAGCCAGACCAGCGCAGTACCCCAGCCGCGATGAGCGCATAGAAGAGATGATATGCATGGGGAGAAACAAATCATGGAGAAGCATATGGCGCGATAAATACATAATGAAAGCCCTGTGAGAAAAGGCCTAGGGGCGCGCGAGATGTGTGTCAGGAGAACATTCCGCCGTTCTCGACACACGTCTCCAAGAATAGGCCTGGGCGACGGGACGTTGATGGGACGGAACGTCGCGCAAGGCGCGTCCTCTTCGCCTCCCACGACGCTTCGCCTCCCATGGCGTTTCGCCTCCCCGAAAGGTTTTCCGACCACTTCGCCACCCAAAAACACGAAAGCATAGCGACGGCGGAATCTGAGCCGGGTCTGGGGCGGAAGCATCCGTCGCTGTCCGCCACCCAGAAATCGCGGAGAACCCTAGGCCCACCCCCCACTAGGCGTTCTCTCGGGAAAGGCTACCCCGAGCGCCACCGGTACCCAGCGGCGGTGCCACCGCTGAGGCTAGGGCATTCCCCAAAAAACCCCAAAAGCCCAGAAAAGACAAAAAAGAGGGGAAAGAAAGAGAGCGTACCTTGTGGTCACGGAGAGGCGCAAGCGAACGTTGACGGAGGCGCTGGCGGGCAGTTCCGGCAAAGCAAGGACAGGCGAGGGCAAGGGCGAGGGCGAGGGCGGAAATGGCGTTTTGAGAGGTTGAAAATGGCGAAATGAGGAAGACGCAAGGGCGGAAACCGCCTTTTAATTTTTTGTATTGTAATCAGGCCGTGAGGAGTTGGGCTCCGTTGGCAGGCGGCCCACGAAGCACTACGGCCCAAAAAGCTTCCTTCGCCACGTTCCTCGTCCCGTCACGCTCATTTGCTCGCCCGTCTCCAAAACTATAACGCGCTCCACGCAGCACGTTTCCGGTTCGGGGTACTTCTTTTGGACCCGTCCTCAAAAGGGCATCGAGTCCCGGTCCATGGGGTTGTGTTGATACCAGGAACCGTCAGCGCGTTAGAGCCACCCTACCAAAAGCTAGGTGCTACCAAGTACAAACTCCTCAAAATGACGCCGGGCTCTGTACCTTGCTTCCATCGCGATCCGCGTACGCCTCTATCCCAAAACAGACTCCCGGCAAGACAGAAGCCCGCAAAGGACAAACTCGAGTGACCACGTCTACATCGCGCTTCGGGCGTTGAGACCGCGTGGGGAGGTGCCCGTCCCATCCACGCAAGTGGGTGGGCGGCAGCATCCCATCGAACGAGCGGTGGGCGGCAGCGTCCCATCGAGCGAGCGGTGGGCGGCAACGTCCCATCCTGACCCATGATTGGCCAGTTCCGCGGGCACCGCTCCAAGAGCCAACCAGAAAGCGACACGTACTTGGGCGGCTCTCGTCCCACATCGATGTCTCGATCGGTCTCGGCCCGGAGCTCGGCTATAAATAGCGAGCTCGATGCACCAGAGCGGGGATCGAAAAACTCGCGAACCACATACACTAGATCTCGAGCTAAGATCATTGTTGTAACCCGATACACCTAACCGCGATAGAGATCATCTGTTTCCTATTGTTGCCCCATGGTTAATACAAAAAACATCCTTAACACTACCCTCATCGCGTTAAACACTTCAAGCGACCAAATACTTTCCATCTCTCCGTCTGTTGACTCGGTTGAGTTCAAATCTCTTGCTCTCATCGCGTGAATCTACAATCGGTGATTTCGGACTTCAACAATAACAAGTTTGATTTTTTAGCCAAATAATAATTTTGGTTTATATATTGATAGCATACATCTTTTTCATAATTTTTACTTATTTACAAAATAATCCCACATTTTTTCTCAAATTATACAAACGCCCCTTATTTTCCTAATACAAACATACAAGTGATCGTTTTTGAACCACCTCATTAATTTTGACCCTACCTCATATATAAACAAAAAACTAAATTTTATTATTCGCATTATATAGGGTTTTCCTATTGAATTGCTTCTTATCTACTTATAAGAAAAATATTTTATCAATTATTCATTCTTAAAGCATTACAAGGAAAAATCTTTCACAAACAAATTAAGAAAAATCTCTGAATATTGGATTCAACTTATTTCTTTAATACAAGTAAATTTGTGGTTTTCGACAATTTCTATTAAATTTTTATAAACTTTATCAATTTATCAGTTGATGAATTTTTTTAATTATGTTTACATTTATGATAGTCGCTATTAATATATGATAAAAATTGTAAGTAAAATATCAATTTATATTCTTATAAGCAAGTTTTATAAAAATATACAAATGAATGAAAAAATTATATTTTATATTTTTTGGGTTATATGAACTTCAAAAACAATATCACTCTTTTTAAAAGATAAAAAACATCAACATATAATAAAACTTATATAATATTTTCCATATAAATATATAACTTTTTTTAAATATTTTAAAGTAAAATAGTCGTGCCATGTTAAGCTAGTTTTTAAAAAAATGTGAAGTGGATTTCTCCCTGTGGAGGGTTAAGGCCATTACCAACCATGAGCCCCATGAGCCCCAAAATCTTAATATTTTACTATTATTCCTCCATCCACCTCATCCATGATCTTCTATATATTTTTTCACCCCAACTATGAGCCCGTGAGCCCATCTTTTTAACTTTTTCCATTTCCCAATACTTATTTATTTATCTAATCACAATTACATATATACCCTCAATATTTATTATATATATATATCATGATTATCTTAGTAAACACATATTTACTAATTTTAATGCATTACCCATTTAATGACATTGTTAAAATTTAAAAAAATTTGTTCAATTTCTTGTTTAAAATTAAATTGATTATTTTATTTTTTTGGTCAAAATTTATTATTTTAACTTACATAAATGTTTATGAAATGTCATTATAGTTAAGAAAACATCAATAAAAACAAAAGAGACAAACTTTTCATTACTTGAATCTAACTTACAAACCGATGAAAAACAACACACATGAAACAAAGTACATTAATAAATTACTAATGAGATATGAAAATGAAAGGCGAACACATCAACAAAGTACCCATAACAAGAACAACGAAAAACAAATCACACATCAACATATTCATGCCCTCTGGTTAGCCAAACGTGTTCGATTAGGTCCTCCTTGAGTCGTTGATTAGTAACCCGGTTTCGCACTTGGGTGCAGTTTCTGATGTAGGAACTCATTTCAGATGGTCTTTACCTTGAGACCGAGATATCCTCCTCGTCTTGTTCAAAATCAATAGCAGGGGTATGTCCAGTCAACTCGAACTCAATCCTTTCATCCTCTACAACCATGTTATGTATAATTATGCAAGTCTTCATTATCTTTCCAAGAAGTTCAGGTTGCAATGCTAATGCTGGGTGTCGAACTATTGCGAACCTACATCTTAACGCTCCAAATGCTCGTTCAACATCTTTGCGATATCCCTCTTGTAGTTGGGCAAACAACTTCGCCTTTGGGCTTCGAGGGAGAGAAATAGACTTCACAAATGTCGCCCAATCCGGATAGATTCCATCGGTGAGATAATATCCCATGTGATACGCGTGTCCATTGACCGTAAAGTTCACGGGTGGAGCTATACCTTTGAGAACATCATCAAAAACAGGAGATCGTTGTAAAACATTAATATCGTTGTTCGTACCTGGTGTACCAAAGAATGCGTGCCAAATCCACATATCCCAGGATGCGACGGCCTCAAGGATAACGGTTGGACCATCATGATCTCCACGGTGAAATTGGCCTGCCCATGCAGCCGGGCAATTCTTCCACCTCCAGTGCATACAATCAATGCTGCCCAGCATCCCGGGAAATCCTCGTTCTTCTCCTTTTTGTAGTAGGCGTTGCAAGTCCGTTGGGGTTGGGCGCCTTAGGTACTCATTGCCGAACAAATTTATGATGCCATCTACAAATTGGTGCAAGCAATTTCTTGCTGTCTCCTGACCAATACGGACATATTCGTCCGTATTGTCTGCAGCAACTCCATAAGCTAATTGGCGAAAGGCAGCGGTACATTTTTGTAAGGGAGACAAACCGAGCCTACCAGTTGCATCGCGCCTCCACTGAAAATATGGCATTGCGTCACTGAGTGCGTCTACAATGCGGTTGAAGATGGGCCTACGCATTCGAAACCTTCGTCGGAATTGGCCATCCGTGTACGTAGGTGTGTTGCTGAAGTAATCATTGAATAGTCGGGCATGCCCTTCCTCCCTTCCTCTCTCAATGTGGGCTCGACGACGTCGGATTCTTCTCCTTTCTGCTTCAGCTGCTTGAATATCATCTTGAAGTTGATCGATTGCAAGCATGCATTCACGATGCATGATCTCTAGCTCATTCGGTTCATCACTATCGGTACTAGAATAGTCCGAGAGTGGAGAGAGTGAGGAGAGTGAGGAGTTTGATGAGTTTTGCTCTTCAGAAGACATTTTTGTAGTTGTAAGAGAAAGATTTGTTCAATGTGGGGTAAAATATATAATGAGTCTCCATGGTTTATATAGAGATTGTACATGTAGTTGAGCAAAAATCGAAATTTCAAAATTTGAAAGCTTGTGGTGACTAGTCACTGTAAAGATATGATTGAAAATGACTAGTCTCTGCAAAGATAACAATGAACTTTTTCCCAATTTTAATGCACTGACATTGAAAATGACTACTCTCGACAAAGATAACAATCATCTTTTTCCCGATTTCAATGCAATGAAACTGAAAAATGACTACTCTCTGCAAAAATAACAATCATCTTTTTCTCAATTTCAATACACTGACATTGAACATGACTAGTCTATGCAAAGATAACAATCATCTTTTTCCCAATTTCAATGCACTGACATTGAAAATGACTAGTCTATGCAAAGATAACAATCATCTTTTTCCCAATTTCAATGGACTGGCGTTGAAAATGACTCGTCTCTGCAAACATAACAATCATCTTTTTCCCGATTTCAATGCACTTACAATGAAAATGACTAGTCTTTGCAAAGATTACAATCATATATTTCCCACCTTGAATGTATAAAATGACTACATCAAACACATCTTTGAGGGTAATGAAATTTTATTGCATTACTTCAAACAAGAAGAAAGACAAAGCACACTACATCAAACACATTGAAATTCCAAACATATAAAATGAAAATTCAAAACAAAAAGCAAAGAACAAACTCACTACAACAGGAACATCGAAATCGAAAAGAAAAACACACTAGAACAACCATCTTTTGAAGACTTGATTCTTTTACCATAGCTTTTGACGAAGACTTGTCTATGCAGATCATGGAAGACCTAAATCTTTCCTCATAGCTTCCTTCAATGATTCGCGCTCTTCAGGGGTACACATCGC
Organism: Polygonum maritimum; assembly: GCA_963924305.1. NCBI lineage: Eukaryota > Viridiplantae > Streptophyta > Magnoliopsida > Caryophyllales > Polygonaceae > Polygonum > Polygonum maritimum. The sequence continues at coordinate 36,691,825 of OZ002732.1, read as the reverse complement.
TGCATAATCCCTCATTTTCTTGGCTCGGATTTTCTCTTTCTGAAGTTCTATTTCAGCCATCCTACAAATAACATAGTCCTTTTCCATTTGCATTTTCTCCTCCGTCATACGCTTCGATAACTCATCATTACCGGAGCTTGAGGCGACTCCTTTGCCTTTCCTTTTCGCTGCAGTCTTAGCTTTCTTAATGCCTATGGGGCGTTCAATACGATCATCGTTGAACATGCTCGTTGGAGTTTCCGGATCCGGGTTGGAAGCATCACCTTCATCATCACCTTCAGTAGCTACCCTTGATCTTTTGGAGCTCCCAGTTCCTGAGCTTGTGGTGGAGCGATTCACGTTCTTAATCCACATATTTGACCATCTTGGCACTTTCTGAAGATGTTCCCAACAATGCTCGTCGGGGAATTTGTGGCCATAAAGTTCATAGTATAACTCATGAGCCTTGCTTAACACATCGTTTAGAGACCAACCACTAGCTTTCATATTGTTCGCTTGTTCATAAAAACCTACAAAAATTCCTGCACTTTTGTTAATCCTATCCCATTTAGACTTACATGATTTTGCGCTTCGTTGGAACTCGACCTCAGGCTTCTCCGCATTGAAGTAGGTTGCAATTTTCTCCCAAAAGGTTCTTGCTTTTTGTTGGGTATTCGTGATTGCATTTTGACTCACATCCAACCAACAACTCACTAAGAGCACCTCGTCGCCTTTGCTCCAAGCCACACTTTTCCCTCTTTCTAGCTCATCAACCTCATCACCCTCTCTTTCAACTTGAGACCGACCACGCCCTCCACGACCACGAGATCCACGGGAACGACCCTTGCCACCACGGGAACCGCGACCATGAACGTCTTCTGGTTGAGTGCTATATGGAGGGTTTTCAAAGGATTGAGAGTTAAGATCGTGGTTAGAATCTGAGGAAAGTGTTGGGTTTGAGGCTTGCTCGGGGTGTCCAAAGTTCTGGGATGGTTGATGGATAGTGGCATATGGATTTCCAAGAGCATGTTGGAGCAGATTTTGATGGTATGCAAAATCTGCATAGGAATATTGTGGTTGATTATATGAGCTCATTGGCTGGTGCATTGGATGAACAACAGAGTTTTGTGTTGAAGGGATTGGATAATTATACGGAAAGTGAGGTGGGCGATTAGGATCATTTGGATTCATATCGAGTGGAGTTATGATTTTTTCCTTCAAGAGAGTGAAGAGAGATGGAGGATGAAGGTTGTGGTGTGGTTATGTTGATGGTGAAGCACATATATATAGGAAATAACAAGTTTTTCTCCGTACGAAACCGTGGGTAATCGAAAACCGGGTATAGTAAAACCATAGGTGGTCCAAAACCGGCTACTTAAAACCGGGTACATCAAAACCATAGGTAGTACAAAACCAGGTACATAAAACCGGGTACGTTTAAAACAATGAGTAACAAGAATATCATGGATAAATCAAAGTCGGGTACATGTAATACCAAAATATAGTGGTTTTTTGGAGTTATAACAAGTCGAAAAATTCATAATTCTTTCAACAATGAATAAAATTTACAAAATTAATATCTATAGAAATGTGAAAGAAAATCATAAATTTTGATGTAAATTTTTTTGAATTTAAAGAATGGGTATTGTAAACCATGTATAAATATGTGTTTTTATATCTTAAAAACAAGCCAAAAAATATAATTAATTTTAAAAGTATTCAAATGTATGCAATATTGAACTCTATAGGTAGATAAAAAAAAATATGAATTTTGATATAAAATTTGTTATTTTTTATTTTCTAAATTAAGCCCAAAATAACGATATATATACTATAGTTATCCAACGGCCAGAATAAATCATGACAGTTGGATATATGCCATGTGGCAACGTATGTGGTGATGTGTGGGGCTGAAATTACAATTTTTTTTTGCATGCCGCTGATTTTGATTTGTTGTGGGGCCTCCTTCACTTTTTGTTTGGGTGATCTCTCTCTCATCAGCTCATCTTTCCATCCTTTTTTCATTGATCCATGTGCAGATTGAATTTACTTTTTGTGATCTCAACTCTTTTTTGGGCTTGAGCCTCCCATTGGGAGTGCCCTAAGGAGCCGAACATTATTGAACAATTCAGACTGTTCACTGTTCTTTCGCCCCTCTTTTCTCTGAGGCCCTACTCATGCTCTATATAGACTTTTTGCGACCAAGATAGCCATAAGATTAGCATTGAAATGTTCAAAATTTCAGGCGTTATAAATACCGTCCAGATCCAAACACAACAATCATATTTTGAGCCATATATTGACAATGAAAGCTTGTGTGATCCTTGTGGCCACTACCATTTTGGTTTCTTTCATTTCCGGCAAGTCTTTAATAACTATTTGTTGTGATTACATGACCCATCTCCCAAATTCATCTATGTATCATGCTCTTTAAGAATGCATTGATCCCCCCATTTGTTGTGATTCTTCGCATTATATTGATTTAATTTTTTTTTAAAAATGTTTGATTTCAATAGGGATTGAATCAATAACAACCTTCACAAACGATTGCACAGGGATTGAATCAACAACCATCAACGTAAAAAACAATTGCCCATGGACAATTTGGCCAGCAACCCTAGCATCGGCGACGTCGCCGCAGCTCGGCAACACGGGCATCGCCCTAGCGCAAGGCGCCACGGCCTCGATCGCAGCCGTCCCCAAATGGGAGGGCCGCGTCTGGGCCCGCGCCTTCTGCACCACAGCCGGGGCAGGTAAGTTCACCTGCCCCGTCGGCGACTGCGGCTCAGGACAAGTAGAGTGCAAGGGAAGGGGCGGCGCCCCGCCCATGACCGTGGCCGAGTTCCGCCTCAACGGAGCCGGAAACAAGGACTCGTACGGCATAAGCCTCGTCAACGGGTCCAACCTGCCCATGAGCATTGAGCCCATGACGAGCGGCTGCCCGGCCACGAGCTGCTCCAAGGACCTCAATGCCGGGTGCCCGCCCGAGGTCGCTGTCAGGGGCTCGTCGAGCGCGGGCGTGATAGGGTGCAGGGGGGCGTGCTTGGCGTTCGACACCGACGAGTATTGTTGCCGGGGGACCCACAACACGCCTCAGACGTGCCCGGCGTCCAACTACGCCAACTATTTCAAGTCCTTGTGCCCACAGGCCTCTAGCTACGCGCTTGATAGTGCCACTTTGACGTGCAACAGCGGTGGAGATTACCGTATTACCTTCTGTCCTTGAACAATAGTCTACAATCAGTCAATCACATATATACGTACACCAAAATAAGCTTACAAATAGCTAGGAATTTGATTGAATAATCCGAAATTACACTCCTCCAAAAGTAAATTCCGTGTATACAGGATCGAGGTCCATTTGATTCACTAGTACAAATTTGTGGTCTTAAATTAAATGTTAGGCGATCATCATTGACATGTAAAGGGCCGGATTACCCCTATCTATAAGACTTATATAACGTTTCTACCAAAAAAAAAATAAGACTTATATAACGTTGATCATATATACAATATCGTACACTTACATATGCAAAAACTAATTATAATTTGAGTCTTGTTCCGATTCTATATATATATATAGTTTTGGTTTAAGTAAGGACTACTCTTATGGTAAGTACTACTCCTTGTGGTAAGAACGTACTACTCTACAATCACACGCATATACATATATATATATATATATGCATGTATATATACATATATATGCGTGTGATTGTAGACTTGTTTGCTGATTTTATGAATTGGTTTTGAAACCTTTTATTTGTAAAGTATGTTTTCTAACTTGAATTAGGATACGTTGTTGATCCGATCCCTTGGGACTATTTTTCAAATTACAGCTTCAGGTGCGAACTAGAAGTCATGATGGATCCCCCACTTCAACGGTCCGGATCCTCTGTCCCCATATTGTGTCCCCTTCATGTGTCCCTTACATCTTATTGGTTCATATCCCCTTCAATTAGTCCAAAATTGTTTTTGTTTTAATAAATTTATATAGATTAACCAATCAAATTGAAGGGGACACATGAAGGGGACACAATATGGGGACAGAGGATCCGGACCGCCACTTCAAAGGTGTGCGGTGGAAAGTCAACGCGTGTCTTTAGGTTGGTTTGGTTGGGGAGGTTATTAGTTGTGCTGTTATTGTTATTGCATTGTCGTACGAGTCGTCGAGGCTCAATTAAGAATTTGTCTCGGGGTGTGTATGAGTGTTTGTTATTTCATGTTTCGGGTTTCGAAGTTATGAATACTTTCGTAATTCATTTTCGATCCCATATTATATAGGTTGGATGTTTTCATTTGTTCGCTCGTCATGTTGACGTTGTAATTAAGATCTGAAGTTGTTGTCAGCCTGGTTAGATAGGATTTCGTGAGGTCCACTAATAGTGTGAAAATAGGACATTATATTGAATATAGAAACGATATGTGGTCAAATTTTACTTGACTTAATAGAATGACTTCAGTCCTCGTGACTTTTTCATGTACATATTACGTTGTAGCTAGCTAGGTTAGTTTAGCCGAGCTCTTCACTCTTAAATTAGTTAATTTAGTTAGGACTATGTGTAGTTGTTCGGGAACAACAACAAGAGTAGAATTTCAACTGTAGGTGCTGACGTGCTGTGTAGTTTTATTAGCATGTTCGGTTCTCGTAAATTAATGTTGGTCTAAGGGGAGTTTTAGGCGATTGCAAACCAAGTTTGACCTCGCTAGATCCTAAACTTTCGGTATTAATTGTACTTTTTGTGTGATAGTCATGCAGTATTTTAAAATGTTAAAAAATTTAGAGAAAGACTTACGTGAGTCTTACGGTAAGAAATAGGAATAAATTTCTTCCGTTTGATCATACCGATCCCACGGCTGATATCACGCGTCTCCCTTCCAAAAAAATAAAACTACTAAATAAAAAAAAAAAAACCCGTCTTCTTCGGAAGACCCAAATCTTTCAGCCTCCCTCTCAAACAAACTCGATCATTCCATATCCATTGCCCGTTCGATCCTCGGCCTCCGCCAGATCCTCCCGCTCCGCTCGCCGACGGCCAATCCTCCGGCCGCGATTGCCGACAACGCCGCCGCCTCTCTCGGCAAATCCGCCTCTCATCGACGCTGTCCACTTGAAGAACTCCGTCGAAACCACCGTCATCCTCCAATCGCTCGCCGTCTTCGCTCTCGTCTTCGGTCGGATCTGGCGGAGGGCGTGGATCTCGGCCTCTTCTCCAACCTCGTCTTCGGTCGGATCTGGCGGAGGGCGTGGATCTCGGATCCGGTGAAGCCGAACACTCAGATCCGCCTGTCGCTTCGCCACCAACCTCCGGATCTCTGTCGTCGCTTCGCCACCGGCCAGATCTACCACCTCCCGAGCGGCGGCGCTTAGGGTTGCTCATCGGTTCAGAACCGAACCGAACCGCAGAAAACCGAACCGAACCGAAAACCGAACATCGGAAATATACGAACCGAAAACCAAACCGATCTACCGCGGTTCGGTTCGGTTCGGTTTCGGTTTTATTCGGTTTGGTTCGGTTTTGAACCGAATAAACCGATTGATTAAAATGTGATTCTTTTTGGAGAAGGTAAACCAAAATCCAAATAATACCCGAACCAAACAAAACCAAATGTACAAACAAAACCAAATAAAACCAAAGAAAACCAATTAAAAACCTATTTTGATATTTTCTATATTGAATAATGAATATTTAAATTTAAATTTTTTTATATAAAACTAGTTCGGTTTAACCGAACTGAACCGAAAACCAAACCGATCCAAACCGAAAACCAAACTAAGATAAAACATAAACCGAACCGAACAAGCTCGGTTCGGTTTGGATCGGTTTGGTTCGGTTTGGTTTTCGGTTTTCTTCGGTTTAACCGAACCAATGAACAAGCCTAGCGGCGCTACCGAAGTAGGAATCCCGATCTCTCGCCTCGAGGAGCCACCGGTGGAGGATGAGTTTCTCGACGCCAGTCCGTGGAGGACGAGTTTCTCGGCGCCAGGCTCCGGTGGATCCACTAGGTGGTGGAGGAAGGCAGAGAGAAGAGAGCGTTCGTCGAGATCCGGAAGCGAGACGAGGATCCTCCGGCCGTTCCTCCAGCACATCCAGAGGAGCAGTTCGACGAGTTCTTTAGATACGGATTCGAATTCGTCGAGAGGAATTTGTCCTGACCGGATCAATGCCAAAATCATTCGCCGAGCGCCGACATTCAAACGCCTTGATGAGGAGGTTACAAAGAAGAAAGGATTGAAGCTCCATCCATGGCGGAGAAGCACTTCAAATACGTGATCGTTGGTGGTGGCGTTGTAGCTGTGAGTTCGATCTCTTTTATTCCTTTTCTTTCCTTTCTTACATCGAAATCATGACGGACTCAGATTATACAATTTTTTGAAACTTCTTTCGGTTTGAATTCCAGTCTCATGTTGATTCTGCAATTTTACGTGATACTTGTGTGTAGTTGTGCAATTCGACGGAATGTACTCACTACGGTTTCAGTTTATATTTGGTTTGATACTGCGAAAATTAGATCTCGCAATTGTCGGCTGTTGCTAATTATCGGTATTTGTCGAGCAGATCTGTACCAAAAAAATGTCGAATTGAAATGACAATGATTGTGATGTGATGATGTCTTTGTGGATATTGCTTAGATGCGTTAGCAGATTGTAGGTGATTGGCGTCGCTTCAAAGCTCCTCAGTATTGCTGAATAAACACTGAGATGGAAATTTTTGTTTGTTTGGTTGCTATGTTTGTTCGCTAATTCAGGTAAGGGGATGTTAGTCATAAATATTGTTTTGCTCAGATGAGTTAAGTCTCAACCAATGTATTTGAGCTGCCCGTTTTAGCATTCATGTTTGCACTTATTGTATGTTGTCGCACTCACCATAAGCCCAGGTGTTGTTTTGACCAATATGTGTTCTGGAGGTGTTGTTTTGTTGTGTAAATCACTTAAATGAGAATAATAATTGACTATAGAGTTGTACAAACTTGATCATTGAGTTGCACAAATTTGACCATAGAGTTGCACAAATTTGACCATTGAGTTGCACAAATATTGATGAACAAATTGACCATAGAAGTCAACACATTGGCAATAGAGTTGAACAAATATGAATGAACAAATTGACCATTGAGTTGCACAAACTTGACCATTGAGTTGTACAAATATTGATGAACAAATTGACCATAGAATTCAACACATTGGCAATAGAGTTGAACAAATATGAATGAACAAATTGACCACAGAGTTGCACAAATTTGACCTTTAAGTTGCACAAATATTGATGAACAAATTGACCATAGAATTCAACACATTGGCAATAGAGTTGAACAAATATGAATGAACAAATTGACCATAGAGTTGTACAAATTTGACCATTGAGTTGCACAAATTTGACCATTGAGTTGCACAAATTTGACCATTGAGATGCACAAATATTGATGAACAAATTAACCATAGAATTCAACACATTGGCAATAGAGTTGAACAAATATGAATGAACAAAGTGACCATAGAGTTGTACAAATTTAAACATTGATCGAGTTGCACAAATTTGACCATTGAGTTGCACAAATTTGACCATTGAGTTGCACAAATTTGACCATTGAGATGCACAAATATTGATGAACAAATTGACCATAGAATTCAACACATTGGCAATAGAGTTGAACAAATATGAATGAACAAAGTGACCATAGAGTTGTACAAATTTAAACATTGAGTTGCACAAATTTGACCATTAAGTTGCACAAATTTGAACATTGAGTTGCACAAATCGTCCATAGAGTTGCACAAATGAGCAATAGAGTTGAACAAATACGGTTGCACAAATCGGCCATAGAGTTGCACAAAGTCTGGACGCCCATGCCGTTTTCCGAAAAATACGCCCGTGCCGTTTTTTTCCCTCTTTTTTCTTGAGCACTTGATCTCTCCTCATACAATGGCTATGATTCATTCCTATTTTCTACCATAATAATCATTCCTATCGGATCCGGACCCAAAATTTTAATATATATAGCCATACTATGTGTTAACCTTATTGACCTCGGTTCATTATATATTCTTTTTTGGTTGAGTTCATTATATATTCTTTGAAATAAGCTTATTTGATTATCGTACCTTCTATCTCCTTTGAAAGAAAATCATTTGATTAGTATATTGTATAAAGACTATCTTAAATTTAATATTATTTGATTACTTTTATTATCAAGGGATCTATCATCACAATAATAACATTAGAGATATTAGTTCTTTCTCTTAGTCTTTTAATTTCGTCTGTTACACGTTAATCAGACGTAGTTTCAATAAGATGTGCACCTTTACCGGCCTACTAGTAACGATGAAGAACAATTGTTTATAGACGAATATCTTCATGGTGATGGAGACCTTGCTAATTAACTAGCTTGTTGTATTGGACTTGCGTATACACAATGTTAATATTATCTCTGGATTGACTTACCAAAAGATATGATAATTTATGTGGCAATAATAAACACATGAAACTCGGCAGTAATTATACATGTAATTATTTTGCTCAAAAAAAAATTATACATGTAATTAAGTAATTAACCTTCCTTTTTAAACACTTGAATATTCCTTACAAAAAGAAAGGAGCCCTAGACGTTAAGAGAACAACAATCACAGTACGTACGTTTTCATTGTCATGCAATACTACAATCTCGCGATTAACTTGTATGGCCGTATTACAGATTTAAATGTAATTACATGATTTTGTGGCTGGTTAGTTTAGATCAAAACAAGAAAAGGATGAGAATATTTAATTAATCTATTACAACTGACGTATGACTTAAATTATTGCATATTCCTAATGTCGATAAAGAGTCCTAATGAACGGGAATAGCGCCGGTGAGAATTATTAAATCATTTCATTCATATTGGAAAGAATAAAAAGATGCCTTTCTTAATTTGTGACTATTGCATCCTAAACTCGTTTACTAGTGTATGCCCAAGCAAGTTGAGATATAGTAAAAGGAATAATTTGCTTCGGTTGGCGTGGTTTAATCCATAAAAACAATAAACCATAAACCATGGGTTGAGTACACCTAAAAACAATAATCGAGGTTAAACTATGAAGATTGTTTTTTAAAGATAGTATTCTATAAAGATTCTTAATTGAGCCATTTAATTAACAAGTAAATATACATCAATATATAAATGCTAACAATTTTAAAGTAAGGCAGTAGAAGTTTGCCATTTTTTTAGAAAAGGTTTTATGATCTGGTGCCTTCTAGTATGTATGGCACACATTATACTGCAATACACACTTGTTCAAGTTGATTTAATATTCTTTGACAAATTCACGTGATTAAGGTTTAATTAATAGTATTATTTCTGCGCTAGATGAACCAAATTTAGCATATATAGTCTCATACCCATATTTGTCTCGTTTCTAAAAGTGATAAATTTTTAACACAAAAAAGAAGATATTTGATTGAACTTTCACCCTTGTCTTCACTAATTGTTGTGTTCTATCTACTGTTTTTTAATTCAATCTTGGTTACCTTAGAATACATTGATTTGGTAGTTTCTAAAATCTTAACAACTCTAGTTCCTGCTTTTTCAACTTTTACCATGCATTATTTGTCATGGTCGACCCAAACTCATCTGCTGACAAAATCAGTTGACAGAAACTCATCAATATATTAAAAAAATCCTTCTTTGTTTCACTTTATCTTCATTATAAAGTGTAATTCTGGCTTGCAAATTCAGGATAAGTGCATACTTTAGCAAAAGTGGAAGCCCAAATCCAATATCTATATAAAGTTATAAATATAACACTTGTTACTTTTGGGCGCAGATGATTAGACGAATGATGGAGCTGGGGGCAGTTCCGTCATTTCAAACACATAGCCTTTTACGGGGTATTTACGAGCCAGATTTCCCAATTTTAGAATTCAACTTCCTCCCTCCCTAGATTTCCTCCGCCTTTCTTCTCCACTTTCATCTTTCCTTTTGAAGTCGCGGTTTCGATCTGCACAACAACAAGAAAAGGAGGCTACTTTCCGCTGGTAAAAAGGTAATTAGTTAATTCTTTTGTGTGTCGTTCTCTTGTCTTTCATGGAGGCTTTGAGGTCCAAGCTGTGAGTGTGCAATTAATTGAACAAGCTAGTGTTTTCTTTCTCTGTAATGTAATCTAGGGGGGGCTAAGATCTGCTGCTTTGGGGAGAGGTTGCATTGCGCTTACAGACTGACTTAATATTCTCTACTGTTCCCTCTTAATTAATTACGAGTAATTAAGATCTGGTTCGGAGTAGTTTCTAATCTGAAATCGGGAAGCTTTCATGGGCCACTCATTGTCGTTTTCAGAATATACCGATGTGGAAAACGTTTAGGCTACAACTCTGACCATCCCTCTAGCTGTTCAGTTAGTGCTAATCCGTTCCATTCTTGTTAATACATTATTACATTTTTTTTGGCGTTTTGCATTGTAACTTTTTTTTGGTGCAAAGGCTTCACTTTGCTGTGCATACAAGTGTTGTTTTAATGGAGGAGTTAGTGGAATTATAGATCCCTAACATGGTTTAACATCTGTTCCTTAATTATCCTTAAGCCGTCCACTTCCCAGATATTTTAATTAATGCCTCCTCCTTCACCTTTATTTATTTAGTGTGCATACAAACTTATGAAACTATACATGTGGTTCTTGTTGCCCTGGATGGAGTCGTCTCTATGTGTTTGTCTTTATGTGTTAGACTATAGTTCCATTTTTGGGTGATGTCTATTGGCATTTGGCGATGAATTGCTGATCGATTTGATGTATGATTTTGCTGCCTAGCCCAAAAAGGGGTCATTCTGAACTAGTTTGTATGTATGTCTCATGTTAGGCTGTCTTTTTGGTGATGTCTAGCCCTGTGGCTCTTGGTCAAAACAAGGCGCGAGGAGGAGGAGCAAAAGGAGGGTGGCTCACTTCTGAGAGAACCCGATCTCTAAATCCTTCCCGGTTCGAAAATAATGGAGGCTCATCGTCGTCATCATCATCATCTGAAGAGTCTGGCTTCAAAGTTGCAGGGCTAGTGCTTCCTAATGGCGAGTCCTACTCCGGGACACTTCTTGGCCACACGCCCGAGGGCTCTGGCAAGTACGTCTGGTCGGACGGCTGCGTTTATGAGGGCGAGTGGAGAAGAGGGATGAGACATGGGCATGGCAGGCTACGGTTTGCTTCTGGAGCGGTCTATGAGGGCGAGTTTTCCGGAGGCTATATGCACGGTGAAGGCACGTACACATGGCCTGGTCATGTGGCTTACAAGGGCAGATGGAGGCTCAGCCTAAAGCACGGGCTCGGACACCAGGAATACGACAACGGGGACGTCTTCGAAGGAACCTGGATCCAAGGCGCGCCGGAAGGCTCAGGGAAGTATTCCTTTGCCAATGGCAATGCTTATGTGGGAGACATGAAAGGCGGTAAGATGTCGGGGTGTGGGACTTTCACATGGACCAACGGGGATGTCTTCGAAGGCAGGTGGCACGACGGGATGATGCACGGCTTCGGGGTGTACACGTGGAGCACTGGGAGCTGCTACATGGGGACGTGGACTCGCGGCCTCAAAGACGGGAAGGGCTCGTTCTATCCGAACCGGAGTAAGCTCCCTGCTGCACAGGAGCTGTACCTTGGTGCTCTGAGGAAACGGGGATTGCTGCCTGATTTGAAAAGGCAGAGCAAAGGGTCTCACATTCATCACGCCTCTTCTGTCGAGGTGGGAGATCTCAGAGTTGGCGGGAGTCGTCGTGTACCCGGTCTTCAGCATTCGTCTGATAACAAAAGCGTTTCCCTGGGCAGGCACTATAGCCTCGAGGTGTCCATTGAGAAAACCGTGATCGGGCAAGATTCGTCGTTGGAGTCATCTGAATCTTTCTCTGGGAGTGGGAGGGAAGAGGAGGCTCAAGTAAACATGCCCATCTTGGAAAGGGAGTATATGCAAGGCGTCCTGATCAATGAGGTTGTGACCAACGACAATTTCGCACCAAAGAGGCGCAGCCGGCGCCAGAAAAAAATAGGAAAGGAGGTCAAAAGGCCAGGTGAAGCTATCATCAAAGGTCATCGCAGCTATGATTTAATGCTGAGTTTGCAGCTTGGAATCAGGTACATATATACTCATTTTTGGATAACAAAAATGTTGACCTTTTTTGGATAAGGATATATACTAAATGTGCACTGGAACTTGGCCAGATACACCGTCGGGAAGATTACGCCCATACACAGGCGAGAGGTTCGGGGGTCAGACTTTGGCTCAAAGGCCAGCTTTTGGATGAACTTTCCGAAGGATGGATCCCAGCTAACACCGCCTCATAAGTCGGAGGATTTCAAGTGGAAAGATTACTGTCCGATGGTGTTCAGGTTGGTGGTTATTCTTACTGTCTTAGAATTAAGGGGATAACTGTTTTCCTTATGCTTAATTGATTGTGAACATATAAGTTGTAGCTGAGATAGTTGCTCACATTTTTGTACAGGAATTTGAGGCAAATGTTCAAAATTGATGCTGCCGATTATATGCTTTCCATATGTGGAAAGCCTTTAAGGGAATTATCTTCTCCAGGAAAAAGTGGCAGTGTTTTTTTCCTGTCACAAGATGACCGTTTTATGATAAAGACTCTCAGACAGTCTGAAGTGAAGGTTCGTTCTCTTTCTGATATGCACTCATAGTTGTGCTTCCTTTATTCTGCAGCTTTGAAACAATTGAGCCATGGAAATGTATATTCTATTTCTGCAGGTTCTTTTGCGGATGCTCCCAAATTATAATGCACATGTGTCTAAATATGAGAATACACTTATAACCAAGTTCTTTGGTCTTCACAGAATCACACCATCAAGTGGGCATAAGGTATATAATCTAAAATTGTCGATATGATTCTGTCATTCATGTTCATCACTGATGATCAGTATTGTTTTGGTTCTTCTTCTCATAGTTGATGTAAACTTGTGACAGACTGACACTCTTAAACTGATTTTTCGCAGTTTCGTTTTGTGGTGATGGGAAATATGTTCTGTACTGAGCTGAGGATTCACAGAAGATTCGATCTGAAAGGCTCTTCGCTCGGTCGCTCAACAAATAAAGTAGAATTTGATGAAAACACAATCCTTAAAGACTTGGATCTCAATTACTCTTTCTACTTGGAGCCTTCTTGGCGAGAGTCTCTATTGGAGTAAGCACCTCAACAACCTCTTGCTAGCTTTTGAAGGAAAAGTTTATTGATCCATGTTTGAACTTATTTTGCAGACAGATTGAGATTGACAGCAAGTTCTTGGAGGATCAACATATCATGGACTACAGCCTTTTGCTAGGGGTTCATTACCGCGCTCCTCAGCACCTTCAACCTTTCATGTCCCGCAAGAATGGTATTTTCACAGATGGATTGGGAGTTCTTGCAGAAGAAGGTATGTGCAGCTAATTCTGCTTACACATCATGAGACCTGAAAAAATCAACCAACAACTTATTCTGCTTCCAATATATACATGTATCGATCAATGCAGACGTTCTGGAGGATGACATGTCCCGTTACCCAGAAAGCCTTGTCTTGGTTCCACGCGCAGCAGACGACGGAAGTGTTGTCGTGGGCCCTCACATACGAGGCAGCCGGCTGAAGACATCATCCGCTGCAGGGGCCGAGGAAGTTGATCTGCTTCTTCCGGGGACAGCAAGGTAAATTGAGGAGGAACCATATATTTTACTGTCAAACATCAGACTTCTGGATATAATAAAACCGAAGTGTTTATAATGTGTTTGTACTTGTAGGCTTCAAGTTCAGCTTGGAGTTAACATGCCAGCAAGAGCAGAACACATCCCCGACGACAACGAGGAAACCGGATTCCAAGAAGTGTACGATGTTGTCTTGTACCTGGGGATCATTGACATACTGCAGGCGTACAACATGAGCAAGAAGATTGAGCACGCGTACAAGTCGATTCAGTTTGACTCGTTATCGATATCGGCCGTGGACCCCACGTTTTACTCCCAGAGGTTCTTACAGTTCATAAGGAAGGTCTTCCCAAAGAATGGAGCTGCCAGATGAGAATAAAGGAAGGCAGATATAGCTAGCTCGTTTTCGGCAAGCTTTATATAGTGCAAGAGAAATGTGTTTAGAGGAGAATGCAAAGCATTTTTCATGCAACCAGGCATTTGCCTTGCTGAGATTGTTATTGTTTGATGTATATTTATAATGCCCATTGGTGTCTAAACTTTGTATCATTGATCTTATTGATGTTTATATTATTAAATTTTTTCATTTTATCAAGTCGATAAACTTCACAATTGGTATCTTTATGATCACCAAGTTACAAGTCGATTGGTTTCTTATTGATCGCTAAACTATTAAGCCATTGTTATGTCGATCCTAAACTTCTAATCTATTGAAACATTTGCATTGATGTGCAACTAAGAACATTATTATTCATAATAGATCAATAATGAGAATAACAGAACCAAGTGTGATAAAACGATGACTAGAAGTTTTGCTTATGCAAGAAGTTGAGGATCATACACACACATATTTTAATGGTATAGGAACCTAGATATAAATAGTTCAAAATTTAGGTATAGCAAATTCTGCCACCATATTGCGCCACATCATCCCCTTATTAAAAACCTATCTTATTACATCTTAACTTTATCATAATATATAATCTTAATCTTATATTTATTTAATTAAAATATTAGTTCTATCTTGAATTTTGAGTTGCTTAATTAATATTCTATCTTAATGTATAAATCTCAATCTTATCATTATATGATTACCTATTTAGTTCATAAATAGATTTATCTTAATATTTTTATTTACAAAAAACTTTATTGTCCAATTATTTAAATAGTATATTATTACACCATATTACGCCACATCATCCCCTTATTAAAAACCTATCTTATTACGTCTTAACTTTATCATAATATATAATCTTAATCTTATATTTATTTAATTAAAATATTAGTTCTATCTTGAATTTTGAGTTGCTTAATTAATATTCTATCTTAATGTATAAATCTCAATCTTATCATTATATGATTACCTATTTAGTTCATAAATAGATTTATCTTAATCTTTTTATTTACAAGAAACTTTATTGTCCAATTATTTAAATAGTATATTATTACTAAGTATTTTTTCGTAATTATTTTTTAATATTTTATAAAAATTATCAATAGTAGCAAATTCTACCAATATATTTACGCACTATCTTTTTTTATTAAAATAATATATTATTGTTTTCTATCATATCTTATTGAAATCCAATAAAAGTATTGATAAAAAGATTAGATAATATATTTACCCTGAATATATATATAAGATAATTTCGTTTTCTTTTTTATCATATTAAATATTCTCTATATTTTTTAATATAATCTGTAACATTATATATTGATTACGTTTTAGATAAAAGATAGATTTCTTATTAAAATAATGACTCATTAATATTTTCATTTAATATTTATATACTTCTTATTTATTTAATTTGTTACGGGCTACTTACCCGTCCTTTTCCTTCTAAAATATATAGTACAAGATAATTTCGTTTTCTTTTTTATCATATTAAATATTCTCTATATTTTTTAATATAATACTATATTAATCTAAATTTTATTTTTAAATTTTGTTTAATTTAGATTCCTCAATTTTTATTTATGTATAAAATGAGCTAATATATAAATATACGAGAATTATATTATTTTATAATCTTAAAATTACACGTCGTTTTAAAAAAAATAGACATATGATAGTATTTGTAATTATTATAGTGAATTCTTACGCAAGATAAAAAAACAAAAAAACGCCCCCGTACAAGGTGCGGGTCATTAGCTAGTATGGGCCTAAAAACAGTACGAATTACAATGTTGAGACCAATAAGAGAAATATCGTAAAGTTTAGAGATAAATCGTGTAATTTGGGGAAGTTATTCTGCAACTTGAAAATAAGGTCTCTTCTTCGCACTTGCTATCTCCCTCGGCTGGAGCCTCGTTCGGTTAGGGCTTAGAGCAAGCGAAGAGAGAAGAAGAGGTTCAGCCATGGACAGAGAATGGGGTTCCAAGCCAGGAAGCGGTGGCGCCGCCACCTCCCAGAACGAAGCAATCGATCGGCGGGAGCGTCTCCGTCGTCTCGCTCTCGAAACAATCGATCTCGCCAAAGACCCCTATTTCATGCGCAATCACCTCGGCAGGTAAGCGACCGCTCTCTTTCTTCCTCTTTCCGCAATTGCCTCCTTCCGCTGTCCGATTCGGCTTCCTGGTGGCTGAATTAGGGTTTGTTCTTATCGTTTTTTGGTTTATTTTCTCTGGCCAGCTACGAGTGCAAGCTGTGTCTTACTCTGCACAACAACGAAGGCAACTACTTGGCTCACACGCAGGGGAAGAGGCATCAGACGAATTTGGCCAAGCGAGCTGCTCGCGAGGCCAAGGATGCGCCTGCTCAGCCCCAGCCTCACAAAATCAAAGTCCTCCCGAGGAGATCTGGTTTGTTTTCGCCGCCATGCTTTTTTTCTCTATTTTTTTACTGCTTAGTGGCTTTGAAAACTTGGAACTAGGGAATTACTGCTATATTCTCTATAAAAGTTAGATGTTAAGTCTACTGCTTTTATGTGTTTGTCTTTGGGAAGGAAGAAGTGTGAATATGAGCCTTTATAGGAGTTGAGAACAACGGGCAAGAGTGAATTTGGGATGTAGGATGTACCAATGGGGATGGACTAGACAAATAAAAGGTGTCAAATAAGCCTTGTTGTGATTGGGTGTGGGGGGATGGATCTTGGACTTGTATTGCGAGTTTGCTGTCTTTTGCTATGCTGTTTCATAGCATGGGATGAACAGTTTGGTAGTGTCAACGTTTTGAGTCCCTAAGGCATGGTTTGGTATAGTGATTGGCTGCAAACCGGCAAGAAAAGACTTAATGGTAGGATGATGAAACTGTTAGTCATCTTTGTAGTGGATGGAATTGCTTATAATTTAATCTTTTGGTAGATAATGTAAGATTGAAACTTCAATTTGCGTAATAGTATAATGCATCCCAATTCCAGCAACATATATTAAGATTAAGCTGCAGGAGAAGTTATAAAAACTAGTTCTCATACATCAACCTGAGCTGAATTTGTTTTCCTACCTGTCATGTTTATGTAGGGGGAAACGGATCTTATCATAATCTTCATCAAATTTCTTTTTGCACATATGTTCTCTATGCTTATTTTAGTGGATTGGTATCTTAATGATGTTCACTAGTTTTACTTCTGGGTTGCGTGCAGCTAAAATTGGTAGGCCTGGTTACCGTGTGACAAAGCAATATGATTCAGACACAAAGCAGAGATCCCTTCTTTTCCAGGTGCGTGTTGCTGAATTGTTATCTATTGTGAATCAGCTAAACCCTTGAAGGTACTAAATTCTTGTCAAATGAACAGATCGAATACCCTGAGATTGAAGACAATACAAAGCCCAGGCACCGTTTTATGTCTTCCTTTGAACAGGTAGGTCGAGTTCCCATTGTGCATATACATCTTACTGAGTGATCTTGTATGACTACCCCTTACTGATATTGTTTGTTACAATTTTCCTGTAAATAACTGCCACTATTGGGTTAATATTTGCTGAACTCAGAAAATTGAAAGCTACGACAAGAAGTTCCAGTACCTTCTATTTCATGCTGAGCCATATGAGATCATTGCTTTCAAGGTGAATACCCTGGTCAATATTGCTATAATGATGTTGTTAGTTGCAAAGACTGTTCACTGAAATGGAATTGTGATTTCAGGTTCCTAGCACAGAAATTGATAAATCAACGCCCAAGTTCTTTTCGCATTGGGACCCTGACTCTAAAATGTTCACGGTTTGTCTCTCTCTTGTCTTCTTTCATAATCTTTTAGATCATGATCAAAATTTGGTCTAATCTTCAAGCATGTTCCAATTGCACGCTTCTGCAGCTGCAACTATATTTCAAGACTAAACCACCAGAAACAAACAAGCCACAAGTACCTCCACTAGCCCCGAATGGCACATCAGCTCCCGGGGCCCCACCAAGGTCCTTGCCTCCACCACCTCCTCCACCTGCAATGGGTAATGGGCCTAGGCCAATGCCGCCAACTGGGGCCCCTCCTGCCCCGCCACCTCCACCAATGGGCGGTGGTCCTATGGCCAATTTCACCCCTGGAATGCCACCACCACCGCCACCACAGGGCTTCCATGGCCAACACATACCCCCACCTCCGCCGCCTAATATGGGCCAGTAGGTCAGTGATATGCATTGCTGCCAATGTTTTGCTCTTTCTTTTTGTTAAATTTTTTTCGTTTCCCGTGATTGTGGCTTAAATTGGAACTCTATATATAGCTTGGCAAGCTGGATGATATGTGAAGCTGTTATTTTTGGTGATTGTATCATCATTGATGTTACTTCCCATTCTTATAGTCCCTAATTCTGTCAGATTCACATGGTCAAATTCCCATCAGCATTGTGCCAGATGCGAGCTCAAGTATTTGCACTTTTGCAGTGACATTCACCGTTTTGGAATGGCTTTTAACTGTCGTGTTCTAGTTATGCTTTGGAAAACATAATGAAGTAAGCCTAGTTAAGTCCCAATTAGCAAAAGATGTGATGTGAAGGATGGCATGTGATTTTGCAGCATACAACGGGTTTTGTGATGGGCATTTTAAACTCGACCCTTTGATAAGAGATCTGTAATGGAAGATATGCCCCACCCTTGGAAGCAGATTCATAATTGTGCTATTTCCTGTCGCATTCTTCAATTGGGTTTTGGCGTTATACCAAACGCCAATAGTCCAAATGTATCATCAACGTCAACAAATATAAGTATCCCATTAGGCCTCTCTTTTTTGGTCAGATTTGTAAAATATTGACAAATTGGGCCCCTAGTTGTTTAATAATAATAGAGGATGAACTGTCGTAAAGAGGAGACCAGGCATGGACAATTTATCGGCCGTTGATGATGACACCAAAGCCCATATAAGTATAAAATTTAAGTGAGTGCTATTAAAGTCACTCATGTGAATAACAGCTATACCAGATCATCCAACTTTGTTAAAGGGAGCATTGATTATCGGATAACCGACATGTTTGAAATTGTTAGAACTTAGAAGGATCAATGCTCCCTCTACCAAAGGGAGCATCATTATCGGATAACCGATGAGAGGATGCCGGACTGGACCAGTTTAAGCCGGAACGAGGTCATCGCCTACAACAACACAATCCAGAACCAGAACCTGCTTCCCTCGATGCAGAGTGTGTACACATCGCCCATATCACTATCCAGTCTTTGGCGTCGCCGATGGCGGTCATCGACGAAGCTTCTGGGATGGAGAGAAATGGGGTGAAGAAGAAGAAAGGGGCAGTAATGTGAAATTGGGGTGAGAAGCATTGCTTATTTTCTTAAGCATGAGGTGTTGATTATTTTCTGAGTTACTTATAATCACTACAGTGGTTATAAATCGATTAAAAAAATTTAGCCAAATGGAGTTTTAGAATGCTTATTTTACACTTATAAGCATCTGAATGCTTATAAGTCATTAAAAATGTTTTGAATACAAGAAATCATCTCATCATTGATCGTTCAATAAATCTGTGAGCGATGTTCCAAAACTCATTAGTTCAAATTCAAGGTCTAAGACCTACTGTTTTTCCCCCCAAGTTCACATTTTTTTACTCCTCTCGTGACACTTCGTACAACCTGTTTCTCATACGTTTTCTTTTAGCCCCAAACCTATAAATCGATCTTCTATCCAATTGCTCAATGCAAGCAATCTCTCTCACACACACACCTGTCAGCAGTAGCATCTGTCAGGTGAGGCGCGTGCGACCACATGCACCATAAACCAGTGATACAAAGCGCGTGGGCAGAAACTCGCGCAAGGAGAAAGAAAGAGGGAGCGAGGAATCCTAGTGTACCCGTCTGAAAATCCAAACCTGAACACAAACACAAACCCAAGCAACGAATTCCGTTTCCCCCCACCCCTTCACCGATTCCTCTCTCCCCTTCAACTTTTTATTACTTTTTCCGCCCTCTTAAATATCTCTATCTCTCTCCCTCTCACATTCTGCTCTGACAACGCCATCAAACACCTCGCAAATCAAGAGAAAGAGAAGGAAATCGAGACCAGGATGGGCTCCGCCTCGAACCATGGAGCTCAGAGCTACGATCTCTCCTTCAAGATCTTGCTTATCGGAGACTCCGCCGTCGGCAAGAGCAGTTTGCTCCTCAGCTTCATTTCCAATTCCGTCGAAGATCTCGCTCCTACAATTGGTACCTTTCCCCCCTTCCCTCTCTCTCGAATTTCGATTTCGCTCGCTCTTTTACTGTTTGCAATTCAACAACAACACTGCTCAATCGGTTTCGAAAAATTCAAAAAAAAAAAAATTAGGTGAAAAAAGCTGACCTGATTTGGACTTGCGAACTGACGATTTGTGCTCCGAGCCTACCATGTGAGATGTGTGGACAAGGCTCTTTGCTGTTGAATTTTTTAGCATGTTGCTTAGCCGTTGAAGATTTCTTCGTTTAGGTTTCTACTATTTTGTTTACTTTGGGGGCTCGACTTGTGCTCAGATCATTGATAAGACGGTCAGGAGGAGTTTTGTAGTCATGATAGTCATGATTTTCTGGAATTGGCTGATGTGGCCGAAGTTTTGAGTCTAATTTTAGATCTGAAACTAGCTGGAGTGTTGGTTACTGCTTTGGCTGCTCTGAATTGGTTGTATGATTGCTCGGATTGCGTTTTTTGCAGGAGTGGATTTCAAAATCAAATCGCTTACAGTTGGAGGGAAGAGGCTCAAGCTCACAATTTGGGATACAGGCAAGTAGCTATAAGCCTAAATCCTCTCCTTTTTATGGTCCTTTCACAAGTCAAAGTGTGATTTTGGATGCATCTGACAAAATATTGATCAACCGTTTTTTGTATGGAATCCTAAAGATTTGGTTGAGGGAGACTTATGTGGTGGAATTTTATAAGTTTTGCTCAGTTAATTATTTTTACATTGCTCAATACAAGAGATGTTGTTCTTTCTGTAAATTCTCTATCATCAGTTTATGCTATTATGTGTTTGTAATACGGCTTATTCAGGCATGTATATGGTCTGTGTTTGTTATGGTTTTTCTTTACTCTCAAAATACAACTTTGGATGAGTGAGTGGTTTGCTATTGGTTTCTTCCACAGCTGGGCAGGAGAGGTTCAGAACATTAACAAATTCCTATTACAGAGGTGCACAAGGAATCATTCTGGGTAGGCTCATCACTATATGTTTTTCTTGCAGTGTCTTGTTCTTTGCTAGCTTTAGGAAGTTTAGATCTCCTTTCGAGCATTGTCTTCGATAATTTGTTGTCGTGTTTGTCTGATAGATATTTTTGATTTTCCATTGCTAGTTTATGATGTCACCAGGAGAGAAACTTTTACAAACTTGTCTGATGTTTGGGCTAAGGAGGTTGACCTCTACTCCACCAATCAAGACTGTGTCAAGATGCTTGTTGGAAACAAAGTCGACATGGTAGGTTTCATCTCTACATTTCATTCAAATCCATAAAAATTCTCAGTAATTGCTAATCACACAATTATTTAATTCATTCCTGCACTCAATCATGATCCCAGGAATCCGAAAGGGTTGTGAGCAGGGAAGAGGGTCTCGCCCTTGCAAAGGAACTCGGTAGCCTGTTCACCGAGTGTAGTGCAAAAACTCGGGAAAATGTTGAACAATGCTTTGAAGAGCTTGCCTTAAAGGTAAACCTCAACAATATCATTTTATTCATACAAACAAGTACTACAAATTTAGTTGGTTTTATGCCATCGGGTCAGATCCTGCATTTCGATAATGTTTTGTGTTGGCTCGGGCTTGGCCTCGTGTAGGACAGGTCGTAAAATAAGTACTATAACAAAGTTCATGTTTGAGAATTCCAAACAAAACAAAAGGAGTTCATGTTTGAGGATCGAGATAACGACAGTTTTGTACAAATTGGTTGCAGATTATGGAGGTTCCAGGTCTATTAGAGCAAGGATCAAATGTAGGGAAGAGAAATATCCTGAAACAGAAACAAGAACAAGGACAAGCTCCTCAAGACGGATGTTGCTCTTGATGTGTTTGGCTCAATCAACATGATTCAGGAACCGACATTCATTTCATCATGTATATGATAAAATCCTTGGAACATGATTTGTGTATAATATCAGCTTGTCTTTTAGTCCGGGTGATTTTGTGTGATTTAGATGTTTAAAATAAATATTTGCACGTTTGCCTGAATAATTCAAAGTCCAAGTTCGAATGAAAGCATGTCCGACAAAAGACCTGATCCTACAGTCCAAGAAATGCTTTTTACATCAAAAAAAAGCAGTTCATATCACATTGTAAGTTTGGAATGCTCAATTTATATAGTACAAGTGTACAACAAACAGACGTCTGTCTGATTATATTGTGGTATAATGGGCTTTTTAATGGGCCTAGGCCTCCTGGATTTTTTTGTTCAAGCCCAACACTCATTTTCGTGCATCAAACACTCATTTTCGTGCATTAAAAAAACTTTGGTCCATAGGTACATCATGTACATGTTATAAACAAGTGTAGCAAGGCCTTAGCCACTAGTCAGATTATTTAAATAACAGTATTCGGTAAGAAAATGAATAGTATACTAGTAGTGGTTGTTTGTATTTAGTGTTGAGGATAAGGAGATAAGGAAAATTGAACTTACTTCTAGAAAAAACAATTAGAAATAAGGAATTGTGACTAGCTCTTAATTGTTCAAGTACAGAATTATTTTTTCCGCAATGTCAACTCAATTTTTATCTAATTATTCAGCTACTCCAATTTCAATAACAACTAGTTATACAGCTTGTGCCTACAATAATAATAGATGAGAGATCCAGCTATACTGTGTTTTTTTTCTTCACAATTTAACCAGATAATTTAAGATATATCCAGCAGTATATACATTATAAAACAAAAAGGACAAAAAAACCTCAAGCTGGATAACGAATGATATGCAGGCTAATTACAGAAACACACATGACACCTGTTTCCACCAGATTCGGGTTTTGTACGCAAACTCCTTTAATTCACAAAGAATTCCCCTTTATGAAATCACAGCCATACTTTCATATATTATTATGAAATCACAACTTGTAACAATAGTATAATACTGCTATTGTTATCTATATAGCTTCATCGTCATCAAATGTAACTTTGAAGAATGATACGTAAGAACAATATATCAACTTCAGAACTAGGCTTGTTTTTACACTATTGCTCAATGCTGGGTTTTTTACGATAATTAATGAAGGTATACTATGCTTTATAATCAAGTTGAGCAAATACCTAAGTAGGAAACTAAGTAGAGCTAGAAATTTGATAGTAAAAATATAGATCAATTTGGACGTAAAATGGGGGCATTGCAAAAATGTGACAGGGTCCCTTCACGACCTACCAAAATGCTAATACGGTACCGGAGCAAGTTTAGTCCAGCTCCTTTTCTCGTGACTTCGGGATTATAGGTACATATAAGAGTTTTGTTCCCCGGTTAGTTAGTGTTGAATGGTACAACGAAAATGATAGTATATGCACAATAATCAAAGTCATCGGGTCTAGATTTTACCGGGTTGGGTTTGATGGACCTAGAACCCAACAAAAAATGGTGCACTATACGAGGAAAACTATAGGCCTATGTTTTTTGGTCGAATTTAGGCCTATATATTTTAATTAGAAGGTAAATTTCGAACTTATATATACTGTATTAATGATTGTCGATACCAGGTTTATCATATGATCCACTAGAATTTCAGAGTATGTAATCAGACTTGAAAGTCACAAGGGGTTTCTTTGATGGAAATGGCAAGTTGGCAAAGCAACAACCACTCTTTAATGACATGAGATAAGACGTCTTTTAATTGGAACAAATATATGTATGATTATCCTTAATTCAATTTCCGAATCACCAATATATTTGCAAAGAGTGGAGTGGCTGATGTTGATATCACTTCACATACAGTCACTACAAAATTTTTGGATTTTCCTACACTACCACTCTTTAATTCAAGTGTAGTTGTAGTTGTAGTTTATTCATATTTTTTCATTGCAAACAAAAAAACAATTGATTGGCTGGTGAACTTCCAAGGCCCCAACTACAACCTACTATTGCATATGCATCCATAATACACAAACACTCTACTCCCTACTTATTAAAAACACATAATATCTCACCTAACTTCTAAGGCCTTCTAATTTACAACGTACACAACTTAACTTATGATTTTTATTTTATGATCGTATATATCTCCAATATTATATATATCGGTGCATATGTAAAGTGTATCACATATAATGAACTTGTAGATCATATCATTAAATAGTGATGATGCACAAATAACATATAAAATTGAGATGGATGATATAGCAAAAATGTAGAGAAGATGTAGGAAGGATTTGCTTTGGAAACACACACTAAAAGGATCATTCTAAACCCAATAGAGTCACATGTTTTAGATGAAGTAACTTGTGGCTGAGAGATGGAATTTATTTGGTTATAGTTAGAGCAATAAGAAATGGATGACGATGAATAGACAAGGTGTGGGGAAAAGCATACTTGCACATGCCTCTCAAATAGTTCCCTTGGAATCATCCTAAGAAAGTTGCAACTCCTCTCAAAAAGAAAATTCAACTTTTTTAATTACACTATTGAATCTCTCAAAACTAAAGTTTAAGTACCTATCACACTCGATTTAATTAATTTCAACATATTTTTTTAGTTTATATCCATACCTACCTCAAAATTCCATCACTGGAGTTGTCATGGAACATTGAAGTCATATTTATCGACATCTTTTTTGAACTTAGAAGATTTTAACCATCTTAAAATTCTCATATTCTGTGGGCTAAGTTCAGCCACCAAACTAATGATATGAACCTTTACTATTTACTATGCCCAGATGGATTTGCATCTTAATGTCTTTTTATTATAAAATAGATATACCTAGCAATGAGTAAATCATAATTTCACTATTTTCTTACCCTCAAAGCCAACATGTTCACTTCTTACTCTTTTTTTCCAATTTTGCTATTCTTTTGTCAGAATATGTGAAATGCCAATAATGAATAACCCAACTTTATTGAAATTTCCTCATATACTCCCTCTCTATCTAAATATAAGTCCCATTTTCCGTTTTGAGCGTCCCAAAATATAAGTCCCATTTGCAAACTTTCCACTTTTGGAAAAATAAATTTACCACATTACCCTCATCAAACATTCAAATTACATCTTTTCTATCTCTCTCTCCTCTACTTTTACTATATTACCCTCATCACATCATTCAAATTACACCTTTTTTATCCCTCTCTCCTCTCCTTTTACCATTTTATCCTCACCCAATCATTCAAATTACACCTTTTTCATCTATCTCTCCTCTCCTTTTACTATTTTATCCTCACTCAATCATTTAAATTACCCACTTTTTCAACTTTTTCTTAAAACTTGTGCCCAAACCCAAATGGGTCTTATATTTAAGGACGGAGGAGGGAGTATAAGCAAAGGCCTTGTGTATAGCTGAAATGATCCTTTTGTCAGACCCATTGAGTGCTAGTGGCAACTAATTTTCCTCACACAGAAAAAGTACCAACTGCTAACTAACTTCATACTAGAAAAAAAATACTCCAACCTTTTCTATTTTATTCTTTTATTATCTTTTGGCACCAAACAATTAAACAGGAACCTAAAAAAGAAAGAGAAAGTGAACCTAATCTTACTTAATTTGTGGTGTATGGTAGTAGTGGTTGCTGTGTGGAGTTGTGTTTTAACAAACCCACCTCTCAACTTCTTCCCATCTCTTTTTTTTTCCTCCTCCTACTTCACACATTGCTTTCACATTCAACAAAGAATATACATTTTTCATGTTAATTAGTTATCTCCCTTGATTCTTAATCATTTATTTAGTCTCTTTCTTGCCCTTTCGCCATGTTTCGTTTCAATCATTTACTAATTTTTATCGATATTTTTTCTCGGTCTTTCAGCCTACCATTTTTTTTTAAAAAAAATAACAATATAGCATATATTACATTGCCTTTTACATTCTTTTATTTACAAGAATTTATTAATTGGACAAAATAAGAACACGGTAAGAAAACTAACACCAGAAATTACAAATATATGAATTTTTTATATATATCCCTGTAATAATTAAATTACAATTGAACCAACCAACCAACCAATGGTGTACAATAAAAGTAAACTATGAATGTCAATTGATGTGTCTAGTTATGAAATTAATTCACATGATTAATTGTTTGTAAGAAAAAAAATGAGATTAAAATCAAATCAATATGGGAGGGCAGATTGTGAATCCATTTGCTTAGTAACGGCAATCCACCAAAGAATTAGCAAACACCAGCGTCTTCTCGCCGGCTCCGAATATGAATTTCGCCGATTCCGGCGCTTTCTGTTGCTGTTGTTGTTGTTGGTCGTCTTGTTCGTCGGCGGCGGGGAGATTGAGGTCCAAACAGAGCAGATTTCTCGCCGGAGCAGACTTTGCCGACTGAGACCCGCCGCCGCCGGAGGTGGCTATCGGACGGTGGCGCCTCATGTGGCCGCCGAGCGCCTGGCCGGAGGAGAACTCCGACCCACAAATGGCACACGCGTGCACCTTGTTCAATTTGGTGTGGCTTGGGCTTGCACTCAGGGCGTTGGACGAATTGCAGGCCATTTGGAGGGAGAGTCCTAGGTCTTCCCCTTTGTTGATGATTTTGCTGTGCTCCGCTGAGGAGGGGAAGTAGTCCTGGTGGTCGTCGGACAACGAGCGCGCCGGCGCCGGAGATGTTGCCGGAGCCGGAGCCTCGGTGGTTGGGGACTTGGGCTTCCGGTGGCTGGCCCTGTGCCCGCCGAGCGCTTGGAAGGACGAGAAGCAGCGGTTGCAAGTCTTGCACTCGTAGATATAGACTCCGGCGGAGGCGTTCGGTGGCGGTGACCTGGCGGTGGTGATGGCGACGGCAGGGGTGTGGGTTAGCTTTTGAGCCTTGCCGGCCCCTTGGGCGAGCATGATCAAGCAATTGGCCATGTCCTCTTCTTCCTCCGTGACGGATGGGGTGGTGGTAGGAGTAGGAGTAGGAGTACTGTTACATATGTGGGCCCCGCTTTCGACGACGTTTAGGGTGGTGGTGGTGGAGGAGGAGGTGGCCACAAGGCAGCTCTCTTCACCGGAGGTGGAGAGGGTGAGGGGGAGCGGGGAGGCGGTGCGAGACCGCTTCGTCCGCTTCCCCTTCATCATCACTTGCTGGTGCTGGTGCTGGTGCTGGTGCTGGTGCTGGTGCTGGTGCTGGTGCTGGTGGTTCTCGTTTTCGAGTTGGGCGAGCATATCGTGTTTCGGTTCCGCGGTTGGTTCCTTACAATAAGGGGATTTGTTGCAAGTGAGAGTTGAGATTGAGGATGGAAGTGATATGGGGATTGGGGAGATTATATATTGATTGAGAGAAGGTGGTGGTGGTGAGGATGTTGGTGAGCAAATATTCCAAGCTTGGAAGTTGGAGATGTATGGTATATGAGATGAGATGAGATGACACCATAGGTTATTATTATAGGTAGCTAGGGGTTATATATGTATATATATATATTTGTATTCATTAGAATATGATGGGTATTGAGTAGTAGTATAAACTAACAAGAAATGAAGGGAAATAATGAAAAAGGGAAATAATGAAAAAGGAAGGATGGATTAAGGAAGAGGAGAATGAAAGTGGGAGGAGACTTTGAAACGAGTGAGATTCGGTTGGCTTTCAAGCAAGCCCATTACTTCTCCTCAACGACTCTCTCTCTCCAAGTTTAGAGTGCAAGCCTGGCTCTCACGCAATTTCCGCCTGCCTCTCTCTCTCTCTCTCTCTCTCTCTCTCTCTCTCTCTCTCTCTCTCTCTCTCTCTCTCTCTCTCTCTCTCTCTCTCTCTCTCTCTCTCTCCCCCTCCCTCCTATGACTATCCAACCACACATTCACTACTAATCTTGTGATTTAGATTAGGTCTATAAGTCTAGCCCGTCGCTACTCCATCGGTCTAGCAGGGTTAGATTCTCGATCTTACGCGTTTATCGGAAGATTCGAGTTTGAATTTGTCTAATTATGCGTCTATGGAAATACTGAATTAAGAGAGTCGCTCTCGATCTAATTAGAGGTCTATGTGATGCCCGACTCGAATTCAGGAAGATTTTGGTTGATCGAACCACACAAGACTAAGCCTAGTAATTTGGATTTGAATCTGCCTAGTGGTTACGGGTGTCTCTATTAAGGGTCTCTATAAAACTCAATTTAGATATAGAACGACTATAATTAACTTATCAAACTAGATGAAAGATTATACAAAGAAATTAAAGTTTAAGGGTATAAATCTACGCAAGTATCAATAAGTGAATTGAGTCCTTGAGGTATACTTTTCTAATTGATTGACTTTTATTTAGGTGAGTGAATTGGGTGTGAACCGTGAACTGTCAATTGAACCACTCTCACAAGATGAAATCAATCATTGGGTTTGATCTAGTTAGGGATCACTCCCCTTTTATGAAAGTGCAATTTTCTTTTCCTAAAGTATTCATTTATTAATCTTTTGTAGGATGCTGATTCCAAGTACACCTTTGCTTTATAGGTAAGTTCTTGGTTGCAAGTAATACATTTAATTCCTAAGTGCCTTATATAAACAATTTTTATACACCGTAGTATTCAGTATATAATCTTGTATGCATGTATACAATCTTCTTCCTACATGTAAAATTGAAATTCTTTGGCATTAGATGCCTTGAATTGATTTACTTTCAATTAAATTGTATTATGTTCAATGTAATATGCTATTGTTATATTTAGTTTATAAAGTAATAATTATTATTTAAGACTAAATATTATCTAATTAAATTTTATTTCTCATCTATCTAACATATATGTAAATTTGGATTTTTTCTCCTTACTGTAATTGTCTTGAATTGATTTTCCTTTTAATTAAATTGTATTATTTTCAATGTAATGTGCAATTGTAATTATTAGTTTATAAAATAATTATTATTTATTTAAGAATATATATTATCTCATTAAAAAAAATTCATCTACCTAATCTAACCTACTTGTAAAAAGTTGTATATTTTGTCATTGAATGCAAATCATTCAATTCTTCCTAATGTGCTCACAATATATTATATTATGTTATTGTTGTTATGCTATTCAATTTTACAATTATGCCTATTACATTCACTTTAATATTTTTGGCCATTATTAACATATTTTTTGGCCATTATTATTGACATCATTAGTATAATATAAATATTATATTACAATTTCTTTGTGTGATTATTAGCATATTATATACTATATATATATTTTTTTTTTGTTTCAATACAAGCGTAATGCACCCAACAATGGCATATAAGTTATAAAAAAAATAGAAACAACAATTATATTTATACCTATGTATTAGTTGAACATAAAAGACACAACTTTAAAAACAAAAACGACCAAATTACTGTTACCCTATCGACCTAGATAACGCCGGGTGTAGTAGTCTAGTATATAGTATAGGAAGTTATTTCATGGAAAATTAGCGTTCAATGATTTGGAATTAATTACTTCCTATATGAAGTTAAATACAATGCCTAAACTATTCTGTCATTTTGTTATGTTAGTTTTATTTCCTGAAATTTTCTAAGTACCGACTTTGTCCTTAGAGAATATATTAAAGCATATTTATTATCATATGTTAATGAACTATCTAATGTATGGTACTCCATCTATATGTAACTTAATTGTCATTGGGAATTGGAATTCACTCAAAAGGTTTTTTCTCGTAACAAATTCCAATAGCTATGTTCATGGACTTATATATGTTGGTAAATTTTTGGAGATTGCTTGATGTGAATAGAGAACACATTAATTAGGTAGCCATGATTAGTGTTGTTGTGTTGAGTGTTCAAGTAGGCATTGGTGTATGGACAACTCCGAAATGGTCATCAAACGAGTGATCCACTAATTAAGCTAAATTAAGTTGTACTGCACTATATATCTAGTGTCATTAGTGTACCTATTTAGTTTAATGCTTCTCTAATCCCGAAGAAAATGCTAGCTAATCATGCATGTATTATCCCAAAAATGTCGAACTAACTGTCAATTACGGGGCATTAGGCTTGCTTGTTTCGCGGCGAAGTGACCGTTTATTATATCAAGTAGCTTAATTAATCATGCATGTTAATGTAGTACAAGTTATTAGCCTGTTCTTGTAGTGTATACTTGATAGAAACAGCTCATGTGTATTAATGTTGACTAATTCTACCTTCCCACTTTTTTATGGGACATTTCAGCTTAATTAGCACCCTTGATATTTAAATAATACAGTAGTATTTTGAATGGTGTTTCAAATTAATTCTTTTTTTTTTTTTTCAATGGATATTTTTAAGGATTTCGGTTCATTAAAAACCTTGGTAATTAACTTTGGTTATAAGGAGTCTGTGTTTTACTTAAGTACTAGAAAGTTTGCCCGTCCGATGGATGGACAATTTCTTTCACCGTATTTTTTTAGAAGGTGAAAATTATAATTTTCGTTATAACACAATTTTGTTCTAATTAATAAATTATGTAAGTATTTTGTATTGAATTGTCCAAAAATAGTAGATAAAATAAATATAAAATATGACATTTTTTATTTTTTTTAATTTCTTATGAGAATTATTTTGATAATATGGCTTTTCTATTACAATTAAGTTTTTTAGCCGAATGAACATGTGTAGGAATTACTCTTTATAATTTTATAGACATTTTGGAAGAAATTTAAATCGAAAGCATATGGTTAGCCATTTAGGGTTTACATTCTCGCTCAAAAAAAAAAAATGATAAGGCTTTGCATTCAAGTTACAATATTATAACATGATATATGTATGTAAAAAATAAGACATGGTAACATGCATTCATAATCAATTACAAATAAAAAAGCAAAACAAAAAAAAATAAAAATATAAAAACATGCATTTATTTGACAAGAAAAATAAAATTAAGAGTTGTAGAGATAGATAAATCACCCAAAATAAAAATAAAATAAAAACAATTAGAGTGAAGTCATTAATGTGATAAGAGGGAGAGAATTTTAAGTGTTGTATAGAAGATAGATAACCCAAACAAGTTTGTCGATCTTGAGGAAACTTTAAATTTGGCTCTAACTATTTTCAATACCTCTTAAAAATGGAAGATGGAATAGAATTTAAAACTTAGATGGTTCGGATCTTTAAATTAATTAGAAATTTCAATACCTCTTAAAATGGGAGATCTGCTAGTTTGATGGTTGGGAGCAAAATGGCAAGATTAAACCTCAAGTGTACATTCGACAAAAAAAAACCTCAAAGTGTATCCAACGAAAAGAATTAGTTTGGAGTATCAATTGGAATAGCGATAAATTTAGAAACATCGTTCTTTTTTATCCCTCGTTTATTTCTATTAGTTAGAGTCTCTCTATGTCTAAATTGAGTCTGAATTATAGAGATTCTTAGTAGAACAATAGTCTCAATTCAATATTCTGTAATGTCATGAGAAAAAATAAAACTTAAATTATTGTAGTTTTTTTTTTTTTTAATAAGGTAAGGGATTAGGGTCACCACAAGTACTACTTGAGTTCGACTAGAGCCAACTTTAAAGAGAAGAGGATAAAGCACTGTCTTGGAGTCTCGAACCCGAGACGTCGTGATACACATATGAGTGATCAACTAGTAAGCCGATGCGTAAATTACCGGAGAAATGATTAAGGGAATCTGAGAGATTGATCCGGCAATTTGCCACTTATATAAGACGGTTAATGTGAACTAGCTATTTGGTTCACCTTAATCATGAGGTTGGTGATGATGAGAACAAATTATTAGTACCACAATTTCAGGTAAAAACCGTGCTGTATATATGTGTACTTATTAATTAATCATGGGCGGTTTATCTAATAATCTTGTACGTACTATACAATAATGAGCAATTACATTTTAGTGATGACAAGTAAACATGCATGTTATACATGCTCTGTGGTGTTTGTGGACTGTATATGTAATGTAGTGGGCATGGCTAATTCTGAGCAATGAAAGGATAATTTAATTTGCGATTAATTATTGGTTAATCAACAATTACAAGTAACATGGATGCACCGTACCAACATTGATAATTTAGTATGAACGGAGATACAAACAAGTAAACAAGACACATGTGGCAATGTTAATGCAAAGCACAACAAAGCAAGATTGATTTTAGTTGGTTTATTTATAATAGTGTCCCAAGGGCCTAGTCTTGTTTCATGACCCAAAAATAAAGATTGATTTTTAGTTAGTACGGAGTAGTATTTTTTTAGTTATTTTTTTTAACGCAATCCATTATTCTACAATCATTCAATCTACACCCGTTCACGTACTACAGCATGGAATTTTATTAGATTCAACATGTCAAAAAACAATAGTGAGAAATTAATGGACCCTCTTTTATTCTAGAATATTTATAAGGCAGGTATTTTTTTGGTTGTACATAAAAAATGGTTAGCAAATATATTGTCTTGGTTCTTTTTTTTAGTTAAGGACACGTCTCATGAGAGTAGGTTAAACTGTTGATTTTTTGGTACTATTCTTAACATTCTTAACAGCTTAATCGCTTGAATATATGCATGAAGGCTGACTTCGACTCTTTAAAAGTCTTCTTTGTCTAAATTAAATAGTTAGGGCTCTTGCTACATACTACTCGTGGTGACTTTAGGTAACTTAATTAATTAGTCTCTTCATTTTTTAATTCCGTGTAATCAAGTATTTACCCATTGTCCAAATGCGTCATTTGATCAACACTTTCAATGAAGCTATGTGAACATGTGCAGTTAGTAGTTACTCGTTAGTTAATTAGTGACTGATCCTGATCTACGTGTCTGTATTTTTCTGACTTTTTGTATTATATTATTTGAAGTGTTCCTTTTTGCATTATATATTACTTTTATGAACAAATGGGTTTAATTTGTTTACATATTAGACCATTTTTTGCCCTGTATTCTGTAGCTTCAATTAGTTTAGTTACACATAAAGCGTACTAGGAGCATGTACAAGTTTGTCTAGCTAATTCTACATATATATGAAAATCATTGTGATATAATTTTGTTTTTGGTTATAGAGAAAAGAACGAGTTATCATATTATATAGTAAGATGCTTTTTCCATAGATTAGTCGATAAAAAAATATTATTTTTTGTAATTCGGTTTGGTTGATTGAATCGGAAGTCGAACTAAATAAACCCCATTCGGTTTCGATTAGTTTGATTCATTGGTTTTTCATTTAACCATTGACACTCCTTTTTTTTTTGGTTGATTTTTTTTGGTTGAAACCATTGACACTCCTTAAAATGCACATTTTATACTTCAATATATATTTCAAATTTCCAGCTTTAAATATTAGTTCAACCCATAGTTATTAGCTTTTGACAATCAACACATTCTACAAATTGATTCGCAAACTTGTATCAAGTTCACTATGACATTACTCACCATCTATCAATTTATATGATAGAGATGGAAGGTAGATAAGTGGATGGATAGATGGATAGAATGTGAAGAACGTGTTGCGTGCACACATTTACTCACTTCAAAAACAATACACCAAAAACATAAAGTATTTTATTTTAAAAAAAAAAAGATAAAACCAAAATTAAATTTAATAATGGGATAATTATGTTGGGCGGCGTATCGGGATTTACTCCGGACCTCTAATTTCCACTATTTTTTTCAAAAAAAAAAAGAAAAGAAAAGAAAAGAATTAATAGATATAGAGTTTTTGTCATGCCAAGTTTCCAGGTGGCGTGGAGTGAGTGGCCAGAGATTCTCTTCTTTAGCTTGAGCTTTCCTATTTGATTGGTGTTGCTGATCTAGGCTAGGGCTGTGTTTGGTTTGGTACAAACTACGTTTCTTGGACTTTCATTTGTGTTTCTAGAAATAGTGTTGGTCTAGGTAACATATAGATATATAAATCTTTCCAAATATGTTTCTTTTTATTAGCATCCAAACAAAGCCTTGAACGAGAGGTGGGTGATTAAATTGATTGGAGAGGTGATGATCGTGGCACGTATGTATAGTGCAACTTGTTTTAAGGTTTCGTTTGGATCATACATTGGGGGCTTAATTGTTTTGGTATTTGATATATACTTGGGCTATATTAGATATCAAATATCGGTATGGGTATGGGTAATATGAATATTAAGATATCATAAATGTGTATGTATATCGAACGAGAACAATAAACAAAATCGACATTGTGATTTACGTGATTCGGATTCTCCCTCTTCAAATGGCATGCGTTATATAATCTGGATTGGAGTGATTTTAGCGAATCGAATCGGAGTAAAAACCGAAGAAAAAAAAAAGTGTATTACGGGTCCTTATAATATGTGCTACTCCCTCCGTTTCATAAAAGGTGTCATTTTAGCTCTAAAATTTTGTTTCAAAATATATGTCTTTTTATATTTTTGGCATTTACTTTACAGATTTACCCTTATAATCATTAGCAGTTTATTAGTAGTGGTTTTCAATAAAGTAAAAAATTGAGGTAATAATTAGGGGTATAATAGTACATTTAATAGCTTCGTTAATATATGTGCAAGTTGCTAAAATGACACATTCAATAAAACAGAGGGAGTATTAAATTGCTATCCAAACGAATCCCAAGATAGTTGAAGTAGTTCAGTTAGTGATCCAAATCCAAAGCAAACTCCTCCAAGAATTATTTTATCAAATCAAAACAAATAGAAAGAATAAACCAAAAAAAGAAGAAGGCAGAAAGCCATTCCTTTCCAGCTCGAGTGTACACATACATCTGAAATTCATATATATATTCTTGTCTTACTATACCAATCTATATCTATCTGCTAATAAATAAGTATATAACTATTATATAGTATTATCACTCTAATGATCATACACACAAACTACATCTTCTGCACTTTGTCTTTGATCACCACTCTTTTCTCCAAGATCCTGAGAATATATTTTTCGTATAAGTTAGTGCAAGTACATGGGGATCAAGTCATGTAACACTACTCTTATCTTTTCTTCCGTTTTATATTACGTATACATACTACTTGGCACAATTCACTTGTCCCAAATCCCATTCACCATATTTATTATACTAAACTATATATGTTGGTTAGAAGAAGAAAAATCCCCTGAACATTGTATAGTACAAATCAAGCTAGCTATAATTGACTCGAGTTGAGCTTTGAGTTGTTCAGTCTTGACTCGATTAGTAATATATAGGTGAGTTTGAACTCAAAACTTTCATAGAGCTCGGTGGTTTATTAGTTTGTAAGATCGATGAACAAGGTGTAACTCAGCTTGCGAGTTGCGAGCTACTTGTTTTTTTTTTTTGCTTGCGAGACAAAGTCACGAACAATTTGCTACATTACCATCTATGTAAACAAAATTTACTAAAGATTTTTTTACATAGTTCAAAAGAGACCATCAAAATTGTACATGATACCCCCATTATACATATTATGTATAATGGAGCTTATTTATGAACATGAGCCGAGTTTTCTTGTACTTAATCTCGGCTCATTTCGAATCTTAAAATTGTGCTCTATTTTGAATTGATCTAGTTTAAAGTTCAACCGAACACAAAGAATCAAACACAAAATTGCTCACGAACAATTCGATTCATTTACGCCTGGAGATATAAATGTTTGGATGAATTCTAAGTTGTTATGCGGAATCCCTATAGGCCCAATTTAAGTACATCACAAAAGTATGGCTTTTCTTAAGCACAAAGTTCTTACATGGGTTTGATTAGAGAGGATAAGGATATGTAAGGAAGTCAAAATGGTTAAGTAACGTTATATACTAAGAGATCGGTCAATTTATACAACAAATGTCAGCACTTAAGGCAATGAACAGTCATTAATGTTTATCATTTAGACAACGTTACTAAAACCATTTTGCCATGACACTTGAATTATTCTTACAGAATTATCGGAGCACCTCATTTTTATTCTTTTCTCTAGAAAAGTCGTTACCAAATACGTAACGACTTCATATACATAAAGAGTCCACTCAAGTAATTCATTCATACATAATGACGTCAACTAATGATTAAAGTCCATGTTTTTTTTTTCGATCAAGATTAAAGTCCATGTTGTACAATATAGAGCCTTGTAGTTTCTGAAGTAGCTGAACTGAACCACCGTTATACATCTTTAGACTTTGAAACGATGAATTTTTGGGCCCAGCCCATATCAAATGGCCCAACCAATGAATAAATAAATCCACAAGATTGTATTAATTTGGCCCAACAAGTGAAAGTAGTAGGGGGCGTTTGGTTAGAATTCGGGTATGGAAATGAGAGGAGGTATGGGGTTGGGGAAGTATGGGGTTAGAAACCCATACATAATAAAGGGTGTTTGAGAGAAGTGTTTTTAAAGGAGATTTACTTCTTTTTTGTTCATTCCCACCCATACCCAAGGGGGTAGTAAGGTATCAAAAACTCATACTTATCCGGTATGAGGTATGGATATGAAATCCAAAAAACACATAACAAAACATAAGGTATGGGGCCGGTTTTCATTCCCCAACCCCATACCTCATACCTTCATACCCTCCTACCAAACGCCCCCTAAGTAACTAGGATCTTCTCATAGAGAAATGCTGCTGCCTAAGACCCTAATCATATCCACCTAATCACGTCTCTTAGATCAGTAAATATAGCGCGAAACGCTAAACATGGTTTAATACGTCTTTATGCAGTCATTTCAACGTGCTTGTACGTGTTAATTAAGGCTGTAAAGATAACATGTTACATGTGATTGTTGTATATAGCAAATAAATACTTGCTCTTTGATTCGGTCACAACAACGCTAATTACAATTGTACATTCTTTATTGGAATTTAACCTATTTCAATACACCCTTTGTTGATTTGGCGCGCTTTTACCGACATCATATTTGAGTCAATATGACAAAGAAACTCACAGAGGCAGCAGGGTAAACAGTAAAAAAGCAGGCCTGTGTATTTTGTTTGTTTTTATTTTCTGTTTGATTGAAACTTGATATTGAAAGGTTGTCTTGTTTCTTTCTCCATTAGGGCAAATGATTCACTGACTTTGATATATTTTCAATATCTAGAACAGTTTAGTTCATCGATCCGTCCATTTCAAGGGTCCCATAATTTTTTGTTGTAAAGCTAATTACTCCCTCCGTTAAGAAATACACGTCGTTTTAGGATTTGTCTTAAAAATTAAGAACTCAAATGAATTGACTTATATACCCTCAATCTTAGGAAGATCTTTTATTTTCAAGTATAGATTTAAGTAATTATTTTCAATTGGTGGGGATAATATTGGAAAAATGGTTTTAAAGTATCTAGAATGACAAGTATTTCTTAACAACTCAATCAGCCTAAAACGACAAGTATTTTTTAACGGAGGGAGTAATACGGAGTATAACACCGATTGGAAAGTTTACCAGAAAAAGCTCCCCACTATCATTTTATATTAGCCTCGAAAAAGATGTTTAACCAATAACCATTACAGTACATTGTGAGTAAGCTTAGCTGAATATCAGCTTCTGTTAGAAGTTTGTTACACGGTTATGAAACACGTGCTAAACTTGTTAGTTGTAAATGATGCTATAAATAGCACTGTAATGACAGAAATGAAAGATATCTTGCAAAGTAATCCATTCTGTTATGTGAGCCTTTTGTTCTCTCTGAGTGTCTCTAGAATTAGGTCTTCATTCACAATCAATTCACTTGAGTGTTTCATAATTTCATATGGTATCAGAGCTTTGGAATTCCATTGCTTCGTTCTTCCGCACAATTCTCTATTTCTGGTGGTGATTTCACGTTGAATTGAGGTTTTCTTGCTGTTATGGCGACTTCTGAAGGAAATTCTGGATCACAAAGCTCAGATTCTGGAGAAAGCCAAACCAAAATGAACAACGATCCTCTGAATCTCTCAAATTCAGACACGCCGAATGCTCAGCTTACTACGAGTTTATTCAATGGCAGCAACTTTCTCACTTGGAGCTATGGAATCAAGATGGCGCTTGGCGCAAAGAACAAGATCGGATTCATAGATGGATCCTTATCTGTTCCAGAGCAAGGATCAGCTGATTTACAGCGATGGATAAGGTGCGACTACATGGTGAGGTGTTGGATTACACATTCCATGGCACCGGAGTTCTCTGAAAGCTTCATGTATGTTGCATCGGCCAAGGATCTCTGGGAGGAAATTCAGGAGCGATTTGGTCAGTCTAATGGACCGCTTCTCTTCCAGCTAAAGAGGAATTTGACAATTCTCTCACAAGGTAATTTGCCAATTCAAGATTATTTTGGCAAATTGAAAAGGATTTGGGATGAAATTGGCACTATAGAGCCGATTCCAAACTGTTCATGTGGAGCATTAATCAAATGTAGTTGCAATTTCTTGAAGAGATTGAATGATATTGAGGCTAGAAATCGTGTTATGCAATTTCTGTTAGGATTGAATTCTGGCTTTGACAGTGTTGTCAATTATGTCTTGGCTATGGATCCGTTGCCAAATATCAACAAGGCTTATTCCTTAATTCTGCAATTTCAAGCACAAAAGAATCTAAGTAGTACAATAGATTTTTCCAAAGAAGCTAGTGCTCTTGCAGCTAGCAGGAATCAGATGCATTTTACTCCTAGTACTAGAGTTTCTAATGGAAATTCTTCAACCTCAAATGACAAGAAAGAGGTTAAGGATTATAAGAAACTCAGAGTAGAGGAAAAGGAGAAGCTGCTGTGTAGTTTTTGTAACATGAAAGGTCACACGGTTGATCAATGCTTCAAAATTGTTGGTTATCCGGAGTGGTACAAAGGGAAGAAAGGTAAGGAAACAGGCCAGACTTCTTCAGCTAATCAAGTGGAGGTTATGGATACTCCTTTCACTTCTCTTGAGAGTGCTGGTTCCGGAGAGCAACTGGATAATGCAGCCATGGTCAAGATGTATCAGGAAATGAAGGAGATGATGCAGTCCTTGAAAGGCAAGGGAGTTGCTAGCACCTCCTTTGGTGACTTCTCAGGTACAAAATCTAAACAACACACATCTGTAGCAACTGTAGTTTTTACTTCTTGTCACAGTGTTGAATGTTTAGATTGGATCATTGATACTGGGGCTTCGGACCACATGACTTGTGATTCTAGTTTGTTGACTGCTAAGCAAAGGATAGGAAAGCCTATTAGTGTATGCTTGCCAGATGGAACTCGCAAGATTGTTTCAGAAGTAGGGACAGTTGAGTTGCAAGGAGGATTTGCTCTTAGGAATGTGCTGTTAGTGCCTGATTTCAAGCAGAATTTGATCTCTGTAGGCAAGTTTGTTGATGATTCAGGGTTGGTTGCTCAGTTTGATAAAACTTCATGTTCTTTTCAGGATTCTAAGTCTGGTGAGATATTGTTTACTGGAAAGAGGAATGCCGGCCTATACAGACAATTTGCAGGGGCAACTTGTGCAGCTTTACCTACTACTTTTGATTACACAGAAATGTTAATTAAATAAGCTTTGTAATGTTGTTCTTCCTACTATTAGCTATGATCTTTTCCACGCTAGGATTGGTCATGCTTCCTGCTCTAAGATTCAGCATACAAAGGAGTGTAAGATAGTTGATGACAATTCTGTTTGTGAAGCTTGTATACAAGCTAAACATCACAAATTACATTTTCCTAGAAGTGACTCTATTGCTTGTAACAGATTTGAGTTGATTCATATTGACCTCTGGGGTCCTTATAGAAAGCCTACAATTTCTGGTGCTCGATATTTTCTCACAATTGTGGATGATTACAGCAGAGCTACCTGGGTGCATTTGCTTCATAATAAATTGCAGGTTCTTAGTGTGTTGATGCAATTTGTTTCATATGTTGAAACTCAGTTTGATTGCAAGATCAAGACTGTTAGAACAGATAATGGCATGGAATTTGTTCAGAATAGTTGTGTTGAGTTTCTTGCTTCAAAAGGCATAGCTCATCAAAAATCTGCTCCATATAGTCCTCAGCAAAATGGAAGGGTTGAAAGGAAGCATAGGCATTTGCTAGAAACAGCTCGAGCAATAAGGTTTCATGCTGGATTACCTTTACATTTCTGGGGAGAGTGCATCTTAGCTTCTGCATATTTGATCAATTTGATGCCAACTTCTGTTTTACAGTGGAGTAC
Source organism: Polygonum maritimum (assembly GCA_963924305.1). Lineage (NCBI taxonomy): Eukaryota > Viridiplantae > Streptophyta > Magnoliopsida > Caryophyllales > Polygonaceae > Polygonum > Polygonum maritimum. Next base: position 36,651,733 of record OZ002732.1, on the reverse strand, counting down.
TCCTTATGAAAAACTGCATGACAAGAAGCCTGATTACTCTGTCTTAAGAGTTATAGGATGTCAATGTTATGCAATGGAATTAAGAGGTTCAACAGATAAGTTTGCCTCTAAGACAAGAAAATGTATTTTTCTTGGATATCCTCTTGGACAGAAAGCCTTTAAGGTGTATGATTTGGAATCACACAAGGTTTTTGTCTCACGAGAGGTAATTTTTCATGAAGAAAATTTTCCTTATAAAACTTTATCTGTGAAACCTGCTGAGTCTTATGATAGGCCTATGGTCACACCTGCTGGTGACATTGACTCATTTTTTTCTAGCCCTTCCTCCATTTTACCTTCTTCACCTATACTTTCTTTTGATAATCCGCCTATTTTTTCACAGTCTAATGATGTTTCTCCTTCATTAGATAATTCAAACTTTTTTCCTTCCAACCCAGATCAAATTTCTGAAATTCAACCTTCACCAACACCATCTTTACCACCTTTGAGAAAATCTTCTCGTCCAACACATAAACCTGCTAAACTGGCAGAATTCATTTGTCCTACTATTGATCCAGCTCAATCCCAATCTGCTTCTTTCATGGCTACTCATGTTGGAGATTTATCCACTTACTCTACTGATTATGTGGTCTCCTTGAACAATGTCATGGCTGTTAAAGAACCTTATAGCTATAAACAAGCTAAAGATGATCCAAATTGGATTGATGCAATGAATTTGGAGTTAGAAGCCTTGGAGAAAAATAATACTTGGTTTCTTACTTCTTTACCACCTGGAAAGCAGGCAATAGGCAGTAAGTGGGTCTATCGGATTAAGTTTAAGCCAGATGGTTCTATTGAAAGGTTTAAGGCACATCTGGTTGCAAAAGGTTTCAATCAAGTTTATGGCAAAGATTACAAGGCCACTTTTTCTCCAGTTGCAAAGTTCACCACAGTCAGATTGTTTTTGGCTCTTGCAACAGTAAAGTCTTGGCCTGTAAACCAACTAGATATCAATAATGCATTTTTGCATGGTTTTCTTGATGAAGAGGTATACATGTTACCTCCTCTGGGTTATTCAAAAGCTGAGCCTGGACAGGTTTGCAGATTGACAAAGTCTTTATATGGACTTAAGCAAGCCTCAAGACAGTGGAATTTGGAGTTGTCTAAACATCTTGTGGGAATAGGATTTGTTAAGTCATCTTATGACTATTCCTTATTCACAAAGATTGTTCCTAAAGGTATTGTGATTATACTAGTCTATGTGGATGACTTGATTATCACAGGGGATGATGAAGATGCTATTAAATCTGTCAAGTCTTCTTTGCATTCAGCTTTCACAATCAAGGATCTAGGATTGATCAGATATTTTCTAGGCCTTGAGATTTCTCGTTCTTCAGATGGTATGCTCATCAATCAAAGGAAGTATATTATAGATATACTACAGGATACAGGAATGATGGATACTAAAGCTGCCAGATTTCCTTTGCCTAGAGGGTTAAAGTTGTCAACAGATTCTGGTGTTTTGCTTGAGGATCCAGAGAGTTATAGAAGATTAGTTGGGAGATTGCTTTATCTCAATTTGTCTAGACCTGATATCTCTTATTCAGTACAGCATCTTAGTCAATTTTTGAGTGAGCCACGACTGCCTCATTACAATGCTGCCTTACATGTAGTGAGATATTTGAGAGGCACAATTGATACAGGTCTGTTTTATTCTGCACAATCTCAGCTTGCTCTCACTGGGTTCTGTGATGCAGACTGGGGTACGTGTGTTTTCAGTGGCAAATCTTTGACAGGATATTGTGTTCTGTTGGGATCTTCCTTGGTTTCTTGGAAAACTAAGAAACAAAAGACTGTTTCCAAATCTTCAGCTGAGGCAGAGTATAGATCGATGTCTACAACAGCTAGTGAATTGGTATGGCTTCATAGTCTCATGACTGAGTTTCATGTTTCTATTCCTCTTCCAATTCCATTATTTTGTGATAACAAAGCTGCTATTCACATTGCTGAAAATCCCATATTTCATGAGAGGACCAAACATTTGAAGTTAGATTGCCACTATGTGCGTGAGCAGTTGGTAAATGGATTCTTGTATCCAACTCATGTCAGAACTTCTCTACAGTTAGCAGATTTATTCACTAAGCCTCTTGGAGAGTTGCAACGTAATTTTCTTTCTGTCAAGTTAGGTCTTGTTCAATCTTTCCCAAGACAAACTTGAGGAGGGGATGTGAGTAAGCTTAGCTGAATATCAGCTTCTGTTAGAAGTTTGTTACACGGTTATGAAACACGTGCTAAACTTGTTAGTTGTAAATGATGCTATAAATAGCACTGTAATGACAGAAATGAAAGATATCTTGCAAAGTAATCCATTCTGTTATGTGAGCCTTTTGTTCTCTTTGAGTGTCTCTAGAATTAGGTCTTCATTCACAATCAATTCACTTGAGTGTCTCTGAGCCTTTTCCAAATTTGCACTAAACAAGCCGAATCTAACGTGCATAGTCTCTCACTACACTCTTGTACAAGTCTGGGCTTTAAACAAACTCGGTAGGAAATCGAGCTTTGTAGAGCAAAGAACGTGGCCCATGTGAACTCTGACACGCGTCATCTTACTACTGCTTAACAAGTAGCCCCACCCCCACTCACTCGTGATCATGCATGATTGCATGCAAAAACTAGTAAAAGCCGAAAGGAAAGCGAAAGTGATTAATAGCGCTAGACGTGTCTAACCCGCAGGATTAGGCCAAAGTTCGATTTCCGTCGTTTTAGGTTCGGTCTTAAGTTCAATAAGTTCCTTGCATATGATCGACAACATTCATTTTGTAACAATATTGCAGTTTAGGTGATCGATCCGTTATATGCATTTTTTTTGTTATTGGGTGAGGTTTCGATCATATTCGAGATTAAACATGGTCATGATTAAGAGCGTCCTAACTCTTAACACACTCGAATTAGGCTCTCGCATGGGAAAAAATGGACTACATTTACCATCATGTATGCGACTCTCTTGATCTTCATTTCGTATACAAATTCAGAAAATCGACTCAATATATGTTAAGCGAATCATAGAGTGCATTAACGAACATCCTTAACAATGTCTCATAAACGAGAAGAATGTAATATCACAACTATCGTTGTGATATTACATTTTACGATCCTTCAGTTTCCACATCTTGTATACTCTTATCGTTTGTCGTATATAGACCACGCACAATGTAATCAAGGCTAGTAAGTGCTCGGAGAACCGATCCATAAACACTACCGAGACCTTGTAGTTGTGAACAGTATACGCAATCGTTGATTTGCCATTTCTGATCACTCTTGAAGAATCAATATTAAGCTTGTATTCCCTTGTCATATTTCTTCCCATGCAGGGGGCAACCCATGCATATTCCTTGTTACATCTTTCTACACGTCAAGTTTGTAACATCGCTTCCAATACATTACACACACACACACACATTTTAGTACAAAGGCATGTGTACAAAAGAAATGATTCACACAAAATGGCACCGTTAAGAAATAGAGTGAGCTGAGCTGGTCACCGGGTGATGACTGGCCCCAGCCGGTCACCAAATCAGCTATAAAACCCACCCACGATTCAACGCCACCTTACACTCTCATTCACTCAACTCTCAATCTCAGCCGTCGATCAAACACCCCGGCCCGATCCAACAATGCCGGTCAACCAGATAGCAATCGGACGGCCGGAGGAGGCCACGCGCCCGGACGCGCTCAAGGCGGCCTTGGCGGAGTTCATCTCAACGCTGATCTTCGTCTTCGCCGGCGAGGGCTCCGGCATGGCCTTCAGCAAGCTGACCGACGACGGCTCCGCAACTCCGGCGGGGCTAGTGGCCGCCGCCCTCGCCCACGCCTTCGCCCTGTTCGTCGCCGTCTCCGTCGCCGCCAACATCTCCGGCGGCCACGTCAACCCCGCCGTCACGTTCGGCGCCTTCGTCGGCGGCCACATCACCCTCCTCCGGGGAGTCCTATATTGGATCGCTCAGCTACTCGGCTCCACCGTCGCTTGCCTCCTCCTCAAGTTCGCCACCGGCGGCCTTGTAAGTCGAACGTTATTTCGTATTTATCTATATTACCCGGAAACTCTAATAATATCAAATTTCTTAGGAAAACAATACTCCGTATATGTTATGCAACATTTTCATTATTACTAATTTTCATACTTAATGTTATGTTGTACAAGTGTCCGTGTAACGTATAGTGTTACCCATGATGAACTTTTCGTTGTGTTGTTTTTGTTTGGTGACAGACAACATCGGCGTTCGCACTCTCGTCCGGCGTTTCATCATGGAACGCGCTCGTACTCGAGATCGTAATGACGTTCGGACTAGTGTACACGGTCTACGCGACCGCGATCGATCCCAAGAAGGGGGGTGTGGGCACCATAGCTCCCATTGCCATCGGCTTCATAGTGGGCGCCAACATCTTGGCCGGGGGTGCCTTCGACGGGGCGTCCATGAACCCCGCCGTTTCATTTGGGCCGGCCCTGGTTAGCTGGACTTGGGCCAACCATTGGGTTTATTGGGCCGGCCCATTAATCGGAGGTGGGCTTGCTGGGCTCATCTACGAGTTTATCTTCATTTGCCACACCCATGAGCAGCTCCCCTCTGCCGACTACTGATGATGAGTTTCTGATTGTTTGTATGATTTGTGTAAGGTTTGGAGGGGTTTAATTCGGTTGGCATGAGTGTTTGGTGTGTTTAGTTTGGATGTTCCACTTTGAAATAAACTGTGAATTTGTCCTTGATTTGCATAACACATGATTATGACAGTCCACTACTTGCTAATTAGCTCTTAACTCTTAATTCACACATACCATGATTCAATCGACTCTAAAGATTTCATGATCCATAAATGGCGAGATGATCTACGATTCTAAATACGATCTTGAAGATAGGATCTAAATGACTAATATAAAGCCGTTATTTTTTTAATGCTCCTGAATATTTACATACCATTCTAATGACATTATAACTATCCGATCTTAGTATCCCAATAGATAGAGGTGTTGATGACACTATCCCAATACATAAATGTACATAGATTAGGATCATAAATGAGTAATATAAAGCCATCAATTTCTTTTCAAAAATGTTGATGACACTATGCACTTGATAGAGGTATGTTCGGTTTGTTTTTAAACGCAAACCAAACAATTTAAACGCAAACCGGACCGGAACTGGTCCAAACCTTAAACCTAAATTAGATTGGAACTGAAAAGCGGTTCAACTTGATAAAAGGTTTCACACAATGGTGAACCGACGATTTGGCCGGTTCCAAACCGACCAATTTAAATAAAAAAAGTTATTCTAGAGCAAACTGCGGTCACGATTTCTTCAAGGATGAAGTTTTTGCATTATATACAATTGATTTAAATAAATAATCTATTCTATAGGAAACCGTGGACGCGATATTCCTTGAAAATGAAGTTTATACCTTATATATTATAACTGGTTACCCGAAACCACCAATTAGGTTAACCATCTGTACATGCCTACAGATATTTACATCCAATCTTAATATGGGCTGTCTATTTGAGTTTTTGGGTAAGGATGGGCTAATCTATAGTAAGCCCAATAAAGCTCAAGTCCGGCCCAAGTACCTGCCGATTGTGTCGAAAATGATAGTAGGCCAATATAATACAAGTCACAGATTCTTCATAGCAAAATTGGCAACATATTAAATGTTTGGGAAATGGCATCATGTTCGTTTCTTAGATCTCCCAAATTCAACATCATCAAAGATGAAAGATTACATTATTTTGGTGGATGAGGTGTTAGTTAGTTGGTGTAAAATTTTACTATAATGGCAAAAATGAAAGATTGTGTTGGTGTAAGTTTTGTGGTCAGTCTTGATTGTTATATTTGTTTCCTTCCTTGTAGGGTCTTTTGTAAGTCCCTTGTAGTTGACATTACAGTGTTCATTCACACTTTCATTTCAGGCTTTAATCTCTCTCGGCTTGACATTCATGATTCCATGCCCTCACGGAGACATCCTGTATCCGTCATTGTCTGTTATGACTTGTGAGCCCTATCTATCTTATATATATAATTGACTTATTGTTACCGTATCTGTAATCACTATTTTTTTTTTGAGCCAACTAATCACTATTAATAACAGACCAATACTTCGATCGGTTTGGAACCAATCTCACGGAAAATGACAATTTTCTAGGGTTATGATCAATTTGTGTATTTGGTTGTATACTTGCATGATTGCAAAGAAAATGATCGCCTGTCGGGGTAAATTCCGGTGGGCCGAGAGAATTGGGTGACGTGTCGGGGTAAATTTAACCACTTCGTACATAAGGTCGGGATCCATCTTTCTACCCAAAAGCTTAAGCCCACGGGTAGGGGTTTCACCTTATTTATATGATAGTGGCCTTCTATTCTCTTGGTCGATGTGGGAAGGCCACAATCTCATCCCAACACCCAGAGAACGGGTGGTGGCATCTCAATCTCTTTTTAGCCAACACAACCCAAAGAACGGGCGGGTAGTTCGTAATGCTAAACCCAAGCCCAAATAGCCAGGAAGAAACGGACCCGGACCGAACAAGGCTCTGATACCATGTCGGAATCCGGGGGGCCCGATACCGGAGAGAATTGGGTGACATGTCGGGATAAATTTAACCACTTCGTATATAAAGTTGGGATCCACCTTTTCTACCCAAAAGCTTAATTAAGCCATTGGGTAGGGGCTTCATCCCCTATATATACTTAGTGGAATTTGCCCAAGACTTCCCACGTGGGAAGCCCTTCAACATAAGGCTATGCCCCAGTTGGACTTTCGTTGCCTAAAGTAACTGCACATTAACACAGCAAACACACGCACATATATATGCATGCTTCTGAACCAATATGTAGCCGGCTAACCCTTTTAGGTGTACAAATTATATACACCACGGTTAATATTATACTTGATTCCACAATTCAAGAAATAACATGCATGGCTCAATAATGCCCTTAGATCTCCATTTCGAATTTTACGAACGCAATGTCTGTCCGTTAATCAATCCTAGAGTTCTTTTGAAAAAGAGGTTTTCATCCATCCAAACTAACATCTTGATTCCTCAAAACAAAAAAAAATCATTTCATTTACCTCAAAGGGTATTGGGTATATGTAGAGAGATTTATAATATAGGATTTTCCTACATATATGGTATACTTACATATAAAAAGATAACATATCTGCATGTATCCTAAATTAATGTATCTCAACAGCCCTAATCTCCAATGAAATTTGTTACCTTAATTTATGGGGTAATAATGATGTATAGTTACCCCAAGATGAAGAGATAAAAAAGACTTAGTTACGTACTACCCCATATAATAATGCAAGTGTAATTATTTGCCTTGGATACCATCTGAGATTCTCAGAAACAGTGGGGTAATAATGATGTATAGGCATTCTTGTTCCAAATTTTCAAAACCAAATTCACACTTTTAAGCCAGTTTTTGGTCTAGCCAAATCCAACTCCTTAATTTCGAGGTGCGATTTTTCCTTTACTAAAACTATATGTGGGCATGCATGATTAATATTACTAATATACCATTTGCATGCGTATTATTGATTCAGCAAAAAAATGTTATGATCACGTAATGCAATACAAATTAAATACCACATTATGTTGTAACTTAGAGCTAAAGTTAACAAACTAAAAGAAATAATCATATTATTCATATGCCAACACCATCAATGGAGATTGTAAAGATGCATGCTCTCTTAATTTTCAACATCGTCCCTGTAAAACTTTGACAATGCTTTGTTTTGGATGAGGTGGGGTACGTCTAGGCATATATTAATATACACACATTTCAAAAGTTTATACTTTTGTATGACGTTACAAATTGAAGGAATAAGTATTCCAAACAAAAGGACGTAGAATGGTACAAATTAAGATCCCTCAAAATGACCTCTCTCACCTCTCTCACCAATATATATGGTTGCTACGAGTTTTTTTTTTTGGTCGAAAGGTTTGCTACGAGTTTGTTGGTACTAATACACGCCCTAATGCACTATGAAGAAGAAATCATGTCTTTATGAATATAATTTGTTTTCTAACAACTAAATTCATCTCATTTTATGGAAAAAAATAATGTTGCAAAATCTAGGTTTATATATCCAGAGAAATAATTTACAATTAATCCGATAAAAATTTAGCAAGAAAGTTTTATGACGACCCCAAGACACTAATAAGCTAAATTATGCGCAAATTATCGAAATATAGATGCATGCATGTAGGCTCCTCTTATGGGTTCAATTATGAGATCTCCACAGTTGTTTTCCAAGACCTTGCCCTGTGTATCTTTCTCGATTAACGTCTTCTTTGTTTTTTGTCGTGACTATTGGATAATATTTTCCTTCCGTTTTATTTTAGTACCAGTATGTAAGTAATACTTGTACTCGCCAAGAGCATTCATAAGGGATGAGAAATGATTACTAACCAATCAGCTCTAAAGAGAATATAACAAACCGTCGTCCTAGAATTTCAAATCCAAGACCTCGTGGTACAACTATGATGCACCGAGGGCAGTCCTCTCGATCTACTAAACCACATTTCCAGAGATTAAAGAACAAATGGGCCAGCCCAACGAGTCATACCCAAGGCCCAAAGTGAACATTTGTACATATACTTTTATTTTAGCTGGGACCTGGGGGATTAAGAATCGAGGATCTTTTCCCAGCCGTATGAAAAGCAGAGCACACTATTAATTAACTACATTACAAACTACCATTAAAATACTCCAAGTATTCTCATCGTTTTCCTCCGTAATTTAAGCTTACAATTATAATAATTTCCTTTTTTTTTTGGAGTAATTTCTTAATCAGTGCTTTCAAGGTTCATGACATTTACTCTAATTATATGCTACAAATAAAGAACCTTCGGGCATTTAGTCAAGCGGTTAAGCCTCCAAGGGTAGTACCCAGAGGTCACCGGTTCGACTCTCATGGGCAATGCCCTCAACCCCAAAAAAAAAAATAAAGCTGATGAAAGCCTTCGAGCATTTAGTCAAAACGGTTAAGCCTCCAAGGGTAGTACCCAGGTCATCGGTTAGACTCTCATGAGCAGTGCACTCAACCAAAAAAAAAATAATGCTGATGAAATTTCGACCAAAAAATAAAAAAGAAAGCTGATGAAATTTCAACCAAAAAAATAAATAAAATAAAGCTGATGAATTTCGACAAAAAAAAAATATAAAAAAATAAAGCTGATGAATCTAACAAAAAAACAAAAACAAAGCTGATGAATGATGAATCTTCCATTATCAAGATTTCTTCATGAAACTCGGCTTACGAAATTGACTAGTAATAAAATGAGCCCTATAATACTCGTTCTATACAGGTACAATTACTATATTGAACAAATGCGAAAAATATAATATAAACATTAAATGTCAGTGCGTATATTGTTATATGGGTATTTACGCTTGAACCATCTTTCAAATTGCATTTTTCTGACCAATTTATAACTAATCAAGCATATATTATTTCTAAGACAAAGTCTAAAAAAACTCTATAACAAAGTACGTTGTTTTAAAAGTTCGAAATAACTGGTAGCATGCAAAAGTTAGTTGAGAAATATATTCGAGAAATAAAAGTTTTGTATTAAGTGCAAAAAAAGTGATTATCAATTGAAATTAGGCGTGAGGAAAGCAGGCCTTAATCTCGGGCCCAACAAATGTTTAAAAAGGAGCAATTAAGCGTGATTACCTTAGAATAAGGGGACACCAACACAATTCCTATGATTCTCAGCCTTAGCTCACCAAAATGCAATTAGAGGTTGCTTTTGTAATTTTTATGTGCTTCTTGTTACTTTCTTTCGTCCCATGCAAAACCATTAAGATAGTTTTCATGTTTCTTGCACTTCATTAGAATGTATTTTAATCCATCCCCATTAAAACCTAGAATGCACGTGCTAGCTTCTTCTTCTTTACTATTTGAAGGAGAGCCAAATTTTTAAGTTCTTACATTATAGAATTACATACCACGTACAAGAACATCCATCCGGAAGGAAAAAATGAGAAAATGGTGACTATCGAATTTCACAGAACTTAAATAGTAGAACAACTATTGAAAAGGCACATAAGATCGATTTGATTCGGAAACAAAATGTGAATTCGATAATTGAGAAAATATTACAATGGAATGTGCATGATTTGATAATTGAGCATGCACTAAAAAAATCGAGTGTGCGTGACCTCATTTATATGAGTGTGCATAACTTTATAACTTCATATGCAGGATATCCTAACTCGTAACATAGTACGTACGACCCTTTTAATAAATCTTTACAATTGAGTATGAATAACTTCATAATTGAATGCGTATGATTTTATAATTGATGGTATATTTGTACGTGATCATATATAAAGGCATGTATAATTGTTCTCCCAAATTAGAGACTTATTTTTAATTCTCAAGAAATTAAAAGCAAATCAAAGGAACCAAGGATTTTTTTGGTCGAAAAAGGAACCAAGGATTGAGTTGGCTATTGGCTCAAATCTATTGGAGTACTACTTAATTACTTTGTAGTTTGAAGCTGTATAGTTATCTTTTTTCTTTACATTTAAAAGCCCTTAAAACAAAGTTTAAGCTTGGATTCCATATATGGAAGCTAATCCAATAAACTGCAAGGATAACACAAAAATCAGTCAAACTTTGGAGTTGGGCCCTTCCCCTACTATACCCAAACACCTTTATGACACTACTCTCAACTAACCAAGTGCTCACAAAAAAAAAAAAAAAAGGACACTAGTCTCAGTCTCTTCTAAAGTCCAAAACACAAATGATTATATATCAACACTCTAATTGGACTGCCAAACACTCCCTTACTCATTCTTTTTTTTTTTTTTTTTTTTTTTGAAAGAATACTCATTCTTCTTCTTAATCCTACACAACAGAGTTTTATTTTTTATATATATTTTTTACAACTGAAGAGTGAAGAGAGCACTCTTTTTCTTACCCGGATTCACAAAGACACACATTTTCAAGATTTCCCGTTAAACCTGTCCAAAAATGTACCTTCTTCCTCTTCTCTAGCTCCTCAAACCTCAAAAAAAGCTTCTTTCTTGAAGGACACCATTGTTATGGAGAAAATGAAGCTTCAAAGAACCTGCATTGTGCAGATTTCTCTTATTTTAGCCTCCTTTCTTCACCTCATTGTTGTGTCTCAAGCAAAAGCTAACTATCTCAACCTCACTCTTCCCGGGCAACACCCTGACCCTGAATCCATTGCTCTTCAGCTCCACAGGTACTACATTTTTCTGGGTTTTAACTTTTACCCTCTTTTCTTTGGTAAGTTTCTGATATGGGTTTCTGTTTCTTCTTCCATTTCCACTGTCTTTAATGGCGTTTGATTGCTCTGTTCTTCCCCTGCTTTTGCTCCACTCCTGTGTTTCTAGTGTGCTCTTGTGTTGTCCTTTCTCTTAGGAAAAATTGCATGAAATAGCCCCACTTTTGTCGATAATTGCGGAAAATTAACTCAAAGTTTTCAATGTTGCAACAAATTACTCCAACTGTGGATTTAAATCCAAGCATTGGTGAATCTTAGATTTTTGGTACTAATAGGCATGTAACATTGACATTTAGAACTTCTTGAAATTGATTATGAAAAACTTCATACTCCTCATACCATTAAAGTGGTTGTAAGTTGTAACTCACTATATACTTGGAGCTATTTACCACAAGATAAAAAAATTTGTGCTCCTTTTTTGTGAGTAACCCCAAATGTGTGTGTGTGTTTTGTTATTTTTACTTACCTTTTACAATGACAAAAACCCTACCAGAGTAGCAGGCTAGTACTGTAATTTGGGGCTCAAAAATTCAACTTTGTGCAGAAATTTCTACTCTAGAGACAGCTTCGACATTTGTGCTTGTGCATTTGGCTTTGGTTATTGTGTTCATTTTATACTTTGTTTTTTTCTTTCTTTCTTTTCCTCCCTATAATACTTTTGCTTTGTCAGTCACTCCTTTTCTTGTAGCATAAAAAAAAAAAAAACAATTCCTTGTTAATTTTGACAAATTAGACCACTGCAAACAAGATAACTGTTTGTGGGTTCTCATTCTTAACTAACCTTCCATGTGCTAAAAAATACACAAGTGACATTTGAATCTTTGCACCTTGAAAGTCTAATTTTAACAAAGTAGCTAGGCTGCATTTGGTATTTGCTAACATTTTTACACCAGTAAATTTTGGATCTTTGCACCTTTCCACGAAAGTATGTACAAAATCTGCAATTAAGGAAAGGCAAATACTTTCATGGTGATGCCCATGGTTACTTTTCAATTAACCTTTCACAAATAGTGTCCTCACTTTCACTTTTATCATTATCATTGGTCCCTATGTATAATTATCTGATTAATAGGTACTAAATTGCAATTTAGCTTCCTTGAATATAAAGCTATACCCATTCGCCTAAAGTTAAAGAGCTTTGAAAAATGTCATCCATAATGATCTCCCATGCATATACCAATCTACTTTGTGTTCCCCTATGGACCCTAAAGTGCACATATTACTCATACATATGGCCCAAAAATTAGACAAAACACCACAAATAAAGTAAAATTAGCAATATGAGACTCTAGGAATTCTTTTTTCATATTAGGCACTTTGTTTTTCTTTTTGTTTGAGTACACTGCTTATGAGAATTGAATCGGCGACCTTTAGATACTTTGTATTTCTTAATCATTATAGAGACATTGTTATTTGTAAAGCCCTTGAAATACGTATTTTGTTCGTATAGAAAGGTCAATGTTTCGATCACGAGAAGGCAGCTGCAGGACGAGTCGGGTTGCCTGACTGGGAACCCGATCGACGACTGCTGGCGGTGCGATCCCGATTGGCATAACAACCGCCAGCGGCTAGCCGATTGTGGGATCGGGTTCGGGCAGTATGCTCTTGGAGGAAAAGGCGGGCAGTACTATGTTGTCACGGATTCTTCGGACAATGACGCCGTTAACCCTCGTCCCGGGACGCTCCGGTACGCCGTCATCCAGACGGAGCCTCTTTGGATCGTGTTCTCCTCCAACATGGTCATCCACCTTAAGGAGGTAAAACTTTCCAAGCTTGAAGCTTGTATGCACCTTTTACCAATCAAAATGCAATAATCCAACGTAAGAACTTGTAACTTCAAACTCATTTTTAGAACAATAACTTCTAGCCTACAACTAAAAATGACCCATCTTAAACAGTCTTAGGGTACACAGAGCCCTAGATTCTACTTAAACACTTTGAAACCTCTAGTGCTACTCAATAACATACAATTCATATGTAGTCAACCATTTAAAGGTTGTCTGTGTTTGGATTTTTTGGAACTTAATTTGCATCATGTACGTATGTAGGAGCTAATATTCAATAGTTACAAAACTCTAGACGGTAGAGGAGCAGAAGTACACATAACGGGAGGAGGATGCATAACACTTCAATACATCTCCAATATCATCATCCACAACATCCACGTCCACCATTGCTACCAATCCGGAAACACCATGGTCCGTTCGAGCCCGACCCACTTCGGGATGCGATCCCTCTCGGATGGGGACGGTATCTCACTCTTTGGTGCCAAGGACATTTGGATCGACCATTGCTCCCTCTCACACTGCAAAGACGGCCTAATCGATGCCATCATGGGCTCCACCGCCATCACCGTCTCCAACTCCCACTTCTCTCACCACAATGAGGTCATGCTCCTCGGCCACAGCGACTCATTCGAACCCGATAATGGCATGCAGGTACGAAGTCTTAAGCCAATGTGCAGGGGCTTCACATTCATAAACGGAAACTTAGCTATCAACGACGAAAATTAGCTATTTGTTCATGAACATAACATCTTAAACTATTGTGTGGGGGCTTCAACTTCATCATGTACTAGTTTCGCTTTTTTGTTTAACAATGTGGGGTGATCTCACTTGTGAAAACAGGTCACCATCGCGTTCAACATCTTCGGTAAGGAACTCATCCAAAGGATGCCAAGGTGTCGACATGGTTACATCCACGTCGTCAACAACGACTTTACGCAATGGGAGATGTACGCCATTGGAGGGAGCGCAAGCCCCACTATTCTTAGCCAGGGAAACCGCTACATCGCCCCCGGAAACCCTTATGCTAAGGAGGTATAGCCCTAATAAACGTGACTATCTAACCAAGTTTTTACCGTAAGGTCTCTCCTCACGTGAATGTTACCTATAACCGAAGGTGACGAAAAGGGTGGAAACAGAGGTGAATGATTGGAAGGATTGGAATTGGAGGTCAGAAGGTGACATCTTGGTAAATGGGGCTTACTTCACAGCTTCTGGGGAGGGTCTAGAAGCTCAATACGAGAAGGCTTATAGTATAGAGCCCAAGTCCGCCGATCACATTGATCAGCTCACCATGTACTCAGGCGTCTTCGGCAGCAGGTTTAAACTCTTGCCCTCTTTATTTTGTTTATTTACAGTTTTCTTCTCATTACTTTTACTTTTGCACTTTTGTGTCCAGAGAGACTACCCCCATTGCACTTTCACCCTCCCTCCCTTTTTCCGTCCTTACATAGTGCCATGCCTTTTGCTTTGTAGAGTCAATCATGGCCATGATTGTGCTTATTTTAGGGTTAATCTTGTATGCTTCCATTTCCATTATGTTTTTGTTGTCCCTGTAACAGAGTTTTTTACTACACCAAAAAGTAATACTAGTTTTTACCTGATGGCACAGGAGGCACAGCCAGGGCAAATGGACCACAGGACCCGGTGGAGCGTCTGAATCGGATGATTATGAGGACTACGACGACAGCAGAAGTGAGTCGTTGAGACCGTCTTTGATAACTTGCATTCTTCTCCCAGTCGCGTTAGGATTTTCATCCTTAATTTACCTCTCCATTAACATCCATGGCCAAAGGGAGACCTCTTTCATTTGGACTGACAATGTACTGCTTTAATTGTTTTCACCTTTCTCAGCTTTTCCTTTTCTATGATTCAGCAAATTGTGAGGCTCCAAAACAAGTGGCCCTTTTTGATTTCCTAGTGTAATTTCTCTTTTCAGAGATGAACAATTTGAATTGAGAGGTGGAGAAAGAAATCACCCTTGATTTGATGACTTACAATTCATGAAGCTTTTTGAGTTCAAAGTTGGTATTTATCAGCATTATCTATTGTCACAGAACACAGGAAAATCCATGACAGATGAGAATTTTTTTGAAAGGGAAAAGAAAATTACAAAACATGGCCACAAAACAGAAGAAAAACCTCTTCTTGAGCTGGTAGCAAGATCAATTCAGTCATCTACAAATGTCTTGTTCATTGTGTTTGTAGCTGAATCCAATACCTGCACCAGCAGAAACTAGTAAGTTGCATTTCATCGTAATCAGAACATACAAAACCACAACAACATAGTATACACTAGTGACTATAAGAGTTTTTTTCCCCCTAGTCCATAAGAAGATGAAATAAGGGGAATGTAGGATTGCTCAGTAGTAAACATAACACAGTTGTAGAAACATAACGATCTTTTACTGCTCCCAAAAAGATTAAAACCAAAATGGATAATAAAAATTTCCCTCACTAAGACCAAAATTTGTAGAGCCCTTAAGGAGGACATTCTGTCTAATTGATTCTGTAGAATATGAAGCCAAAGATCTGCATCAGC
Source organism: Polygonum maritimum (assembly GCA_963924305.1). NCBI lineage: Eukaryota > Viridiplantae > Streptophyta > Magnoliopsida > Caryophyllales > Polygonaceae > Polygonum > Polygonum maritimum. The sequence goes on along the minus strand of OZ002732.1, from coordinate 36,636,117 downwards.
AAATCCCACATAGCAGAAGTTTCACAACTCACAACAGTCAGCAGAACAGACCAAATCCCACCAAGAAAACAAGCCAAAAGAAATTGTCTGCAGAGTTAATGAAGCCTTACCCTTCCAACCATCTTAAGTTCACGTCCAACTCTATCCAGAAACTTGAGTTCAATATCAATAGGCCATACCTGCACGAATGATTGTCATCAGAACAATTAGGAGGAGAGGATGTAGCACCGAAATAAATAAATAAATAAACTCAGCCAGAGCATTTATAGACTAGACAAAATGACACATAATGGAATCCAACGTACTTACCATCTAGTCTAGATTGTCATCCACTTAAAAGCTAGGTTTCTTTAAAATCCAGAAGCATTATGTTACTCTATTAATGTTAAAGTTCAATTTTGGAGTATTTTGGGCAGGAAGAACTCTAGACAGTGTTGATGACAATCAAGATCATCAATAGTTGAGACATCGGCAAACATCTTTCCCTTGATATATGCATACAAAATGATTGCGTGCCTATACAAAAATATGATGATGTAAACTCATCTTTCCACAATTCATTCGTTTTGTAAGGACAGAACAGTTATACTGTAGTTTCAACTTTACAAGTTTGAAGTGCTACTATTAGCTAGAGTATTAAAGAAATATATATATATATATATATATATATATATATATATATATATATATATATATATATATATACAAAACTGTTGTTTTAGTAGAAATTGTTATGACAATTTATAAGGTGAAATAGCTTTGACATATGAGACACCTAAGAATCCCCGCAAAAGGTATGAGTAAAGCAGCCATAATTAAATTATTCACAAGACTAAAAATCCCATGAAACTGATGTCCCATAGCCATATCATTAGCAAAGAAGAAAACCTTCCACAACAGACAGCATTCCACATAAAAGGCCATCTCCTCACGTTTAGACAAAGAACCTACTTATAATCCAAATACACCAATTAAGAGAACATGTAGTATTGGTGCATACCACACACGGTCATTCAGATATTACAGGGTTAAATGCTGAGAATTGGAATCTCATCCCTCCATATTAGTCCAAGATGTAAGAATTGCTAAATGTTTTACAAAGCAACATGAATCATTATTCATGTTCAGCCAGATGGATTATACTAATTAGTTAAAGAACTAAATTACCCATAATAAAATTGATAAGACAAGAAAGTACCTTCAGGCCAAGCAATTTAATGGGTGTAGCCTGCCCAGGAACAATACAATCTGGGCCTGCTGATTCCAACACTGCATCCACACCTAACCCATTTCCCACAGGGTCTGGATTCTGCATTATACCAATCCAAATAACCAAAATTTTATAAATTTTTACATCAGCATGTTTAATCAATACATACAACTGTTGCATAAAACAAATTCAGCAAACGAAACACCTAAATTTAAATACCTTCATGATTGAGAGGGCGAAACTTGAATGAGGAGTTTGGGGCATTCTGAGAACAGGAGAAAGGTGGATTTTGGGGATAGGTTTTGTTCCATGGGAGGAAGCTCGCCATGGCGCATCCTTCTGAAGAGGGGCTGCTCCCTTCTTTGACATGGAATCCAACTTACCCAAATGAAATTGAGGGTCTAAATTGAATACCCAGAAGCTGTTTGTTTCTGTTCTTCAACCAGAGGACCAAAGAAGCTACCTTGAAGAAAATTAGGGTTTAGGGTGCAATTGGGGAAATACGAATTTGGGATAATCGTGAATTTGTGAGGGAGGGGAAAAAGAGATGGAGAGACTGTAATTCCTATGATGAGCGACCCCAAAGTGAACGGCTTATTTGCCAGTATGATGAAGTATATGGATAGGCTTCCTAAAGCTCAGATTTTGCGAATTCTGGTTCAACCAAAAAATCCAGTCTTTGTATTTTTTCTTATTTCAAGGAGAGGGACGTGTGTGTCTCTTCTTCTGAGCCTTTCTTTCTTGTTGGATTAGGTACTGAGATAATACAGGCCTTTAAGATGCACGTGACTTAACTCAAACCACAAAATTGACTCATATATGGCCTTTGGCAATTTATAGTAGACCATTATACTAACTTATACTAGCACAAACTGACATTTGGCGCATTAACTCATTGATTAAGCATTCATGAGCTCTCGGTTTTGAGACTCCAGGACGACGATTTATCCAAATAGTACTTGTGCCGATCTAATATTTTAAGAATCCAACATGGATCATCGAGAGTTTTAAGACTCCATTTCAATTAAAAAGGGGCAAAAGTTGATTCGGACTAATATTTTAAACCGAACTAGACCGACTTAGACAGGGTTAGGGGAATTTTGGTATGATCATAGGTCTAAGAACTTTTAAAACTCGATTTGTACTCGGTTTGCTCCATAAGAAACCCAAAATTTCAGGTTGGCTCAGTTGAACATTTGTTATGATAAGGGGACTCGTGGAAGAGTATATGTCACAAGGAACCATGCATGAATGGCAACATCCTTATGGACCATCTCCCCTCAAAATAGTGCTAGTTGGGCTCGGAAGTGCCTTCTCCTCCTCTGTTTTGGCTGATCTTCTTACTTGGCTCCTTCGCCTGGTTTGAATGGATTTCACATCAGAAGAAGCCTCATAGTACCAACAACCTCATTTTGTCTGCATCCTTCTCGGCTTTGTGTGGCAGGTTCGCAACGATGCCATGTTTAATAGCCAGTCGACCTGTCCTAGATCGTGCTCTCGGAAGCTGTTTGATTGCTCGTACCCCTAAAAGGCCCTTTTGTGCTGGTCTCCAAACATGTTTTCACTCAAAGTTCTATAACTTCTTTTGTGTTCTACATGCAGGGGCGACCCGGGGCAGGTGCAACCCGTGCACCTGCACAGGGCCCCTATTTTTATAGGGCTTCAAAATCTAAGAGTTATTATAGGTAACAAAAATAGGCATATTCATATGAAATAAGATAGCACAGTGGTTTAATGATCAGCACTTATTTGCAAATAATTAGGTGATCAAGTGTTTGATTCCTAGTCTTCTCTCTTTTTACACTGATTTTCGTACGGGACCTCATAATGTAATTGGCCGCCCTTGTCTACATGTAAGTATGTAACTCTCTTCCAAACCTCACATTTGGATGGCGCCTTTTGTGTAATTAATCCTCTCCAGTGTAGCATCTGCCATTAAAATTCTTTAAAAAAATTTTAAATCGTCTATGAGCATAACTTGAGGCCTAAAACGAGTTTATAATATAAATGTGAAACTTAAATAATAAAAATACATTATATAACATTAACATTAGTATAATTTTTATTTAAATTATTCTTTTTATTAAATTTTATAAAAATCCGGTCCGGACCGAGTTCTGTATACGTACGTACCATATCAGTGCCCGACCATCCCTAAGTATGGGAGTTAACCTAGTTAAGTTTTAAATTATGGTTCATTTATACATACTCTAAAGTAGAAAATAAATTAGCATCGTACGTACCCATATCAGTGCCCATGTACTACAAGTCTACAACAGATTCTATCACTTTTAATATCAATACAATTTAGATAGAGCCGTGTGGGGGGATATCATGTGGGCGCATTTGGTCTCAACCGATATGGTGAACTTGGTGTCGATTGAGCCGACTATCCACCTGTCAAAGCCCTTTGATGTCAATTGTTGTTTGGTCAGGATCAACAACGGTCACACCTAACATCGGACCCATCGTTCTATACACGTGGCTGGACGAGCAGAACAGAAATGTTAAGAACATTGTGTCCCGGACCAATCTTTTTGACCCATATGGGCCAATCCGGATTACTTCCGGTGGTTGAGCCGACTCCATACATGAACACAAGACTTTTCCAAGACTCCACCATAACATGGTGCGACGGAGGACATTAGAAGATGTTGGTGGGCGGGAGAGAAGGCCTCCGAATAGGTATGACTTACTTGTAACGGAGCAGAGACTTCAAGAGTTGGATCAAGGGCCAACACCCCCCTTCATTGCCCTTGACAAGGGCATGTAGGAGTGTCCAGACTTCTACGAGGTGTCATCGGTCGAGCCCTCCTCAAACGCCACCAAATACGTCATCAAGGTTAGCCTTGATGACAAGCGTTTCAATTATTACACTGTGGGGGCGTACTAGAGGAGGGTGGTCAAATTCTTCCCCAACAAGCCTTTTCTCGACGGGTCCAACGGTCTAATGTGCGACTAAGGAAACTTCTATGCCTCCAAGACATTGTACTATACAAAAGAAGAGTCGGAGAGTTTTATGGGGAAAGACAAACGAATCTGACACCACAAGGTGGATTAGTCGAAAGGATGGGTTGGTGCGATCAAGTATCGATTACTTTAATAACATTAGTGTTGGCTTTATGTTATACACGAAAGTAACATATATATACACATTTCCTATCAATGTCAACCAGACTATTTCAAGAGCCGCATCGCTTAACCCGGATGAAAATCAGCTTAGAAATTGGCCCATTGAAGAAATCAAAAGCTTAAGGCACAATTTCGTATAGATCATCAATCACAAACTCGGAAAGGTGGTACATATTCTCTGGATCGAATTGATAATGGCAGCTCATGTATCTGAAATTTACGTAGATATAGTTTAACTTATGTGGTCTAATTGAATGAACGTTTGGTAATATGTGTGTGGGCCCATGTTGATACAAAGGCAGTGTTTCGCATGTCGATGAGCTTGGATACGACCCAAGGTGAGTGAACATACAAGAGCTGTGTGAACAGGAGGGAACGACGATGGAATGTAGAATTTGCCCATTTGGATTTCTTACATTGGCGTCAACAAGTCTTATCCTAGCTAATTCTCACCATAAATTTTATTTTACTTGTTTTATTTTATACCCCGTCTTAACTAAGTTTAGGTGTGACAATTAAATTTTTTCTGACGACTACAAATGATCTTTGATCTCGGACCTAGGAATGTATAAGCATTGATTTGGATGCTTCGTGGACGTAGATCTGGAGGACATAATCCTCACAATCAGAAGCTTGGTAAGCTCTTAGCTAAGTATTGGGACCGACATTTCCATATTTCATGGAATGAGGACCGGACCGATACCCTCCCGTTCCAGACTGTACTTTGCACAACCCTAAGTATTAGAGTTAAACTTTTTATGTTTTAAATTATGGTTCATTTATACGTACTTTAAAGTAGAAAATAGTTTTAAATTATGTATTACAGATCCACAACGGAATTCATCACTTTTTATATCAATATAATCTAGATGGAGCCATGTGGGGGGACATCATGTAGGCGCATTCTGTCTCGACCGATATGGTGAACTGAGCGTCGATGGAGCAAACTATCCACCTATCAAAGCCCTTTGATGTCAACTACTGTTGGTCAGGATCAACAACGGTCATACCAAACATCGGACCAGTCGTGCAATACTCGGGGCTGGACAAGCAGAACAGAATTGTCAAGAACATGGCGTTCCGGGCCAATCTATTTGACCCATATCTTCGCATATGGGCCAAGGCGGATTACTTCTGGTGGTTGAGCCGACTCCATACATGAATGCAAGCCTTTTCTAGGACCCCACCACAACATGGTGCGACAGAGGACATTGGAAGATATTTGTGGGCGGGAGCGAATGCCTCCAAAGAGTTATGACTTACCTATATCTGAGCATATACTTTAAGAGTTGGATCAAGGCCAGGCACTCCCTACACCCTGCCCTTGACACGGGCATGTAGGATTGTCCGGACTTCTACGAGGTGTCATTGGTCGAGCCCTCCTCAAACGCAACCAAATACGTCATCAAGGTTTGCCTTGATGACAAGCATTTCGATTATTACACTATTGGGGCGTACTAGAGGAGGGTGGTCAAATTCTTCCCCAACAAGCCTTTTCTCGACGGGTCCAACGGTCTAAGGTGCGACTTCGGAAAGTTCTATGCCTCCAAGACGTTTTATACAAAGAAGAGTCGGAGAGTTTTATGGGGAAAGACAAACAAATCTAACACCACAAGGTGGATAAGTCGAAAGGATGGGTTGGTGCGATCATGTATCGATTACTTTAATAACATTAGTGTTTTATTTATGTTATGCATGAAAGTAACATATAAATACTCATTTCCTATCAATGTCAACAAGACTATTCCAAGAGCCGCATCGCTCAACCCGGATGGAAATTAGCTAAGAAAATGGCCCATTGAAGAAATAAAAAGTTTAAGGCACAATTTTGTACAGATCATCAATCACAAACTCGGAAGGGTGGTATATATTCTCTGGATTGAATAGATATAACTTAACTTGTTTGGTCTAATTGAATGAACGTTTGGTAATATGTGTGTGGGCGCGTGTTGATACAGAGGCAGTGTTTCGCATGTCGATGAGCTTGGAAACGACCTAAGGTGGGTGAACACACATGAGCTGTGTGAACAGGAGGGAACAATGATGGAATGCAGAATATGGCCATTTGAATTTCTTACATTGGCGTCAACAAGTCTTGTCCCAACTCATTCCCACCATAAATTTTATTTTAGTTAGTTTTATATTATAACCCGTCTTAACTAAGTTTCGGTGTGACTATTAAATTTTTATTGACACTACAAATCATCTATGATCTCGGACCTATGAATTTATAAGCCTTGATTTGCATGCTTCGTGGACGTAGATCAAGAGGAGATAATCCTCACAATCAGAAGATTGGTAAGTTCTTAGCCGAGGACCAGGACCAACATTTCCGTTTTTCATGGACCAAGGACTGGACCGGTATCCTCCCGGTCCGGACCAAATTTTGCCCATCCCTAAGTATGGGAGTTAAACTAATTACGTTTTAAATTTCATGGACCTCGGTATGGCATACCTTTACCGAAGCAAAGACTTCAAAAGGTGGATCAAAGCTAAGCACCCACTACACTCATCCCCTGACACGGGAATGTGGGAGTACCCGGACTTCTACAAGGTGTCGTCGGCCGAGCCCTCCTCAAATTCCACCAAGTACATCCTCAAGCTTAGCGTTGACGAGAAGCATTTTGATTATTACACCGTGGGGGCGTACGAGAGGAGGGTAGACAAATTCTTCCCAGACAACACTTCTCTCGACGGGTCCAATGGTCTAAGGTATGACTACAGCAACTTCTATGCCTCAAAATCATTCTACAACATGAAGAAGAGTCAGAGAGTGTTATGGGGATGGGCAAATGAATCCGAAACCCTACGAATGGATAAGTTGAAAGCATGGGCTGGTCTTCAGGTTCGATTAAGTAGATCGACTACTATTTCAATAGCTTTAGTGTTTCAATCATGTTATGAACGAAACTAACATATATATATTATCAATGTCAGACCATTCCAAGAGTTGTATCGCTCGACCCGAACCGAAAACAAGTTATACAATGGCCCATTGAAGAGATTGAAGACTTAAGGTGCAATCCAATACAAGTCATCAACCACAGACTCGAGAAGGGTGATATTCTCCGGATCGAACCGATAACCGCAGCTCAGGTAACTGAATGTTACATAGATACTAGCGCAAGAGCTTACTAAAATGTTAACAACCTCTTTCTTTTATGGTTGAGTTTGTATAAAAATATTTGAATACCTTAGTATTACAGTCAAACCTTTCAAATAAAACTAATTAGAGAATACAAAAGTGATCATTAGAGTCATGAGGGTGAACGCACAAGCTATTGAACTAAAAACACTAACTCCGCCTTCCACAGTTCCACGGTCATTTTTTTGTTCATTTTTCTATGCTCACTAGTAAGGTCTAATTTAAGGAATGTTTTGTAATATGTGTGTGGGTGCAGGCTGACCTGGAGGCAGTGTTTAGGTTGCCGGAGAGCTTGGAAATGGTTAGATTTGAAAATGATTGGATCTCTAAACCCAAATTTGCAGATCTTGTGAAAAAAAGTTTGGCGTTATAAATTGAATGGCTCATTCATGTTTAAAATTACGACAAAAATACAATTACTTAAAATATATTCTAAACACTGGGTTAAGAAGCATATTAATAATCATTTTGAACAACATAAAATTTCGGAACAACAGCTTGACGATTTACAGGCCAGTCTGCTTCGAGACCCTTCTAACACACAAATTCTCACCAGACTACAACAACATTTGAACAAATATAATGCCCTTATTCAATTTCATCATAGGTTCTTGCAGCAACATGCAAAAATTACACATTTACATAATGTTGATTAAAATACAAAACACTTTCAAACTATCTCTAAAATACGGCGCCTTAAACAAAAAAAAATTCTTTTCAAACTAAGGATGGGTTGATTATTAAAGATCATGACTCCATCTCACAACATATCACTGAAAAATCAACAGCACGATTCCAAATCAATTCTGCATGTGTGCAGCGCCCAGGTGACCTTGATCTTATTCCTACATTGGTCACAAATTTAGATAACATACAGCTTGCTAAATCACCTACGCCTTTGGAAATCAAAAACTCGGTTTTTATCTCGCTCTAAATAAAACGCCTGGTTCGGATAGCTTTACTGCAAAATTCTTTCAACAATTTTGGCAATATGCGCCAATCTATGAATAAAACATTTATTGCTTTAATCCCAAAAACTGATACTCCCCAGTCAATTAACCATTACCGTCTGATTAGCTTACGTAACACCATCTATAAAGTCATCACAAAATTATTGTCCAATCTCATTACCCATATGTTACCTACACTAATTCACCCACTTTAAAGTGTGTTCGTTCAAGGATGGCTTATCCAAGATTATACACTAATAGCACATGAAATTTTTCACTCTTTCCATAAAAAGAAAAAAGGTCGCGTAGGTTGGATGGCGATAAAACTAGACCTTGAAAAAGCATATGATAAACTAAACTGGAACTTTAACTGATTAGTACTGACCATGTTTGGTTTTGATGCAAAATGGATTCACGTTGTAATGACTTGCATCACTATGGACTTGCTATACTTTCATTAGGAAAGTACTTTTTAGAAGAAAGTAGTCTTCTTTATTTCTTAAAATCTGTGCACACTCTATTTTTTACAACATTCTAGATAAAAAAAGTACTTCTTCAAAAAAAAGTACTTTCGTTAATGAAGTATAGCAAGCCCTATGTCTTCTTCTTCAGTCTTGGTTAACAATGAACCTGGATCTGAATTCTCACCCGAATGCGGTATCCGTCAAGGGGATTCTATAGCACCCTTTATTTTTGTTCTTGTAATGGAATTTCTTTCTAGAACTCTTCAGAATGAAGCAATCTCTACCTCAAAACATGTTGGTATCCAGCTAGTCAAAAATGGAACTGTCATTCCGTTCCTCAGTTTGGTGATGATACCATTATTTTTGCACATGCTTCAGTTGCTAATATCGAATTCATTAAACAATTTCTTGATAACTTCACCCTTCTTTCTGGCCTATCTATTAATTACCATAAAAGCTCCTTCCAAGCTTCGGTTAACATCTCACGTGAGACCTCACTTTCCCTTGCAAGTATCCTTAATATTCAAGTAAAATCCTCAATGGAAAAGTATTTGGGTATTCCTATCTTAAAAGACAGAGTTTAAAACAACTTGGTTTCTAATACAATAACCAATTTGCAAAAACAGCTTTCGGAATAGAAGGCAAATTTCATTTCTCAGGCAAAACGTGTGGTCCTTATTCGTCATGTTTGCTGAGTAAAGTTAACTATCTTATGCAAAGTTTTCTACTTCCTCAAGGTGTTTTAAACCAAATAGATAAGGTCGCAAAATCGTTCTTCTGGAACAAATTTAGTTTTAGTCACCATCCTCTTCTTAGTTGGGAAAAAATTTGTAATCTAAAATCTGATGGTGGTCTTGGTCTTAGATCGGCTCAGAATATTAACCTTGCTTTACAAATGAAGCTCCTTTGGAAACTGATATCTCAATCTGATAATATTTAGGTTCAGATTGTTTTTGAAAAATATCTTCATAATCAGTCTATTTTCCACTACCACAAAAGTAACTATTCTTGGCAATTTGGCCGACTCTTAAATATTTTTGAACAGTTCTCCAAGGGTATTCATTCGCTTATTGGTGGCGGAAATAATATAAAATTTTGGTAAAATCCATGGGTCCCAAACATAGAGTTAATTTTCTTCTTTGGTAATATTGACATTAACATGCGTGTTTCGACTTTTATTTTACCTAACCATTCCTGAGATCTTCAATCTTTAAATTTAATTCTACCTTCTCATGTCGTGGATATCGTTTCTCACTTTAGAATTCCTATTACAACTGTTGTTGATCGCCTTATCTGGCTCCCAACTTCTGATGGAAATTTCTCGGTTTAAACAGCTTCAACATTCATATAATGAAGCACAAGAGAATCAATATTAATCAATATTAAACAACTAGGATATGCAGGATATAATATCAAACAATTAAGCTACGAGTCAATTGCAAGATAAAACAATCAATTCTCTTCTTAATCCTAGTTGCATAGACAACAAGTCTAGGTTAAGTTGTTTTCACAGATTGGTTTTGTCCACGGTCCAAACCTAATCAAACAGTAGAATATCAATCAATTCAATAGGGTCGCGAGTCCAAGAGAAACAATCAACATTCATATAATGAAGCACAAGAGAATCAATATTAACCAAAGGATAGAAATCAATTACCAAAATCTCACGAGTTTATACATCAGAGCTTCTCCCTTGAATAAACCCAAGGAGACTAGCTCTCCATAGCTAAACTAAAAACCTAATTTGAGGAAGAAGGTAGAAGGTAAGAGGTAGAATGTATCTCAAAACCTAAGGCAGGCTCCTTCTTATATAGCCCAAGGAACATGCTCCCCGAGATAGATAAGGTAAGAGACAAAAGATAAGAAAGGAAATAAGATAGAAAGGAAAAGATTTCGTCCGTGTCGGAATCCGGCATCACCGCGGTCGCGTCGTCTCCACCGCGCCTGCGCTTTCACGACAGAAAAGAATCTCGACTCTGGGCAGCCACCGCGACCGCGGCCTTCATGGGTCTTGAATGTCGTCGCCTTGCTTCACCGCGCCCGCATCATAGACAACGCGACCGCGGAAACCATGCAGTGGCGAACTTGTCTTCAATTAAGCTCTAAGAACTCTAGATACTTCACATCTCATGTCTTCGGTCTTCATATTACAATAACACTCAAATCTAACCTAAACACTCACAATAATACTTCTAAAATACAAGAGTTAACCCATACAAAATAGCCCGAATCAGATTTTGACAAGGCGCATTTGCATGTATGACCTTAAAAAAGTTTATAATGCCAAAAACACTCCAATTTAGGTTAAATGGCAAGAGGGCATTTTTTGGGCATTTCTACCATTTCAACTTTAATATTTTTCTATTTCTAATAAAAATAACAATCCTTTTTTTCAAGAGAATAAGCAGTAAAAAACCCAAATAAATTTGATCCCGAAAGTGTGCTTCACCAAATACCACTACCTCTATCAGAGCCCCTCTCCCTCAAATCTCTTCACCTACAAAACCTTGTAACAAGAAATATTTTCAAGATCACACAGCAGGCACACCGCAGATGCCATTGTACCATATGCAAATGTCAAGAACCAAAAATAAGTATCAGTGCACACAAGATCCAATCAACTTCAGAGTTCTTGGGATAATTACAGCTTCTTGATCTCAAAACTGATGAAGCAACAAATATAGAACATTATCAAACATGAAATTGAAAGGCTAGAGTGCTAGACTCCATATCAACTAATTAGCAAATCAAAAACAACAATCTCTTTCTTCTTGCCATCACAAAGCGATAAATTCAGCAGATTAAAACCTACAAGCAAATCACATTGAGCAACAATAAGAGCCAGTAGAGTTGTTCCCAACCACAATTAACAGATCTGTTTATCCGCCGACTTCGCTTCCGGTTTGCCTGGCCCAAATTAGATCTGGATTGCGAGTAAACCACGCCATCCGGATTCGAAGTGTAGTACTCATCGCAGGGCTCGAAAGCAAGGCAAGAAGTCGTGAAATCTTGAATGCTGAGATTAAGCCCTTGGGAGTCACCTTAGACTTGCATTTCTCGTTCCAGTTGTCGGAGTTTAAGTACATGAAGCGTTCAAGATCTTCTCTCCCCTCGAACCGTCAATGAACACGTACGCCGCCACTAGTCCCGTGTTTCGCGGCGGCGGCTGTTGTGTCGTTGGCGGTCTAAGCAGAGCAACTGCTCTTGCCGCCTATTCGGCTGCCTCTACATCATCTACACCTTAATCGTCGTCCTCTGCCTCCTACTCGCCGCCACCGATTCTCCTAAGCTTTTTTTTCGTTAGTTAGGATTTTCTAATTAATTTCTAATAAAATCATTAATTCTTTTAAAAATAAAGTATTTAATTTAGATTTGGGGGCATTGTTGCCAATTTTTTAAAACTCATGTATTTTTGCTATTAGAGACTTTTTTAGGGGCATGGATTGCTATAAGCACTTTTGGCAATCGGTTTATACTCAATTTATTTCATAAGATAACCAAAATTCTGGTTTGGTTGAAATGAACATCTATACTGTCTATAGTATAAAGCGGAGACAAAGTCTTCACAAAAAATTGCGCCACGTGTCATATCTTTAATAAAATAATCAACCAGGCCCTTGCGTATATAAAAATACATTAATCACAATAGAAAGATATATATATATATGATTTGATAAAAATAATCAGTTGGGTCATCCTTTATATAAATTAGGTAGTTAGAATCTAATATAATCTTATCCCGTAAATTGTGAATTATCTCGAAAATTATAAATTATCTCTTAACAAGAATTAGTTGTAATCTTCAGATTTATATTATTATTTAAATACAACGTGATAAACCCTCAACTAATTATTATAAAAATTGCTCCATTCCTAGATTTTGGAAATTAGTCGAATTGCAACACAAGTCATTCACAAGCTACACTAAATCTGCTGACATAAATTTTTTCATTATACTTATGTGCGAATAAATTATTAGTAACTGCGGGTAATGTGAATTTTGAATATACTATAGTAGTATATTCAAAATTCACATTAGTACATGGAAATAACTAGGTTATATTAAATTGAGTACGTTTGATATTCAAAAAATTACGAATTATCCATTATCAAAAATTAATTATTATTTTCTCATAAATATTATTATTTAATAAAATGTGATATTTATATCAAAATAATTTTTGAACAAATCCAACTTATTTATATTATGAGTTGATTTACTATTAGTAAAAAACAATAATCACAATACGAAGAAAATATATAATATATATGATCCTATAATTTTAACGTGATTGACCATTGCCGTTATATATCTATATTAAATTGAGTTTATAATCACATTATCCGTACATGGTGCGGGGGTTGAACTAGTTTCGGCGGGGCTGTGGAAGAGTATACATCATAATTAACGAACCATTTTATTATAAAAGAAAGGACTTAAATAACATTAAGGACGTTCTTGAACCATGCATGCATTTTACAACATGAGCCCAAGCATATAAATGGTGATGTTAGAGAGATCACTAAGCAACTTGGTGCGCTCAATCAACGACGACAACTCACTGCCGAAACTCGTGATTGCTGTCCTGCATTCGGTGACCTCATTAACGGCATCAAGCATTGCGTCGATGGCGAACTTTGGATCGGGCACGGCTTGTTTCGCTTAGGGGATGTCGTCGGCGATCACAAATTGGAAATTTTCCAAGCACTTCTTGAGGGCCGTTGCCTTCGCCGAAGGCGGTGACTCCTTTATTAGTTTATTGACATAAGTGATTGAGTCTGTGAATCTTGTATTCACAACGTCGATCATGATTTCGATCAGTCCTGTTGTATCGGCCTTGGAACTTCGGGGGTCCCCTCGAAGTGAGGACTCGCAGATCCGTGGGTTTAGCGTGCCTCAACAAATCTTACTGATGTTATCTTCCGCATAGACATCGGAGAAGGCGACAAGGGCGAGAGCAAAGAGGAAGATGAACTTGCATTGATGCATTTTCTGTTGTTAAGTGAGAAAGGCTTTTATCTTAATGTATTTGAATGGATGTAGGTTGAGGGTGACGAGTTAGATTTTATAGTGAAGCAGAGGTAGTGCATATTGCCTTCTCTCTTAAATGTTGACCATGCATCTTTTCCTTGGGGTGGATGGTGATCATGCATCTTGTAAATTATTAGGTCCCGTTTGGTATTACACGGTGGAAACTTAATCGGAATAGAATCGAACCTAGTCCACATTAGTATTATGATATGTGATGAGTCACCTCAATTTCCATACAAAATTTACCACAAACCCCCTTGCGGCACTCGACTTGTTTCCCTAATCTAAGGGTAGGGTAACAAACCACCTGAATCATTCCTTTCGTCTCTTCTCTAGACACACAAATTTCAAAGTTTCAAATTAAAATATTTTTTCAATTAATGTATAGTGATACATAATTGGACGTACTATGTTCTTTTCCATTCCGTTTACGTTTCCGAACGTTTGATACCAAACGGGCCCTAAATGCTAACAATGTATCTTACAGATCACTACATGCTAACAAAACAATGCATCTTGCAAATAATTTTTGGTGGACTTGGATAAAAAAACAGATCGGGGTGGGGGAGGAGCATCTTGCAAATCAGGAAATGTTATTGAATGTGCGTATCTTACAAATCCCTAAATACTAACAAAACAATGCATCTTGCAAATAATTTGTGGGGGAGCGTTTTGCAAATGATGACATGCTATTATATATTGTAAGACCAAAGAAAAGTTGCTCTCTACCAATTCAAAAGAAAACGTTCGATACACATTGCTAGCTAGTTAGCGGCAAGGATCGAACAATGGGGCTTCTAACCTGGTGGTTGATCGGCATTGTTTTCCTCGGCGTGGCGGACGGCGCCGTCAACAAGACCGGCTATCATTTCCAGCCAGCCCAAAATTGGATGAATGGTACGTAAAATCCTTACTTGTACCGTTGTACGTGATATGTTTTTCCTAGTAATTAACTCGCTTATTCATACGGTTTCTTCTGTGTATTGATCGTTTTTATGTCGCGCATTATGGGCGGATCGATTGAACAAACGGCGCTCGCTCCATGTTGACAGATCCGAATGGTACGTACGTAGCGATATATATATATGTGTGTATGTATGAACTTAAATCGTGTATGAACATAACTTCCGGCCTAAACCGAGTTTATTACAATTGATATAACATGTCTTGTGCCCTGAAACCATATGCTAAGGTTGTTGTTCTCGGAAACAAACCCGCATGTAAAGTAGTTTAATCAAAAACAATTATACAAATATGTGTTATCTAATTATATTGACTAAATATATGTTAGCATATGATAAGATTAATGTTTTTATACATATATGATAAGATTAAGTTTTTTATACAAATATGTGTTCTCTTATATTGTCTAAATCTAATTTTTATTAAAATTAATCTTTATCTTTTCAATTGCCCTTTTGGTCCATTTATATACATGTACACTATTTTGTAAAATGCTGAATTTTGATTTTTAAGAAATGATGAAAACTTAGTTTATTTTTCGTTTTTATGTATTTAACAAATTAGTTTCTAACTAAAATACTACTTTATATTCTATTAATCATGTTTTTGGTAAAATAATGTCATATTCTTGCTAAAATATTTGTCATTACTTCCTAATTTATACTTCTAATATATTTATAAGAAGCTTCATTTAACAAAGTTTTATATAATTTCATGAAAATAAATTTCTTGTATTTGTAAATTTACAGAAAAAAAGAAAAACAGAGATTTTTATAGTGAAAATGCCCAAAAGGGTATCATTTGCCATCTAACCTAAATGAGGGCACATTTTAATTTCTCAACTTTTTTGGGGACATTCATGCAAATTTGTGAGTAATCATGGTTGAGAACAGAGGACTTGAGGGTGTGTCAAGTGATTAGAAGAAGTTGTGTTTGTTTCCATGCCCAATTAAAATCCATGACTAAATGATCCACCCCAGTTGTGTAAGCATTATTTTTACTTTTTTTTGGTTGAATTGTGTTAGAATTAATTTTTTGGTTGAGGGCACTGCCCATGAGAGTCGAACTGGTGACCTCTGGGTACTACACTTGGAGGGCTTAACCGTTTGACTAAATGCCCGAAGATTGTGTTAGCATTAATTTGTATACGTACTCAAGTCGAAAATGAATCAATCGACATTTTTACCCATGTCATTGCCGCCAGGACCCATGTACTACAACGGAGTGTATCACTTCTTCTACCAGCACAATCCGTATGGAGCCGTGTGGGGGAACATCGTGTGGGCGCATTCGGTCTCGACCGATATGGTGAATTGGTTGTCGATTGAGCCGGCTATCTACCCGTCGAAGCCCTTTGATGTCAAAGGTGTCTGGTCGGGATCAGCAACAATCATACCCAACATCGGACCAGCCATGCTATACACGGGGCTGGATGGGCAGATGAGACAAGTCCAAAACATAGCGTTCCCGGCCAATCTGTCTGACCCATATCTTCGCGTATGGGTCAAGCCCGATTACAATCCGGTGGTTGAGCCGACTCCAACCATGAACGCAACCAATTTCCGGGACCCCTCCACAGCGTGGTACGATGGAGGACATTGGAAGATGTTGGTGGGCGGGAGGGAACACCGCCACCCAAGAGGTCTGGCATACCTTTATCGAAGCAGAGACTTCAAGAGGTGGACCAAGGCCAAGCACCCCCTGCACTCCGCCCCTGACACGGGGATGTGGGAGTGCCCAGACTTCTACAAGGTGTCGTCGGTCGAGCCCTCCTCAAACGCCACCAAATATGTTCTCAAGATTACCCTTGCTGAGAAGCGTTTTGATTATTACACCGTGGGGGCGTACGACAGGAGGGTGGACAAATACTTCCCCGACAACCCTTCTCTCGACGGGCCCAACGGTCTAAGGTATGATTACGGGAACTTCTTTGCCTCAAAGTCATTCTATGACACGAAGAAGAGTCGGAGAGTGGTATGGGGATGGGCAAACGAATCCGACACCGTAAGAATGGATAAGTTGAAAGGATGGGCTGGTCTACAGGTGCGATTAAGTATATCGATATTACTACTTTTTCTTTTTTGAGCGATATTAATTACTACTTCAATAACATTAGTGTTGGATTCATCTTATGCACGAAACTAACATATATATATATATATATATATATTATCAATGTCAACCAGGCCATTCCAAGAGTTATATCGCTCGACCCGAACCAAAATCAACTTATACAATGGCCCATTGAAGAAATTGAAAGTTTAAGGCGCAATCAAGTACAAGTCATCAATCACAAACTCGGAAAGGGTGATATTCTCCGGATCGAACCGATAACCGCAAATCGGGTAATTGAATTTTACATAGATTTTAGTAGTCAAGGTCATGTATACACATGAGTTCATATCATAAACAAATATTATATAAGTTTTGAATTATTTGTTTTATTATACAAAAATTAAGCATATTAAATTATTTTATGCATAATTTAATTTATTGCATTATTGAATTATTATTTTTAAACATATTTCTTGTTGAATTATTTTGTTTTAAACATAGTTCATAATAAATTCTTTTGTATTGTTGCAGCTAACAACCTCTCTTGTATTAAATACTTCATTTTTATGTATAAATTAATTGAAAAAAGATAGTGAGTTGAAGGATAATTTTAAGAGTTTATTAAATGTTAGCAACCTCTTTTTTTATGTCAGAGTTTGTATAAAAACATTTGAATACTAATTGTTATTTTTTCCTAGTCTCTAAGCTTATATATTGATTAATAGATAGATATAAGTATATATTTAACTTTTTAAAAATATTTTAGTAGATTTGTATTATAATCTGCCCGTTAGAGTAATAACTAATATATTAAAGATAAAATTCAAATGATCTATACTATTAAAGGTGAACAACAAAAATTGGTACCTTCATACAATATTGTAATATTATAATATAAAAAACAGTATTGTATTATGTGAATATCTTTATACTATTGTAATATCTTAGTACCTTTAGTTAAAATGATGCACCAATTATAATCTAGATTAATAATTAATGGAGTATGGTATATATATTCAAGGTAAAATAAAAATGATCTATAATAGTGAAAAATAATATTTAAATACCTTAGTATTACAATCTAGCCTAACAAATAAAACTAATTAGAGAATACAAAAGTGATCATTAGTGTCATGACTCATGAGGGTGAACGCACAAGCTAATGTATTAGAAACACTAATTCCGCCATCCATGGTCATTTTTTTGTTCATTTTTCTACGCTCGTTAGTGTCATGAGGGCATCAAATATCCGACATGTACACAAATTTATATAAGCACTATAGATAGCTTAACTTGTGTGGTCTAATTGAATGAATGTTTTGTAATATGTGTGTGGGTGCAGGCTGATGTGGAGGCAGCGTTTCGGTTGCCAAAGAGCTTGGAAATGGCAGAACAGTTTGACCCAAGGTGGGTGAACGCACAAGAGTTGTGTGCACAGAAGGGATCAACCGTGGAAGGTGGAATTGGCCCGTTTGGATTTCTTATATTGGCCTCACCAGGTCTTGATGAATACACGTCTGTGTTCTTTAGAGTTTTCAAGGCTCACCAGGACAAATACATGGTCCTCATGTGCTCTGACGCCTCCAGGTCTCAACTCATTCCCGTCATAAAATTTGTTATAGTTAGTTTTGAACCCTGTTTTAACTAGGTTTAGGTGCAATAATTAAATTTTATTGACTGTTGCAGATCATCTTTGAACTCGGACCCAGGCATGTACAAGCCTTCATTTGGCGGCTTCGTGGATGTAGATCTAGAGGACAGAATTCTCACCCTCAGAAGCTTGGTATGTTTTTTCCGTTATGTTTTTAGTTGTCAATATATTCAAGATTTCCCTGTCATTGACTAATATTCTTTCATCTTTGCTGTTGAATTGTGTAGATTGATCACTCAATCATTGAGAGCTTCGGGGCCAAAGGGAAGATGTGCATTACGTCCCGAGCCTACCCCACAAAGGCAGTCTTCGACGCAGCTACCCTACATGTCTTCAACAACGGTAGCTCACCTGTGACTGTCGAGAGGCTAGATGGCTGGAGCATGGCCAGTCCAGGAAAGATGAATCAAGTAACCTCATAGCAAGTATGCAAAAGACTCTAATGATAAGGGTTAGTAGTGTAGAATAAGCAAATTGTGGGCATATTTTGTAAATAGGCTAAAAGCCTATAAATGTTCAAATGTTGTTACTGTGTGGTCATCGAATGAAAGCTAATAACATTTCCCATGTTCTTCTTCCTTATATCCTTCTTTGATTCTTCTTCTTTCCTTCTCTAATTCCTCCTTCTCTCTCTAATCTCTCTTCTTTCTCCCTAATCTTCCCTTAATCCTTCTCTAATTTTTTCGGGTCACGAAAAAGACTTCTAGATCAAACAAAATAATCAATATATACTTCTAAACCTGAAGTAGTTAAGAGCAGTTTTGTCAATTAGTTTTTTCTAAACGATATACCTTATTTATAATAACCGATTCTTATACTAGGTTCACACGTTGATGCTATCTCTCACACTCGATCCATATACATGCATGCAATTGTGTAGTGGTCTGTCATATTAATGGGATTGGTTTTGTAATTCTTGTAAATGCATGACCTGAATATCTTGCTACAACACTCCTGTTCCATTTATCCTAATATTGTTGCAGCAACAATTTATATTGTAATAAAATGAAAGATTTAATTAGTCTTTGTATATATATTATATATAGTTCTTGTAAATGCAATGACCTGAATGTACATCTTGCTATAACACTTCCGTTCCTTGCAAACTTCCATCATTGAACAAACCAATTATCTAGAATTACATCATTTATGTCACTAACCAATTAACCGATTCTAAGTGTTACAACTTTCACAATACTTATCGGATTCAAATAAATTATATATTTAATTTGTAATAACTTTATCCTTTGTAAATGAATATGTTTTGAATTTTATTTGCAAAGTTCCCGGACAAGGCCCGGGGTCATAACTAGTATAAATGCTAAACATCAATAGATTGTAATTGTTGTATCACCATTTTAAAAGAATTGACCTAATTACTCTTTAGTATTATTAAGGGAAAAAATAAAGAAATTGGTGGCATCTCTATCCTACTGCGTGATTGGGATCTTTCAAATAATCAAAACGAACTTGTTTCAACAAATTAGGGTGTGAGATGAATTAAAATAGGATTGCACACTACGCAGACATCACTTTAATAGGCAAATCTGTGGCCGATAAAATCGAAAAACTTGGTCATGACCTTTCTATTGATCACATTGCGAATCATCAAGAACTTCTTGTTCTCATTCGTAAGGATGCTCTAGGTCATCCCGCGTAAACGGGACACCTAATTTTTACCTTATAAAAAAAATAATAGGCAAATCCGTAATGCGTTCAATTTATCCGTCTTGATTAGAATTATGCATTCAATTTTGAAAGGTGACATTAGAGCAAGCAACCTTACGTTCCAAATGCTAACATACTGATTCTCTTGTTTAACCATCACCTAATTAGAATTCTCTTTCAAAAATACCAAAAGCTTGCCTATAAAATCAACTTTGTGTCTCCAAATCAGTCATACTTAGACATTCAATCTAAAATCAGGTCAAACAAATGTTTAACCAAATCCAAAACCCTAGAAAACCCATCCATGGCTTCACAATAGATGGGAGAGTGGCAAAGTAATCTCATGTGTAAATTTATGGTTGATGTAGAAGTTTTTAAGACCCCATCACAATTGACATAACAGAGGAAGAAGACGTTTTGGTTGGCCGGCAGCAAGGCTGGTGGTGCCGAGGACCGGTGCACTCCAAAAGAGAGAGTAGTTAGACAAATGACGGGGTACTAGCGGTACCCGTCGTGCCATGCACGACTCGTGTGTTGTAATTTTTTGAATATATTATAAATAGAATATTATTGTTAAAACACTAAAAAATTTGATATAACTTAATTTCACCGAATAAGTCTTTAATTGTTCTATAATAGATTAGGAATATATTGTTATGCAAATCACGTGCTTATATTTTATATTCAGTAACTTACATTACAATCAATTAATTGTACGTAGACTTTAGAATCAGATCCATTAAAATGATAACGTAGTAAATCAAACATACATACGTATATTTTATAATAACATAGTAAATTTACTTTAGACCAAATTAAACTGTACGTATGATCCTTAGACCAAATTAAATTGTACGTATGATCAATTCTTGAATGACGTATTATGTGTACGTATGAATTTGACGATGCAAAACATAGAAGAAAATCAAATTTTGAATGCTGTATGTGAATGCATATTGGGTATGTTTTATAGAAGAAAATTAAAGATAAATTTATTTAATTGATATTGATTAGATAGATAGTATGACTTTAAAGATAAAATTGAGGATTAGATAATTAAGTACACCAATAGATATCAAGTTGTTATTATTCATTTGAGTTGAAAAAAAATTAAAATCAAGCGGGAGCATAATCAACGTGGTGGCTCGATATATTATTTTAATTAATTATGTAGAATCTTCATAAAAATGAAAAAATCATTTTTATCTAAAATAAAAACATTTAAATAAAAATTATGTTTTCATATCAATACTAATTAAGATATCAAAATTCTCTTTTTCTATTGATTCTAGTAAGATTTGCTACTGATTTATATTAGGAAAATAAATTAACCTATCAAAATTGGGTAAGATATTAAGTAGATATAAATGTTAGTTACCATTATTAAAATAAAATTTTTATTTTATTCAACATTGATTACATGACGTAAATAATATTTTTTATTCAGCGTTGACCTATAAATGTAATTTTATTAATACAATGTTAATGTCAAAATAATTCTATTCGATTTTTCATATTTATATTATTATTTAATATATTATTGACATATGTTAAAGTTTTTTCACTATTTTTGATATTTAATAATGACAAAAACGTATTCCAATTTAATAGGAAAAAATTGTTAAGATATCAAAAAATCACTTGAATTTTTATATTGATATAAAGATATAATGGTTGAAAAATCATGTTAGGGAAAAATCTTAAGATATCAAACATTGGGTAAAAGATATACGTAGAGTTATTGTAGTAAATATAATGTATAAAAATAAAATCATTATTTTATTCAAGGTTGATGACGTGGCGCAAATTTTAATACAAATTTGGATTTCGCTTTATATTGTATTATACTCCGCAGTAGATATTCCTTTTATTGTTAGTCCTTTTTTTATAGAATAATATTGGTAGGCTTTTTTTGATCAAAATATAAGATAGGATATTGGTAGTCCTTTTTTGTTTTTATTTATTTCAAGAATATTAAGGTGGTATTATTTAGATTTGTTATCTAGTTTGCGACACTACTATTTTTTTTATTATTATAAGGTGATTTTGGAAATCTTGAAATTACCAAATTAATGTTCTTTATTTAGCAATTTTATTAAAACGAGGACAACAACGTAGAATAATGATATTATACTATGGTCGTGCCATATTAATATTCATACTATGGTCGTGCAATTTTCGTTGAAGGGTTTTTATATGGAATATAAAATTAAATTTAGATAGTATGGCTTTAAAGATAAAATTGATAGATAGATATTGATAGATAAAATTGAAGATTGGATAATTAAAGAAAGTAAAAGATATAGAGTTGTTTTTTTTATGAAAGATATAGAGTTGTTATTATCTATTTGAGATAAAAAAAATTAAAATCAAGCGGGGCCAGAATCAACGTGGTGGCTCGAAAACGGTCAGCTTTTATAATATATATATATATATATATTGATATATTGATATGGAAAACAAATGCTTATTCATGAACAAACTTGGAAACTATTTGATGGGAATGCATTATTTTCTTTATATGAAGCGTATTTGCACTAGAACGTGAAACGTTGAAACACAAATCGTGACACGCCAAAACGGCAATCGTTGAAACACAAATCGTGACACGCCAAAACGACAATCCTAAAATTTATAAGAAACGAAAACCAATAGTACATGTTATTCTAAAAATCTAGATAAGAGTAACATTGCTACCACTAAAACAAGTAAATAGCAATCCAAAGAAGCAAGATAATTATGTTAAAATCCAAGGGAACAACATTACATAATTTCAAAACAACAAGTTCAAACTTCAGATCAAGTTCAAAACCAGTAAATGAAATGATTTCACTCGAACTAATTGAAGCCATTAACTTCCTAATGTTCATTATAGATAACAGAGGTAGAAAGCTCGGCTGACATCATAGAGTCCAAGAGATTGGCACCGTCGGTGAAGTCTCTCGGTGTTGGCGGCAGACGACAAAGAGTGAGAGAGATCGAGAGTCCGAGACAACAGAGAAATCGAAAGAGGCAAAGACTAACCCACCTGCTGCTACTATTAAGTTCTTTTTGTTAATTCCACTAATTTTAAAAAAAACACCCGAAATTTTCTAAAACTACCGAAAACACCCTCATAAACGAGGCGTTTCATTGAGTACATGGTCAACAAAACGTTGACCATTTCAGAAATTTGGAAACTGGTTTCAGCGCGTTTCAGAGTTTTATAGTTTTATTTATGTACAATCCTGCGTTTAGTGTATGAAACTAAACATGCACAAGACCTCTAAGTTTAGAGGCAACTACATCTTTTGGAAACGAAAGAGATCATAAAAATAGTGCAAGGGGCTCGTTGCCTGCAGCCTAGATCACCAGAGCAACTGCTTCATGTGTCCGGAGCAAAAACAAAACATCCAAGTGCTCTTTTCCATCTTATTGTTTACATAGTACAGCCAAGGAAAAAGAAGGCAACAACTAATAACAAGCACTATGAGCAAGAGCAAGGTGAATACAAACTCTTGCAGTTGATTGACTCTTCTGGGTCAGTCGTTCTTCGAATCCGCATCATCCACTGGTTTCGGCTTCTTGTCTGCTGCATCACATTCTTGTTCTGGATTTCTACTCTGAAAATTCACAGAAACCAAGGCTAAGTGCATTTTATACTACAAGATAACTTGCAAAACAGGCCCAGATTCTTTCGTACAACAGTTGAAATCGAAGGATGGATATCAGGAATTCCATGGTAAGAAGATCAATGCATAAGCCATGAACAAAGCAATGAGCTCCATGTCAGAAATTATCTCCACTAAACTCGGCATGAAAACAAGCTACTAGTGCATCAAATAAACAAACAAGAACCAAAAGCCTTTATCTGAACCATCATAGGATTTCTCCATCATCTCAACTTTTGCACATTACAGTAAGCAAAACTTCCCAAGCTTGAATCCGAAAAACTACGGATTCATGCATTGCATAGCAACTTAGCATGATGGATTGAAAAGAAAACACCATTGTCATAACCTAACTTCAAACAGATCGAATTTCTCATCTGGAATCTGCACTTCCAATTGGTTTAATTTCAATAGTACCACTCACCAATTGAAACATGCATATGGAAAACCCTAATCCAGATTTCAAATTAAATAGATTTTGAAGAACTACTCAACAAATTTGAATCCTTACTCCGGTATTATTGCTGGTTGCTGGCTTGTACGGACACGCCGGAGGAACCCTCACCGGTTTTACATACTCCCAACCAAACAGCGCATAAACTTTTCCCTGAAAAGATTACACCTTCGCACAGTAAGAGAAATTCCAGAAAACCCCCAAAATTGATCGGAAATTAGGGCTAATTCGAACAACGGAGGAAGCGTACCATGATAAAATCGAATAGCAGGGGCAGCGCACTGACGACAGGGATGAGAAACAAAGGTATCAAGCAAACTACGCAAACCTGCCATGGCGGAAGAGAAATCGAAATTTAGAAAATAGTCTGATCAGATCTATCGAATTCGTTTGCGGAATTCCCGTGAGAAAGATTGTAGTCTGGTGGTAGATGCGAAATTGAGAATATACATAAGCAGTGAAAAGGGAGATCTGAATGCTATAGTTACCATCTTTTTGGGTGTTCTTCGAATTCCTCTTCTGAATGGTCCCTTGAGCTTAACAGGGAACGATGATAAATTTTGGGTAGGAGGGTGGTGATTGGTGAACGAATGCAGATATCCAGTTTGATTCGATATGTAGAACATGGCCGGGTATTCGAATACTATTATCCGACTTGAATCGGATATCCTAAATAAAGATGTTTTGTTTTTTTTTTGATAGAAACAAAGATGTTTTGTTGTAAATATTTGATCTAGTCAAATTATCCTAGATAAACGGGTTTTTATTGATCCGAGATGTTTGAGTCGGGTATTTGAACTATTAGACTACCGAGGACATGTCTATCAACCGGATATTTGAACCATGGAGATGACTTTTCTTAACCAAACGAATGTTCGAGGTCATTTCAAAATCAGGGTTGAGCATGGTTCAATTGAAACCAACCGAACAGAATTTTTGTTCGGTTTGGTTCAATTTTTTCAAAGAAAAATCTTATATTTATCGAAAACCAAAAAAATCCAACCCACTTTCGACTCCGAATTTCGGTTTCGGTTCGGTTTTGAACTGATGCTCAACCCTATTTCAAATTAGATGTTGAGATCTCCAAAACCCTCCCTCTTAGAATGAAGTTAACAATCCTAGCATAAACATCTTACAAAGCACGTATATTTGATTTCACATCATTTGAGAGTGATGATTTTTACACTTAACATAGGAATTACGTTTGACATACTTTATCAAGCGTGTGACTTTTGTCACTCAAATCATCCAATATTCGAGACATTGGTATGAAACTCCTATACCGATGGAGTCAAAACCATCTTTAAAACACACTTGACAAAGTCACACTACAATCAAGAGTCTTTACCCCCTTCCAAATAATTCTTACAATGCACACACAAACCACTATCAATCAAGCCTCAACCGCTCAACGAACTTTGGTGGTCATGAGCAATTGAACCATGGCTCGCCACATACTTAGAGCTCCACTTTCTCGGTCGAAGACCGCCCCAAACAAGCTCGAACCATTACAAACGAGGGTCTCTTATCTCAAATTCTCAAGACAAGTTAGTACAATACAAAGGGGTGTTCTCAAGTCCTCGGTAGTACAATACAAAGGGTCTATTATCCGACTTGAATCGGATATCCTAAACAAAGATGTTTTTTTTTTGATAGAAACAAAGATGTTTTGTTGTAAATATTTGATCTAGTCAAATTATCCTAGATAAACGGGTTTTTGTTGATCCGAGATGTTTGAGTCGGGTATTTGAACTATTAGACTACCGAGGACATGTCTATCAACCGGATATTTGAACCATGGACATGACTTTTCTTAACCAAACCAATGTTCAAGGTCATTTCAAAATCAAGGTTGAGCATGGTTCAATTGAAACCAACCGAACCGAAATCGACGGAGTTCGGTTCGGTTCAATAAATTTCAGAATTCTTGTTCGGTTTGGTTCAATTTTTTCAAAGAAAAATCTTATATTTATCGAAAACCGAAAAAATCCAACCCACTTTCGGCTCCGAATTTCGGTTTCGGTTCGGTTTTGAACTGATGCTCAACCCTATTTCAAATTAGATGTTGAGATCTTCAAAACCCTCCCTCTTAGAATGAAGTTAACAATCCTAGCATAAACATCTTACAAAGCACGTATATTTGATTTCACATCATTTAAGAGTGAGGATTTTTACACTTAACATAGGAATTACGTTTGACATACTTTATCAAGCGTGTAACTTTTGTCACTCAAATCATCCAATATTCGAGACATTGGTATGAAACTCCTATACCGATGGAGTCAAAACCATCTTTAAAACACACTTGACAAAGTCACACTACAATCAAGAGTCTTTACCCCCTTCCAAATAATTCTTACAATGCACACACAAACCACTATCAATCAAGCCTCAACCGCTCAACGAACTTTGGTGGTCATGAGCAGTTGAACCATGGCTCGCCACATACTTAGAGCTCCACTTTCTCGGTCGAAGACCGCCCCAAACAAGCTCGAACCGTTACAAATGAGGGTCTCTTATCTCAAATTCTCAAGACAAGTTAGTACAATACAAAGGGGTGTTGTCAAGTCCTCGGTAGTACAATACAAAGGGTCTATTATCCGACTTGAATCGGATATCCTAAACAAAGATGTTTTTTTTTGATAGAAACAAAGATGTTTTGTTGTAAATATTTGATCTAGTCAAATTATCCTAGATAAACGAGTTTTTGTTGATCCGAGATGTTTGAGTCGGGTATTTGAACTATTAGACTACCGAGGACATGTCTATCAACCGGATATTTGAGCCATGGACATGACTTTTCTTAACCAAACCAATGTTCGAGGTCATTTCAAAATCAAGGTTGAGCATGGTTCAATTGAAACCAACCGAACCGAAATCGACGGAGTTCGGTTCGGTTCAATAAGTTTCAGAATTTTTGTTCGGTTTGGTTCAATTTTTTCAAAGAAAAATCTTATATTTATCGAAAACCAAAAAAATCCAACCCACTTTTGGCTCCGAATTTTGGTTTCGGTTCGGTTTTGAACTGATGCTCAACCCTATTTCAAATTAGATGTTGAGATCTCCAAAACCCTCCCTCTTAGAATGAAGTTAACAATCCTAGCATAAACATCTTACAAAGCACGTATATTGATTTCACATCATTTGAGAGTGAGGATTTTTACACTTAACATAGGAATTACGTTTGACATACTTTATCAAGCGTGTGACTTTTGTCAGTCAAATCATCCAATATTCGAGACATTGGTATGAAACTCCTATACCGATGGAGTCAAAACCATCTTTAAAACACACAAACCACTATCAATCAAGCCTCAACCGCTCAACGAACTTTGGTGGTCATGAGCAGTTGAACCATGGCTCGCCACATACTTAGAGCTCCACTTTCTCGGTCGAAGACCGCCCCAAACAAGCTCGAACCATTACAAACGAGGGTCTCTTATCTCAAATTCTCAAGACAAGTTAGTACAATACAAAGGGGTGTTGTCAAGTCTATCATCCTAGCTCATAAAACTTGAAACCTGCGTTGTTGATGCCGTTAGGTTTAACTGTTTAAGCTTTACCAGACAAGTAGGGCCGGCCCACAACCACTAATCTCCCGCCCGAAACAGGAAAACAGTTCAGGGAACCAAAAAAAATAAAATTACTAGTGGTGGCCCACTCCAATTCTTTCTTCCCTGCAACAACAGAAAAAGTCTTTGCTCACACCCCTCAAACGAAAAGTCCTTGTTTCCCTTGTACGCTTCTCTCTCTCCCTCTCTGCCTGCGCCTTTTTCCTTCTTCCTCCCCAAGGAAACTGCACACGCCATTACCGTATCTCCGCGATTCTCCAAATCCCTCTGCAATGGACGATTACGAGGAGGATTATTCGGATTACGACGATTACGATTCCGACGGCGATGTTTTCGATGACGAAGACGGCTATGACGACGACGAAGAGGAGGAGGAAGAAGAAGAAGAAGGGGAAGAAGGGGAAGAAGAAGAAGAAGAAGAAGAAGAAGGGGAAGAAGGGGAAGAAGAAGAAGAAGAAGAAGAAGAAGAAGAAGAGGAAAACGAGGAAGGAGATCAGGAAGAAGGAGAAGATGCGGGGGATGAAATGGAGGATTACGAAGAGGAGGAGGACGAATTGACGGAAATCGGTGAACAATTCGAGGATGAGGAGGAGATTGTGGAAGATCTAGGAGTGGAAATTGAAGAGGAAGCAGTGGAATACGAGGAGTTTGTAGAGGAGGAGGAGGAAGAGGAAGAAGAAGAAGAAGAGCTTATGGAAGAGGAAGAAGAAGAAGAAGAAGGAGAATTGGAGGAGGAAGAAGAGGAAGAGGAAGACGAATTGTTTGAAGAAGAAGGTTCTTATGAAGACGACGGTGACTATGACAACGAAATCCAAATTACGGACAGAGTTCCGCTAATCTGGCCGGCGACTAGTATTCGATTTCTGCGATTTCAAAATCTTGCAACTGGATTCTCCGATCTGAGCGAAGACGGAGGAGGACTCGGCAGGTCTGGAAGCGATTGGAGGCGGAACGAATCCGGAGATGGAACGGCGTCGTCTAGGCCAACGGAGGCGGTTGCGGACCGGCAAATTGGGGGCGCCGGAAGCCATGATTCGAGTTTGGCTGGTATTCAGGGCACAAATTGCCCTATTTGCTTTGAACGGTGGACTGGAGAAGGCGAACATTGTGTCTGGTATGAATGATTTCTATGTCA
This sequence comes from Polygonum maritimum, assembly GCA_963924305.1. Classification (NCBI taxonomy): domain Eukaryota; kingdom Viridiplantae; phylum Streptophyta; class Magnoliopsida; order Caryophyllales; family Polygonaceae; genus Polygonum; species Polygonum maritimum. The sequence goes on along the minus strand of OZ002732.1, from coordinate 36,607,036 downwards.
ATTTCCCTTGTTAGACCATAATGCCTCTTATCAATTTTGGATTTAATGTGGAAATGCTGTCATGTTGACTGGTTAGATTGCTCCAGAGCTGCAAGTAACTGTAATGCTTGATAATTTTGCTGCCAGTACAAATCTGCAAACTGATAACTTAGCTGCTATCTAGAATTCATTTAACTTCACAATTGCTCAGGCTAACACAGGCAATTGTTTTACAGATAGTGTTTAGCAGCTTAGATATGTGATGAAAAGTGTATTGCACCTAGGCTTGTCTGATGACTATGCTAATTGAAACGTAGCAACCTGTCAGATAATAAGCATGCTCACTGATGTGTTGCTGCTTATGAGATAATAAACCTAATTGTCGGTAGTGTTAGTTTGGTTATTTGGCTTCTGTAGAAGACTCTTTTGAGTAAGAGAGTCATCTGATGCTGAAAGGATAAATTTATGTGGAGTATAAGCGTCATGATAGTTGGAACAAATAATGCACAGCTATTGACGTGGATAACTTAGCTGCTTATTGGCTATGCTAAATTGAATGCCACATGGGATTAGATTCTCAATTTAATGAGATGTATTCTGACTGTAGTATATCACTTTTACAGTTGTCTCCCTTGTGGTCACCTCTATGGTCTGTCTTGCATTAAGATGTGGCTGGAAAGACCTAATTCACAGAAGGTAGTTTTTCCGATTTTCTTTATAATTTGATGTGAATTTTCGTTACTTGTCCTCATTTGCTGCTCTAATGATACTGTCAGACAATGTGCTTGGTCTTCATTTCAGTGCCCACAGTGTAATGACTTCTGCGAGTTAGCTGATGTCAGGCGACTTTATGGACTGCAGCTTGCAATCTCTGGGGTTGAAGAATTACAGCAGGTTGGTCCTCTTTTTTTTTTGGTTATATGATGTAAAATATACTTACTGTTAGAAAGAACTGTGTGGAAATTCTATCTTGCGATTCTTGCTCTGTAGCTCACTAGGAAACATATGTAGAAGTTGTTGAATACTATAGAAAATTGATCATATTGGCTCTGAATTCGCATTCTACATATTTGCAGAGAGTGAAGTGTCTTGAAGCTAAATGTGCTTCTTTAGAATTGAAGGTAACTCTGATAATTTCAATGTTTATGGATGATATTTCTGCCAATTCCAATTTGTCATCTTTGGCATTCTACATAGGTGCTGTCATTGAAGTTTTTGCAAATAGTTGCCCTTTCCCTGTGAAATAGTTTGTTTAGATATTAAATTACAGCCTCAACTATATCATTATGGAGTTTCATGTTTAAGAAATTCTTCCTGTGGTCTTGCATTGAAGAATATGGATGCATTTCTTTTGGGTGAACATTGATGCATTAAATCATTATTAAGTGAGAACTGTACATACAAGGTCAATCTTAGAACCTTAACTTGGCAGCCCAGGATGTTTTCAAATCATAAATGGACAATGTTTCTATAGATGAGCATAAAACCAATGTTTTTCTTTGTTTAAAAAAATATGCCATTTCACTTGCTTCCTGTATGCTATTCCTGCTAAGCTTTTGCTCATTGCTACATATGATTGACACCCTTGAGCTATCTTTTTGTGTTCAATTCACCTATTTTCTTAGGGGTTGGATTTATCTCTACTGGATATAGGTTTGTATTGAATTTGAGATGCTGATGCAAGTTCTTAATTTTGCTTGATACTTGAAATACCCAGGATACCGATTGGTTGAGAAAGGAAGCCAAGTGGCAGAAAAGGGAAGCAGATCTTCAGGAGCAGCTGAACCAGCATAAGGAGGTACCTTTCATAACTCATGCTCTCATCTTGGGATTTTTTTTATTGTGTTACTTCTGTTTTCTTCTTAGCATTATCTGCATTGGAATCCCGACTTCCATAATTTTCTTCTTTTGCAAGACAAAGCGGGTTCTGTCTTCATGATGGATTCTCTGAAAATACCTTTTCCTTGTGTTCTCTGAAAATACTCTTCGCCATCTGTTCAATGTCTATGATTTCAGGCTAAGGCTGAGCTGCCGAAAGATATTAGGGAAAGGCGTGATCCAGCTGATGATCCTGAACCAGAAAACGCACTTAGACATATGAAACTGTAACTTCTAGTGGTTCCAATATCTTAGATTGATTTCCATGTTTGATTTAGGGTAGGCCATGAAGAAAATGCACAAATACCCTGGACTAACAAACACTAAAAATGTAGCTACTAGCTACACTAGGTACCTGGTTGAATTAACTTGGTGCATGTACAAAATGAATTGGATTGGTATTCTTTGAATTGTTTAGATAGTCCTACTATTTTCAGATGATAGTGTTTTAGTGTTATATGAAGATCAAGTGCCGAAAACTTTCAAGACACCCTTTCTGGTTTCATCCAACTAGCTAGTGCTGTCTTAAGCCACCACAGTTCGTCGACGACTACACAAACTAGCCTCACACTCGTGCTGCAACAGCTAGCACCATTAATAGCCTCACCGACGTCTGTAGTCTGATCCTCTAAGATCCCATGCTTCCGCCCCCTTCAGTCTTTACAATGAAGACCCACAAGGCCTGATCAGACTGCTCCACAATTGATCCAATCGACTCAAACAAATGTGAACAGAGGCTGAGCTTTCAAGGTCCACTTAGTATGCTCTTTCCATACCACCACCATGCAAGAGAACGTACTCGTGAATCGTGGTGTGACGAGCTTCAACGAACTCTTCCAAGCCGACCTTACACCCTGGGGAACAACTCCCAAATGCTAAATCCAGCTCAAGTTGAACAAGCATTTGACTAGAAATATAACATGTGAACTTCAATTTGTACAATTAAAACTTGGTGAAATAAACCTCATATCATACACATGAGATTTCAGCGTAATTAATAATATCAATCACGGATCACCTACGGAGGATTTATGTATTAGGCCTTGCTATACTATTAAAAGTTCTTTAGGCCTTGCCACACTTTTAGAGAGAAAGTATTTTTTAAGAAGAATGCTTTTTTCTGTCTTAAAATTGGTGAAACTACTTATTTTTCACAAATTTCGAGGCAAAAAAAGTATTTTTAGCGTAGAAAGCCTTATGTTTATGCCATTAGAGCTAAACCTGAATGCTCGTATGATGCGTTGGTTTTGGACTCATAAAGTCATAAATACGTGGAATTATGATATTGTACTGTGACATCAATTGGTTTTTGCGAATTTGAGCAGTCAACTGATTTGTTAAATTGAGAACCTTTGCTCTAAATTTGCATGTGTTTTTGTTCCAGAGCTTACATTATGGAAGTTTGAAAGGTAAGTTTATCCAATGATAAGTTTGGGAATTGATCTCCTGATTTTTTATTTATTTTTTGGTCGAAATTGATCTCCTGATTATGTGAGCTCATGGAAGTGTTAGAAAAAAAAAATGTAAGAAATGATGTGAAAATAAAAGCCTGTGCCCTGTGGTGGGGTTGGCTTTGAGGGCAATGAAGTGACAACTTTATTATCTCAATTTGGCATCTAAATCATACAAAAAAAAAAACAATATACTGAATGACATTTTTGTTTGAACATCTTCCCCTTGTTGGAGGTTTGGATGTACATTCTGTCTCGCCTCTATTATTGCAAGGTGGAATTCATCACAAAGCTACTACTTCCTATACAAAGATCACTTTCCCAAAAAAATTATAAAGCACAAAAATTTTGAGCAAAGTAAACATGTTTTCTTTCCATATTCTGTCTTCAATCCTTGTAAACCTCAAATTTCCTGATCTCAGGCACAAACAAGGCGATTTTTCGCCCTTTCAACGCCACCAACACTCGGGAGTAAGGGAATGATCTCTACTTGAGTCCTTGCAGTAGTCATATATCATGAATCTTCTTTGAACCCACCTCATTGACCAATACTGCTGTCTGGTAAGGCCACCGGATTTATAAGGCGAAACCGAGACAGGGCGACACCAGAGTGGGGCGTACGCAGTGCAACCGCTTAGCTTGAAGTTTGTGTACTGACCCACAAAGGGTTGGTACCTATAATCAGCTTTGTATTTGCCATCTTCTGTTGCCCAAGATGATGCATCCCATATTGATCCATAGACCCACATTGGCCTCATTGGGAAAGTGGGTGCACTCTTTTTTGCATACCTTCTTATTGGAATGTCATCCACCAAGAATCTGAAAAACAAAGGCAAACAAACACATTGAAAAACCTTTGAGACAGTTGCTCATTTGGTAATCATAAACCTCTCATTATGAACTCTCTAAGCTAACAAACATGTCTTAGCAAGCTAAATGACATTTCTTACATGATTTCCTTTGGAGTCCAAAGGATGGCATAATGGTGGAATGCCTTGGTAGGATCAAACCATAAATGGAATTTCATCTCTCTTCCAATGATCTTCCCATCTCCACTTCCTCTGATATAAACATTTGTTTGCAGAACATAAGGCTTCCCAAATGTGGTTCCTAGAAACTCAATGTCCACTTCATCATGGAATCCTGGGTGAGCTTCATTGTTTGATAGCTGCAAAAATTAAACTTTCAAAAACTTGTCTAGAATACCTATAAATCACATTTTGTGCATTTTATAGGAAATTTTTCATTGTTCTTTTTTTTTTTCCCCTTTTTGGACATGCTTAGTGTGATGGGTTTACCTGTTACAACTTTCTGTTATGCTAGAATTCACAACTTTTTTAATGTGATGGGAAAAGCTGATCACCAAAGTTCAGCTCCTTAAGTTAAAAAGAGTTTCTTACATAGAATGCTGTTATAACTCCAGCTGTGTATCCAGTTTGAAGTTTGATTGAGGCCCCAAAGTACCCATGGCGGAAGGGTTTAAAAGACTTGAATCCACTCCCTAGTAACAACAGAACAAACCAAAAGGATTAAGAGGAGCCCATTCTAATCTTGGGTTTTAGTAATGAAACCACACTTAAGTACTGTAATAATCAATTAGAGAGAGTAGCTACTAACCTGAGCTGCTGTCAAGCCAAAGAGTCAAAGCATGTTGGTCTAGTCTCTGGTGCTTAGGACCCCATAGGTTTGTGAAAGCATGGTTAAACCTCACTGATCTGAACTTAGAGGTTGGGTAGTACCCAGGGTTTGGTGGCCATGATGAAACTGCTGGTGTTACAACTGTGGCTAGTATCACAAGACAAAGGAAGAGGAGAGAGTGGTGAGCCATATGGGAAAGAGATAGTGCAATGAAGAGTGAAGAAGGCACAATATATAGAATGGGCTTTGTATTGGTTAATAGAGTAGAGAACACTTGGGTCTGGGACCCACTTGATGAATACATGGCATTGATGGACAATGAAGAAGAAAGTGAAAGAAACAGGTTTGGAAATGCAAAGGCATATTGCCTAATACCACATGTAACCTAGACCATGCTCTTGTGAGTTGTAACTTGTGATGTCCAATGAAGAAAAGGAAAACACCATGTTGAATTTTTTTTTTTTTTTAAACAGGTAAAATATGCATATTGACAAGTGCTGATGAACATACAATTGTCTCTTGACTTGCTGGTTTACTAGCTTGTCTGATTCTGTGAAGATTCTGCACTTGGTATTGTCTAGACATGCCATTGAGAGGGTAAGCCCTGATCCTGATTTATAGAGTAAATAGATTCAGTACTTTATAGAATTTGGTCATAATAAATTGGCAATGATGAATCAGCTCCAACTTAATTCAGAAAAGGGATTGAGTAATAAATCAATGTCTCACTAATAACATGTACCACAAAAAATAAAAAAAATAAAGATCTTTACTTCTTAGCAATTTTTTCACTCTTATGGAAAAAAGGGTTTTTCTTCTTTCTCCTGTGGATTTGTACAGATATAACTATGTAATGTTGATGAGGAGTTGGCATGGGTGAATGGGTGTGCCTTAAATGTGCCTCAGTCTGCCAATGGAAGTGAAATTGCTTTCAAAAATTGAATGTTCACTGAAAGCAATATGGACTCACTATTTTTGGCTGTTTCTAAAGGTTAAAACTTTATAAAGAGGCATTATTCGATTTACCCGGGTCGGTAACTTTATTGCCCGTGAGTCGAACTTCACTAATCTAACAAATAGGTGGGTTGGTAACTTTCTTGCCCATGAGGCCATGAGTCAAAACTTAACTAGTCTAACACATAGGTGATGACGTTCATGATTATTAGGTTGCGAGTTTGAATCCGACCCTGACTCTAAATACTGTAGTTTATTTGCTTCCTTTAGGTAAAAAGAAAGCTTTAAAGATGAAAAAAAAAAAAAAAAGCCATATAGAAGAGATGCTTCCTGAGAGTGACATTGATCAGGTGAATCCAAGAACAAAGATTAGTGGGTCGGTTTTTGTCTTTTTTTTTTTAATATACACTCTTTTCCAATTGCAGTTTTCTTCATGCTCCAGGCATTTCAATTATTGGTGGAAATGTGAAAAGGTCTTCTATTTCTACCCTTTTTTATGGTGTTAATTTGTCATTGGTGCTGTATTTTTCCTGGTTTTATTCTAGCTATACTTTTTGGACCTTCAGAGAAATCACACTTAGGTGGCGTTTGGTATAAAATTATGAAAAGGAAACGGAAAGGAAACGAATTTGTATAGGAAACGGTGATGATTCTCTCTTTTTTTGATGAAAAATGAAAGGAGAGGGGTAATGGTTAGAGGAGTATGAGGGAAACCATTACCCCATGTTGAGGGGGTGGGGAGAAATTGCTCAAATTTTACATAAAAAGTAGAAGGGAGGGGTAATGGTTATCCTTTTAAATAATGAACCATAAACTAAATAATGTCTAGATACATCCCTTAACCATTTCATTTCCCTCCAAACAAACCAAACGGGCCCTTAAATTGTAGTCAAGTTTTGGCCTATCAAAGTATGAAACTTTAATTTCTTTCTGTTGGCAAACTTTAGAGGCAAAAAATCACAATAAATTGTGCCTTGCTAGTTACTACTATAGTGACTGTAGTTAATACTGAATTAAGCTCTACTATGTAAACATCACTCGACCACTTGTGATTTATGGGCAGCTGCCTGATTGAGCACACACTTACTTTGATGTGATGAAACAGGAACATTATTAGTTTCTATAATGCAAAAGATAATTGTAGCTTTAATTAGGTCCTTGAAACTTAGAATATAATTGAAGTAGGTATATCTATTTATGATTTGTTTGAAATTGAGAAAGCTCCATTTTTATGTCCACATATGATTATATATATAATATATTGGACTATGTTATTAGAGAAATGTACAATGTGAGCAGTGTAACTCAATTGTTGTATGATCTTTACAAAGGATTATGGGACCAAAGGCATCTTCTTTTTAGCCCATAATCCTTTGTATATAATTGGAGTACTTTTTTTCTCTTCTACAATTTTGTCTATTAGTAGCATTCTATCTATATATCATGCAATCCGCACTTTAGGGTTGGGCTATCGCTATTATTTAAAGAAGTTTAAATTCTAGTCTAGATACTCTATTTTGCAACACTTGATAGTTTTTTTTTTTTGGTTGAAACACTTGATAGTTTTTGAGCCACGCTACACTTTTGTTTTAATATTATTTATTTCACAAGTAAAATACTTTTGGGGCTTGACAAAATATAGTAGTATTTCTTATATTTATACAATGTATTTGAGAAACTATAGTTGAATTAAATTTTCTTGTCTTTGCTAGAGTTTTTCAAAATAAATGTATATCTTATCAATCTAGGAAAGAAAGAGTATACTAATTAGTGCGGTGGAGATATGTAGAGCACATATTTGTACTAATATTATGATGAATATTAATGAAATTGATTTGTTTGTCTGGTTTTGATCATGCTATATTATGGATGAAAAGACTCCCATAATAATTAACATTATTTGGTAGGCCATTCTTTGTGAAGGGTATTGAATAGTAAATCAATGATGACTGATGATCGAGTGAGAAACATATTAGCATATTATGATACTGCACATGATCATTTCCCATAAGAACTGAAATAAGAAAAATAAAATGGTAAATGAACATGGAAGAAATTTGGATCCCATTCTCCAAACCTACTTTATTTTTTATTTTCTTGTGCTACATTCACAAAAATGGACGTGTAATCAGTTTTGGACTCTTGAGTGCATGCTGGTAGGAGAAGAAATCCAATTCCATGTGGATTCTAATCATTTGAGCAATTCTTTTCCTTGTTTTTTTTTTTACAAAAAAAAAACATTTTCATTTAGAGTGTAGTAAAAGCCAAATTTCCTCCATGCATATCTCTGATTTTGAAAATCATTTACAAGTGTAGTGAAAGCAAAACCCTAGGAAAGAATTAAGAGTTTTTCCTAGCTAGGAAACCAAAACTCTTTCTAGTCTAGACAATGTACTGGCTCTTATCTTTAACCTACCAACGGGTGAATTATGATACACCAAATCTATACCATTAATTCATGTTTGGACCCATGATCTAATTTGATGGGTCCTTTCGAAAGTTCGGTGCAGAATTCCTTGCTCAAAGGTGGATCATTTTCGCTATATAATCAATACAAGTTCATATGTGTCGGGTACTGTACTCTCTAGGATCCAAAAATTATGTTCCTATACCGCACCGATCCATCGATTAAATCTCATAGACAAACGATATAGCAAACTATTACAAATCCCGTACCATATACGGGTAATATAAATGTAAGTCCAACTTAATCGATCTGAATTCGAATTTTGATCCGAGCCTATATTTTATTTGAGAATTTACAATTCAAACCCGATATACCTAAGTTCGAACCTATTAATCTATATATGTATTTTTTTTTCAATTGTGAAATCTATTATGTCAGCTAATTATGTAGAATCTTTATAAAAATGAAAAAAAAAATCACTTTTACCTAAAATAAAAAATATTTAAATAAAAATTATATTTTCATATCAAAATTAAGGAAGATAACAAAGATATCCAAAATCATTTTTGTTATTGATTCTAGCAAGATTTATTATTGATTTATATTAGGAAAATAAATTAACCTATCAAAAATTGGATATGATATTATAGTAAATATAAATGTTAGTTACCATTGTTAAAATAAAATCATTATTCTTTCTGTATTCATTACATGGCGTAAATGACATTTTTTTATTCAACGTTGATGAGGTGGCGTATATTATAAAAAGACGTCGATTTTACTTTATACTATATTATAGTAGATAGTAGATGTATTCATTTGTCATTGAAAAACTATATTCAACTAGACAAGAATTTATATTTGGACTCGTATAAGATATAGGACTAAATAGGAGTATATCAATAAGATAGGTCCTTCTAAAAGGACAATATTTTTTTTTTCTGGTAACACAAGAGGAGAACACTAGGCCTCCTAGTTAGGGTAGGACCGGCCTAAATCATCCGTCCGGATGATCATTAGAAAATCTCTAGTCTCACGAATTCTTCCCTCACTTGCTCCAAGAGTAGTCTAAAAGGACAAAATTTGGGTAGGCTAAAAGGACAATATTTAGGTAGAGAAAAGGTGTATGTACGTAGGAGGGTGAAACGTAAGGTTCGAGGTTTTAATTTGTGGTTCGTTTTGAGCACGTTTTGTGCCCTTTATGGATTTTAGTACCGATATTTCTCTAATGCACTTCTTTTAGTTTTATGTTTTGTTGTGTTTGTTGTTCTTTGATCATCCTCATTATGGGTTTATCCAAAATTTATCGAAATATGGATGCATGCATCCCGGAACCTCAAGACCTAACTCACGTGGATTGCATTGGGTGATTGTTGATTGCATAGCATAGCAAGGACCACAAGCTTAAATTCTTTCTTGAAAGGATCCCTTTCACCCTTGTGTTGTTGTTTTTGTTTGGCCATGCTCCTTATGGGTCTACCGGACAAAAACTTCAAAGCATGGATACATACATCTCGACTCCTCAAACCTTGCTCATGTGTTCGATCATGTGACGTTAGCGAGGAATGGGCTTAAATCCTTTCTTCGAACATCACTTTCACCATCAAAGAGAAGCATGTCAAGCAATAAATGATCGTATAAACGAAATACTATAGAAGTGTATGTAGAACTCATAATGTTAAAAGACAAAGCTTAACAAAAGCAATCCCCTAAAATTGTACGTATTTGAGTATTTGACTATATATGGAGGTGAAGTCGATGGTTAATCGACGTTCTCTTCATCTGTGCTGGTCTAAGAGATTTAATTTTGTGGACCCATTTTACTTGAATTTAATTTTTAATTTTTTTGATTTATTTGTCCTTGTAATTTTAAGAGTACTAGCACTGGACGCCCGTCCGATGGACGGGCTTTAGCGTTGCTAAATTTGTTGGCTTAATATTCGAGTGTGAATTTCACCTATGTTGTGGATGAACAATATAGGGGAATTTGTTTGTAAGTTACATAATTTCCATCTTTTATATGAATTATGTTTTATTTAAATGCATAATAATATAGTAACAAAAATTAATTTGATTGTTTGTAGTATTTCATTGCTACATTGAGTTTGAAATAAAAATACATTGATTGTTTATAGTAATAAACAACATTTAAGTTTTCATAAAAAAAAAAAATAACATTATTTGGGGTTAATTAACAACATTTAAGTTTTATGGATGTGTTGCATTTTTAAAGTTGTAAAGAGAAATAAAAATACATTGATTGTTTATAGTAATAAACAACATTTAAGTTTTCATAAAAAAAAATAACATTATTTGGGGTTAATTAACAACATTTAAGTTTTATAAATGTGTTGCATTTTTTAAGTTGTATAGATAAGAATGGGCCACAAATTGAGTGTGGGTCATTAGATTTCGTGTGACTTCTTCTTTTAAAAGGTATGGAGCCGGTGATTGGTTCTATTTTATTATATTTTTGTTACTTGGAGTTTTCTTCTTCGTATAATTTCCTTCTAATAATTGCAAATTTGCAAGAATCCATCATCACTTTAAATAAGAAAGCTGCATGCAAGTTCGGTTGGTTGTTATAGTATGTTGTTGGTTCGTGCATTTTCTATTTAATACTTTGAATGAAGTTCCGAATTTTTAACTTATGAGCACTTTTTTTCAACTCTAAATTTCCGGGTTATTGGACTTTCTACTTTCTAGTGATGCAAATTCTAATTTATTCTTGAAAATAAAAGTTTTCATAAAAATAGTTTTGATTTCTTGTCCTTGCCTTGCCGACGGTCACTGTTGTTGTTTGTGATATTAAATACTAGCAAGAAAGCCAGAGAAATTTGCCAATTGAAGGTACAACTTTTTCTTAAGAAAAATTGTATTTTTTTATGCAAGAACAATTTTTGTGTCCATTTGCCCCACCCTTGTGAAATTTTCTTTGGGTAAAAGATGTGGTGAAAAGGAAAGTTAAAAAAAAAAAAAAACACAAGTAAAAATAGTAAATGCATACCGACACTAAAATCTCTTTATCATCATCATATCTTATAACTACATTAAATTCCTTTGAATGTTTAGTAACTACAATAAATACATGTTGAGAGTTATTGCATTTGTACAATTTTTTTCTCATTCTATGTTTTTTATTTATTGTGTTTTTCGTATGATCGACCAAGTCTTACTAGCCTAATCGATAGTAGTTCAGAATCCTCTTTCTCCGTATCTCCTACTAAACAGAAAAAAGAAATTAAGGAATCCAACTTTGTGATGCAACTATGCAAGCATCTTACGAGGTTGATTGCTACTCTTTTTTTTTCTTTTTTTCTTTTTTTGCAAAAGGTAAACTTTAGGTCTCCTTTCTAAAAAAGGGTCAACCTAGATCATCCTTACGAATGATTGTACTAAACTCCTTCAGAAGAAGAACTATGTCCGGACTTTGAGTTTCCGGGATTGTAGGAGCACATCCTCGGTTTCTATTAGAGTTTATTTAGGGATTCATGTATATTAGCGGATATTGCATATCCCGTAGTTTCCGTAATTATGTAATTTGTTAGTTTTTTTTCCTAGTTTCTAGATAGATGAGCTTGTATATATTCTCTTCAATTCCAGTAATGAAAACTCAAGCTTTGAGGCTACAAAATTCTTTATGGTATCAGAGCAAAGGGAGATTTCCGATCCCGATTTTCTTTCTTAGGGCGCTAGCCACCACCGGTTCTCACCGGAAAACCTCTAGCGTCATTGCCCTCACGGCATAAATCTCTCCTCCCCGTGTGCAATAATGCCGGGCAAGGATGAAACTCTCAAACCCAATTCTGCGCAGGCCGGTCGCGGTCCATATCGTCGCCAGGAGGGTGCGACTTCAGATCGCGATGGCGGGCAGGGGCGTGGTGATGGGCGGCGCCGCCCAATCTGTGGCAAGTGCGGCGAGCCCGGACACAACACTGACCGGTGCTTCCAAGTGATAGGGTGCACGGAGTGGTGGTCGGAAGAACGAATCACTACGCACAAGAACGAAGACAAGGCGATCGCGAACGAAGTTCGCGGAATCGCCGGACCCGCGACCGCGGGACGAGAGCACACGACCGCGGGTGAGCGCGGGATGACGCGACCGCGGCATGGTGTCCCGCGACCGCAGGTCGTGAGGTCTTCAAAAGGTTGCGGGCAGGGCCGCGATCGCGGGCTGGCAGCCGCGGTCGCGGGTATTCAGCAGAATCCGTCGAATGCGGATTCATCTTCCCACAGCGGCTCGAGCTCGGGTTTAGCCAATTTTTCAGCTGCTGATCGCGTCGGGACAGGGCTATCCGACACCCAATTTCAGCACCTAATGCAGATGGTGCAATCTGGTAACTCTGGTAATGGATGTATGAGTTCGGGTATGTTTTCCAACTGGATTTTGGATACCGGCGCATCCTTTCACATGACGGGTGATTCGTCTTTACTCTCTGATCTAAAAAATGTCGATACATCAACGATTTTGTTGCCAAATGGATCGTCTACCACAGCTTGCCGTGCCGGGATTGTTCGTTTCAGTGATAGATTGACTTTGAGAGATGTTTTGCTTGTTCCTCAATTGACTTGCAACTTGATTTCATGCTCTCAATTATTGAAACATCAGAATTGTATTGTGACGGTAACTGATAAGCTATGTATTGTGCAGGATCGCACTTCGATGACCTTGATTGGAGCGGGTGAGGAGCGAAATGGAGTCTACTGGCTGCGTGTGGCACCTGCAGTGGCGCTTGCTTCACGGATTGAGACCGACTCTACAGCCCTTTGGCATTCCCGTATTGGTCATCCTTCCCTTTCTGTACTTCAGCAGTTACCTAATATTCAAATAAATGGTCACTTAGACCCATGTGATAGTTGTCATAGGGCTAAGCAAACTAGATCTAGCTTTCCTATTAGTCAGTCGCACTCTTCAAACTGTTTTGACATTGTTCATTGTGATGTATGGGGACCTTATCGGACCCCCACTGCATCGGGTGCTCGTTATTTTTTGACTCTAGATGATGATTTTTCTAGAGGTGTTTGGATTTATCTTATGGTCAATAAAAGTGAGGTTGCATCTCTAATTTCAAATTTTTGTGCCATGACATTGCGGCAATTTCAAAAGCAAGTTAAATGTTTTCGAAGTGATAACGGAACCGAATTTACTTGCATGCGTTCCTATTTTGATCAAAATGGTATTGAGTTTCAAACCTCTTGTGTAGGAACACCTCAACAAAATGGTAGGGCTGAAAGAAAACACAGTCATATTTTAAATGTAGCACGCGCTCTTCGTTTTCATGCTCATTTACCTTTACAATTTTGGGGAGATTGCATTTTGACAGCTGCTTACTTGATAAACAGGACTCCCACTCCTCTTCTTAAGAACAAAACACCATTTGAATCTTTGTATGGTCAGCCCCCATCATATGACCGATTACGTGTTTTTGGTTCTTTGTGTTTTGCATCCACTATACCTCGTCATTCTGATAAGTTTGCACCTAGGTCTAGAAAGTGCATTTTTGTAGGTTAACCTAAAGGTCAAAAAGGTTGGAAAGTCTATGATCTAGGGACCAATGAGTATTTTGTATCTGCTGATGTTACATTTTATGAGACACATTTCCCATTTCAAGCCCTGTTAACTCCACATGTACAATCTAGTGCAGAGCCACACCCTTCTTCTTTTGATGATACCCATGACCCTCTTTCCTATCCGCAGACAGACGTCAGGGGGAGTGGGGTTCAATCTCCCCCTGTCACTGTTCAAGAACCTGACCTCAACTCCACAAATGCCCCACCGTAGACAGACGTCAGGGGGAGTGGGGTTCAATCTCCTTCTGACGTTGTTCAAGTCAACTCTGACCCTAGCTCCACATTGGCCCCAACGCAAACAGTTGACGGGGGAGGTGGGGTTCAATCCTCTCCTGTTGCTGTCCAAGAAATGCCCCGTCGTTCAACCCGAGAACGGACTCCTTCTGTGAAGTTAAGGGACTACATATGTAACACTGTGCGCAGTTGTGTAGCTTCATCGTCTTCTTCATCTCAACCGTCACGGTCATCAGGTACATCCTATCCCATAGCTAATTATGTTAACTGTTCACGATTTTCTCCTGCCCATACTGTTTTTATTGCTGCTGTTCAGTCTATTCCAGAGCCTACTACTTTTGCTGCGGCTGCTTCTGATCCTCTGTGGAAAGCTGCTATGCAAGCTGAGATTGACGCGTTGAAGCGTAATGGGACTTGGACGCTTTCTGATCTTCCTCCTGGCAAGAAACCCATCGGGTGTAAGTGGGTCTTTCGGGTCAAGTACAAGTCTGATGGTACTGTTGAACGGTACAAAGCTAGATTGGTCGTTCTAGGTAACAATCAGGAAGGCCGGTATTGACTACAAGGAGACATTTGCTCCTGTAGCCAAGATGGTTTCAGTTCGGACTTTTCTTGCTGTTGCTGCTATTCAGAATTGGGAATTGCATCAGATGGATGTCCATAATGCTTTTCTCCATGGTGATTTGCATGAAGAGGTCTACATGAGACCTCCTCCTGGTTTTGCTAGTGCTTCTGGCAAATTTTGCAGGCTGAACCGTTCCTTGTATGGGCTCAGGCAGGCGCCCCGGAATTGGTTTGCTAAGTTGACTGCCGCTCTGCGCAGGTTCGGTTTCACACAGTCTCGAGCTGATTATTCTCTATTCTCTTACACTAGCTCTGCTGTTCGTATTCATGTTCTGGTGTATGTTGATGATCTGATTATTGCTGGGAATGATTCTGCTGCTATTGCCAAGTTCAAAGGGCAATTGAGTTCTTGTTTTCATATGAAGGATCTTGGTCGTCTTAAGTACTTTCTTGGGATTGAGATAGCCAGATCTGCTGAGGGGCTCTTTCTGTCTCAGCGGAAATACCCATTGGATATTCTGACTGAAGCAGGTATGCTCGGGAGTAAGCCGTGTGAGTTCCCCATGGAACAAAATCATAAGCTTGCTCTTTCTATTGCTCCTTTATTTGAGGCTCCTGACAGGTATCGACGCTTGATTGGGCGGCTGATTTACTTGACTCTTACTCGTCCTGAGATCTGCTTCGCTGTTCACACTCTTGCTCAGTTCATGCAAGAGCCTATCGTTGATCATTGGGATGCTGCTGTTCGTGTCCTTCGATATCTCAAAGGACATCCAGGTCAGGGTATATTTTTGTCCTCCAGTGGTACTCTTGATCTTACCGCTTTCTGTGATTCTGATTATGCCACATGCCCTCTCACTCGGCGTTCAGTCACGGGCTACTTCGTTCAGCTTGGCTCTTCTCCGGTTTCTTGGAAGACTAAGAAACAACACACTGATACACAAAGGAATACGTCTAACTCAAGGGATTCATGGAGGAAGACGAGCTCAAGAAGAAGGCCTAGACCTTACAAGAGGTCCCGAGCATTTAAGTATAAGGAGGCTTTGAAGAAACTACATGAAGTGCATCAACCTTTGTCAAGTAGACATTGAAAGATGAAGATGACAAAGGAGATGGTCTCAGGACCGACCCCCAGGGGGTCGTGCACGACCCATCTAGGGTCGATCACGACCCTCCCAGGGTCGATCCTGAGGGTTATCATAACGCGTCCGCCGGATTCCTTGCGTCCCAAGTTGTTTCCTTTTATTGTTATCAAACTATTTCCATTTTTTGGTTTTCTAGATTTGTAATTTATTATTATGAGATATTCTTTATATCTTATGATAATAATTTAGGATTTGTTTTTCTAGGGTTAGAATAAATACTTGAGTTTTCCCTTTATTTTATTTTTGAGCGTGGAATTGAGAGAGAACCCTGAGGTTTCTCTCCTACGCCAATCTTGCTTCCTTGGTTATGGTTTGCCATTGTTGAGACATTGCTTGGTTGATTAACTCAAGTGTTCATCAGTTTTCGTACTTCAAGTGTTTCTTTCAAAATTAGTTTGGTGTTATCAATCCGAAATCCATACCCTGGGCACTTCAACCCGTGATTGTCTTCATCCCGAAGATTGTCACACATCAATTGGTATCAGAGCCCAGTGGTTTCGGGTTGGAGATCGAGTTGCTTTTCTCAACAATCTGCGAACTACATCAACAACAAGAGTTGCACACGTTCGTCGCCGTTTCTGGAATTTTCGAAATTTTTTCTGAGGTAATTTCGAAAATCTGATTACATATTCTTGTAGAGAATTTCGATACGAGTCTAGGCATATAAGATTCGTCGAAATCGGAGTTCGTTTGACCCCTGAAAAGGTCAAAATACCAAGCTGTGTTCCGAAAACCCTAATTGACCGCCGAGAATTTTTGCTTGCTTTGAGCCCAAGTTTGGTCTTTGTTTGTCGTCCATGAAGCTCTGATGTCTCAAGCTGATATTCCGAGTCAAATTGATCTCTTTTATGGAGATTATGATCCATATTCATATTTTTCTTGGGAAGAGAATACTAATGCTTGCTTGGAGTATCATGGCTATGATGGCCTTTCAGGACTCATGGCAGTTGTGGATGCTTTTCGATGTGATGCTTATGATTGGTGGATGAATGATCTTTATCGACGTCGTCTCTATGGTCTTGATCACATTGTTCGTTGGAATCAACTCAGAATTGTGATGAGAATGCAGTTTGTGCCACTTGAGCATGCTAGACGATTAGAGTTACACAACAAGTGTAAGCAAGGGTTTGCTCGTTCGCTTCTTGATTATTTCATGGAGCTTGAAGAGTTGCTTGATTTTGCTGGTATGTCTCTTAGTCCTGAACATCTTTGCTCTCGTTTCTATGATGGTTTGAATACCATATACCGAGAAGTCCTAGAGCACCAACCGAGAGATGATGTGAATGAGATGGTTCGGGCTGCTATGAAATTTTACTATGCTGCTCAGAGGGCTGAGGAACGTGAACTTGCATGGACTGAAAAAATGGTGGTTTCATCTCAAGTGGAGGAGGAGAAATCAGTTTCCTTAGTTGAGGAGGAAGCTGCCACCACAGCTGAAGTTACCGAGTCTTCACCTTGCATCGACGCGCCTGAAATTGTTAGCACGGTTCAGCAGGAAGTACTCGTGCAATTGCCTTCAAATTTTGTGGAGCATTGTGATATTGATGTTGACAGCTCTCTGCAAAATTTCTGCCAGTTTGGAGGTCGTTTACTTGTCGAACCATGCAGCTTGTCTTTTAGCGCTCCAGCGCCGTCCTTGCTTGATTCTTTTGTTCATGTGCTTGATGACTGCTTTGCTTATTATCATCCGGAGTATGGAGCTCACTACGAGGTTAGTTCTTGGAGTTCTTTGCAAGAGTTTGAGTTCTTCTCTACACCTTTCGACAAATCGAGGACGATTTGCAGTCAAGTGGAGGAGAATGATACAAAAAGGAATACGTCTAACTCAAGGGATTCATGGAGGAAGACGAGCTCAAGAAGAAGGCCTAGACCTTACAAGAGGTCCCGAGCATTTAAGTATAAGGAGGCTTTGAAGAAACTACATGAAGTGCATCAACCTTTGTCAAGTAGACATTGGAAGATGAAGAAGACGAAGGAGATGGTCTCAGGACCGACCCCCAGGGGGTCGTGCACGACCCATCTAGGGTCGATCACGACCCTCCCAGGGTCGATCCTGAGGGTTATCATAACGCATCCGCCGGATTCCTTGCGTCCCAAGTTGTTTCCTTTTATTGTTATCAAACTATTTCCATATTTTGGTTTTCTAGATTTGTAATTTATTATTATGAGATATTCTTTATATCTTATGATAATAATTTAGGATTTGTTTTTCTAGGGTTAGAATAAATACTTGAATTTTCCCTTTATTTTATTTTTGAGCGTGGAATTGAGAGAGAACCCTGAGGTTTCTCTCCTACGCCAATCTTGCTTCCTTGGTTATGGTTTGCCATTGTTGAGACATTGCTTGGTTGATTAACTCAAGTGTTCATCAGTTTTCGTACTTCAAGTGTTTCTTTCAAAATTAGTTTGGCGTTATCAATCCGAAATCCATACCCTGGGCACTTCAACCCGTGATTGTCTTCATCCCGAAGATTGTCACACATCACACACGGTCTCCAAGTCTTCTGCTGAAGCCGAATATCGTGCTATGGCTGGTGCATGTTGCGAGCTCTTATGGTTGAAGGAGCTGCTTCGTTCTCTTGGTGTTTCTCATCTAGCTCCTATGCGCCTGTTTTGCGACAGTCAGGCTGCTCTTCACATTGCTGCAAATCCAGTCTTTCATGATCGGACGAAGCACATTGAGGTTGATTGTCACTTCATTCGAGATCTTCTTCTTGTAGGGACAGTTCAGACTTCTCACATACGCACTCACTCTCAGCCAGCTGATATCTTCACCAAAGCCCTTGGTTCTCAGCAGTTTCAGTATCTTTTGGGCAAGTTGGGCATTCGAGATCCCCATGCTCCAACTTGAGGGGGAGTATTAGAGGATATTTAGGGATTCATGTATATTAGCGGATATTGCATATCCCGTAGTTTCCGTAATTATGTAATTTGTTAGTTTTCTTTCCTAGTTTCTAGATAGATGAGCTTGTATATATTCTCTTCAATTCCAGTAATGAAAACTCAAGCTTTGAGGCTACAAAATTCTTTAGTTTCGACCGATGAAGTTGTCGTAGTAGTCCAAAAAAGCGTGTGGAATGTCTTTCTTGGCCAGAAAATCAGCAGCTTGGTTACATTCTCGGAAGCAGTGGAAAATTTTGACTTCAGAGCAGTGTCGGAGAATATGGGAGACATCTTGAATAATAGTTGCAATTTCCCAAGGAACCTTCCAGATGCGTTTGAGACTGTTGATCACAGTGAGGTTGTCGCCTTCAATAATTATCTTATCTAAATGGAGATAATCTGCCCATCGCACAGCCTCCAAGAGTGCTAGCGCTTCCGCCTGCAAAGCACTGTAGGCTCGACAGGGTTACTTACACAGAGAGAGCACCCCACCATCCGCTGAGCGGCAAACAAAAGAGGTGTGGGCGCATCCATCTGACTTCATTGATGCGTCAAAATTTAGTTTAATCCAGTCAGGATCAGGCTTGCGCCAGAAGAGGGGTTTGGGTTGCAATGATCCCTTCGTGTTACGCAATTGGGGGGCCGCCATCTTCCACGTAGTATATGTCTTGAAGATGATATTGCTCAAGGACGCCGGGTCCGCTCTCGTTTAGCTGCGGAAAATGGTTGAGTTTCGAAAGATCCAGACCTGCCACCACATAAAACAGAGGAGATCAAAGTGATCGTTTCCTTTACATGTGAGTTCTAGGTTTTTATTAAAATTATCATAAAAAAACAAGGGAAATTAGGATACGAAATTTTAATTCAAGTTGGTGCACAAGCGATGTAGTAAAGGGGCAATGGAAGAAAATATGGTTAGTATCTTCTTCTGCACTGTCACAAAGGCAACAATTGTTGTAGACCTTGTGAAAGTGCCGGTTTAGTCTCTCGGTGGTAGGGAGGCCATCCGAGCAGGCTTTCCAAAGGAAGGATTTAATCTTGGCCGAAATCTTGAGGCGCCAGATAGAGCCATCAAAATGACTTTGGGGGCCCTGGCGATTTAACAGCTTGGAGGCAGTTTTTACCGAGAAGGCGCCATCTGGAGCTGGGGTCCAAATGATACGATCCTCAATTTCAACAGTCGGAATATGAATATCACAAATTTGGTCTACTATATTTCTTGGTAAGACCTGGAGAAGCTTGTCAGTGTCCCATTTCTTGCTATGGGTGATAAAATCTGAGACTGTAGCATTTACATTGCCCCCATTAAAAAAGGGGGCTAATGGTGCGTTTGTGACCCAAGTGTCGGTCCAGAATCGAATGGTTTGACCTGTACCAAGCTGCCAGCGTATCCCTTTGTGAAGAGTGTCTCGTAGTAATAACAGGCGGCTAAATTGCCAAGAGAAATTTGGTTTTCTTTCAAGCCCGAAAATGTTTGATGAGCCAATATACTTTTCAGTAACAATCCGGACCCACATATTGGTCGGTTCATTGAGAATCTTCCATAACAGTTTTAGTTGAAGGGAACCATTGACCGTTTCCGCCTTTCTAAAATTGAGACCACCCTCCTCTTTAGGGGCGCAAATTTTGTCCCAAGAGATAAGAGGATGAAAGCCCAGTGTGTGCTTATTCCAGAAGAAATCTTTATTTACTTTATCAATTTGGTCCAAGATTGTCTTGGGGAGTAAGAAACTCTTCATTAAGAAATTTGTCTTAAAGGTGAGGTTCGCCTAGATTAGAATACTCCTCCCTGCTTGGGACAGGGAGTTGGCCTTCCACCTGGACCAATTCTGTCCTATTTTGTGTTTCATTTTTGTGTGATTAATTAGTAAAGGCAGTTTTTTATAATTTATGAATAAATCATAAAAGGAGAGGGCTAAAAAATGAGAGGTATGAAATAAGATTTTCACAAGATTATGATGGCTACTTCAACAAAGGCCCAATTTTTCTTAGCCTGACAGCAAGTATGGGTTTGGAGTCGAATCCTACAAATACAAATAATTATATTTGTCATGTTAAAATGGAAATAAATTGTCATTTCCAATTTTGATTTTATACAATTATATGTATGGGCAGAATACATCGCCGGACCCCTGTACTTACACGTTTTTTCCCCTTGGACCCCTGTACTTTAAAATGTTCAATTAGACCTCTATACTTAGTTAAATTTATTCTACCGAACACTTGATTGTGTGGTGTTTTCCACGCACGCCATGTAGACGCCACATAGACGCCACGTAGACGCCATGTAGACGCCACGTAGCAATTTTTAAATAAAAGCCCAAATGCTAAAAAAACAAAAACAAAAGCCCGTATAAATATTTTTAAAAAAAACAAAGCAGTTGTTACTTTTGTAAAAAAAACAAAGCCAGTTCACCGTTTCTTCCTAGGTCTTTCTTTGGTCTTCCTCCCCAGGGATTGAAGCCCGATGCCAACGGCGACGGCCGTTCCTCCGGCTCCGGCTCCGGCTCCGGCTCCGGCTCCGGCTCCGGCCCTTGAGTTCAGCGTTCATCCCGCCCCGGCCCCGGCGCACAATCCCGCCCCGACAGAAAGGCCGACAGGGGTTTGGAGTCAGGAAGGAGCTGGGATGGGATCGGATCCTACTCGAAGCACTCCACCACGAATAAGAGTCCGCGAATTACAAATGTCTGGAAAAGTCTCCCGTCGCTCCGGCCGCCCGCTCCTAGGTACTTTACAGTGGCACTCCGGCCGAAGCTTCACAACCTTCGTTTCTCGTTCCCTTTCACACAAGTCCTCTCCATCATTCTCCCCCGTTCCTCACCCTCGATCCGCTCTCTCAGCCTTGGCCCAACAACCACAATGTCAGCCGCCGATGCTCGTCCCGAACTCAGTGAGTCTCCCGATTCGCTCAATTGGACCAATCGGCCTCCGAAAAAGACGCCATTTTTGCCAATCCTACACAAACACAAATCCTAATCAAATACTAGCACACAGACATACAGTTCATTACATTGAACATGAACCGGAACCTAAAACAATGGATATCAGAAGTATTCGTCCCGTCGATACATTTAGCTCAATCACATACACATTTTGCAATTCATATTGGAGACAATTCCATAAAAACTAAACCTAATCATCCAATTCCTATTCGTATAGTATCGTGCAGATCTGGATCGCCATTTTTGAGGGACAGGATTAGTGAAGAAAAGCTAATAAAGGAGACAAGAAAAAAGAAAGAAAAAAGTTTTTTTTTTTAATTCAGCAATAAACCGATACACTCGGGCTACATGAGACTGTGAAACATGCGCTTGTCCACGTAGGATAGAGGTGTTCAATAGGCAAAAATAAGGGTAGTATAGGAGTCTAATTGAACAATTTAAAGTACGGGGGTCTAAGGGGAAAAAAAATGTAAGTACGAGGGTCTATTGATGTATTCTGCCTATATGTATGTGGAATAATGAGAGATGGGATCCTCCTGGTGTGTAAGAGATTTGACATTGGACCCAAAGAGGAATAATAAAGAGTCGAGAGTATTGTGCACAAATGAATACCTATCTAAACTAAAGATGTCAAAATTGACAAAAAGAAAAATTAATGGTAAGGATTTTATAATGATATTGCGTTGCTCTGTATTAGATTAAAAGTTAAGGTATTGGTCTTAGAAAATCCAAACGTACCTATCATTAAAATGGTAAGGATTTTATGTGATGATTTAACAAGTGATAATTCCAAAGTCTTTTTTTTCAAGGCTCTTAAGTTTTAACCTGGGTTATTGGACCACAAACAACGAAAATGGTTTTGCTAACCATGCCTTAAACGAAGGTAAGAGAATGATATTAGCATGAAAATTGGAAGATAAATAAAAGTGGTGTTTGTTCTACCAAAAAAAAAAAAAAGTGGTGTTTGCTCTTTTGTTTCCATTGTTTGTTGCAACAAAATCCTACAAAATTGGGCTTTGAAATTCCCAAGTGTGTCATAACTATTTTGGGCTTTTTGTTATATTCTTTCTTGGGCTAATCTTAGGGCCATGAGCATGATTTTTTCTTCTTTAGAATCAATCTTGTGCAAAATTTATTTCTTGTTTTATCTATTTCATGTGCAATGCATTCAATTTGTGAGGGGACACATCACAATCACATCATATATACATGAGATGCCTACCTAACTACCTTGTTAAAATGACTTTTTTTTTAATGTGTAGGTATTTCATTCATTTTCAGAGAGGTCAAAAAGGAATTTTCTTGAAAATGATTTATTAGAGGTTCTAAATAAAATATTCCATCTATTTCAAAATAGTTGTTTATATAATCTTTTTTTGGTTTCACAATAGTTCTCTATATTCATTTTTTTTCATTTATACCCATAATAGTTATCTCAATCGTAATAATTACTATACTTTTCATATTTTTTTGCATTAATAATCAACTCAATATTGATAGGGATAATATAGGAAAAACAATTTTTTCTTAATATATATGTCATGCTATTTCAACAACGAACGGGCCAAAGTGTAAAACTGAAAAATGTAGTTTAAAAAGTTACAGTTTTTTAAAGTTTGGACGAATATGTTTTCTATAATTATAGTGTAAGAAATAAAGAAAGACCTCGACTTTTTAAGAAATTCAACTTATTCAAGGACCAGCAAGAGTTGAAAAACCCTAATTGCCAACAACCATAGTTTAGTATTATCTCCACTTATCTCTATGTATTATTGTTTTTGGCTTTGAATTAATCAAATTAAAGTATCAATTTTCACATCCCTGTCTTCACTAATTGTCTAAGTACTTATAATGATATGTGAATTTGATCATTGATTATTTCTACTTCAAACCCTACATTTATTTGTTTAAAAAAGTAGTGAGCACGATTGAGGAATAAACTACAAACGGTTGAGTTTAGCTAATAATTTTCTTACAAATTTGGTCAGCGCTAAAATGACAAATAATTTAAGTCAATAAGATTATTCAAATGGGCAATAATAATTTTCTTACACGTCCTAAAGAGTATGACACTTCATCCATAATCGGACTTTAGAGAGGGTAATGAAATTGTAATTTTACCCTAACAATACCATATTAAATTTGTAAAATCTAAATCAAACTTTGTTTAGATTTAGAAAGAAAGAAAGAAGTTAGTTAGAACCCATGTTGTAATAGAAAATTAGAAATCAACCAGATTTGAGTTGGCTATGAGGTCTAGAGAAATTGATTAGGTCTAATCAAGAAAAGAGAAATTGATTAGTTCTAATCAAGAAAATAGAAATGAGTTAATCCAGCAAGGAAACTAACCATTACATTCATTTTTGTGACAATATAGAAGGCTTGCCCATTGACATGGATCAAGTGTATCATATTAAGTCTTTAAACTTTGTTTAAATTAAGCTAGCTCAAGTGATAAGCCGACTATTTCACGTCAATAAGGTTTGTTTTTCAACTCCAGTTGATGTAAAGTAAATATACGATCCGGATCGAGCTGAATATAGACAAGATGAAACTCTGGTTAATAAAACTAAGTGGATTCTCAACTCAATTACAAATTTTCAATTGCAATTTATTTTCTTAAAAGATTTTTTTTAGCCCTACTCTTTTAAAGTTATAAAACTACAGTATTAAGAAAGAGTACAAAAATGCATTATAAATATGCAAGAGAATGAGTCCAAACCCAACAGAGATCACCAAAACAATCTGTGCCATTCAAAACACCTTCTTCTTCTCCATTGCCTTCTGACTTTGTTCCCATTACAAGAAATCACCAAATCCAGAAAAAACCTCCGCATTTGCTGATCCTCTTTCCTCACTAAGATTCCGGCCATCGGAGACATTTCAATGTACAAATCTCGACACAAAAACCTCTTCCTTCCGAAAAATCCGTTCTAGCTTTTGGTCAATTGCTATTACCTGATGAGATTTTGATCTATTTTGATCTGATATTGCAGTCAATGGAGGTCGACGAAGCCATTAGAGGATGCGACGATCGAAGGCTTCGAACCAAGTACAACAACGCTGTCTATATAATTCAAAGGGCTTTGGCTCTCTATCGGTATGTCTTCTTCTGCTTGTACTCGGACTCGGACTTGTTTTGTGTGTTTCCTGTCTTCGATTAGGATTTCGTTTCCTTCAATTCCTTCTGTCGTTACCGATTCCGAATCCCTGATTTTTTGCCGGAATTTTGAATTGTAATGTGTCTGCACGCGAACACTACTCTAGAGAAAAGTGGAGGAACTTTAGGTATCACAAATCTTCGTTGAACTCGCAAATAGGACGTGATTTTCGTACATTCGTGCCTTAATTGAACATCTGAACTGAAATTATGCTAAAATTAGGTTGTAAAACTGCTTATGATACATTAGGTTGAAATTAGGTTGCAAAATTGCTTCGTCTACTACTTTTGCTATTGTGAAATGTCATGTTCGAATTTTGCTCTTAGAGATCTGAAGATTTTCTTCTTGTACAGCTCTGAAGAGTTGGCCTTTAGCTTTAATGGTGGAAAAGATTCAACTGTAAGCACTGATGTGATGAATATCATCTGAGATTCCATTCTTTTCTGGCTCTATTTAGTTTTGAGTTTTGACAAGGTTGCTCCTCCAGGTTTTGTTGCACCTGCTCAGGGCTGCCTATTATTTGCATGAGAAGGAGAAAAAAGAGTGCAATGGGAACCTTGCGAACAGTGGATGCACATTTTTGATAAGAACTATATACTTTGAGAGCCCCTCTACTTTTCCTGAAATCAATTCATTCACCCATGAAACAGCTGCCACGTAAGAATGAACTCTATGACGCGTTGAATGTTTCCTTGCATTAGCGTAGTTGCCCTTACTTTCGTAAGGCAAAATGCTATTCTGATGGTTAAGATTTCGGTTCTGTATAATAGGAACAGTTCCTAATTTATCATATTTTCTTACACTGAGCAGCTATAATTTGCAACTGGACATCATTAGTCAAGATTTCAAGTCTGGTCTAGAGGCTTTGTTGAAGAGTAATCCTATAAAAGCCATTTTTCTTGGTGTCAGAATTGGAGATCCCACTGCTGTATGAAAAGTTCTAAATTCCAAATGTGAATGTCATTTTGTTATATGTTATTTCAAATGTGAATCTCATTTTCTTTAGTTCTATTACCAAGTGTTCTCTTAGTCAACCATTTACCATGTCTGCTGATGCTGCAGGTAGGTCAAGAACAGTTCTCACCTAGTTCACCTGGATGGCCTCCTTTCATGAGAGTGAATCCCATCCTGGACTGGTCATACAGGTGCTTTAAATGTTTCCATTACTGAAAATAACTAGTGAGACTATGAAGCACACTCCCTTGATTAGACATCTATTGTTTAGCATATATTTACCACGCTTTGCCTTCATGCTACATGATCAGTATGTTTATAGTTCCTAACCAATGTGATTGAGAACAAAAATTCTATTTTCTGTTGCAGGGATGTATGGGCCTTCCTGCTGAAATGCAAAGTTCCTTACTGCAAACTTTATGATCAAGGGTAATTAAGCAAATAATTTTACTCATTTAGCTGAAGAGAGAAAAGAGAAATGAATTTATGAATTCAACTGAAAACTTTGTATAGAAAGACATGCTGTTGATTGATTCTGGCACGTGCTCATATGTATTCACTTCTTGATGGTGAAATTGCAACAAGAGAAGGCATGCAGAATCTTGATATTCAAATATTATGCAATTTAACAGATATACTTCCATTGGAAGCGTATACGATACGGTACCGAATGCACGATTGTGCATCAGCAATCCAACTACCAGCAAAGATAGCTATAGGCCAGCGTATCTGCTTTCAGATGGAAGACTAGAAAGAGCTGGAAGAGTGAAAAAACCTTTTCAAGTACATGGAAATGCTGGACTTAATAATGGCTTAGACACTGCAGATACACATCATAATTCTGTACCAACAGCTTCAGTGATTGGGGTTGGGGATGAAATTCTGTATGTGCCTTTCTTCTCTTCACTACTTGAATTCCAGATCTCAAAGCAATAAATCCATTTCTTTCTAGAACCCATGGCAATACCAATTACTTTTGTTAACTAGCTTCTTGCCTTTTGTCTTGTCTTTTTGATAGCTCAGATTTGGAGCTGTTGAAGACTTATTAGGACCATTGCTGTGTAAAAAACTTCATTCCATAGGCTGGTCAGTAGCAGAGCTGGATATTGTGCAGAATGATGTAAGTAATTGGAATTACTACTCTTCCTACCCCCACCCCAGATAAAAATCTGGTTGAAGTGATGCTGTGTCATAATTATAACTCGTGATTCATGCATTGATATAATATATCCCAACCATTGTTGGAGCCTATAAAAAGAAGCTGATAATGGTTAGCCTTGATTGTCTAGATTCTATTGTTCATCTATTTGTCAACCATACTATTAAATTATTCATCATGCTCCACAGATTGATTCCGTAGCTGAAGCAGTTGAAAGACGGAAATCTGAAAATGATATGGTAAAGTTACACTTCACTTGTAGCAACTTCATGGTGGCAGTTTTAGTAGCCTTATTTTGTTATTTTGGTACTATTTAGTTTGCAACTCAAGCTACTTGGTGTTTTTATACTAGGTATTTATTTATGGAGGAGTTGGACCATTACAATCAGATGCTACTTTATCAGGCGTTGCAAAAGCATTTGGTGTTCGCCTGGTAAGCATTCCATATGTAGTGATTGATTTGCATCATCTAGGTTTATAGTTTAGGTAGGTGTGTATATAACTTCAGAACTTGTTCATACATGGCAATTCGAATGCCATTTACTTTCTATATGGTTGACACTCTTATTTTAAAATCCATAAAATGCTGCCCACTTTCTGAGAGTTTTACTCTTAGCCACTGGAATTGGAACTTATAGTCTTACAATTAATGCCCCACTATGTTCTGATGTTAATATGATATATGGAACACGTGGCATTGTTGAAGTGTCTTTATACAAAAAAAAGGGAAAGTTTTTATATATAACTTGACATGATGAAATTTCTGACAACTTCTACCACTCAAGTTTATCCTTATGATTCATTTAGGTTCGTATAGAGTATTTTACTGGCTACAAGATTTTATGGGGCATGCATTTTACTTTTGGGATCAAAGGAGTAGTTCAGTTTTTCTACCTCTTAGCAGACATAATTTTTTGGAACTTATGTCTATTTGTCATGGCTTCTCTCTGTATTATGCCTGATTAAGCTTATCCTGAAATGTAACATATATTCACCTGTTTAAACTTCAGGCACCTGATGAAGAATTTGAAGAATACCTTAACAGTATTGTTGGCTATCAATATAATGGGTCCCGCAATGAGGTTGGTTTTATGATCTACAACTCCATAGATACTCATACTCTATTTAAAAGGATTCTGGTGATGTCTACCATCCTTCTCTCATTGAGAAAGTGACACCATTGTGACTCAATGCAATGTCAACTTTATTTACTTATAAGTACTCTTCAAAAGTACATTATAATGTAGACAGGCTTGCTAATTATTGCTTCTGCACCTAAATTTCTCTGCTTATGAAAATCAGTCTGGTTATGCAACCACATAGACTGGGTATGGATGATATGCAAGGTCAGCTTACCATGAGAATCAAGGTTATACGGGCTTATAAATTATTGTTAGCAAAGCTGACATAGTAGGGTGTTGGCAATGTAGATCATCGTAGATTATGTGTGTTGTTTATTCAAGAAATGGAGACTTTTGCTTTTAGATTAGAAAGATATTGCAGGCCAGTCAGTTTATAGACAATTAAATGACGAGGCATGACAAGTTGACAGCATGAAGCATTTCTGTATTGGTTCTATGATTACTTTGGCACCAAAATTTTGGCTTGATGGTTGACTCGTATTTGTTGTACATCTTTCATTCATGTACCTGCATCAAGTGTTAAGAAATCTAATTCCTGGTTATATTTTCAGATGGCACAGTTACCAGAAGGCATTACAGAATTGCTGCAACATGAAAATCTTTCTGTTCCATTGGTATGTGTTGACTAGTCCTATTTATTGTCTAACTAGGTTCTAAAGCAGCAGCTAGAAAATGTGGATACTTGAAAGCAGTATCTTTTGACAACTTGCTATTTTATGTCTTGAATTTGACCATCTAGCTGTAATTATTAACTCAAGTCTCATTCATACAGATAAAATGTCAAAATGTAATCATTCTTGGGGCCTGCAATCCTTCTGAGCTCAATAACGATTGGAATTGCTTAACGGAGCTAGCAAAATCTAGTGGATTGCTGATGTTAGCTGAACCATTCGTATCAAAGTGTTTGACAACAACACTTTCAGATGTACGTATTTGTATCAGTATCTGTATAGCAGTATCACCCTTTTGCTGTTTTAGAAGGTGTTAGACGTCAACCTTCTTGTGTTCTTGCTTGACAATTTTATGCAGATAGAAGTTGCCCAACCTTTGTCGGCATTGCATATCCAGTTTCCGGACATCTTTATCAGTAAGAACATGAGATTCTGTTGAACATTTAACAAGGCGAATGAATTATACATGACTCTTTCCTTTTTGTGCAATGAAGGTTGCTATCGGAAATCAAGGAGAGGGGCCCTTGTGATCACCATTGAAGGCAAGGTATGAACAATGGGAGCTATTTTCTTAGACTACACATCTTGCAGGAAAACTCTAGAGAGATTGTCTTTTTTATTTATTTATGTATTGAAAACTTGGTTATTGTAGGGCGAAGCTCGAGTCAGTTCAGCCATGAAAGCTCTTTGCATGAAGTTTCAACCTGGGATGCTCACTGAAAATCAGTGAAAGCTTCCATGGATTATGCTCTGGATGATGAAGAAATCCAAGACGTATATTCTGATTCTCCATTTATAAAACACGTTGCTTATTTTTTTTCATATATGCTTTTTCCCCTGGTATTAAAATCCAAAGAAAGTTGTATTCACTAAATACGATGGAAACGCCTATCTAAAATTCACCTTAGTTTATTGATAAAAGAAGGGCTTTTTGACATAAAAGATCCCACTCATACGAATTATGTCTCTAGATATAGAAGCTTTTGTTGTGGCTTCAAAATGGATGTACCATTGAACTGCAACTAACAAAGACCCCAGTATTAATTAGTGCCGGAGGTGAGCAACAACTTTGTCGATCGTCGCCTTCGTATTCACTGTACGAAGAAGTTTTACCTCAGTTTTCGTGTTATGGCCATCCATGATTTACAAAAGATCGTGCTTATTGAAACTCTTCATAGACTATATGTGGCCACAAAATTAGCTTTGAAGTAAATAAAACTAGTGCTAAATTGACATTTAACGAAGGAGACATCTGACAAGTAATTGACACTTTTGTTAGAAACTGAGCCCAAGCTGAAGACCAAGAGCTGCGTGAACAAGAAACAAAGTCATGATCCCACTTCCTAGTATTCCATGCACGTTCCTCAATTCTGGCTTACCCTGTCGAATACAAATGTCGTATAAAATTGCAATCAAAACAAAGGCGAAACATGCTTAATATAAATGAAAATTAGTCCATTAGTCTTTATTAGCTAGTAAGTTAGTCTCAGAACCTCAAACAATGAAGGCAGAATGGTTTGTATGGTGAGCAAAGCTAGGCCGATGAGACCGGTCACGGCGTGAGGGCTGAGAGAATTCAATCAAACAACCAAGCACATTATCATACTGAGATAGGTCAATTAACCCATTTGATTAATGACTAATTGAAATTAGAGGGATTAAGATCAAATTACCTCTCGAAGATGGGTCTGTCTGAAGTAAGCAAAGATGTAACTCCACCGGTTGCGCCAAGGGCAAAGAAGAAAAACATTCCTGCTAACAGCTTTGGATGCAAGTCTTTTGCTTTTGCCTTCTCTTCCTAAAGTAGTCGAGAAATGGATTAATACTAAAATCAACTATAAAGTTTCTTATCCTCCCATTCTCCGCAAGTTGAAGTAGAAGCTGGGATTCCTACCGCATTTTCCGCAAACCGAATTCGAAACCCCAAGTAAGTACCATATCCTCCCATAGCAAAAAGAACAACGGCCTGCAAGATTTAACCAAGAGATTCAGCTAAGATGCATGCATACGATGAGCAATTTCAACTCTTTTTCCCCCCCAGAGGTAAATGAAGTAAGTATAAATTTACCATGTTGCCAGGGTGACCCCAATGCACAAGCCAACCAGGAAGGTTGAATGTCTTCACAATCTCAGCAAATGGACCAAATACAGATCTTACAACACCAGCTAAACAATCACAATTACAAACCAACAACAACAAGAACAGTTAACTTGAAGGTTGTATGAAGAAATTAGTCCCCCATGAACAAGCTATTGGGCCAGACATGGTTTAAATGGGCCTGGGCTTTGGCCGATAACACATTCATGAATCATGAGGAATTACATGGTAGCATCAAAACCAAGCTTTTAATTTGATCATTCTGACAAATCACTGAAAAATATAAGATTTCTTTGACCCTGATTTGCAAATAACAAGGTAAAAGGGCCCTGAAATGTAACTCTCCAAAATTCCAAAATGTAATTGGAGAGAGTGGCAGATTCTGATAAGGTGAAGGGATAAGATGAAGATGAGCTTTTTTACCTCCAGGAAGAGCACCTAGTAGCAGAAATGGAAGTGGACTAATGGAGTACAAAAGTGTCTCTGTTTCTGAACCCACTTTCACTTCCTCATCTTCTTCTTGTTCCTCAAACAACTCATCATATCTTTCTACTGTAACATCAGCAAGATCTGCAATGTGGGTGTTCCTGTTTGCACAGGAAGCTCTAAAGGCGGAAATGCCCTCGGCCGGCTTCGGATAAGCTGTGCATGAAGGAAGAAGGAGAGAAGGAGAAGAAGGTCTTTTCAATCCCAATAGCAGAGGAGAAGAAGAGCTAAGAGAGAGTGCCATGAATGAGGAATTCAATTGATAAGAGATGTTTGTTTGGGAAGAAGAAGAGAAACGGAGTGTGGCTAATTTATATGGGCTTGGGAATGGCGGAGAAAGTGGCCACGCCGACTCCACACGTCCCTTTAATAAAGCCATTAAAAAGGATGAACAAGTGTCCAAAATGAATTTTAATAAATATACAAAACAAACAATTTTAAAGAATATTCTAGCTCTAGTATGTAAAATCTTTTGAGGATGATCTTTTAAAAATCTAAGTCTGCTGAAAGATAAATTTTGTGGGGAAGAAATCGTTCTTACATCTGACATTATTTGAATACCCTACAAATATGATGCATCATGTTGCTATCTTTTCATTCAAACTTTGGTAAGACGTAAATTTATCACCACACCTTTAATGAAATTGAATATAGGAATGAAAAAGGAGCGAAACAAACAAGAAAAATTCAGAGTTGAGGAGGGAACTCCATAATTATTATGAGAGAAAAGGTAAGAGAGAAATCATGTGACATTGTGAATGTACATAGTTAAAATGAAAGAATGCTAAGCTAAGCTAATTACAACTGTACAAAATGTACTCTTTACCAGAACCCAACAACCTAGACTAACCTGAGCACATGCAAATCACGTGACCATAATGCAAAAGCTAGCCATCTACTCGGAGGATGTTATTCTGCATTCCACTCCTGGTAGTAATTTCTCTCTCAGGATCAACTTTCCACTCCCCATCTACAATGAACTTCACCTGCAAACCATCCATACAAAATCAGATTTTTACTATGAGTTTTCAAGTTAAGAAATTAAGCTCATTCACAAGCAACTATGGCAGCAGTAACGAGCTGTTGCGTACGCACCTCGTATTCTCCGGGATAGAGCCACAATGACAGATACCATTCTCTAGGTTTCCTGACAAAACAAATTTAGAGAAAATCTCAGGCTAAAGAAAATCAGAAGCTTTGCAAATTCAAATGTTAAAGATACCAGAAGCCATAAATTCCTTGATATAGAAGATACCAAAACCTTGTTTTGAGAGGGTCTTTGCTCGCGTCGTCCGGGTGTGGATCCATTTTAATCGGTTGATGCCACCCGTTGAAGCTACCTGCTATTTCTACCATTCGAGCTTCTTCTGTGTATTGAATCTGGACCTGATATATCATAGGAACATATAAACTATTCTATCAGACCAGCAGCTCACGAAAAACTTGTTTTCTTAGCCTCAATTTTTATTTCATTAAACAAAACAACAAAAGAATGATAGGATGAAGGAGGATGGCAAAAAATGTTGGCACCATAATTACCTCTTGAAGCCCAGCAAGAGTCTCTTCAGCAGCTAATAGTTCTGCATCCATCTCAGAGATAAGTTTTTGAGCATTTTCAATTTCTTCTTCTGCCTTACTTTTCAAAGTAGACAGAGCTTGCTGCATTAAGAATGATAAGCAAATCATGATAATATTTTATACATTCCAATGAAAACTATCCTATGAAATTCAATCAGACTAAAATTTCAGGTACCTTTTCCTTCTCGATCAGCTCTTTCAGTTGACAAATTTCAAGCTCCTTTTGTTGCTACAAATGTGATGAAATTAAAACAAAGGTAACCCCAAGTATTTACCCAATAAAATATTATCGTGATT
This sequence comes from Polygonum maritimum, assembly GCA_963924305.1. Classification (NCBI taxonomy): domain Eukaryota; kingdom Viridiplantae; phylum Streptophyta; class Magnoliopsida; order Caryophyllales; family Polygonaceae; genus Polygonum; species Polygonum maritimum. The sequence continues at coordinate 36,573,844 of OZ002732.1, read as the reverse complement.
ACCAGTATTTTCTTAAGGTGTTCAGCTTCATCTTGGCGCTCCATTTCACTTGTCTGAATGTAAACAAAAAAAGATTTTATAGCTGAAACTGAGTGAATGATATAAGGAAATTAGGAATGTAGCATGCAATCACCTCAAAATTCATGTCTCTCCTAAATGCAGAACCAGCTGGAGACTTGACAGAAGCATCATTATCCCTTCATACATTCAAGTAATGAAGCAAGAATTGTCAATTAATTGAATATATAGCGAAGCACACAAAGCAAAGATCACGGTAGACAAAACAAAATCAGAAAAGAGGAATACTAAAGTATAGAACTTCTTTAACTTCTCGTGTAGAAAGGGAAATGAAATATTGTAATTCGGTTGCTTCTAGAAAGATAAGCAGAAGAAAATGTCACTTGGCAAATAACAAGATATACAGTCCTTTTTTTTAGGAAACAGAGAAGTTAATTAACTTCATTCCTATGAAACAACTAATTCCACTTTTGGAATCCTGTGCCACTTCAAGTAATAATAATGCCACCATAAAGAAAACAAGTATCTAGATGGTGCAAGCCCTAGTTTATGAATTCATCATAACCAAGCATACATAAAGTTCTGTATAATATGCGAAAATGAAGCAAACATCCCAAGCCTACATAGTGAATACTGAATACCTCATTTTGTTTCGACTAGATTCAGAATTCGTAATTGCAGTAGACCTCACCGCAGTTCCATTTGGTGACCCAATTGGCATGCCAAATTTACCATCTAAACCAACATGTGATCCAAATCTCATTCTGGATTCGTTCAAAAGGCTAGAAACACCTTGCATCATATCCAACGCTTCTTGAGTCAGATCTTTCACCTTCTCTTTCTCACCTTTTTTCATGTACACACATCAGTCAGTAAGGCTGATCCCACAGTATAAAATTCATTCATGCTATTGCACGGGAGTGTTGACCTGTTGCATCAACCTCTAAATCACGAGCTAAATTCCGCCCTTCGGTCAAGCAACTTTCCATTTCAGACTTATTGGAGTTTGCAAGGAGCTCTTTCACAGCTTTATGACCTCTCCTTCTCACAATGTTAGCAAGGTCCTTCCTATAATAAGGCAACACATTCAGCTTTCAACAGTTTTGACATAGAAATTTTCACTCCTACTCTACAGAGGATTCCAAGTCTATATCATCGAACAGCAACTCTAGCTCTCCATGATCGGAAAAAATAGTTAATTAAATTAAACAAGACGAATTGAAACTAATTGAGAGGCCTAATGATCTACTCCGAGTATAGTCCCAGAGGAAACTTCCGAATCGAATTCATAGACTACGAGATGGAGGAAATTAAATCCAAATGCAATCAGAACTCCGAAATTAAACACACAAACAAACCTTCCGTGGTCAGCGAGCTGCTTGGTGGAGGGGACATGGCCGTCCGGAAATCCAACAGAAGAAACGAACTCACGGAGCCCCTTGCAAAGATCCGAATCACTCAAAGCCTTCCTTCTCGCCCTATGAATCGAAAATTCGAACCGAAAAGCATCAGAAAAACAGATAATCGGAACAAATCAAGGGAAGAGGAAAACCTAGACATGAAATTAGTAGTGTACCTGGATTTTCCGGCGCTAGAAGAGCAGGCTGTGACGATAGTAGGAAGACGACGGGGGGAAGATAGATCTGAGATGGAAATGGCGGGGAAGAAAGAGAGAGCGGCCATTGCCATGGGCGAAGAACGAGTCGAGCTCGGGAGAGAATGGGAAGCATCTGAATAATAAAAATGATACTGTATTTTTTTTAACTGGATGAATATCAACCAACCATCTAATGAACTGATGATACACTCTTCAAAACTTGGGACAACGGTAAATCTTTCGTGGTGAATGATTTGGATGGGCAAATTATGTGCCCAATTTTGACATTAGGGTCTTTTTTTTGTCGAGAAACGGGTAACCTCGTCGACTAAATTAGAAAGCAACTAGTTCTTCTCAAAACGGGGTACAATATCCTCATCAAGAAGATGTGCAATAGGACTAGGAATTTGAGTAAAAACACTAAAGGAATTATTAAAGCAAAGAGAGTATTAGTTAGGCCATCCGCCACTGCATTAGCCGTTCTCCTGATGTGTTCTAATCGTATCCTCCCCGGGTAACTAGTAAAGGCATCACGGCATTGCTGGACCAACTGGCCATCATATCAGTAAGGGTGATTATTCTACTGAATCACAGAGCAAGCTAAGAGAGAGTCGGATTGAAGGATCACCCGGGAAGAACCTCCATCTCTTGCAACATGAATACCATGCCGTATAGCCCAAAGTTCAGCGTAACAGCTTGGCATGTACCACGGTTGAAAACGAAAGCCGAAATGAAAGAGCCTTCATGATCACGTAAAATTCCACTACCTCCTCCTACCCTAGGGTTTCCCTTTGAGACAACATCCACATTCATCATTACCCAACCCGACGACGGAGGTTTCCAACTGCTGATTTGGCATTAGGATCTAACTACTTGGTAAAGTTACATTGTACAATACTTCCGTTTTTTAACTACGCATTTAACCGATTAATATTAGAAATCTCATTTCATGTAACTTCTATCCATAAAACATTATCCATCTTTTCTTTTCATTTGTCCAATAATTTGTTTATTCCTCCATATTTCTATTATATCAACTTTACTATTTTTTTCTATAAAACTACAAAATTAAATCTTATACATTATTCTCATTATCCATTTTTTTTCTCGATTTTTCTAGTAGGGTGGGAGGGAAAACTGCACCGTCCCATTATCAACTTATCATTTTTTATCTCCATATAATTATAAAATTACTCCATTTAATCACATATACTACAACGACAGTAGTATATGACAAAGGAAGTACCTATCAATTGGATTGGATCGGTTTAATTAGGTATAACAAGTTCCCTTGTTTCGGTTTTGGCTTTGAATGTGAGTTAGGACCAATAACTATTCAAACAAAAGGCCAAAAGAAGAGAAAGACTGTAAAATGGATTAAACCGCCCAATCAGTACATCAAACTTAATTTTGATGGTGTTGTTAACTCGTCTGGTACTTCCACTTTTGCATATATTTGCATGAATGATTCAGGATCACCAACTTTTCCCGACGGAGGGTTTATTGGGAATCGCTTTGTGGTGTTCGCGGAGACGTTTGCCCTTCGTCAGGGGATTTTGGAGGTCATTGACCATGACATTCCCCGCTTGGTTATTGAAGGTGACAATCTGCAAGTCATTATTGTTGTGCAAGGAAGTCGGAGTTGCTCATGCGAGGTGGAGATGTTGCGGACGGAGATTCTAGGTCTGCCGGGTTTCTTTCATAGCTGGAAGATCTCGCATGTTCCACGTGAAGCCAACGACTCTTTCTGATATGCATCGACGTTACCGATTTATTTTGATCCAAGTCTTTATGACCCCGCGCGTCGTTTGTCTATAGCCCAGCTGTTGTTTTTGCTATTTTTCGTTTGTTTTGTTGTTCCCTGAAGAGTTTTTACTCTTCGTTTCCACCAAAAAAAAAACCCTTTCCTTATCAATAAGAAAAAAAAATGGTTCATGATGGGTTATTATATGTGTTTCGGGATCGGTCCAACTGGTAAAAATGTCGAACTTGTAATGATTATTAAAATAACAAAATTTATCCCAATGAGATCATGGACCGTAAAAGTGGGCTTTCGGCCCAGTAAGATCTTAGACAAATTGTATGACGGGTCAAGTTCTTGGGCTTCTGAGGTGTATTTGCATTAGCAATTGGGTTTTGCACGCATTTTGTGTATTCTTCATAGCCAACTTTTTATTTTGTTTTTGCAAGAAAAAAGTCACTTCAAACTAGTGAATTAAACGATATACACTACTCAAGTCTACCGTTAAAGTGTCCAATAGAAAACTCAGTGTCGCAGGCCCGCCTCATCAAGGAATGTCTGGATAAATTCTGTTCTTACTCTGGAGAGAAAGTTAACTTTGAAAAAAGTAGTGTTCTCTTCTCTTCAAAGGTGCAGGTCCGGTCAAGCAGGACATCAGTCGTGTGCTGGCTATTCCAATTGCTTCTGACTTTGGCACTTATCTTGGGGTTCCAACAGCTTGTGGCCGATTGTCTACAGCCAGGTATGCTTTCCTTTTGGATCGTATGAAGAGTCGTCTTACGGGTTGGCAGTCGAAGACTCTTTCGATGGCAGGCCGTGTTACGCTGGCCAAATCGGTCCTGTCGTCGCTCCCTATCTATCAGATGCAGTCCACAATGATCCCGCGATCTGTTTGTGACGGCATGGACCAGCAAATCCGTAACTTCATCTGGGGATCAACCGCCGAGTCTCGTAAAATCCACCTGTTGTCTTGGGACAAGCTCATGGTTCCTCGTCGTTATGGTGGGCTCGGTTTTCGTTCAATGCGAGATCAAAACGCAGCTCTTCTTGCTAAGCTTGGTTGGAGGGTCCTTCAGGAGCCGGAGTCGTTATGGAGCCTGGTTATTCGAGGCAAATACTGCGGGTCTAGGCTTGATGTCGATATCTTCCAACAACGTCCAAGGTCTTCTGCCCTATGGAAAGGTTTGATACATGGAGCCGAGGTTTTATGCAGGGGTCTGGGAATGTCGGTAGGCAATGGCGTTTCCACTTTCTTTTGGGAGCATTCTTGGCTTAATTCGACTCCTCTTAGTGAGATGGCTATAGCCCCACTCTCGCTCGATGAGTTAGGAGCCACAGTGGCTGATTATTGGACAGGCTCTGGTTGGAATTGGGGATCACTCGCTACTAAGCTCCTGCAGCAGGTCCTTCGTCAATTGGAGTCTATCACCCTTTCCAGCGATTTGGGCGCATCTGACCACATCTTTTGGCATCCGAACGCGTCTGGCATTTTCTCTACAGGCTCGGCCATTAAGCTCCTGCAATCTGATCAGTTCTTGGACCATCATCAAGTCTGGAAATGTATTTGGAAGGTGGATATTCAGCAGAGAGCGAGGCAATTTTTGTTCTTGGTTGCGCATGGGGTTGTCCTTTGTAACTTGGTGCGGTTCAATCGGCATCTTGCCAACTCGAATGCTTGCCCTCATTGCCAGCAGCCCGAGTCGCTCCTCCATATGTTGCGGGACTGTCACCAAATACAGCTGGTTTGGCAATCGCTTTCGGGAAATTCTTTGCCACCCTCATTCTTTTCTACGACTTCTACTAAGGACTGGATTTTGGCTAACATTCGGGCCAATGATGATTGGAGCACTCTCTTTGGTACTATGCTGTGGTATTCCTGGAAGAGTAGAAACTCTCTGGTTTTTGAGGGCAAAGATGAGCTTAGAAGCCTTTCACATGTTGTGGTTTCCATTGCTAATGCTTATAAAGGCTCCAAGTTGAATGGTGGTATGATTCATACGCTGCAGGATCATGTCTCTAGCAGTGTTGTTTCGGAGTCCATTTGGCATCCCCCTCCGGCGGGCTGGCTTCAGCTATCGGTGGACGCGGTTTCAAAGGGCAACCCGGGGCCTGCTGGCGGTGGCGGGGTTGTGCGTAATGATCAGGGGTCTTTCATTGAGGCTTTTGTTTTCAAGTGTGGGGAGTGTGAGGCTTTCAGAGCAGAGCTGCTGGCTGTCCATAGGGCTATTTGTTTTGCTCAAGATCACCCTTCCAACTCTTATGTCATATGCTCGGATTCTTTATCTGTGTGCACCCTACTCAATGCAAGTTCGAATCAGCCTCATAGGTACTTCCATCTGCTGGCTTTGTGCAGATCTGCCCTTGCAAGCAACAGAGACCGTTTGCGTCTCACTTTCGTTCGTCGCCAGGCCAATCGTGTAGCGGATATTTTAGCCAATTTGTCTTTGAACTTTGATGTTTCGTTTATGTCTTTTATTTCGCCCCCTGAACAGATTATTTCCTCCCTTGAGGAGGATGTTGTAGCTCATTTTGAGCAAGTTAAATTTCAATAAAATGCTTCGCAGGGGTTAAGCCCCGTTTCCAGATCAAAAAAAAGAAAACTCCAATTTTAAAACCTCCTAGCGAGATACTTTTTGTTTGTTTAATAAAGAAATTCGATGTACTAAATCCTGATAGATTGAGAGGCTGAAGCATTCAACAGTCAGATAAATAAAAAAAAACGAGAACACCTCTAACAAGCACACCTGAAAAAACAATCAAAAGCTAACAAATAATATCGGAAGAGTGAGTCAAGTACAACAGAAAATAACACCGTCTATATGCACATCTTAGGAATAACTGCATGGCCCCGCAATATGCCAGTTGCACTTGACGTCTCGTGCCTTAAAGTCGGTCAGCCTAATAGAACAAGAGAGTCGGGACCCAATCCGAACATGCTCTAATACCATGTTAATTCTCGGTGGGCCATATATGACGTGGGGGGTTCACACGCCGGTTCGTGCGCATATGCGCGGTAAGGCCGACACGTAAGTACATGAGGTTCCACCATAAAACTAATTGGCAATAGGGGAGTAGCCCATGTACTTATATGGTGGTGGTTTAGGTTCTAATTCCCGATGTGGGGTAGGTTTAATCTCAACATTGCCCCCTCAAGTGCAATTGTCTGGCCCCGCAATATGCCAGTTGCACTTGACGTTTTGTGCCTTAAGGCCGGCCAGCCTAATAGACCAGGAGAGTCGGGACCCAGACCTAACATGCTGTGATATCATGTTAATTCTCGGTGGGCCATATATGACGTGGGGGTTTACATGTCGGTTCGTGCGCATACGCGCGGTAAGCCTGACACATAAGCACATGATCGAGGTTCCATCCTAAAACCAACTGGCAATAGGAGAGTAGTCTGTGTACATATATGGTGGGTGGTTTAGGTTTTAATTCCCAATGTGGGATAGGTTTAATCTCAACACGATCCGATCTAAATTCAACTCTAGTTGACATAAAAGACTCACAAAATACCTAGTGATATTGATATTGTGAGGATGTTATATCCCAAAGGATTTGGGTAGGATTAGGGAGAGATTATGGAAGAAAGAAAGAAAATTTAGGGAGGGGAAGAGAGATTAGAGAAGAGAAAGAAGAAGAATCAGACAGGAATAGAAGGAAGAAGACATAGAAATGTTTATTACCTTCCTCTTCGAGCTCTTATAGTCTTTTCCTAGATATTACAAATTTATCCCATAAATCTAACTAATTACAAAATCTATCCATATTCTATATTCATAACAGAGGATCTCTCCCAAACGAGACCACAAAGTACATGTTGAGACTCACAACACTAACTTATTAAACCGAGCTACGACGATCTCTCCTAAACGAGACAACAAAATTGTTGGAAATCTAGTGTTTCCATGGGAACAGCAGGGCTGCTACCATAGAAACAGTAGTAGACATTTCCTTGTGTTTTGATGATAACAAACGCCATGTGACTTGATGGTTTGAGTGTTTCTTGAGTGTTTTAGGTGAAACAAGTATAACATGGAACAAGAGAAGCCATTAAGAGAGGGAAACAGTGAGGGTAACAATGTGAGGTAACATCACTGGTATCGTGTCAAGAAATGGTGTGAACGATATTGTCGCAAAGTCAGGGAACAGTGTCAAGGAACAACACTGTTACCGCTGAGGGAACAGTGTCAGGGAACAGCACTGTTACTGTTGAGGGAAACAGTGACAGGGAACAGCAGCGTCTACGCGAGAATGGTTGCTAAATAAGGAAAGCGAAGAAGCGTGTATCCCATTGACGCGTTTTCACAGCTGGCGTAGTTTGTTATTATCTCTAGAAGGAAGATAATATCTTGGAGGATTAAACCATATCAAATCGGAGCCCAAGGAGGGAGGGATCGGTTACAGCTACAAGATAAGATTGTGTGTTGAGATTTGATTGTGTAAATCTGTTTGTATCTGGATAATTACGTGGAAAGATATTATTTTGTGTTGACAAAATAATATCATATCAGACCTAATTGTCCATTATAAATAGGATTAGACTCTAGGGTTCTAGAGTGTCTTTCGTCGTCGTTCGTCATCGTCGGAGAGGACCCCTTGGAGTTCTTCTACTAGGGAGAAAAGGAGACTTCATTGTAGTGGAGTGCCGACATTAAGAAGCATATGGAGGTTTCTTAATAGGCCATTGGAAGCAGTCGTTGGAGCTCTAAGTGTAGATCTTCAAGGTGATTGCGTACAGGAACGGTGGCTGCAGCAGAGGCGTTGTTACTACCAGAGAAGGATGCGAGCTTCTAAAGCTTGGTGAGATGCCATGTTTCTGAGGTAACTTAGGTTGGATTTTGTTGTACTTGAATTGGTTATACGTTCTAGCTAGAGGGCAATGAGGTTAGGAGAGTATTCTAGGAAGAGAGTACGTTGGTATCTTGACATGCCGGATGTGGTTCGTGATAATCAATAAAAGTAGTACGTGATTCAAAATCCTTCTAAGGAAGGTAGAGGTTTTACTATAGTAAGTAGTTGGTTGCTTTAGCTTTCCTCTCTAAATATCGTGTCTTATTATTTTGATTATATTTCCGCTGCGTGAAGGACTGTTACCCCAAGAGTAACGGTGCTTGCTTTGTGACTAACACATACACCCCCGATCCTAACAAAAATACCTATACATTGAGACTTGAAACACTAGACGATCAAACCAGTGAGCCACAAGGCAACCCAAACACAAAATAAGAGTTTAACCATCCACCTAAAGCTCGCTCGTGGGCACGTTTGTCATTGGACATTAAAATCTTAGTTCACGCTGGTTTTGGTAGAAATATAGAAAACACGGTAACCAATAACCATGCAAAACAATGTTTGTCTCAAAGATGGAGAACAAAAGGCCGTGGAACTCCATTTATAACGCGAAAGATCATATTTCATAGACTAAATTATCTATACAGGTTCGTCCACATATATATAGCTATAGCTACTATTGATCGAATTCAATCGAAAATACACCTAGCTGACACCACACGTGTGAGTGTGTGACAGAGTAGCCTGGTTTTACCTTCTTTATCGTGTAACTATATATCTTTGGTACAAATTACTGTACGACATTATTATTAGTTGTTTCATAAGCCAATATTTATATGGAGGTATTAATAAATATGCATATGGCTAGACGGTCTTGCAGACTTGGGTAGCCAATATTATTAGCATCTATAAATCGTTTACATTTTTTTTTGGTAGAATATAAATCGTTTACATTAAACTTTGGCCATAAGTTGAATAACATCGACGGGGAATTACGTTACCATCTCTATTCATTATTTTAATTCTTTGGGATAGAATGTGTATATTGAGCTCGTACACGAGAAATCGACTAGATTTGCTTGATCTACTGCCCGGTTTCACTCAACCCATCGAAAATCTAATAGAAACAACGATGAGAATTCCTTTTTTTCTTTTTGATCAGAGCGATGAGAATTCCTTGAATGACAATTTTAAAAGTACTTCTTAATGAACCGAAAGAGATATGGGCAATAGAAAATGTTGTTCTTTTGGTATTGACTTTTTGAAAAGTTTATGTACATTGACAACCGTGTGTTTTGCTAACAAAGCGAAATTCTCAAAAAAATTACATCTTTGTGACTTTGTATCCTCAAAAGGACTGACTATCTGCTAGTGTTTTCCTTCCCTCGCTCTCCGATACTCGGTTCGGCTCCGGTAGAGTTGAGAGAAACTCTATGTATAGAGTTGGAAAAATATAGACCATTGATCAAATAAATTAATTAGCTAATAAAATTAAAGTCTAAAATGGATTTAATTCTGTAATCAACTAAAAAATCTAAAGAATCTCTTATTCTTCTCTCTCCTTCCTAAATTGTCTCTTTAAAATTGACAAGTTCGAATCGATCGGATTTGGAGACTTCCCGAGACGAGGCAAAGACGGCATGCCGACGGTGAAGGTGAAGGATGCTTTCTCCCGATGGAATTGGTTGGAGTTGAGGTGGAGAAGAGTGAGGGATGAGATTTGGGAGAGAGAGGGGACGAGGGTGCCCTTGAGGTTGGCTCGGTTGAGATCAACGGCGGTCACGATGGGGCCGGAGGTGGGGCTGTAGAGGCCGCTGTTGGCGTCGGTTTCCGGGTCGGAGTAGAAGACGCCCTTGTAGGAGTGGACCGAGTTAAGGTCTGAGGGCGGTGGGTATTGTGGGCTTGAGGGGGTGGTGGTGCCTACGTTGCCGCCCATCCAGACTCCTCCGTCCACGCCGGCGCGGACGCCCACTGTGAAAGCTGCCTCGGGGTCTAGCACAAGGAGCAGAGCCAAGTATAAAACCCCATTGTTACAAATCCCATTTATTTAGATTTTTTAATTGATTACAAAATTAAATCCATTTTAGGTTTTAATTCTATTAGCTAATTAATTTAAGCCATTGACCATATTCTTCCAACTCTATACATAGAGTTTCTCTCAACTCTACTGGAGCCGGACAGATAAACCTAAGTCCCATTTCTATTTCGGGCGTCCCAAAAAGTTGTTCCCATTTTCATATTTGGTTATCTCTCTCCTCTCCTTTTACCATATTACTCTCAAAAAACATCACGTTTTTATCACTTCCTCATCTTCTTTACCATATTATCCTCATTAAACCTTTCACATCACCCTTTTTTATCTCTCTCTTCTTTTTTCTACACTTCCTTAATTATTATGGTCATTCTCAAATAAGACTTATATTTAGGGACGGAGTTTGATCAATTTAAAATAGAAAGAGATACAAATATAGGAAACTTAAATCCTAAACTAAGCTAAATAGCCACGAACACAAAAAAAAAAAAAAAAAAAAAAAACACACACACATACAATTTCCCTAAATAACATGTACAAGACGACACAAGTACTGACTGAGCAGAGCGTGGGATTAAGAAATGTTTCCGTGCGCCGTTCGCTAAAACAGGCAACACACATTTAAACACCGAAACTGAATCAGAGCCGTACAGTAAAACTGGACTGATTGATCGGACGCCTGTCATTTGCCTGATCCCACATTACACCAAACGCCAACAGGAGATCAACTTTCATTTTTCTCGATTAAAATATTTGAGAAGAGGTCAAGTCTTGGATCAGAGCCGATAAAAACTGAGATCTCCAATCCAATCCAAAATAGCCGATCAGAATCAGCGTCCCCGCTGGCGCACCATTAAACAATTGCAAGTGCCCGCAGAGGAGCCATACCCATTTGCCACGTTTCGAGTTCACAGCAATTTGCCTAGTCTTCGATTGGAGCGTCGTCCCTTTGTAACTCGACTCATTCTTATCAATCGTAGGAGTACCAAACGTGTTTGATAATCCGAGCATCCGTTACAATAAGATGGTAAGAGAACGTCCAAGTGGATCAAGAAAGAGTCACGACTCACGAACCAGATAAGCAGTGTGATCGAGTTCGAAAAACTATGAACTATCAAGAGGTCAGTCGGTGAGAGTACGGAAGTGTTTGGGATCAAGTGAGTAAGTAACTAAATGTGATAGCGTCGTAGAACAAACGCTTAAACCTATCGGCATTTCCTCTATCGAAATGAAGGGTTGTCACAACTATAGGAACTCCGAACAACCTTGTAGGATCTGTGTTAGTACCAGAGGTCGCCGACACCTACGATGTCGTCGACCAGAGTTAACAACCTTAGGTTGTGCAGCGGAAATTCAAACACAAGAAAGACTTTAAGTTACCAGTTTCGAACACAGGTATTTAGAGTGGAAACCCTCCACAAACCAACTAGTTTGTCTCGGGAAAAGCCACTTGCCTCCCAAGCTTCTCACTTGGTAGGACTTGAAGAGTACTTCGACTCGTTATATTGATTTCTCGGGCTTACAAAGGTGCTCCTACTCCAAGATGCGAATCCCACGCTAGGCGAATCCCACGCCCTCTTGCAAGTACTCTTGCCTATGTACTCAACCCTCACCCAATACAACTCTTCTCGTACCCTCTCGTCCACAGACTCGAATCACACGAACCTGTCTTCTACCCTCTCAGCAACACTCGCACACAGTACAGAAAAACTCTCAGAAACCCGCACTCACAGAAAACTCTTCCTTAATTTTGCGTCGTTCTCCTCTAGTTTCCTAACTCTCCTCGTTCAACCCCCAACTCTCTCAGGACACCGAACTGAATAAATAAACTAGGGAGATTGTGGTATAATTCTTCCTTTTTGCCCAAGGAAAGAATTAGACACAATCCTTACAAATCTTTCCTAATCAGCTCCTTAAGACACAATAAAATCTTCCTAATTATCTCGGAATAATCCATGAAGATTTTCGGCATGTGTATACTTCTTCTTCTCCAGAATCCTTCTGCCGCGCTTTCCTTAAAACTGCTACGCGCTTTGCCTTTTATAGAGTTCCGCTCGGCTTCGGATTTCTGGGCAACCAGGTTGTCGAGGTGGTCGGCGACTTCTGACTTTATCTTTGTGATGTCGGCGACTTCCTGTCAGCAACCTGTTTAGAACCATCAAAACACACACAGATTTTCTAACAAACCAGACGTAACACAACTTGATTCAATCTCAAATACAACTCCGGCTCCTCCAGCTACTTTGATAGTGTTGTTGGGCGTTACTTTGATAGTGCTTATTATTAAAAACATAGTTACAATTATGGATAAGTTACGAAATTGAATGCTGACCTCTCGATCACTAGTTGACGTTGAGTCGTTGACCTTTACACAAAGCATGGTCGATCTTTGGTTTCGTTTCCCCAGAATAATACAACATGTGTGATGTGTTTGATTAATTACCGTGTTCTCCGCTTTCTTGATTAGCTTCCATTATTTCCAAATCCAGCTAGCTTGAAAATGAGGTGTTTGTGATACACCCTTTTTCAGTGGAATTAATTAATCATGCATGGTTGTCTACAACTATCCATAAAACAAACCGGCTTTGTCAAACCCACACCCAAACACACTTAGGCGGCATCTATCATACAAATTTTTGTACGTACATTGTATAGTCTAGAACAATTTCGTAATCAAGATGGTGCATGCATGTATTGTTCTAAAAAACGTTAAGCGGAAAATGACTACTTAGTGCCTAGACGGACGGCGACCGCCTAACGTCTAGATGAAACCTAAAACGGAATTTTAGAATAGTGCATGCATGCACTCAAATCAGATCTCTTAATGGCAATTCAAACTCGAGGCTATGCACGATTGTTTTCCACGATTTATCATATATGGACATACAAGGTAATAAAATGTGACAGAAGAATCAAACTTAGTAAATATTGTATGCGAGTATTCAGACGTGATGTCTTCTCATAATTAATTAAGTGGTCACAGTTTAGTATAGTCAATAAAGTTAAACAATCGTACGAGTATTCAAACTTCATATCTTATAGTAGTATAGTTAATTTCCCTAGCCATGGATTTCATCAGTAATGATGGATTGACCGGAATTTGTATGCATGTGTGCTTGTATAAGTTGAATGTTACTTATAAATTAACAAAAATTAGTAAACATGAATATATTAAGAATTAGTCATATCGTATGGGTTTTCTCGTTTTTTGATTAAAATATAAAAGAATTAGTTTTTTTTTTGGTTGAGAATATAAAAGAATTAATTAGTTGCCGTTCTTGTAAATAATCAATGTGATCAAATTTGAAAAACGATATAGTAAGTTAGCAACCAAGGTAGATTGAATACGGGACAGATTGGAGGAACACTACACATACACTATATAAACTCTTATAACAAGGATTAAATACTTGTTTAACAAAATAATAATGCAAAAGGATGTTATACCTAGTTACCTACGTAGTAATTTTCATAACGTAGAGTATTTGTGGTGTGATTTGTTCAACTCTTATATGTAATCATGACACTAAGATTGAGTAATCAGGCGGCTGCTGAGAAAATTCTAAGTCTTATCATCAAAACACAATACTCCGTATTAATATAATCCGGAGAGTTAATTAGACATTAATTTTCAGAAATGGTCATGATTGATGCTAAAACAAAGTTCATAATTTGTCTTCAATAGTTGGGTACAAAATCTGACCATAATGCGTGGGCTATTAATTAAGTTACATATTAGTATAATAACATGTGTACGTAATTAAAGGTCCAAACTGGCTACCTAAAAGCCACAACTTTCTTCATCTTCAACGAAGGGTTACGCTATAGTTTTAGTATCTCTAAACCCTCTTTCCTTCGATCGTAGATTATGTGATGATCTTTTTTATGCGTAATTTTCCTGCTCTAACATCAACCATTATGAAGGGCAATTTCGATCATGCAAAGTTTGTTTCCAACCATATACGCAACTAGTCGAAGTAGAAAATGGATATGGTGATTACGGACGTCTTGTAAGAGAGAAACGAGAACGCATCATATTTTACAGAAATAGTTGATTCTCATCGATACTTTACTATTGAAAAATACCAATATACAAGTACGGTGAACCCTCGAACCATTGAATAAAGGATGAATCCGAACTTTTATTAAAAAAATTATCGATATAACTCTCGCTCTTGATTAAGTATGGCCCATCGGAAATTTCATACAATCAGTTATAAAATCATGCACATTTACTTATAAGATTATGCACATTCCATTCTTACAAAATCTCAAGTATATATAATCAATTATACACAAAACCATACACATTTTTAATTAATTATATCATCAAACTTTAACTAAATAGAAGATCGTGCACACTCAATTATTAAATTATATACATCTAAAAAAATCGTATGGTTTTAGACATTCGAAATCGAACAAGTCGATCACATGGGTTCTTAGCTATGAGTCCTATGACGAAAAATAAGATCCACGATCTCCCTATTGATCACATTGCGAATCATCAAGAACTTTTTGTTCTCATCCGTAAGGATCTTCTAGGTCGTCCCCCGTAAACAGGACACCTTATTCTTACCTTATCAAAAAAAAAGAAAAAAGAAGAGGATCCACGATCTTTCAGTACGTTCGAGCAAATGAATATAGGCATATTGTTGTTGTAATTAGGTAAGCAACCATCAACTTAATTAGTTCAACGGGAACTAATATATATTATGAAATGGAACTACGAAGGTTCAAATCCTGTTATGTTATGTTATGCCTCCCTAGCTAGCTTACTTATCACGTTTTTCAGGGTTTGTATTTTTCTTTCACCCCAACAGCCCAACTTACACGTTACACATAACGGAATGTTACAATAAAATATTTGGGTAAGATTTAATATATACTGTAATTGCTTACAGAATTAGCTACTCCACTCAACAAGAAATTCCAATACTAACATTTGACGCATTTGTTCATTGATTGAGCATTTATGGATGTTCCATGAAGTTTTGGGTTCGAGACTCAAGGGCGGTGGTATGCTCCATTCTTTTTAAGAGTCGTTAGTAACAGGGGCGGAACTACATAGGGCCGAGTGGGTGCTGCTGCCCCCTCTGACATGTTACATATTTTTTTAGTATTAAGTAGGACATAAAATGAAGTTAGTGCAATTGGTTGTAGAGAGTGTTTTTGTCCACCCCTCCAAGGTTCAAATCCTACTAACTTCATTTTTTTCCCTCCCTTCTCCTTACCAATATATAATATAATTATTCTTCTTGTATATAAAAGACTATTAATTATTTATTTCGGAAGACGAGTAATTAAATTTAATTACTTATTTTAATGGTTTAAAATATTTTCCCACTATATTTATTATTAAAAATACATGTCAATAACTTTCATATCATCGTCTTGCTCCCAAGTCCCACTGATCGACATTTCTGGTTCCGCCACTGGTTAGTAACAAGTTCTTATAATCTTATAGTACTTGTGTCGGGTGCAATCCCTTTTCTTATCCAAAAAAAAAGAAATTCTCATACTTTATACTCCGTATATTTTTTCTCGCTTTAGCAATTCCAGAAACAATGCTGTCTTTATTTTTTTTAGTCCTGGTTTTAGACTATAGAAAACCCACATTGTGACTTAATCACACAGTTCACGTAATTGACATTTATAATTCCTGCAATTAATATAGAGAACGAAGTTACAAATAATCCCCCAATTCTTGTGTGCAGGGGTCAACAATTCGTAGATTTCGTTGAGATTTCATTGAATTTTTGTTTGTCCATAAATTCATTCAATATATATATGTATAAATAAATGCTATTCTAGTTTGTTTGTTATTTCAAAAATAATCACCATTTTACTTTGATAAAAAAAAATAATCACCATTTTACATATTTTGACACTTTTTTTAATATTATACTTAATGATTATGTGCATTACTTGTCCATACTATCACTAGTCATTGATCACTATTTTTTAATTCCTAACATAACCAAGGACTATGGACGGAGAATATATCAATTTGAAGTATTAAAGTGCCATGAGCTTAGCTTTGTAATCTTATAAGACTGAAGGACTATTGAACAAAAATAATTAAAACGCATTGTGGACATATCAATTTTCTAGTTTATCCGAAGTTCATAGACTTTTATAGTCTGAAAAAACAATTAAGAACATATTTGTCATATTTTCAAACGATCAGGGACATTAATTGCTGGACAACTAGCTAGAGATATATGTTTACAACGTACCATTTTTTTTACGTGCAGATATATGATTATATTGTAACATGCCCTATTGTCCTCTAACTTATATGATGCCTGACAACTTTAATTATTATTTTTGTAATTTTGTATGAATCTAATTTGAATTTACCTTTTTTGTGTGTGTGAAGGATAGAAGTCAACAC
Source organism: Polygonum maritimum (assembly GCA_963924305.1). Taxonomy (NCBI): domain Eukaryota; kingdom Viridiplantae; phylum Streptophyta; class Magnoliopsida; order Caryophyllales; family Polygonaceae; genus Polygonum; species Polygonum maritimum. The sequence continues at coordinate 36,557,265 of OZ002732.1, read as the reverse complement.
ACAACGCCTTTCTTTCAGTCTATAGAGGCATAAAAGAGATGAAGACACAGAAAAGCACCCAACAAATATACAAAAGGAAAAAAAATCAACATAGTTAGATCAATCAAGGTTCTTTATAATAAAGTTAAAATTAATCATGTTATTATATCTAATGGGCCCCTATAAGCACTAAGGATAGAAAATAAAATAACATTGCTAGGTCCTTGTCCAATCTAAATTTCTTATGGATTATGTATTTTATTGATGCTCTAATTAGGACCTTTCAACAGTCCAAATTTTTACCAAGTCCACACAAATAAATCATCATATTCTTCATTTTTTTTCATTTGTTTTATTTTTGATAATTCAAGCCCCTTATATGAATATATATATATATGTATGATACATCAAAAAGTCGAGAAAACAAAACAGTCACGATGGGTGCCAAATCCTGTTCAAAATTAATATTACGGAATGATAAGAAAAGAAAACAAATAAATACAACAAATAAAAAAAATGACTTAAAATAATCCAAAATATCAACTTTCAACCAAAAATAATCTCAAGTTTGAAAATTATCACCAATAATACGAAGTATCGCGAAATTAACTAAAAACGATTCAGATGCCTTTTCCAACGTGTTTTCCGGGGTGGTTAACTTATTCTTGCGAGATCAGTGCCCTAGCCAATTAGGTGAGTTCATTGCTAGCGCCCCCTTGACTGCCTTGGTCAAGCCGGGTGGTGGTGTGCGTCCTATTGTCGTTGGCACTATATGGAGGAGACTTGTTTCCAAGGTTGCTTCATCTGTGGCTGGCCCTTTTGTGAATAATTATTTGCAGGACTTTCAGTTTGGAGTGGGTGTTCCTAGGGGTTGTGAGGCTTTTCTGCACTTTGTGAACCGGCTTGTTGAGTCTAAGGGCATGGAGGCTGGGTATTTTATGCTTTTAGTGGACTTCCAGAATGCTTTCAACCTTGTTGATAGGAGTGTCCTTTTCTAGGAGACCAGGATGAGGTGTCCGTCTATTGCTCCTTAGGTTGAGTTCTGTTACTCTCAACCTGCTAGGCTGTACTATGGAGATTCCGTCCTTTGGTCTTGTCAAGGGTACAACAAGGTGATCCCTTGGGGCCTTTGTTGTTCGCTCTTGCCCTACATCCTCTGGTTCAATCCATTAATCGTGCGTGTTCTCTCACCCTCCAAGCCTGGTATCTTGATGATGGCACCATTGTTGGAGATACCCTTATGGTGGCCAAGGCTCTTAATATTATTAGATATGATGGACCAGCTCGTGGTCTGTTTCTGAATGTTGATAAAACTGAGCTATTTTGGCCTGTGGAGGACCCTAGAAGTTTGGTGGAGGGTGTTTTCCCGTCGAACATCTCTCAACTTCGTAGAGGTGTCAGACTTCTTGGGGGGTCGGTCAGCTTAGATGTGGATTTCAGTCGGGAATTGGCCTTGAAGAGGGTTTCTAAGTCCATTGCTCTGATGGAGGCGGTTAATAGGCTTAATGACCCCCAATGTGAGCTCCTTCTCCTTTGTAACTGTGCTGGGGTTGCGAAGCTGTCATATGCTTTGAGAACTTGTTCTCTTGTGTCTTTCAGGGATGCACAAGTTCAGTTTGATCACGCTTTGCGCCTCTCCTTGGAGAAGGTTATCGCTGCATCAGGGCCGGGTTTTGGAGACTGGCAATGGCGTGCGGCCACTCTCCCCATCCAAGAGGGTGGTCTTGGCATCTTTGCTGCTGGGGATGTTATTCGTTATGCTTTTCTTTCTTCTCGGCTTCAAACGTCCACCTTACAGGCCAAGATTATGTCAAACACGGGTATAGTTTCTCCTAGCTCTTCCTTTCAGCATGCTCTTGATGATTTCAATACCTTTTGCAACGTCGATGCTTTCTCTTTCACCACTGTCTCTCCTGCCCCCCAAATGATGAAAACCCTGGCAAAGTGTTACTTTGGTGTCATTGAGAAGGGTCTCGTTGATAGGTACAGTTTGGGCTCGAGAGAGGTTGGCATTCTTAGCAGTGTTCGGGCTCCTCATGCACAAGATTTTCTGTTCACTATTCCTATTGATCGATGGCTTAGGACAGCGGATGAACCATCGTTAAATCTGTTTCGTCTTGAGCTACAGACTTATGATACCTCTGTTTGTTGATGGTAGTATTTGCCCAAGTTGCTACGCTCCCAGGATGGACAAATAGGGGGATCATGCTGTCCATTGTTCTAGTGAGGTGGGGGTCAAGTTCAGACACAATTTGGTGCGTGATAATTTAGTTGACATTTGCTCGAAAGTTGGGATCGCGGTGCGGAAAGAAGCTCCCATGGGTTTCCTATCAGAGAATGGGCAAGATCTTAGGCCCGCAGACTTGTTACTCTTTAATTGGCATCAGGGCAAGGATGCTTGTGTGGATGTGACCGGCGTCTCTCCCTTTGCAGGTGGAGGGGCGAGTGCTAGGGCGCCTGGGGTGGCCTTACACAATGCCGTGGAGAGAAAAAGGAAGAAGTATGTGTCAAATTGTGAGGAGAATGGCTACAAGTTTATCCATTTTGCTTTCTCTACATTTGGGGAATTTGATAAGGAGGCCTTGGACTTGCTTTCGCGTATTAAGTCCCTCTCTATTAGTCACTCTAATAATGCCAAGAGTGGAGCTTTTGTATTTCATAGGTTGAGTTTTTGCATTTAGAAAGGTGTGGGGGCTCAACTTGTTTCTAGGCTCCCATGTAGCTTCATGTAATCGAAGATTGTTTGCAGTTTTCAAATTAACATTATTAGAAACAAATTAAATAAAACAATACAAGGTTTTATATCAAAAAAAATGCAAAATATCACGTTGTTATGTCTGGTTTTTGATCCTAGAATCATCAATTTCACCGAAAAAATCGTCAAAAGTTGTCTCCAAATCGTTTTTGGTTAATTTTTTGGTACTTCGTATTGCTAGTGATGATTTTCAAACTTGGGGTTATTTTTTGTTGAAAGTTGATACTTGGAATTACTTTAAGTCATTTTTCCATAAAAAATACACAAACTAAGTCTTAATTTTTTTTTATCAACATATTAAAAATCCGAACTTATTGTAAAACCATACACATCCCTTTTGACATAGTCTTCGATCATTTTTGAAATTGTGACACCTATAACCGTGCTATATCTACTTTTTTTTTTGCCTAGAATAACTTGTAATTTGTATATTTATATGCTATATAAGGCTCAATTTTTTTGAATTAATTATACGTGAGAATCAAATGCGTATCAATTAGGGGGACTAAATGGCATGTTTTAATAATATATATTGAGCGACTTAGGGTCTGTTTGGATTCCCATGCATTAAATTGCATTATGTATTATTTTGCATTATTTTGATTTAAAATTTAAACTGCATTATTCCTTTTCAAAATAATACATTATGAATCAAAAGTGTGTTTGATTTTTAACCAACTTAATACATTATTCAATCTAGATCCGTCTCCACCTTCAATCTAGATCCTTCTCCGCCCCTTTTTCCCCATAAAAATAGGGGCAAATGATTTCTTTTGTCTAAAATAAAAGATAAACATAATACATAATTTTATTCATCCAAACACAATTTAAATATTTAATGCATTAAATCAACCATAATGTATTTTAATACATTTTAAGTGGCCATCCAAACAGGCTCTTAGTGTGTTGGACACGTATAGGGTCCACTTTACATAGTGTATTTATGTGTAACTATCTGTTTATAGTTTTCTCTCTTTATTAGTATCAAAGAACATTTGTTGCTTTTGGAAGCAAAATCCCATTTTGATTTAAGAGCTAATTATTAACAAATGAAGATAGAACTAAACATAACTACACAAGGGATTTGGTGGATACCAATCAGGCAAAGACTTTAGTTAAGTGCACTAATGGTATGAAAATCACATGGTTGTAATGTAATAAAGTCAAATCTTAAAAGTTGGTCATTATGAATGCCTTCTATGCCTATCTAGTAAGGTGACAAATTGGACAAATGAAAAGCTAGTGAGATTTGAATTTTATTGTATTTCCACTTGTTATTTCTTTAATCACGATCTACGTACGTACACTAATTTCATTTGGTTGGGTTTTCAGGGCTCTAAATTCTAATTCCTTGAGAAAATTGCAGCCCTCATATGGGTTTGAGAAAGTGTTAATTTTTACTAAATTTAATTACTTTTGTTACATAGCTTAAACTCAAATTTTATTATCTTGCTCCTTTTGCTTTTTAATCTTTTGAAAACATTATCTCAATTAAGCTTCTCAGAATGAAGGTATAGATTAGTAAGTAAATTTTCTATTGATTTGTGGGTGAATTATTCTTTACATTATCATCATTGTGGAGCTACTTATTAGGATAAACTCATAGTACAACTAAATTTTGCTACATATGCAATGTAACACGGCGTCAAAACAAGACAGTTTGTTTTTTAAATTAAGGGCTTGAAAGTCTCAATCATACCAAACAAAGAATATTGCATTCTTACACATCAATGTCCATTTTGATTTAATCATGCAACGCAAACCTACATACGTACTCATGTATTTATAATTCCTTGATTTTGTTTCTTATGCTTGTTGTTTACTACCTATAATTATCTCCACTTAATTTATACGTACTAATCCTATTGGGAGATCTAACAAGTGTTGTAACTCCTTAAAACAAATAATTGTTCATCCTTGACAAAAAAGTACTGCTGGTGGCTGGCTAGTAATTAAATAAATGTGCACAACAACATATTATGTAAATGATCATTGATAGAGATATGTATAATAATCAATTTGTTTTGGGTCGAAACTCGAAAGATATATATAATAATCAATTATACATACATAAACACTGATTTAACAGAATAATACACGTGGCTGATCAAACTTCTTTTCTCGATAAACATATACCAAGCAAGTTTGATAGATCAATCGAGAGACCGAAAAATTTGATCATCGGACAAATTAACATGAGAAAACAAACCTAACCAACTGGAAAAAAAAGTTATAGTGTCAAAATCAAAACTACACGAAGAGCCATTTTAATCGCGGCTATAATTTGATCTTTTGATCGATTAGGCTAATTAAGCTTAAATTATAAGTTATTGTAAAGAAAGTTATACTACTCCGTAGTGTATTTCTTTGCATTGACGGAACAGGTACATCCTACAAGTTGAATTTAGTACACACCATTAGTCGTCCTAGAAGGCTACATGTCATTAAATTAATCGATTAATTAAATCAATTATTAATCTAGTTTATCCGACCAAACAATCTTGGCCGCACATCATGATTCATGCATAGTTTGACAACATCCAACTCCTTTAGCTTGCTTCTTCAATCATACTGACCTTCCAAGAAGAAGAAGAAGAAGAAAAAGGAAGAAGAAGGAGAGGAGAGGAAAAAGAATATTACCTGCAAGAATCCAATTCATCTACGTCTTTGAAAATGTTTTATCTTCATCTACCAACACATGACCAATAAATTACAAGGAAGACTAAATTGCTTTAATAATTGATTTGAAAAACTTAACCCTTTGCTATGCACCCCTTGAACAAGACATATACAATAATTTCTTTCAATTAACATGTATAAAATTAGCGAGTGTTAGGAATAATAACATGTATGTTGTAGTACACATGTTTATTGTGTTAAAACGTAATAACGTGGTGGTTCGATATATAACGAGATTTTCGTATACAACGAATAAGGTAGATAAACCCTAGACAGATTAGACTCATATATAAGGCTCCAAACAAAATACAACGTTACGTTGTTTAACGGGCAATGAGACTTCATATTAATAAGCCAAGTCAGAGATTCAAGACGTACTAAAACAGCATATATACCTATTTTTAACTTGTAACATGCTTATGTTATACATCTAAAGTTACTCTTTCTACCAACTAAATAACGCTGGTAAACCATGAAAATTTCAAACTTTGGATTCCTATTGATGACATTAGAATTAACTATGGAGAAGGAGGAAAAATATAAAAAAATGTAGGCATAGTCAAAGAATGGGAAATAAGTGGACATTTCATACACATTTTTTGTGACACTGTACATAGATGGGATGGAGAATTATTTATGATGGAAAGTTCTCTATGGCATATCTTTTATCTATAATCAGAACTCAATGATGTGAAAGGTATACTCCTATAAGGGTACGTTTTCACTTAGGAGAAAGGAAATAAATCAAATGTAATAAAAAAAATCAGTGTGCCCTTCCTGGGTTGAATTTTGGGGTTTGGTTCTTTTCAAGTTTTTGACTTATTTCAATCTCTCTCTATCTGTCTACAGACATTAAACCTTTTATATAAATAAAGTCTCTTCCTATACAAACCAAAGGTCACCACCACTACCACTTTCCTCTAGAAAATCAAACTTCCAAAAACAACCCACATCAAGAATCCCTTAGGAAAAAAATCCCAAATTCTAAAGAAGAGATTTTGGAGTTGCAAAGCTGAGTTTAAAAGCAGAGATCAGCCATGGGAAGAGCTCCGTGTTGTGATAAGGCAAATGTGAAGAAAGGACCATGGTCTCCTGAGGAAGATGCACAACTCAAAGAGTACATTGAGAGATATGGCACTGGTGGAAATTGGATTGCACTTCCTCAGAAAGCTGGTAAGATTTTTAACCCAAAAAGACATATTTGCATCATTTTTATTTTTTATTTTTTGGTTCTCCTAGCTTTGATTAGTGCTTTTTAGTTTGTGGGTTATTGTTTTCCTGACAAAAAAATTGTGGGTTTTTGTTTTGCAGGTCTCAGGAGATGTGGGAAAAGCTGCAGATTAAGGTGGTTGAACTATTTGAGGCCCAACATTAAACATGGAGAGTTCTCTGATGATGAAGATAGGATTATTTGTAATCTTTATGCTAACATTGGAAGCAGGTAATCATTAATCAACTTCTCATTATCTTTTTCTTTATTATATTGTTCAAGAATTTCACTCAAATTAGCCACTTGTTATACTCATCTTGAAAGGCAAGAAGAAGATAAACCCAATTTGTTAATTTATGCAGGAACTGAAAACATTAAAGCAAAGAGATGTAACTGTGTTACATGAATTAATCTCTATGTTGAACCAAATTCTTTTGTGATTAGGTTTGCATGCATGCTAGCTAGCTAAACAAGAAACTGTAATACAACATAAAGTTGAGATCTTTTTCATGAACTTTCATCATTAGCACTTTGTATAAAGCATGCCCTTTTCTCATTTTTATTCAGCTTGTTTAATCTGTGTGTCTGTGCAGGTGGTCAATTATTGCAGCCCAGTTACCAGGAAGAACAGACAATGACATCAAGAACTACTGGAACACAAAGCTGAAGAAGAAGCTGCTGATGGTCATGGCCAACACTAACACCTCAAGATCTCACCTTTCTAACCACAAGATCAAGCCAAACACACCCTACAACAACAACAACAACAACAACAGCCCTCTTCTACTTCACAATCCTGCCACAATTTCATCATCATCAACACCAACCTACAACAGTGTGTCAAATTACTACAATGCCCCTTCCTCGACCCTCTCTTTCTCTGGTTTTGACCAGACCACTCTCTTGAGCAATTCATCGAACATCTTGCCTGCATCACCTTCCGCCTTCCCCCAAACCCCCTTGCTGAGCAATTATCTGGTGTTCGGCGGTGCACCGGAGCCCAGCTGCTCCTCCTCTGATGGGAGCGATCATCAACAACAACAAAAGTACAGTTCTTTCTACAATGGGAACACAATTGAAGACCATGATCAGGATCAGAAGATGGTTTTTTCAAGTGGGTTTTTGGGGTCTGGGATTTGGGAGGAGACCGCGCCGTTAATGGACAACGGATTAGAGGAGATTAAGCAGCTGATTAGCACTAACACGAGTGCAGTTACTGCTCCGAGTAGCGGTGATTTTAATAATTACTGTAGCAGTAACTTTTACTTTGATGAAAACAAGGCGGGTGAAAGAGCGATGTTGTACTACTGACGCTGATTGTTGGTAAAATCATCAGTAATTGTAGATGGGTTTGAATTTTTCAAAGCTCTTGTTCAGGAATTCGGGGAGGGGGGTTTGGGTTTTAGTGATGATGATGTGATGGGATATATTATTATTATAAATATAATTATTTTATTTTTGCAGGCCATGGTAATTGGTTAAGACCTCTTCTTAGTCTTCTTCTCTTCTGTGCATTTCTTTTTTGGAAATGATGTATGTTCTTTTTTAATTACAACTAGTTTATCCTCGTATCATGTACGGGTAATGCGATTAGAAGCACAATTTAATTAGATAGGTGACGTCAATGATCACGTTAAAATTATAGGATCATATATATGTATTTTCGTATTATGATTAGTGTTTTTTTACTAATAGAAAATCAACTCATAATATAAATAAGTTGGATTTGTTCAAAAATTACTTTATGATAAATACCACGTTTTATTAAATAATACGGAGTAATATTTATCCAAAAAGGATAATTCATAATTTTTCGGGATAAGATTATATGAGATTCTAATTATCTAATTTATATAAAGGAGGGTCTAGCTGATTATTTTTATCAAATCATATATATTTATCTTTTTATTATGATTAGTGTTTTTTTATATACGCAAGGGCCCGGTAGATTATTTTATTAAAGATATGACACGTGGCGCAATTTTTTGTGAAGACTTTGTCTCCGCTTTATACTATAGACAGTATAGATTTTCTGATTTTTTTTGCAGGCAGTTCAGATCTTTAGCTTTTAGAAAAAGTTTGGGAAAAGTTAAAAACTGAGGATGGTGCAAATTTTGGATTTTTTCTGTTATAAGAATCTGAAATTTCTGGGTTTAATAATGTGTAAAATTGGGTTCATAATTATGTTTACATCTTCTGATTTATGCATGCTAAGCTCAATTATTGAAAAACAAGTTTGTAATGAATAAATTTGGGTTGTTAATTATGTGTAACCCTTTATCCCATTTTGTTTGTACCGTCATTTATTTAAAATGTTTGTCTTTTGTCTTATATTAATAATTTCTTCTAATATTACATCCATTTAATCTCACTTTTTACCCTTCAATCAAAAAAATCTGGGAAAATTAATTCAAATAACCCAAACTTTTGATTGGTGTTAAATGAATAACCCAATAACCCAAAATATTGATAGCAAGTAAAATAATCTAAACTTGTAAGATGTGTTAGAAAAAAAATCTCTTAGGTAAATTTTTTTCTATTATCGATTATTTGACACCAGATAAATGACATGACAATTGAAATAATAATGACATGGCGCTCTTTAGCCATTGTCGATGACTGGGCATCAGAATGCATCTCCGTCTTGTTCCCGCGTTTTCGACTCTCATTGTACATCTCAAACAAATACGTCTCCAGGGGCTGCCCTTGCTTCTGGGGGGTCCCACTGACCACGTATTGAATCAAGTTCTTGTAGTACGTGTCCGCGTCCGTTCCTTGAGACCACCATCTCGACGCTTCCGCCACCCGACTTCTCCATAGCGGTGTATAGCGAGCTGAAGAGGTTGTGGTAAGAGAGGTAATTTCCGCCGTCGGTGAATTGATACCCGGAGCTATTTGCTCCGAAAAGCACCATGTCATCTATCCGGTGCCAAGTCATCGATAATGGTTTGAAAATTTACCTCATAGATGTTTTTTTAAAATATCTTACAAGTTTGGGTTATTTTGCTTACTATCATTATTGTGTGTTATTCATTTAACACTCATTAAAAGTTTGGGTTATTTTAATTTTTCCAAAAAATCTCACTGTTACCCTTATTATACAACTTTTTCATCTACTCCATCACTTTTCAATATTTTCATCCTATAAAATTATGAACTACCATCATTTAACTCTGACTTTTACCCACTTTCTCATCTCTAGATACTACTTTATCAATTATTTGATAAACGCAAAATATGTGCTTTAGGACAAACAAAACGGGACGGAGGGAGTATATCAGTACATAAGTTAGCTCAACTAATGAAACACAAGTTTGAGAAGTATTTATTGAATATACCTTGGATCTTTCAAGTAGTATTAGTGTATATTATCTTCAGGCTTAATAAGCTCATTATCTTCATCAAATTATTGTTACTGTCATATAAATAAGCGTCCAATTATTGAGGGGCAACCTGTCTAGTGAAAAGAAACCCTAGTTTAATTCAAACACAAAGATTTGATTTAAAAAACTTCTACAATTCATGTCAACATAATCAACAAGTAAATATGATAATTGAGAGAGAGCCCAACAAAGGGGAGTGGTCCAATATTTGGTTTTAAAAGTTGTATTAAACAAATGGTATTTTAATGACCAAAAACATTGATTAGTCTTTTCATTATATTATGTGAGCCAAGTTACAATCACTCATGGCCACATGATCAGGACATGTAGGACAAATAAAAGCTTGATTTGTGGAATCAATTTGGTGTTAAGAAACGCAAGGAACAGATTAAGGATATTTCAAGAACACGGCATGTTTGTGCATGGGAAATTTTGAAGCTTAATATATATCCTACAAATCCTAGGCCTTGTTTGGCAGATGGGACTCGAGAAAACAGTAGGGAAAAAATAAGAGGGAAGTGGGCGGGAAAGCCGCCCACTACACATTCATTCAGCCCCTAACCCCTTTCAAAAATAAATATAGTAGGAGGCCTGTTTTTGCACTATAAAAGCCCCAAAAAAAAAACCTACTCTTTCTTCATTCTCTTCTCTCTCTTCCTCCATTTCACTCTCTCCCTAACTCTCTCTCTTCTCTCCCCTCTCCCCCTCTTTTTTTCTTCCACCGGATCCACTAGGCGGCGACGACGGCCACCGAGGTGTAGCAGCGTTCGAAGGCGGCTCCCCCCTCTCCCCCTCTTGTTTTTTTCATTTATATCCGGTCGACGGCGACGGCTAGAGACGACGACACCTAAAGACGACGACGGGCAGCGGTGTCGGTCGACGACGCCCAGAGACGACGACGGGGCAGCGGTGTCGGTCGACGACGCCCAGAGACGACGACGGGGCAGCGGTGTCGGTGGGAATCAACCAAGGTGGTCAGCGTTGGTGGGATAGATCTAGGGTTCTAGATCTAGATCTAGATCTATAAACCCTAGATCTAGAAAAGTGAGCGTCGACACCGCCCTTCTACCGTCGTTCCACTATCCACCACCGCGGTAAGCAAGCAAATCGCTTCGTTATGGGTTGTGTGTGTGACAAGTTTTGTGTGACACGGTTTTTAGTCTATTTTTTGTGTGACAAGGGTTTTGATATAGGTTGTTTGTGTGTGTGACAAGTTTTTTGTTATAGGTTTTATGTGTGACAGGGTTTTGTTATGAGTTTTGTGTATGACAGTGCTTTTGTTATGGGTTTTGTGTGTGACAACTCGTTTTTTGTTCGCATGACAAGTTTTGTGCTTATAGGTTTGTGTGTGACAGGTTTTTGTTATGAGTTTTGTGTGTGACAAGGCTTTTGTTATGGGTTTTGTGTGTGACAGCTCGTTTTTTGTGTATGACAGGGGTTTTGTTATGAGTTTTTTTTTTGTGACAGGGTTTTTGGTCTGTTTTTTGTGTATGACAGGGAGTTTTGTTATTGGTTGTGTGTATGTGACAATGTTTTTGTTATAGGTTTCATGTATGACAGGGTTTTTGGTATGTTTTTTGTGTGTGACAAGTATTATGTTATGGGTTTTGTGTGGCAGGCTTGTGTGACAGGGTTTTTAGTCTTTTTTTTGTGTATGACAGGGTTTTTGGTCTGTTTTTTGTGTATGACAGGGGGTTTTGTTATGGGTTGCGTGTGTGTGACAAGTTTTTTGTTATAGATTTTATGTATGACAGGGTTTTTGGTATGTTTTTTGTGTGTGACAAGTTTTATGTTATGGGTTTTGTGTGGCAGGCGTGAGGGTTTTTGGTCTGTTTTTTTGTGTGACAGTTGAGTTTTTGTTCGTATGACAGGGTTTGTGTTAATAGGTTTGTGTGTGTGACAGGTTTTTTGTTATGGTTTTTGTGTGTGACAGATTGTTTTACTCGTGTGACAGCTTTTGTGTTTATGGGTTTTAGTGGTGACATGTTTTTTGTATGAGTTTTGTGTGTGACAGGGCTTTTCTTATGGATTTTGTGTGTGACAGATTTGGTTTTGTTTATATATTAATTACAATCATAGCTTATTAGCTCAAATGGTAGAGCAACGTGCTAAATGCACGGTAATGTGGGTTCAAATCCCAGATAGGCTTTGTGTGACAGGTTTTGTGGTGACAAGCCTTTTGTATGTGGATAATGAACGAAAATTGGGGGTTTTGTATGACAGGTCGTTTTTTGTTCGTATGGCAGGTTTTGTATGACAGTTTTGTGTGACAGAGTGTGAGGTGGGATGCGGTGGAATGGGCGTAAAATTTTTTTTTTTGTATGACAGGTCATTTTTTGTGTGACAGGGGGTGTGAGTTGGGATGCGGTAATATGGTTGTAATTTTTATTTTTGCCCAAGGGCATTTTCGGAAAAAAGCCTAGTTACCACATTTATTTTTGTGGGAGGCCTCCCACTACATAATGTAGCCCGTGGGCTACATACCCATTTCGTCCAAAAAATAATGTACTCCTCTTTGTTTGTACTTGTAGGGTTTCCTTTGTTTTGACTTTATACCAGATTTAGAAATCAAAGATATAAAAAAGAATATTTTGCATCGAATTAGTCATAAAATCACATTATAAGCCCCGAAAAAATCAAAAAATAAAAATTCAAAAACTTTATTGCAAGCCGTTGATGGCTTGCATTTAGTTCATGTTTAGAGTGCACATTAGGCCATGTTTCATAGATTTCGGTTTGCGTTTCTCTCGTTTAAGTTAGATTTTTACTTGTTTTCGGTTTAGTTGTTCGGTTCGGACTCTACGCTTTGTTCTTTGTGAATTTCAGGGGATTTGGAGGTGAAATGGAGCGGTAGAGATCAAGAGGACTCAAGGAGGTGTCAAGAGCTCGAAGACGGTGTCAAAGAGAGGCCGAGAAGTCACCCGAGAAGAGAACCGAAGACCGATCAAGCGAAGCCCGAAGAACCGAAGGAAAAGCAACAAAACCCGAGGCCACAGCCTTGGACCCGGCCGGGTCACGGGCCGGGTCATGGCCCGGGTCGGGCTGCGTTGCCAAGCCGAGGCAAACCGAAGCAACAGGCTTCGACCCGGCCGGGTCACGGGCCGGGTCGGACCCCGGGTCACACCGCCGCGTCCCCTTTTTCCCGTTTTAGCCTTGTTTCCTTTAGGGTTGTATTTAAGCCGTTTTCCTCCTTTTAGAAGGGAACTTTTACCCAATTTAGGACCTCTAGACATTCCATTAAAGCTCTTTGGTGTTCTTGAGAAATTGAAGGATCTTGTTGGAGATTTGTGCCCTTTTCAATCAATACAATGTTTATTGGTGTGGATTTCCTCATCTCTTCTTCTTTTCTCTTGTTCTCCATGGATTGCTAAGCCCCCAAATCCTAGGGTTTGAGGAAAACCCTATGGATTCTAGGTAGCCTTGAAATGCTTGCTTGAATTGAGATTGGAATTGTGGTTTGTGTCAATCCTATATGCTTAATGCCAAATTGCTTGCGGTTTGAGGCTTGTTGATGATTAGAACCGAAAGGTTAGGTTGTCAATAGGGAGATAGGCTAGGGACTTGTGTTGAGAGACCTCCTCTCTAGCTTGAACAATAGGATTGATTGATTGACTTCCCATTGAAATGAGAGTTGATTTGGGAATTCTTGAGAGATTGATCTACCGATAGAGGGTTCGAGTTGGATAAGCCCACTCAAGCCACGACGGTGGATGAGAGGCTTGAACCTATTGAGCCTCTATTGAGCCTAAGGGACCTAGTTTGCATGTCAAGCCACGAAAGTGGATGATTGTCGTAATCTAGGTACGATTTGTTTAATTCGAAAGGGTTAGACATTGATTCTAGGTAGATGCCTCCAAACTATGATTTGATCTTGATTCATGTATGCTTGCAAAGTGCTACTTGGTTCCATAGTGTGAGTATTTAGATCTTAGGATTGCCTTTCCATAGTAAACTTGCTTCATTTTGTTGGTTGCTTTCTCCTTTTACTTAGTTGTTATTTGAGTTCTTTTATTTCAATTCCAAATTGCCTCATATTAGCCTAGCTACTTTGATTGTCGGTTCACCAATTCTACTAAAATCCTTGAGATTCGACACCTTGGTATTATGCGATCCGTGCACTTGCGGTATTGGTCTAGTAGCCTATCAGCCGTTTTTCAAGTTAAGACTTTAGCAAGTAAATCAACGTACATACTAGTAAATGAATGATACTTCAACTTGATTAAATGAATTATGGACTATATATGTACAATGAACAAATAACTTGTACCACTTCTATGTTGGTTTTTTCAATGAATTTCTAGTTGAAAACTTGTCATGTACTCCGTATTGTTTATGTTTTATACTGTAAGTATCAATAGTAATTTTGAAATTTTATACTGTATTAGGTTTTGTTTAAAATTGATATTTCATAAGTATTATTTTTAGTCACTTTCGTTACACTATTCCGTTATTATTATCTGTTGCACATCCATATTTTCGTTGGCGGCGATTTCCAATAAACTAGTTATTTTTTCATATAAATACCCAATTATATGGTGGCGATTTCCAATAAACTAGGTACGTGCACATCAAATACGTGCACGATGTTTATTCAGAGACATAAGCATGCAAAGAGCATGACTATAGAACACCACAATGATCGAGTTTTGAAAACAAGCAGCACACTACTATAGCATACACAAGTGAGCTATACACATATAAATGTGATATTAGTATGCTTATTTTGTTCTATTACTTGTTGCACCTGTTCTCATCTGATATATTGTTGTGATCTCATTCGTAAAAATGTCCTATTATAAAAAAACAATGGGTATGAATATGAACTTCATTTTTTCGAACCCTTTACAAATTGATCAAGAGATGTTTCTTTTGTCTCCATCAAAGCACTAAAACTTTCCACCAAAAATGCAGTGTAAAGGCCAGGTGATGGAGAATCCTCGTAGGGAAAGCAACCCAAAAACTCCAAATTTTGTGTTATAATTGAGCATATATGATGCCTTTGGCAGAAAATCGGCAGGTTGTAAAAGTGGTGTTTTTTCTGTTTTTTATTTGGACAAGAAAAATTAAATTTATTTCGTCTCCATTTTTCTCTCAGTGCCCCCACAAATTAAAACAAAAGAAATACTAAATAAGAGCACATGGTTGAAAAATGAATGCATTGACCTCTTCCTCCTTTTGCTTTGCCTATGTGCACAAATTTGATTATTAGGTCTTAATTTGTCAGCTAATGTCAAAATTATTTGATTAAATAAATCAATTTATTAAGAATCCAATGGGTGGCTATGTGAATATGCTTATGCGCTTGTCGCATCAGCTCACTGGTTGAGCACTCATGGTAGTACCATGAGGTCTCGAGTTCGAGACTTTCTCATCCTTTGTGGATGCTCTAGGCGAGCCCAAGTAGTACTTGTGGTGATCTTAATCCTTACCTTATCAAAAAAAAAAAAAAATGTGAATATGCTTATGGATTAGACTTTTGTCTCTATGGTGGAGATATAATTTATTTTTTTGGCCAGAATGGTGGAGATATAATTTAGTAGAGGATAAAAGTGTCAAATTTCCAGCTGGTGTTCTTGGGTTTAAGGTATTCATCAGGCTAGTGCCTAAAACTTAAATAAGTCCTTTTCGGTTGGTGTTCTTGAATTTTTTGTCTTTCGCTTTGTAACTCTGATAGAGAAGGGGTTTTTGAATTTTTTGTAATGCTCAAACACAACTTAGATGTGCTTATTTAGCAGCGACTCGGCCGCTGGTCAACTTGGGAGAAGCATCGGACGATGGCATGGTGGTAGGAGATGGCGTGGATACGGTAAATGAAGGCTCGATCTAATAATAATATCAAATGCCCTTATAAAACATTCCGTGAAATGGAAGGTTTTTTAAGCTTCGAATGATGGTAATTTTATTTATATATGAATTTGGGCACTTAATAGTCGAATCATAGTGAATTGAGGGCGAGAGTTACAATAACATGTATACGTTTACTTACTCGTAAACGAAAGACCTGAAAATTACAGGTATATGGAATACGTTCACAAACAATATATAAATCAAACTCATGAACATTAACATTAAGTCACAACGCTTTAAGTTGCTACACAATGTACATTCATTTCGCATTTGCTCAAACTTAACAATAGGACCATTTTGGAGCCAAAACTAGTTAAATCTCTGGACTGGTTTCAGACTATATGAAGTGTCAACTTTAAGGCCCAAAAACATGTAACAAAGTCCAAATCAAGTTGCTGTATGTCGGCCCAAATAAGCACATAATTTCATGATACATCACTAAAGGCCCATGAAATTGTCCTCCCCTTTGTTTTCTTCTTATCCATCCACCACCACTAGGCATAAAAGGATCTTTCCCAAGAATAATTTTAGATAATGGCCAAACCAAAGTCAAGTACTCAAGTCTTACCAGGGTAGTTAGTAGGTGCTGATTTGAGCACGGTTCTTAAAGTCGAAATGTTGGACCAAACCGACCGAATTGTACCGATCCGAAACTCATACTATTCACTTTATTAAATTTCACAAAATTTGGTTGTGGTACAGTTTTTCTCTAGTCGGTTTAATTTTTTCAAAGAGGAATCTTATATTTTTGATAAACCGAACAACATTTGAAGCAAACCAAATTAGTTTGGTTCAATTTTTGTCAGTTTAGTTCAGTTTAGTTTCAAAGCGATGCTCTACGTACCCTAGATGATATTCCAACCTACCATCCTCGTTACAATAGTCAAGGTGCTCCTTATGTATACAAAAACGATCGTTCAATTCTATAGTAGTCATTATTGCAAGGAAACCAAATCAAGAATGATATTATATATTGCCAAATCAAGGAAACCAAAAGCGATCGTTCAATTCTATATTATATATTGCCTCAAAAAAAAAAAGAATGATATTATATAAAATATTTACCAATAGGGCTAACACGAGTGGATACAAAGGAATGCACTTTTATAGTATAGGAGCATTCAATGGCTCTCCTTTATCAGGCAAACATTACTCTAAATTTGACTTGTTTTCCAAATGGGTGTTGCGTTTTAACGCACCCCAATTTCTCGTTATAGCGCATGTATAAAAACCCTGATTATTTACAAAATTGCCCTCCTCATTTTGTGTTGAGAAATCGCGCAGCTCAAACCCTCAATCTCGACCGCTCTCTGCCCAAACCCTGCGCTCTCGACTTGGCTCTCGGCATCCCCGCGGTTTCAGCGCAGCCCCCACCGCCGCCGTCCCGCAACTCCTCTCGTCCCGGCGAGCTGCCCTCCAAACTCCTCCGAACTCCTCTCCTCAAGGTACAAACCCTAGTTTTCTTCTGATTTTCTGCGCGTCCTTTGATTTATCAGTACGAGTTTTGTCTGTCCAAGATCGCCTGGAATCAACCTGATTTTTAAATTGCTGTCAATTATCGTTATGAATCTACACTCTATGGTCATATTTGGATGTTCAAGACTCGTTCTTTTGTTTGATGGGCAATTGGTCTTCTTCGGATCAATTTCGGGGTTTAAACTGCTTCCTTGGAATGTTTGATGCTTGGACGAGTTTATTCAATTGCGTTGAAACTTTTTGTTTGGTAATTTTGAAATAATTAGAATGCTGAATGCTCTTAAACAATTCATAGTAGGGAATGATACATTGCGGTGCTAAAAAAAAAGTAACATATATGCAACAACTAAATTACTCCCTTGCTTTCTATATGCAACAACTAAATCTTTGACGTCATCTTAATAGGATGTTAAGTGGCTCCAATCCATCACTTCACTGCCAATTCTGGTGAAGGGAGTAATTATTGTTGAATATGGTGAGTATTAATAAAAAAAGGTTCAGTTCATCATCTGTATTGGAGAGATTACTTCTACATAAGACATTTCTTTTATCATTAGTATGCTCTAACTTAAATATAATGCTAATCTGCAGTAAGGTTGTCGGTCGAATCAGGTGCAATAGGGATCATAGTGTCCAATCATGGAGCTCGCCAACTGGATTATGTCCCTGCAACAATCACCGCCTTGGAAGAGGTATACTCTATTCATGAGTTTAGTTCTTGGGTTTTCAGAAAGCCCATCCCTTGGGGCATCTTGCGGTCTTTCAAAACTATGAGCCAGAAGCTCAAAGCCGAACCAAGCGATCCCTTAGTTTCTCAGTTTTTAGTCACTGAAGAAGCTGCATCTTGCAGGTTGTGAAAGCTGCACAAGGCAAGGTTCCAGTATTCCTCGATGGCGGTGTACGTCGTGGAACAGATGTGTTCAAAGCTCTAGCTCTTGGAGCAGCTGGAGTCTTTGTAAGTCCTAAAACAACAAAAACATACATGTATAGAGTGTTGATTGAATGTCAATTGAGTCTGTGTTTGGTGTTGTGCAGATTGGAAGGCTTGTGTTGTTCTCTCTGGCTGCTGACGGAGATGTTGGCGTGAGAAAAGCGCTACAAATGTTGCGTCATGAGTTTGAACTGACGAGCCTCTAAGTGGCTGTCGATCACTCTATGAGATCACACGTGCTCATATCAAGTGTGATTGGGATCCGCCTCTTATTGGAGCTAGATTGTAGGTTGGATTTGCTATGATGAGCATTGTTATGTGATGATTGAGTCTCTTTGTTCTTCTTCAGAGGAATTGGTGAAATAAAGGAGATCCTTGTATGAATGCAAGGGTTGATTATTGGGTTTTGAGTCTCAGAGATGTTATAAAAATATTTTTCAAATTAGTCTTATGTCACTATATGATCTATGTGATTTGGTTATTGGGTGTTTTACTTTTTTTTTGGTCGAATAATGGGTGTTTTACTTTGTTGCTGTGATATTAATGTACCATATCATGCTTTGCCTGGAATGAAAATGTCCTTAATTTTTGCAGTTCCTTGAATATATATGATTTTTTGAAGACTCCTAAGGTAGTAAGGTCATTATGCATGTTCGTGCAAGGCACATAATCGAAATAATGGAAGGTTTAGTGATTGTGATTGCCTAACTAACCGAAACAACGCATGCTAATTTTAGGACATGTTCGTGTTTTTGCGTGTACTATACACATCAATTTTCATAACATTAAACACATAATTCGATTAAAATGTGTTAGTTGTGGGTTAAGTAATGCTATACTCGATTAAAATGGGTTAGTGGTGGGTTAAGTAATGCTATATAGATGCGATTTTCAACTTTTCACGTTCTGACAAATCGTCCATTATAAATACATGGAAAAACGTGATATGTCCATTAAAATGTTAGACAAGGTTCTTCAACTAAAACTGAGGAAACACCCGGCCATTGAAAATGTATGGACAGTATTAACTTGTCCACCAGTTTTTTGTGGTCATTTATGAACCGTCCATCCCTTTTTAATGGACAAAGGGGTGCGCTATAACGAGATTTGGGGGTGCGCTAAATCGAAGAGCCGTTTCCAAATACAGGGTCCCCATGATCTACAATAGATTGCTCTGTTTTCAGTTCTCACTCACAAGTCACAACCACGATACAAAAAACCCTCATATTTTGTGAAAGCTACAATTGAAACGCTTTCTATGGTCTTTTCTATTCTATGTTTTAAGTCACATAGTAAGTATCCGAAAATAGAAACGGAAACCCTAAGGAAAAAAATAAGATATTTCAAAATATAAATCAATACGGAGTAGAATTTTTTAAATATGCTTAGAGCATAAGATAGAAAAATCCTTAACAAAAATCTAAAGTAAAAACAATTAACTAAAATTGCTATGTTTGAAAAATACATCTTACCAAATATATATGATAAGTAGTTAGGCCCCGTTTGGTAACGCTATCGGAATCGGAGTGGAATAAAAAATCGAAATGGAATCAGGAATCGAAATGAACCATTCCAGAGACATGTTGTTTGGTATGCTGTCGGAATGAACCATTCATAATAACTTTGGTTTAAAATTCTTAAGATTTAGAGTTCTTAATTATGATTTTAAATGTTTATGACTTTTAGAAATGATAATTTAAGGTTGTGGAGCTTTAGGATCCAAGATGAACAATTATAATTCTTGGAATGAATGATACATCTCATTTTCAGTTGGAATCAAATTAGCCTACAGAGCCTTGGGAAGAGTCATTCCTAAGAATGAAATCAATTCTAGAATTTTATCTGTCAAACAGCATATTAGAATTATCCAATCCTGATTCTCATTCTTCAATTATAGGAAACCAAACCAAACAGGGTCTTATTACTTTGTCGTTGGGCAGAAAGAAAGCTAGAATGATAATTAGCTAAAATTGTCGCATTTTGTTAGTGGAATAAAGATTGTCATTAAGTACGTACATGCAAATAAGTCTCTTTTTTTTTCAATGTATATAACTTAGTTTCTATCAGGAGTAATTACATCATGCCAGACCCAACGTGCATATAATCGTGATTTTTTTTTGTTTGGACAAGAATCTAGCCAAACAAAACAATTTACACACTCGATAAATGGAGTCCAAGAGAAACAATTATATTCATCTTTAATAAAGGTTGAAATGAAACAAAAGAAAAGATGCTTCATGTTGCGCTTGCAATCAGGGATGCAATTGCAAGACACAAGCTAGCTCTCAATAATGGAGTTGTACATGTACATGCACATGCACATGCACACCCAACTTTACTTTCAAAAACTCCCATGCTTTGTACATTTGTTTGGTTGCCACTTGCCATGCACCACACCATATACAAAACCCAAGTTTTCATTTTCGAAATATAAAAGGCAAACACTATTTACTCATTTATTATAAGGCCGACCTAAACTATCTTTGTAACGATCTTTCTAAAATCATTAAGAAAGGATTCTTAGTCATCCGTTTAACGCAAATCCGAACTATCAGCAAGTACTCTTCGACAAAATATACATTGTATTGTGTATGAAATAAGTAATCTAAACCTTAACACATATGGTTAACCTAGCTAGCTAAATCATCTTACTAGTTACGTATTCTTTCTCAAATCTTCCAGAAACGATGCTTCATGATCATTGTGTAAAACCATCAAGAAAAGATACATAATCATCTGTTTAAGACTCATGTAAGAATGAGTCTTACGGTAGGAAATAAGAATGAATCTGGTCCCTTTGATTATACCGATCCTACGGCTGATATAGTCACGCGCCCCCCAAAAAATAACGCTACTAGATTAGAAAAAAAAGGAAAAAAAAAAGAAACCCCACATCTCTCTCGGCCTCCCTCTTCTCCAATCCGCACCTGGCCCCAATCTTCCAATCCGCCTTTTTTTCTGCGTCCACCTCCTCTTCGCCGTGTCGGCCGTCCTTCTCGTCGTCACCTCCTCCGCCTCCTTGTCTTCATCGTGTCGGCCGTGCTTCTCGCCGTCGATCCGCCACAACGAGCTCCCAAACGGCGCCGAATTCCTGAAGATGAGCACCGACACGACGACAGCACCGCCGCCTTGGCGTCGCGCCGAGCACCTTGAGAGTGAGGACGCTGGTGTGCGGCAGTGTTAGGGTTTTGGATCTGTACGCTGGAGCCGTGATCGAGTTCTTCGAGCCGTGATCTGTACGCCGCGAGCGTCCGTTCGGCGGGGGCGGAGGAGCTATGAGAGCGGCGGCCAAGGTAGCAGATCTCAGCCCCCAGAAACTGTCCCGATTTCTAGAAATTTCGTTGTTAGGTTTAGTGGAAGACCATTCGTTCGAGCTAGGGTTCTCGGATCCGTTGAGAGCTTGATATCATGACAATCGACGACGATAACTCTATATACGTCGGAGGAATTCGCCACGATTGCACCGAGGACGATCTACGCCATGCCTTTGAACTATATGGTACCGTTCTTGCCGTCAAGGTCCGTCTCTTTCTCTCCATTTGTTCTTCTGATTGCTTTTATATGGTTTGGATATGACGCTGAAGAAATTCAAGCTTGGGAGCATTGTCTTCGGTTGTGCTGTTTTCCTCAGCAATTGATTTCTATAGTTCGGACTGAATTGACTTAGGGGTTAATTAGGTTTTTCGGCATTCTGTGTGATTGTTCTCATACTACATGTGGTGTGGTATTGATAGTAGCTAGAGCTTATATTGGCAATTCTGTTTGCAGATAATTAATGACCGTGTAAAGGGAGGAAAATGTTATGCTTTTGTAACTTTAAAGTAACCGACATATTGTTGGTGCAACTGCATTGTTCATTTTGCTGAGGTAGAGTTGATCTATATACTTGTCCTGTTTTTTTTTTCGATCGAGTGTATACATGTCCTGTTTATGTAATAGTTGGAGAATGCTCAACACAATAAGCTCTTGATGTGAAATTTATCTATTGAAAAGAACTATTTTGTTTGTCGTTCTGGCTAGAAATTTATCTATTGAACCCATCCAACTATGCAAACTCACATCGATGTTGCTCTACGCAAACAAATTGACCGTAGAGTTGTACAAATTTGACCATTGAGTTGCACAAATTTGACCATTGAGTTGCACAAATATTGATGAACAAATTGACCATAGAATTCAACACATTGGCAATAGAGTTGAACAAATATGAGTTGCACAAATTGACCATTGAGTTGCACAAACTTGACCATTGAGTTGCACAAATTTGACCATTGAGTTGCACAAATATTGATGAACAAATTGACCATAGAATTCAACACATTGGCAATAGAGTTGAACTAATATGAATGAACAAATTGACCATTAAGTTGCACAAACTTGACCATTGAGTTGAACAAATTTGACCATTGAGTTGCACAAATATTGATGAATAAATTGACCATAGAATTCAACACATTGGCAATAGACTTGCACAAATTGCCAAAGCGAAACAAACTATACGAACTTTCGACTGCTATAAAATATGACATGAATGCAAAATTGATCATAGAGTTGCACAAATAAGCAATAGAGTTGCACAAATATGCTTGCACAAATCGGCCATAGAGTTGCACAAATCGGTCATAGAGTTGCACAAATACGGTTGCACAAATAGGCCATACGGTTGCACAAATCTGGACACCCGTGCCGTTTTCCGAAAAATACGTCTGTGCCGTTTTTTTCTTTTTTTTTTTCTTGAGCCCTTGATCTCTCCTCATTCAATGGCTATGATTCATTCCTATTTCCTACCATAATAATCATTCCTACCGGATTCGGACCCAATTAATATAAACGTGAGCTATCAATCTTTAATAAAACATCTCATGTGTTGTGTTGTGTGTAACAATAAGTTATCTAGATAATCTCGGTGAATATTCCCCCCACAAAAGGTGCTTGATCATCATTTAATGCACATGTGATGTATCAGTCTTTAGTTATAGTTGAATTTACATTGTGTTATATATGCTAAGCAATCTAAACCACAATGTTTGACAAACTCTATATCTCACAAATTCTTTTCCCCTTTCCACTATTTGACATTAACCCCCCTTACCCAATTTTTGATACAAAAAAAGGGACCCTTTTTATTGATTAGGGCCATGTGTCATAGTGACACAATAGGAATTGTACATGCTAGCTAAAAAGATGAAATGTGACAATGTAACCAACTCTTAGACATGGATTATTAGCAATCTATTGCCCTTGTATTGCGGTTGAAATGTACTCTTTCAGTCTCCATCATCACATATATCCAACTCACATTTTCAGAGTTTTCCTTGGCTTATCATTCAATCACTTTCTAGGTGTCACCATTACTTTTATCACTTAGCTAGTTTATCAACTTAGTACAAGGTTAGGACTTGCTATTTTTATTAAAATTTCTTGTTTATAAACCTCCCATGTATGTTAACAACTTTATAAATAAAAAGAACTTTAAATGATAATGGGCAACGTACAAGTCTTAGACAAATTACAGTCACCACATTGCATCACGTAGGATTTTTTCACGTTTTGTCCTCATATTTCGCTACCTACTATTTTCACACATGTCGGTTTATCGTTGCTCCATGTCACATATATTTTAATTTTTTATTAAGCCATATCATATTTGTTTATCCATGTCATATATATTTGTCCATATGGATAAATGAGATTTTTTCCAATAAAAAAGGTAAATATAGAGGTTTTTTATAAAATATTTTAATTTTTATGCTTGTACAAATCCTATCTATAAGATCTTCATTAAGATACTAATTAAGAAATGAAAGATTTTGATAATTATATATAGTCAATAGCTATGCCTATCAAATAGTCAAAATCTTTCATTTCTTAATTAGTATGTTAATTATTTCTTTTTTTCTTAATTAAAAACTTGATTTTATATAGTTTATCTCCTTAATTCTTATCAAATAGTCAAAAAAAATTTATTGTTTAGTTAAAGATTTGATTGTATAAAGTTTATTCTTGTATGATTGTAGTCTTTATTATGTATTTTTAGCACTATTAGTTATATATAAATTTTATTTATATATTAGATAAGTATTATAGTTTAAAATACTAAATTTAAAATTTATTCAAATCTCATATAAGGTACGAGGCCGGATTAAACTAGTTACATCTAAGTATTTTTTAAAAGCCTAATACTTAATTGGAAGCAAGAAAAGAACATTGATCTTCAAATTTCTTTTGAACTAATATTCTCTGCAAAGGACATTGAACTTGCAACTTATTGGTCACACATGCACGTCATTACCCACCACTTAAATGATGCTCCACTCTGTAAACTAGCTTTTTTTTTTTTTTTGAGGAAGGGTTAAAATTTCACTCTTACAATATTCAATCGGCAATAAAATAATTTCTATTTGATTGTGGGAAAAAGAAACACCATACTTGCCTAATTAAACAAAATACACTTCCAAAATCAAGCGATCTTTCAAATCCAAGTGTAAAAATGGATGTTCTAGTACAAACGTACCACATGGTTTTTTTGTCAAGAAACGGGACTAGCCCTGCGATTAAACATTAAAAGGAACTAGTTTTGCCTAAAGTGGGCTATAATGTCTGCCTGAATAAGGCTATGAATTTCAATAGGAGCGGAATTGAAAACCATAAAAGGACTATTAAAGGAGAAAGATAACGAAGCTGGAGCATTTGCCGAGCGAAGCACATGAGTAATCCTTGGAGGATAGGTGCAGGAGCGGATAAGACGCTTGCAACCTTCAATCAGCCATCGGTCTTTGTGAGGGGAGCTATGGGAGTCGTTGATGAGCTTAGACGCTACAAGAGAATCAGTGCATAAGACCACTTGAGGCAGCTGCTGATTTGCAATAATCTCAAGCCTGTATTTGATGGCCAGCGGCTCCGCAAACAGAGCATCACTGTGGCCACAAGAGAAGGTGAAGGCCGAGACACAAAAACCAGTAGCGTCTCTGAGAAGACCGCCGCCACCCGAGCAGCCCGGATTGCCTTTTGATGCACCATCAACGTTCATCATGAGCCAGTTTGGAGGGGGAGGAAACCAGCGGGAAGGGGCAGCAGGAAGACTTGGCGCTGGTGAAACGAGGAGGGCTTGATGCTTTCGGGCGCTAGTAGTATATGCTGAAGCAGTAGACACAACAACAGACGAGAGGCCCATCAACGAGTCGGTATTGTCAAAAACAAGAGCATTACGAGCCTTCCAAGTGTACCACACCATAAAGGAGAAAGTAGTACTCCAGCTGGACGCAGACTTCATGAAGCTTGAATATCAGTGTGTGCAAAGAAGGAATGGCTGAGCATATTACCACAAAGAGCTAACCAAACCTGTCTAACAGCGGGACAATCCCGAAGGAGGTGTAGGAGAGTTTCATCGCCAGAGCATCTTGGACAGGCCGGAGACACTGCAAGACGACGTCGAACTCGGTTTGAGTTACAAAGAACTGCATTATGGGTTGCCAAAAACAAGAATTGACGCACCCGTTGCTGAGTTGGAGTGCGCCAAATAGCCTTCCAAATCGGGTTCGGTGGAGTTGAGGCATCACTACCCCGTAAAAGCTGCATAGCAGATCCCGTTGAGAAGGAGCCAGAGGAGGAAGGATGCCAAAAGAAGCCATCATGATCAGCTACATCATTAGAAATGCGCACAGATTGCAAACGAAGCAAAACCATCGGACGGGAGCAAGTGAGAAAAAGACTCCCATATCCAGCTTTGCCCATTCCAATAATCCGCCACCGTATCACCGAGCATGTCTTCCGGGATAGGACTGACTGCCATCAGTCGCAAAGGACTAGCAAAAAGCCATGGTTGATCCCAGAAAAACGTTGCCCGACCATTACCAACCGCCATACCAAGCCTGCGATTCAAGAGGCTCGCACCGGAAGAAACGTACCACATGGTTGCTAAAGTGACAAATATACACTTGCATGCACAATCAAAGTTTCACAATTATTATTGAAAATGGCCTATAATAATTCTATGGTGCTGCATATTTCTCATTGTTTTCTCCACTAATAATTAATAATCACTTTCACAATAAAAGCAATTTTGGTTTCTCACCACTGCCATGTGGCCCCCCATTATTTTCACCAAACCTTGGTCGGGTAATCAACTAATCATGCATATTAATTGTAACAAATATTCCAAATATTATCGCAATTAATTAAGTTTCTGATTACAATTAGATCTCCCTTCATTGAAGATTACCGATATAAAATCCAACACTAGTAATTGGAACAATTGATGCCCTCTTACAATGTACACCGGAGTATATTTTTTTCCTATACGTTTAGCCATAAGAGAGTAATAGCAGCTAAACTTTGACAATAATTATCAATTTTTATGGAGAAATTTTTTTAGAATTTATAAAGTTTTGATATCTGTTTTGGTGGATTTTATAAATTAGATCATGAGTTTTACGCATACTAGCTTAGCCCGTCGTACCATATACGACTATGTTTTAAATATTACAGTTATTATGAATACATTATACTATTGAACTTATGCACATTTAACTTCACTTTGTAATAAAATACACCATGATAGTACTTGTTATATTTAATTCAAAATTTCTTAATTAGTACGATATTGATAGATTGTATCAATACATATTATTTAGATAGCTTATAAATTATAGGATATTATTTTGATAGATTACGGAATTTTACGGATATAGATATTATTTTGATTTATTAATATATGGTAACTAGATAAAGACATATTTTTAGGATAAATCTAGATTGTATAGATAGATATTATTTGAATAGCTTATAAATATAGGATATTATATTGATAGATTATGGATATAGATATTATTTTGATAGATTAATATATGATAATTAGATAAAGGCATATGAAAAAAAAAAAAATTGTAAAATTAATAAGGATATATGATTGTTAAAATATAATTAATTTAATATGAGATGAGATCAGAATTAACGTTGATATTTAAAAAGTCTTGACTTTAATGTATAGTATAGATAGATTGTAAATTTGGGTTTGGTTAAATCATCTTCTCAAATTATATCTATTCACCATATAAAATAATATTATTGCATATTTTCAAGAAAAAATAAAGTATATATAAAAACTATATATCCTATGCATATTTATAGACAAAAATAATTAACAATAATATATAATAATATTGACACATATATTTTGCATAAAAAATTGGACGTAAACAAAATCTTATTAATTGGACCGAAACCAGAATTCTTTCATATGACTGGCCATTATTTTCCGATCTAGGTAGTTTGAATATACACAAGCTTAACTAGTGTTAACTGTTAACCCAAAGCCAAATGATTTTTTAATCTTTAATCTAGGCTTCTCGATTAAGACAGTTTTGTTTTTATGGAGAGAAATATAAACATCAAGGCAAGCATATCCTCTAGATATATATATTCCTATGAGTATATAGACTATAAACATATAACATTCCTTAGACCCTTGTATATTGATCAATTATAATACTAGCAATTTTCCAAATCTGGCTTCCAATTAGGGTGGCAAAATCATAGGAATTTCGTTCCAGGTGGCCCGTATGATTGTATTAAATGTAGACTCTTAGGTTTTTTTTGGTCGAAAAATAGACTCTTAGGTAGCTTAATGAAGATAAAAGGTTTATTATAATTGATTGCCTAAGATTAGTGGTTGGAGCCTTGGAGGTGATCGAAGTCAAAAATAAATAAAAATTGTTGGACTTTAATGAAACAAATTATGAACGACCTAATCCCTATTTGTCGTGAACTTCTTGTTCACTGCTCGAGACACATTTGACCTATAAGGCAATAAAAAAAAATGTTGCTCCTAGGAATAAAACATTACTCCATCCTCTTTTAAGCTTGCATTAATACATTATTCCGTTTAATAATATAAGGGGTTCTTAGCTAGTAATCTCTTTTCACAATATAATTACCTATTTCAATTCATTAATGCTCTACATTTTCTTAGAATAACCTATTTATTCATTCAATAAACATTTTCATTTACCCAAAATACTTTTACTTTCAACAGTATGCATGAATCTACTGATAGAAAAACCAAAATTCATCTTAAACACATTCTTCATTGTACATTGAGCTTGAATTAAAATCCATGAAAACAAACCCCTTAAATTAAGAAACTAGTATGCTTCTTCTTTGACCTCCGAGGTGTGTATACACATTATATTATGAGCTTAACTAATTGAAATGAGCAAATGGCTCACATATCAATCATTTGCATATTTGACGGTAATACATTTCACTAATTGATTCCCAAAATATATGTACTAGCTTAGTTGATAAGTGATAGAACATATGTATAATTAAGTACTAATTCGCATTTTTAAATTTATTGATTAATTATGATTTTTTGATAATTTTATTTTTCCTCACATAGAACATATAAAAGAGATTTTTTTGTTAGAAAAAAAAAGTAACACTGTACAAGATAACACAATGGAAGGGCATAATGAGGGCGATGGTCACATGGCAATGTGCCATCCACCACCTTTAATTGTTTAATCTACTACTCTACATTTTTGTAAGAAAATTTTCAAGATGGGCACTTGATTGTGGGGATTTGCTTTGTGCCAATTTTCAACTATTTTCTCTCTCTCTCTCTGTTTTTTTTTTGTTTCAATTAAAAAATTAATGCAAGTAGGATTTGAAGGAGTTCCAAAAACTGGGTCATACCAACATTAACCGATAATTAATTTACCTTGCGCGGTTCCAGTTAATAATTCAAAGTAGGGAAAATCCGTCTCTGAAATCTGAACTCTTCATAAGTCAATGTTTAGACTTTTTGTTTTGGTCGAAGAGTCAATGTTTACACTTACTTGCACACATTTTTTTATTATAAAAAAATGGGGTAGTCCCCTGCGATTACTTGCACATGTTTGGTAATTGGTATTTGAAGTACTTGCACCAAAAAATATATAAGCATTAAAACTCGCGACCATGTAAAAATTTCCAAGCAACTAAAGTGGTTCACACTACATTATAACTATGCTCTATTTCTAACATTCATAAGTGTAGCCAATTTTTTACTTATTTATTATATTATCCAATCTTAAATAGTAAGTGGTACTTAGCACTTGAATGATCCAATCCAAACATAATTGGCTAAAGAATTAAATTAGTACAGTATATGATACTCCCTCCGTTTCACAATAAGTGTCGTTTTAGCCCTTAAAATTTGTTTCATAATATGTGTCGTTTTAGGTTTTCAAAGTGCTTTATTAGGGGTGAATAATGATAATTTTATTGAAATGTGTATTTATTGACTAAATTTGTTCATTCATTGGCCAAAAAAATGTAATGAGTGGTAAGACTAAGAAAAAGTTGTAAGTTTTAAAGTGAATGATTGCTTTTCTTAAAAACTGTGTTAAGAGCTAAAACGACACTTATTGTGAAACGGAGGGAGTAATGATTAGTGCCATATCAGATGTTTTGATCCAAAAATTAGCTAGACAGTATAGATAGTAGTTTTTTCTTTGCAATTGCTGTATTTCGGCTAGATATAGTGCATTCGTGTTGGATTTGAGCCGGTCTTGATATAAAGTTTCAGTCTTTCTAACTTACGGTCTAATTTCATACGATAAAGATTCTGATTTTAAAAACTAATATCCTACAAAAATACATAAACTCTTTTAAAAAGTAAGATCTTTGAAGAATTATGATTAAACAATAGTTTTAAACCAAGGTTCTTATCCTATATCCGATAGAGAAATCAATAAAAATTTATCTCATAGACATGGATGATTATACGGTTTAGAGCGGATTCATGAATCCGACTTTTATAATTTTGTATGTTCTCCCTCATCTTCTACAAAATTGATCTTATTTATTTTTTGCACTACATCGTACTGGTTTGGTTCATCGTCATGCATTTCTTTAGGCTTTCACATATACTTTTCCTGACACCATCATCAAG
Source organism: Polygonum maritimum (assembly GCA_963924305.1). Taxonomy (NCBI): domain Eukaryota; kingdom Viridiplantae; phylum Streptophyta; class Magnoliopsida; order Caryophyllales; family Polygonaceae; genus Polygonum; species Polygonum maritimum. The sequence goes on along the minus strand of OZ002732.1, from coordinate 36,527,070 downwards.
AATCATTCGACGTCGACGTTTATTTTCCCTAAACGTCAATAGAAATTGAAGATCGAAACCAATACAAATGATGAAGTTGTAGAATAAAGAGTATTAATGAGTAGCGGATAGAACATAGAAGAAAGTATAGATGTACGATCTTACATGCAATAATGGTGAAATGTGTGTGTATGGTAGGGGAAGAACGAAGGGCAGCGTGTGGTTGATGAGACAAGTTTGCGTATAGGTCGGGGAAGCCCTACCCTTCTCTATCATTAATTTTGCAAACAAGCTAAGACACCACTACCCTTATAATCTAGAACCGGCATATGTCTCGTATCGTACATACCTGGTAGATAAAGAGACCGATCATTAATAGTTATTTTTCCGAAAAAACCCAGTACTGATATAAGAAAACAAAGAAATGAAAAGTCAGAACAAAGTTGGAGTAAGCAAGTCCGTGTAACAAGCTTAGTTTGAAGAGCTAAAGTGTGGTGAGATTGACATGCACCAATGAGTAAAAATTTGACGACAATTGTATCACTGGGAGTGGATATGATAAAGAACACGAATAATATAGTTCAACCGAAGGGTATAGATTAAGATTATTAATTACAGAAGCTAAACCATAAGTATAATTATTAAAATCCGACTGAAAAATCATAAACTCTAAAAGTATTTTTATTTTAAGAATTTAACATATGTCCCTAGTACATTGCCAAAATCATAACACTAATAATCCATATGTTAAAACCCATATTGGGATGCAAGATGTTAAACTTGTCTAATTTGGTTGATCTTTGTTTACAATAAATACAAGATTCTTTTTTGTTGGGCACAGTTATTGGACCGAACAGAAGTAGTTAAAAAGGAAACGAATGTCATTATCGTTAACCAAACGCACCGCCCTGTAAGAAAAAAACACATGCGGACCGTTTTCACTTGTTACCCCATTAATTTTTCACCGCAGAAGATAACACTTTAATAATATCAAATCCCAGAATCTATTCACCGTTATGCTTTCTCTACTAACGGAGTATTAATTATTCTGAGATCCCAACAGCGACGTGATTAAAGACTAAAAGTGCCTCTGATCACTATGCTATTATTATACTCCCTCCGTTTCATAATAAGTGTCGTTTTAGCTCTTAACACAGTTTTTAAGAAAAGCAATCATTCATTTTAAAACTTACAACTTTTTCTTAATCTTACCACTCATTACATTTTTTTGGCCAATGAATGAACAACTTTAGTCAAGAAATACACATTCCAATAAAAATTATCATTATTCACCCCTAATAAATCACTTTGAAAACCTAAAACGACACATTATGAAACAAATTTTAAGTGCTAAAACGACACTTATTGTGAAACGGAGGGAGTATTGATTAAACACTGACTGCTTATTTCACTTAATTAATTCGGTTTTTATATTATGTGTTATAAGGACACACTATAAACGTACTAAATATATAAATTAAAACTTTAAAATGGAAATAGTGATCCGTCACAAAAAGATTAAAAAACCAAAAATTTAAGATTTATCAGATTTTTTCATTAAAGACACACAATAAAAAAATCCTAATTAATAAAATGCTTCTAGAACAATATCCGTATTTTATAACGGCTAATTAATTATCTGTTCAATCAGAGAGAATCGGTTTTCCTGTTAATATAAGTGCAAAACACCCTAAGTAATCGCTGTCTAATGGAGTACAGTATTTGAAGCAGCAGATTTGGAAAATGATTGGCTCACAAACTTCCTAATTCTTTTTTTTTTAAAACTCTGACAAAAGAGAGATGCCTTCTTATTTGAAAAATGTGTTTTAGTTTCATATAGACCTGATCAACTTCGGGTTAGCCCGTCCAGCCCGGCCCGCCCGGCCCGTAAAAAAACGGGTTTGGACATAGGTGTTGGCCCGTATGGCCCGGCCCGCTAAAAATAGGGCCGGGCTTGGACAATGTAAAAAGCCCGCGAGCTTGGCCCGGCCCGGCCCGAATATTTATACTATTTTAATGATATAATAAGTATTAACAACAATATCAACGTATTATTACATATTTTCTACATATTATATACCAAACCGTAATTGTATTTGTATCCCACATTTACTAGTATCGTTAATGTACTCATCCTACTTTTCTCTATCTAATTCTCCTTGGATTGATTTGTGATTAGTTGTCAAATGTCAACTTGACTTTTGGACGTTGTAAACTTGTTTAGATGCTCTTTATATTCATTTGTTGCCTTAATAATCTCATTTTTCTATATTAGGAATAAGTTAGTTACAAAATTAGTACATGTTTAATTTTTATTTCACCAGCTAAAATTAAATTTAATAATCGGATTTATGGGCCCGATTGGCCCGTGGACAGCCCGGCCCGCATTTATGGGCGGGTACGGACAAAAATATAGGCCCGAATGTTCGGGCCGGGCTTGGCCCGGCCCGTTGATGTGGACAAAATTTTGTTTTTGGCCCGGCCCGAACCCGGCCCGAGCCCGAAGTTGAACAGGTCTAGTTTCATATATTAGAATTCTAGAATGGTTAATACCACATAATTAATGATAATATATTATGTCAGGAGAGATCTATATATGCTCAAAATCTCCTAAGTAACACCTAAGAGTTTTATACTACTCCCTCCGTTTCATAATAAGTGTCGTTTTAGATCTTAACACAGTTTTTAAGAAAAGCCATCATTCACTTTAAAATTTACAACTTTTTCTTAATCTCACCACTCATTACATTTTTTTGGCCAATAAATGAACAACTTTAGTCAACAAATACACATTCCAATATAAATTATCATTATTCACCCCTAATAAATCACTTTGAAAACTTAAAACGACACATATTATAAAACAAATTTTAAGTGCTAAAACGACACTTATTATGAAACGGAGGGAGTACTACTTTACCACTAAACTAGTACAATGGATTATACTATAATGCTGCTACATTATTGATGATTTATTAGTTTATTTATAATAAAAAAGGTTGTAGAATTCAATAGGAAAAAGCGCCCGATTCAAGGGGGGAAACTTGGGATTGAAACACTAAACAGAGGTTAAAGTTAAAACCCTAGAAAAGCCCATAAATGGGGACAAAAGTTAATGATTTTGATTTATCAATCCATCAACCTTTTTTTCACTGTGTTGCTAGCTAGCTTAAGAATAAACATATGATTATGCATTTTGGGTTCCATAAAGCTCACTAAGCTTAAAATGGCTATGAATATCAAAATTTGCAGAAATCCGTAACTCATTATAGAAATACAACATTTTCCAGAGGTAATTTTTGTGAACTTGGTACTGTAAAAAAAGCAGAGTTTCAGTAACTCTGCCTATATGTTTCTTAAAAGCAAAAAAATGACTACTGTAGTAGTAGTAATTTTTGTACACTAACTAACAACTACTACATGGCAGATTATGGATTTTACCTGAGGCCTGAAATCTGAAAACTGAGAGATCAGAGGAATAAAAACTTTACCTTTGCAAGCTCTCAAATATCAAATCTTGTTCCACTTTTTAGTCAAAATCCCCAAACCTTTCACACACCAGACACAGTTTTCCTTGTCGGAAGCCCCTCTCTCTCTTGTTATCCATGGCGTGTTATTCAGCTTACTGATCTGTCATTTTCTGTTGGTTTTACAGAGCAAGCAAACAAGGCAAAAGAAAAGCAAAAGATGTGTAACATTTATAATTACGAAGTGGTCAGTCATGGAGGAGTGCACATGTAGCCAAAAAAAGTCAAAAAAATAAATTAAATGCCCATCATCCGGTTTCTTCTTCAATGGATGCTGAATTGATGACTTTACTGTTCTTGGAGTAAAAACCCAGAAGTTAGAAAATAAAATTAAAAACCCACCTTGAGAACTTCCCAGAAACCTTAAAAAAGATTTTCTCTGCAACTATTGGCGGAGGGTTTTTTCCCTGGAATTTCAACTCCCTTTTTTTTTTATTCTTTTGCTCTGGTTATATATAATCAAATCAATAAGCAGAAGCTAGTCTCTTTCTCCTGTGAAATGTCACAAGATTCAAAAGAGGATATTAACAAAGCTGAGCTAGAGCGGTGGAAATGGTCTGAAATGCAAGGTCTTGAGCTCATCACTTCTTCTTCCACTACAGAGAACGGAGAAGAGCAAACAAAGGAGAAAGAAATGGATGGTGGTGATGATGATAACAAAGCAAATGGAGGGGAGAAACCCAAGGAGAATGGTGTGAATCCAGTTGGGTTCTCAGAGCTCTTCAGATTTGCAGATGGGCTTGATTACATTCTAATGGCGATTGGCTCTTTGGGTGCTTTTGTTCATGGCTGTGCTTTGCCCCTTTTCCTCAGATTCTTTGCTGATCTTGTCAATTCATTTGGGTCACATGCTAATGACCCAGATAAGATGATGCAAGAAGTGTTAAAGGTACAATCTTTAAACCCAATTTTTTCTCAATTGCTTTGTTACACTTTGTTCGTGATCTTGTTCTTCCCTTTTGGTTTTGCAGTATGCTTTTTACTTTCTTATAGTGGGTGCTGCAATTTTTGCCTCTTCATGGGCAGGTAAGTGTGAAATTGGAAAAAAAAACCTTAAAGACAGATCCTTTTTTCCCCAAATGCCAAATCTTGAGATCAGTTGTAAGAGCAATTACTGTGTGTGTTTTTGCAGAGATTTCATGTTGGATGTGGACTGGAGAAAGGCAATCTACAAAAATGAGGATAAGGTACCTTGAAGCAGCTCTGAACCAGGACATTCAGTACTTTGACACTCAAGTTCGCACATCCGACGTCGTTTTTGCCATTAACACTGATGCAGTTATGGTACAAGATGCCATTAGTGAGAAGGTCAGACCAAATTCCAAATTTCCCAACATGGGTTTTCTTTTTCAGCTAAAAATCTCATCTGGGTAACAAACAATCTGATCTGGGTTGCATTGAATTCTTGACATTATGATGTTTTTGTTGTTGGGTTCAGCTGGGTAATTTCATTCATTACATGGCAACATTTGTGTCTGGATTTGTGGTGGGTTTCACTGCTGTATGGCAACTAGCACTTGTAACCCTAGCAGTGGTTCCATTGATTGCTGTAATTGGAGGAATTCACACTGCAACTCTGGCAAAGCTCTCATCCAAAAGCCAAGAGGGTCTCTCACAAGCTGGGAATATCGTCGAACAGGTAGTGTGCACATCCAATTCCACTCTGGTTCCTCAACTTTTGGACCTAAAATTCAATTCCTGAACATGGCTCTTCTCGATTTTGTTACAGACTGTGCTTCAAATTCGAGTGGTGTTCGCATTTGTGGGCGAATCAAGAGCTTTGCAAGCTTACTCATCAGCTTTGGCAGTTGTCCAGAAGCTAGGTTACAAGAGTGGTCTATCAAAGGGTTTGGGTTTAGGAGGAACTTACTTCACTGTTTTCTGTTGCTATGCTCTGCTTCTCTGGTATGGAGGCTATCTTGTCAGGCACCATTACACAAATGGAGGCCTTGCCATTTCCACCATGTTCTCTGTCATGATTGGTGGATTGTAAGTTTGCTCTTTTAGCTTCACACTACAAAGAACCTTCCTTCTTTGTTCTTTAGCATAAGCTGAAAATTGGGTGTTTGGTGTTTGAATTATTAGGGCTTTGGGGCAATCGATTCCGAGCATAGGCGCCTTCGCCAAGGCCAGAGTTGCAGCTGCAAAGATCTACCAGATAATCGATCACAAGCCGGATATCGAAAGGAACAACGAATCAGGGTTGGAATTGGAGTCTGTTACTGGGCAGGTGGACTTGAGAAATGTTGAGTTCTCATACCCATCAAGGCCAGATGTGAAGATCCTCAGCAACTTCTCATTGTCTGTTCCTTCTGGGAAGACCATTGCCTTGGTTGGAAGCAGTGGCTCTGGAAAGAGTACTGTTGTGTCCCTAATTGAGAGGTTCTATGATCCAACTTCAGGTACATATAAAAAAATTTCTACTGTATCATTTTTGTGAGCCTGTCCAAGTGACGTGAGCATGTTTTGGCTTGAAGAGATGACAATTTTGTACTAATTGGAGCCTTGATGATGAAAACAGGACAGGTTTTACTTGATGGGCATGACATAAAGACACTGAAGTTGAAATGGCTAAGACAGCAAATAGGGCTTGTGAGCCAAGAGCCTGCCTTGTTTGCAACCACCATTAAGGAAAACATCCTCTTAGGAAGACCAGATGCAACCCTAGTTGAGGTAGAAGAGGCTGCTCGAGTCGCTAACGCGCATTCTTTCATTGTTAAGCTTCCAGATGGGTTCGATACTCAGGTAACAACTTCACTTGATTCAAGTTTTCAATTGGGATTTGAGACTGTTTAATGTAGTGAAAGTTGATGATAGAGCCACCATCTCATCTGTATAAGCTTGTTTCCTGTCTGATTAGCATATATTGGAAGATACTGAGCAAGAAATAATGTTTGTTTTTAGGCTCAGTATGGTCAAAGAAATAGTCAAAGGATGGCAACTTGTTTGGACATACATTTAGAGAATAGGATACTAATGTTTCCAGTCAAAGCAGTTGCATGTGCAGACATTTATGGCTTGATATTGTTTTCTGTTCATTTCATAACACTAGGACTCAGTGATATACTATACAAACATTTCTTGTGCTCCAGATGCTTTTTCTATACATGTGTACTTGTACTGGTGGTGGTTTGACCAGGGGGAATGGTCAGAATGTGAGTTGGAGTTGTAATATAAAAATGGTGAATAGATCATGCTTGATCATGTACATATCATAATAGCAAAAATGCATTCCTTTGGATAGAGAAAAGAGCATGACACATTAAGCATAAGAAGAAGGGAACTTGAACTGAACTTGAAATAGTTGTATGAATTTTACCATTACAAGGATCATATCCTCTAAAAGACTGATTTTGTATCAACTCTTGGAAAATTGACAGGTGGGAGAAAGAGGACTACAGCTCTCAGGAGGACAAAAACAGCGAATAGCAATCGCGAGGGCGATGCTGAAGAACCCAGCAATATTGCTCTTGGATGAGGCAACAAGTGCATTGGATGCTGAATCAGAGAAGCTTGTTCAAGAGGCTCTTGATCGGTTCATGATAGGAAGGACAACTCTTGTAATTGCACACCGTCTCTCTACGATTCGTAAGGCAGATCTTGTCACTGTTCTTCAACAAGGAAGTGTATCTGAGATCGGCACACACGACGATCTCATGGCCAAAGGCGAAAACAGTGTGTATGCAAAGCTTATCAAAATGCAGGAAGCGGCACACGAAACCGCTATGAGCAATGCAAGGAAGAGCAGTGCTAGGTACCCTCATTCGAACTATTAGCCAGAAATTAGATGTTCAAACTCAAATGTTGATGTCATTTTTATCTTTTTATCCAGGCCTTCAAGTGCAAGAAACTCAGTGAGCTCACCAATCATAGCCCGAAACTCGTCTTATGGAAGATCACCTTACTCGCGTCGTCTTTCAGACTTCTCGGCCGCGGATTTCAGCCTTTCCCTTGACGGAGCGCATCCCAATTACCGCCTCGAGAAGCTTGCATTCAAGGAGCAAGCAAGTTCCTTTTGGCGCCTTGCAAAGATGAACTCACCAGAATGGAAGTACGCGTTAGTCGGCTCCATAGGCTCAGTCATTTGTGGCTCTCTCAGCGCCTTCTTCGCCTACGTTCTAAGCGCAGTCCTCAGCGTCTACTACAATCCGAACCACTCGTTCATGATCAAAGAGATAGCCAAATACTGCTACCTATTGATAGGAGTTTCCTCAGCTGCACTCATTTTCAACACACTACAACACTTCTTCTGGGACATTGTAGGCGAGAACCTAACCAAGCGGGTCAGGGAGAAGATGCTCACTGCAGTGCTCAAGAACGAGATGGCTTGGTTCGATCAGGAAGAGAATGAGAGCGCCCGGGTGGCTGCTAGGCTGGCATTGGATGCCAACAATGTCAGATCGGCCATTGGAGACAGAATCTCTGTGATCATGCAGAACTCGGCTCTCATGCTCGTCGCTTGCTCTGCAGGATTCGTCCTGCAATGGCGCCTTGCTCTCGTCTTAATTGCCGTCTTCCCTGTTGTCGTGGCTGCCACCGTTTTGCAGGTTAGATTTTGTTCAGCCACACTTAAGTTTTAGCTTGCTTTCAAAATGTTTATGCCTTTTGTTGTCCAAGCAGTGCAATTTGACTCATTTTTAACTGACAAGAGTTCTTTTGTTTCCACTTTTGTGACAGAAAATGTTCATGAAAGGCTTCTCAGGAGATCTAGAAGCAGCCCATGCCAAGGCAACACAGCTAGCCGGAGAAGCCGTCTCGAATCTAAGAACCGTGGCAGCATTCAATTCGGAGGTGAAAATCGTCAAGCTCTTCGCCTTGAATCTCGAATCCCCATTAAGGCGTTGCTTCTGGAAAGGACAGATTGCAGGCAGCGGATACGGGATAGCTCAGTTCGCGCTCCACGCCTCGTACGCTCTAGGCCTTTGGTACGCATCCTGGCTCGTTAAACATGGCATCTCGGACTTCTCCAAGACGATCCGCGTCTTCATGGTCCTCATGGTATCCGCCAATGGCGCTGCAGAGACGCTCACTCTCGCCCCTGACTTCATCAAGGGTGGCCAGGCCATGAAGTCCGTGTTCGAGCTCCTCGATAGGAAAACCGAGATCGACCCAGACGACCCCGACTCCGCCCCAGCTCCCGAGAAGCTCCGTGGCGAAGTCGAGCTCAAGCACGTCGACTTCTCGTACCCATCTCGCCCCGACATTGCGGTTTTCCGCGACCTGACTCTACGGGCCCGGGCAGGCAAGACGCTCGCGCTCGTTGGCCCGAGTGGGTGCGGGAAGAGCTCGGTGATCGCGCTCGTGCAGCGGTTCTACGACCCGTCCTCGGGGCGAGTCATGATCGACGGGCGAGACGTCCGCAAGTTCAACCTCAAGTCGCTACGCAAGCACATAGCGGTCGTGCCACAAGAGCCGTGCCTGTTCTCGACCTCGATCCACGAGAACATCGCGTACGGGAACGAGTCTGCGTCCGAGGCCGAGGTGATCGAGGCAGCCACTCTTGCCAACGCCCACAAATTTATCTCGGGAATGCCAGACGGGTACAAGACGTTCGTAGGCGAGCGCGGTGTCCAGCTCTCGGGGGGCCAGAAGCAGAGGATCGCCTTGGCGAGGGCCTTGGTACGAAAGGCGACGATAATGCTGCTAGACGAGGCCACGAGCGCGCTCGATACGGAGTCCGAGAGGTCGGTACAAGAGGCGCTCGATCGAGCCTGCTCGGGAAGGACCACGATGGTGGTCGCGCACCGGCTTTCGACCATCAGGAACGCGCACTCGATAGCGGTTGTTGATGACGGGAAGGTGGCGGAGCAAGGCTCGCATTCGCATCTGATTAAGAACTATCCCGACGGGATTTATGCGAGGATGATCCAGCTGCAGAGGTTCACGCACGGGCAGGCGGTCGGGATGGCGGCCTCAGCGGGCTCGAGCTCGTCGGGAAGAACAAGAGAGGATGAAGGCAGAGAAAACCATTGAGGATTTTGTGATGGATATATAGATGTATGTTTGTCTTTGAGCTGTTCTTGGTTCATTGAAATTCTTGATTTTTGACTGATATCTGTATGTGAAGAATCTAATGTTAGCAATTTTATGGTATATATATGTTCTTGTTATTTTGATAATTTGATATAATGTGATCCAGTGTCTTCGGGCATTTAGTCAAACGGTTAAGCCTCCAAGGGTATTATCCAGAGGTCATCAATTCGACTCTCATGGGCAGCGCCCTAGAAAAAAAACATATATAATGTGATCTAGTTGATCACTTGATCTGAGCTTGGCCAAATGTCTTATGAACATACTAAAATTAAGGCTTGTTTGTTTACGTACATTTGAGTGAGCCCTTGTGGTCTGCACTAAGATGAAACATGTGCAGACGGTCCTGCAATCAAACCCGCACACGAAACGATCAAACCCAAACCCAATTGAATTGACCCGATTCAGTAGGTTTCCTTGCTAGTAGACGTTGGTAATGAAAATTGACATTTTGCTCCACTTTTTTTAAAAATTATTTTTGTGGGGTATATAGATCACATCATTGTGTTTTTGTGCCCACATCCACTTTCAAATTAATTTTTCTCAAGCTGTGGAATCACATGTTCGAAGACAAATTCCCAAAACAAGTGTTAATCTATCAATTCTATCTTAAGAATAGTTTAAATAAGTTCAGATCGAATCATCAATATGTGGCTATAATGCACTCTTGCAAAATGTCTATTTAGACCTAACTTTTTGGTACTTGATTTCATCACGCAAAATCGTGAATAAGAAGAATAGGAAAATAAAAAAGGACTACACTCTACAGGGAAAAGGAGGAGTCTACTTTACTTAACCTCTTTATATCTCTCTTTCTTCTTGTCTTCTGATTGGCAGATTAGCATCGAAACAGAACAAATCCAGCTAACATTTCCACTACATACTAGTACTACTAGTTCAACTCTTCTGCTAATCCATCAAGATCCAAATAATGTTTCAACTGTACTAGTACTATATTACTAGATGCCACAATTATGAACATGTGTTAGTGAACATCATCACACCCACATTTGACAAATCGCTCAAATCTTTAGGAAAAATAAACACTCTACACAACTACTAAATCAAATTAATGCATCACTAAAACTCTTACCCAAGATTCCACATATTTAATGACGAGCTACTTTTAGGTCATGTTACTCGAAAATTCTAATAAGGTTCTTTTTCCTTGTTGAAAGCTTTGAAGCTCATATCTCAGTGCAAATATCACAATAACACGTCGTCGTAAGGTTAGAAACTCGAACACTTATTTTTTTCTTAGCGTGAAATTACGGGGAATCATACATTTTTTCGTTTCTTATTATAAAATTCTAATAGGTTTTTTTTTCTTTTCTAAAAGAGTGGAGACTCGCCTTCTCACTAATTTTATGCAAAACCTTTTGGATTTGTTTTGATAATATAGTAATAATAATTTTGAACAAAAAAAATATAGCAATAATAATATTATTATTAATATTAATAACATTAATAATAGTAACAAGCAATTACAGTATTACTTCTCCGTGTTATTTGTGTTTTCATTTTGAAAACTTAAAAATCCATTTCGTATTATAAAAAATAAAAATGATACTTTTTTCGTGTCCGTACAATGGCGTTTTAGTTTCCCATACGTTGGTGTAACATGCTTGATTTCCATATATAGTGCGTAATGAATAATAATATTCGACAGATAAGAAATGAGTTGAGATCCAGCCTTGCATTAGAGTTCAAATCGTACAAATCGCACTATAACAAACATGCACTCGAGTTCAATTCATACTACAAATCGCACTATGCCAAACATGTAATTAAGACACACTCTCTCCCATGATCTAATTAATAAGCAATGATGCATTTTGCACGAACATGCGAAAAATGTTTCTCACAAACTAAAGATAGGACACTAATAACTACAAAGTGATCTTCCACTTTAGGTGTGCATCCCAAAATTGAGACAAATTATATGCATACGTAGCCACGCTCACGAACAACTTCCAATTTTGATTTTCACAAACTTTTCTCTGCTTTGCCAAATCGATTTCAAAGGCTATCTTTTTTAAAATTTCTCCAAAATGGCTAATCTGTTGGAGATGCTCTTAGAGCGTTATCATTTTTTTTAGGTACGTAACGAAGTTGTTTATAGTTAAATTAACATTGTACATCTGAAAAATGGCATAGATATATGTCTAATACATAAGGTAGTGGGCTTGTGTTTAACGTCACGCGCATATATGTATGGACAGTCGTGTTTCTTATAAGATTAATTTCCTTTTGTGTTAGTGATTTGGAATTTTTGGTTTTTCAAATTAAATGGTGATTCTTTTCGGTTTGGTGATTAAATCTAAGCTTTGTAATTTTGATTTCTAGCCCTTAAAGTAGTAGGATTTGAAACCTAAAACACTCTAATTTATATTGAACCATCCTGGTTTTATTTTTTAAACAATCTCTTTTTGAAGGGTATTTAAGGGTACTTGAAATTATTTGTAAAGCTTTCGTATTTATACCTCATCCCTCCGTTGTGCCACCATTCGATACTGCTAAAATGGGCGTCAAACTCAGCTCAAGCCCATCAATAATCTTATTTGGTACGAAAGCCCAATGTTTTTTCCTTCATATTTTACGAAGTCATAAATTGTGTTAGATGTAATTCCTTTTTTTTTTGGTCGAATGTTAGATGTAATTCCTTTGACGCATACGAGGTAAAATAATTGAAAGATATCAAATTTACGATAGTAGCTATGGTTTGATGAACAATATCAATATATGAAGAACTCAAACAAATTATAATATGAGCATCTATATCGTATTAAAAATACCAACAAGGGGATTTTAAGGCCACTCAACATGCGTGTTCCGACCAACAACATTTGAATGAACAATCAATTCAACAAAAGTCTAGATAGACCACAATGCTAATATACGTGCTTTCCTAAGAAGACAAGAAGTGAATTCATGGCTTCGATCTAAAGATCCAAGTTGACAATACAACAAAACGAAATATATAACTTAATCGGGTTCGGGGTAAAGATGGTACAGAAATTTTATTACCGACTTTATATACAAGATCATGCTCATGTTATATTGCCTATGTTTACTAAAAGAAGTTGTTAGGTACATCCACAAAGATGTTGGTGATAAGCTGAAGAAAGGTGAGAATGAGATCAAGTCATCATATGCGCCCTATGCCTCGGCGAGACACAAGTTGGGAGAAGAGTTGCGATCCCGTGAAGATGACAAACTCAACGCTACCGACTAAGCACAGGGTTGCACCTGTTGCGGGACTTAGTCCAACATTTTGCAGGACGAGCAGATGAATCATATACTACTTCCCCTCCCCTTCAAAAGAAGTAGCAACAATTCATTAGAATGTTTTAGTGTACAAATAGGTAAAGAATACAAAAAATGATATACAACTTATGTAAACCCTAAATAGAAATAGATTCATAATCACAAAAAGTGAAACCCAAAACAAATATATCTCATCGCCTCGGTGTTTGGGGCAACTCTTCCCCCAAGCCAAGGGCACATCACCCTCTAGATTCTAGACCCGTTGAGTATATGTGTGCAACAAAACCCTCATGCTAATCCTGGATCTCGATCTCAATTTCTATCCCGACAAACAAGAACTCTCTTGGATTGATATAGCAGCTAGCCAGCTAGTTAGGTGACGTTGATTCGTCTGCAAATGTACTTGCACCTCGATCTCTATCACAACACCGAGATCAAGGTGCAGGTGCAAATGCAGACAAATGGCGTCACCTCCTCATGACATACGCTTCCTCGTATTTAGACACATGGATGCCTTAATTCAAACTCAAACAATGAAAGTTACGATGTATTTATAGAGAGAGTGGCTAGGTGAAGAGAAAGCCGGTGCTAAGTGATGATAATATATAAGCCTTTGAATGGAAGCCATGGTCGCCACTGGCCTTTGGATAAAGATTAAGCATAAGCCACCACGCGCACGTGGGTTTAGGGCCCAGCCCACGTGACCCTATTCACTTCCACCCAATCATAAGCCTCCACGTAGGCTTTGCCCACCTGACTGACTGACTAAGTTACGTAGACATTCCCACGTGTTACAGCATGACAAACGGGGTACTATGTTTCTATGGTTCTGCCTTAATTCAAACACTAAATATATTATCCTCTAAATATATTATCCTCTATTATAAGAGGATTTGTTTTCTAGTTTATAGATAAGATCTTTTATTGTTAAGGTAGTTTATTATCCTAATTACTTTAGGGTTTGCAATGTACTCCTACTATATATGTAGGCTACGCTCTTCATTAATAAACACACACGACTTTACGCTCAATATACAAACTCTATTATAGTATCGGAGTGTTTTGCCCAGTGGCATTCGATCCTCATTTTTTTTCTCTATGGCCTTTGATGTTAAGATCGGTCACCCATCGCTACTACCCCCACCACAGAATAGCTTACACCACTAACAACCATCACCACTATAAAACGAGATCCGTCCAAGGTGACTCCCACAAAACGAGATCCGCTCAATGCGACTCCCACAAAACGAGATCCGCTCAATGCAAATCCCACAAAACGAGAAACGCTCAAGGCAGCCTCTCACAAAACGAGATCCACTCAAGGTGACTCCAACAACACGAGATCCGTAAAGACTATTCCATCAGTACGTTGAGGTATGCTCAAGGCAACTTCAACGAATGTGATATCGTCTCCAAGTGATCGACTCATACAAATTCAAGTTTGTCCTCGCCTTGCTCAAGATATGAGCTCGGATTCGGCTTCAATCAACAAATTATTTTCAAGCTTTCGACTTTCCCATAGGACATCGAGCTTAAGGGGGAATGATAACACTAAATATATTATCCTCTATTATAAAAGGATTTGTTTCCTAATTTATAGAGAAGATCTTTTATTGTTAAGGTAGTTTATTATCCTAATTACTTTAGGGTTTGCAATGTACTCCTATTATATATGTAGGCTACGCTCTTCATTAATAAACACACACAAATTAACGCTCAATATACAAACTCTATTATCTACTACCTCGCTAGCCTATAGTTTGTACTTTGTACTATCCTTGTCTTTTACATTTCTTTTTATATGTCTAATAATAATATTTTGCAAGGTTCTAGTTAAGCGCATCTTACATATGTAGAACTCAGGTTCTCATATGATCGAGAAGAACATTGGCTAGCACTTTGATTAAAAAAAGTGTTGGAGTTTTAATTGTGCTTCTCACATGGAGAATTGAGTGGAAAACAAATCATTTTATAAGTACATATGGTTATTCCTTTCCTTTCATTGCCAGTTGATTTTGAAATGGAACCCCATGTGCTTCCGATTGAGCTTGGCAATTAGATCCATTTCCCCTCTTAACAAAACGCCTTTACGTCTTTACGATGTTCGGTCGATCAGTCATACTTTGATGAGAATTTAGCAAGTTTGAGACTAAACAAACCAAATATATAAATCGATAGACTATTTATCCACATTGTTGCACTTGCACCCGGCCCATTCTCATACGAAACTTCCTTCTATATATGCTACATAATTAATACAAAAAGGACCATGACAAAATTGTAAAACCGACATCTATAACCATTGTTTATCATAGAGTTTCGATACGATGAGATAAAAAGAACGACTACGGGTTTAGCTTGTGTTTTGATTTATAACATCCTTTTATAAAATGAGCTAATTAATAGATTACAAGTCGTGTATATAAATAAACCCAAGATATACTATCAATGAGATTTCACCTTAACATCAATTAACAATATAAGAGATAGTCTATCAACTAGCATACTAATCTTGATGCTTAAAACTTTTACATGTGAGGACCGTGAAGTACTTGCTCAAAATGATATAACATTTGTTTCTCAGCTTGATATCATACGTCCTTGAACATTTCAAGTGTTAATGGGCCTGTTGTTAAGTTATAGTTGGACATTAAGTCTACGTAGGGTCTCTTTAAATTATCACAAAAAACGTGTTTGTAAGTTTACGTATCTATATTATGTGTATATAAGGTGATGTTAGGGCGAGAAAATGAGGCAAGAGCTCCAAGGAATGTCACTTTTGTTTTCGGGTTCCGGGGGGAGCCGGGCGATTAGATGTAGGTTACAAATCTAAAACATCATGGTTTTGCTCCATCCCAATGGTAGAAGTACGACGAGCGTTATATGAAAATTTACACTGAGACAAATACACAATCGATGATTTTATGACTTTATAAAATCAAAATCATCGGCCATTGTCACACTTTCTGTAGCCTTATATCTCAATACCAAGGCTTCATTAATTCAAAGGGATTCGCCTGTTTAGATTCGAGTTGTCTATCCTAAAACATACATCAAATAATAATCGATAGACTATCTTCTTTTTCCTCTGAATTTACATTTGATCCCTATAGAACAACTGTTCTTTTCAATAAAATTCACAAGTGTGTGCCAAGAACTTGATCATAGTAAAGTAGATTGATCATTTCCTCAACTTGGGCTTGATCGGCCCAATTGTATGATCTTAGTGGGCTTGTTAACCTCAACCAGAAGCCCAATATTAGAAGTATGTTATTGCACACTACCTCACTAATGATGATCATTTGAGTCAACAATCAAATTAGTCATCTTACGACAATTCAGTTGTGCACGTTTGAAATGGAAAAAAAATGTACGACTCACCAACTAATAAATGAGGATTTGATGAGAATAGTGGAAGTTGTTTGCGTAAGAATAGGTTACAATGTGTCCATTTCCCGTTCATCAGCCATCATCTTTTTGGAAGTATTTAGCCGCCACAGTCTACCTTCACCCCCTCTATCGTCATGATCTTATCTTCGAGTATTAAATTAGTGTTGCAGTCTTCTTTTACTACCAAAAAATATCAATCTCTGCACACTTTTTTCTGAAAAAATGCAGTATAAATTTATTTAGTCAAATTCATGCAAAAAAATTTGCTAGGTTATTTATTTGTTTTTCATAATCAAATTCAGCCTTTATCCATCGTCGTATGGTTTTTCATGAGAAATTGAGGAATATTTATTAATTTAAACAAATTGATATGAAAAGAATTATTAAAAAAATAGATCGATTCCACGACCGAATTAAGAAGTAAGTTGTGTGTCTTCGGCATTTGGTTCGACTTTTAAGTTCTTACGGAGCTAAGTTGAGCTATTTGCCCTTTGTTCGTAGAATTGATTAAAAATAAGAAGTTGTGTCATGAGTCTCAAGCCACAAAAGGTACAAGGAAGGTATTAAATTTGGATTAAGGAAAACTTTATCATTGTTTTAAGACTATCAGTACACTTCAACTTTTTTCACAAAGACTAATTTGGAATATAGCCGGTAATTGACTTGTTTTGTAATTACATTAGAGAAAACTAGCTAATGACCCGCACCTTGTACGGAGGCGTTTTTGTGTTTTTTTTTTATCTTGTGTATGAATTCACTATAATAATTACAAATATCATCATATGTCTATTTTGCTTAAATTGACGTGTAATTTTTAGATTATAAAATAATATAATTCTTGTATATTTATATATTAGCTCTTTTTATACATAAAATTGAGAAAGTTAAATTAAACTGCATAAACTAACTTATATAAATTAATCAATAATTTAAAAACAAAAAGTTTAGATTAATATAGTATTATATTAAAAATATAAAGAATATTTAATATGATAAAAAAATAAAACGAAATGATCTTGTATATATTTCATTATTTTGTAACAAAATAAATAAATAAGAAGTATATAAATATAAAATAAAAATATTTATGAGTCATTATTTTAATAAGAAATCTATGTTTTATCTAAAACGTAATCAGTATATTATGTTATAGATTATATTATAATCAGTATATAATGTTACAGATTATATTAAAAAATATAGAGAATATTTAATATGATAAAAAAGAAAACGAAATTATCTTGTATGTATATTTAGGGTAAATATATTATCTAATCTTTTTATTAATACTTTTATTGGATTTCAATAAGATATGATAGAAAAAAATAATATGCTATTTAAATAAATAAAAAAAAAGATATGGCGTACATATATTGGTAGAATTTTCTACTATTGATAATTTTTAGAATATATTAGAAAATAATTACGAAAAAATACTTAGTAATAATATACTACTATTTAAATAATTGGGTAAAAAAGTTTTTTGTAAATAAAAAGATTAAGATAAATCTATTTATGAACTAAATAGGTAATCATATAATGATAAGATTGAGATTTATACATTAAGATAGAATTAAGCAACTCAAAATTTAAGATAGAACCAATATTTTAATTAAATAAAAATAAGATTAAGATTATATATTATATATTATGATAAAGCTAAGATTTGATAAGATAATTTTTTTAATAAGGGGGGTGATGTGGCGCAATATGGTGGCAGAATTTGCTTCCGCTTTAGTATATAGTAAAGTAATAGATTAGGTGCTAAGAATGATAGACTTTAGCTGGACAAAATTTGGTGCGTTGTATGTGAGGTTAAAAGTTCACTCGTGCACAGCAGTCATCAATGTCATCATTTTATTAATGGCTTAATATATGAACAGACACTCTATTTGTATTTTTTTTTCTATTAGATTCCTCTATAAAAAAATGGTCAATTAGACTCTAGTACTCTACCCACTTTTCCCTGATTGAATACCATTAAATGCTTTATCCATTACGTGTGTTAGACGCGCACCGAAGTGTCGGGTCTAGTTTTCAACTAAACTTGGTGTAATAAAAATTGAAAGCTACCTAATGCTAATTAGACATCACCTAAACCTAATCATGACAACATAATAAAATGTTATATTATAATACTTTTTTCATATGGTCGTTATATATGATTAAGGGTCCAAAACATATACAGCCCCTCGAACTTGTGTAAATTAGTCACTTAGACACCTCACCTTTGATTTGGACCGATTGAACACTTACACTTGTATATTCGGACCTATTAAACACCTAAAAGCTGATGTGGACAAACGCGTACCGTACACGCACATACTAGAGAGTGAGGGCACGAGGCAGATATTGTTATTATTTTCTTTTTTCTTTTCCTATTTCTTAATTTGTTTTATTACTTTTTTCCAATGTGTGTACTGTGTAGCAGGTATTATTTTCACTTTTTTTTTTCCTTTTCTCTTCTTTCTTCTACAATCTGGTGCATTTGTCTTGTTTGACCCACCATCAACGAGGGCTCCTTCAACAGCCCGTCACCTGACTCGCCTCCGTTCATCCATCCAGTCCAGATTGGGGTCTTCTTCCCGGATCTCATCAATAGTTTCACGCAGAGGCTTGGCTGCCTGTTGTCAAGCAACATCGTCGGTTTCCTCTCCGATATGTACACGTCACGAGCGCCCCGCAGTGTTCGTCGAGCTTTTGGCCGTCGGCTCGTCGATGGCTCCCAACCTACGGCCTCCCCACCTTCTCCCCGACGCTTTCTCCATTGGAAAAATCCAGATCTTGCTCAAGTGGTTTCTTCCGACGGAGTCGACGAGGAAGACGAATAATTAATTACAAAAAATGTTTTTATTTCGTTTTTTCTCTTAATAAAATAATTTATTGGATTTTTTGTTTATAAAAGATTAATTTATTATTATTATACACGTGGCTTCAATTTTTTAACACGTCATCGCGCGTATACTATACTCACTGTTACTGATTTCGATCAGGTGTTTAATAGGTCCGAATATACAAGTACAAGTGTTCAATAGGTCCAAATCAAAAGTGGAGTGTCTAAGTGACCAATTTACACAAGTTCGAGGGGCCGTATATGTTTTAAGCCTATGATTAAGCATATATGAATTTGAAGGAGAATACGGAAGATCACGAGTCTGAGCGCACGCGAAATGAAGATAGTTTACGCAACACGTGTTCATTCATGTAATTTTAAAGTGTTCAATAGGAAAAAATGGGCATAGTATAAGGGTCTAGTTGGACATTATTTTATAGAGGTGTCTAATAAAAAGAAATACAATTATGAGGGTCTATTGATGTATTAAGTCTTTCATTAATAATTCGTCTAATTTATAATCTTAGGAGCCCTTTTTTTTGCTTTAAAAAACTTCAAACTTAATTATGATACATTTTGAAAATCCATAATTGATTATTTTTACTGTACTTTTAAAATAAATGTACGAATTCCTATCATAAAATCGTTTTTGCCCAACTCTCTCACCAAATGACAAATTAGTCGAGAAAAGACTCAAAACCCAAAACACTACACACATTCGAGTCGAGCATTATTAGTTATCTGGTACAATGACGTCCCTGCTCACAAGAGTCGCGGACTCTAATTCTGGCCTCCACCATTAGAATTTAGAATTGCCCAAGTGGCTTTTAATAAAACCCAAAAGATATTGCACATTCTTGTGGCTTACGAGCTCTACTACGTCTACTCACCTAAACATCTCCTAATTCCTAAATAAATAGAAAAATACAAAACTCTCGTAATTTCCATTTCCATCAAAACCTCATCCACGTCATCGTGGCATGCTGCCTACTTTGCTGGTCCGATTTGGCGGCATCCAGAACCACCAAACCCATCCCCCAAACACCATACATCATCCATCATCCATCATGGCATAGCGCATAACCCATACATGCATCCATATTAAAAAAAAAATATTTAATTGCCTCTCTAACAAACTCCTCTATTTTGTAATTTTCTTTTTAATGTAGGAAAACTCCTTTATATAACCCGTAGTCATTTCCAATTTCCTCTTCCAACCAAAACCCAATTTCCTCTCACACTACTCTCTCATAGCACCCAAACCTAACCCCCAATTTCAGAATGGGCGAGGTTAGCTCATCTTCCTCTCTCGAATTCTCCCTCAATTCCTTTGAATTCAACAATTGGTCGCTGATCAGACGGAATTTGGTGGTTGTTTTGTGCAGAAAGAGCCGGAGAAGGAGGCCGAGAAGAAGAGCGGCGGTGATGGCGGAGCTGCTGGTCCTACAACGGTGGTGTTGAAGGTGGACTTGCATTGCGAAGGCTGCGCGCAGAAAGTGAAGAAATCGCTCAAGCACTTGAACGGTAATTTCCGTTTCTGAATACGCTCTGGATTTGAAATCTCGTTGTTGCGATCTGGCTTCGATCCATCCAGATCTGAATTCCTCCGAAAACGCATCTTCCGTAATTGTAAATTTCATGCTGAAAGGAGATGTGATTTCAATTTGGAAGGATAAACAAGTCAAAATCGAATTCGGTCCAATTCCTGTGTTTGTTCTGCATTTGAATTGCTTCAGAAAGCAGTAAAGTGTCCTTTTCTTAGCTTCGGAAAGCAGCCTTGCATATAGTTCAAAATCGGTGTTCTGATTTGGACTCCATTTGTGGTTTTACCATACAAGCTGTGGTTTCTGATTTGTTGTTTGTTGTGGTTGAAGGTGTTGAGAGCGTCAAGGCAGATTACACAAGCAACAAAGTGACAGTGGTGGGAAAAGTGGACCCCGCTTCTGTTAAAGCCAGAGTTGAAGAGAAAACCAAGAAGAAGGTGGAGCTGGTGTCTCCCCTGCCTCCTAAAAAGGACGACAACGCCCCCGCCCCCGCCGGCGACGCCAAGAAGTCCGATGAGAAGCCGCCGGAGAAGAAACCAGATGAACCTAAAAAGGCCGAAGAAAAGAAGGTACTTAGTTGCCAAACATGTGATGTCCTTAATTAATTTGATTTATTTGCTTTTTTAAACCAGTGCTTAATTGTGGATTTATTGTTGTTGATTTGTAGCCTCCGCCTGTAGTAACGGTTGTGTTGAAGACAAGAGTGCATTGTGATGGCTGTGCACATAAGATGAAGAAGATCATCTCGAAATATGAAGGTAATTAATTGGTTAATTAAGAGAATAAAATCACGAAATAAATGGTGGATATGAGATATCACATGTTTGCAATGATCATGAGAGAAGCATTTCATGTAAACGAAATTCTATTGGTCGGAAGTTGCGAGAATAATTGAGTTCTTACGTGCGAAAATGCAATTAAATTAATTTCAGGGGTTCAAGACGTAAATGTGGATCTTTCCAAGGACCAAATCACAGTTAAAGGCACAATGGACGTGAAGGAGATGCTCCCCTATTTAAACGCCAAGTTGAAACGGCCCGTTGACTTGGTCCCGCCGCCGGCGAAGAAAGACGACGCCGCCGGTGACAAGAAGCCCAAGGAAGCCCCCGCCGACGGAGGAGATAAGAAAGGAAAAGAGGAAGCGAAACCGGCCCCGGCCGCCGGAGGTAATAAAAAGGAGGATGCGAAGCTGGCTGCCGGAGGTGGGAAAGCGCCGGCGGAGGAGAATGTAGGGAAGGTTGAGATTGTGAACAAAATGGAGCATTTCGGGTACCCGTATGGGTATGGGGCCCATACTTACAACCCGCAACAAGCACACGAGAATGGCTTCGTGGCGCAATTTTGGCACGGTCCGGATTATAACCACGCGCCGTCCCATTATATGCACGTGCCTCAGCCGTACATGGCGCCTCACCCATACGCGATGCCTGGACCGTCTTACGCGCAGGCACCCGGACCGTCTTACCCGCACGCGCCACAGATGTTTAGTGATGAGAACCCGAATGCTTGCTCCGTTATGTGATGATGCATGAGAAGTTGAAACTGTAAATATAATATGTATGAGAGAATATAGTAGAATATGAGAAATGAAGGAGTATGGTGATCATAATAGGAATATTTTGGGTTTTTTGGTTAAGTTTTTCTTTTGGGGTTTAATTGGCTTAATTTGGTAGCTAGATAGATTAGGAATGGTGGGCTCAATTTGTTGCTTCTTTAATCGAGTAGTATTATGCAATAATAATGCCAATTTTGAGCTTCCTATAACAAAAAATTGTCAATTTTGTGTAGTTTTCATCTTTGTTGTCCAAATTTATAATATCACTTTCAGATATCATTTTTTTTCATCATCTTTCAAACATAAACGCTTTCAATTTTTCGAGCTAATTATGTGGCTCGTGATTATGCTGAGACGCTGAAAGATTCGACGTCATTTGTTTCTCAGTGCAATTTTGTAAAATCGATAGTATTCTCTCGATCTACCAAAAAAATCTTTAATAGAAATATTTGGTAAATTTTATAAGTTTTGTTCTTTAATCTTTTTTAGGACGGGTTGATTCTTTTTCTTTTGGGGTTTTAGTTTCTGTTTTTGGTATGCTTATCATGTGCCCTTAAGGCACACAATAGAAAAACCGATCTTTAATACCTATTTTCAAAACATTACATGAATTATATGTTTCGACCAATAAAATAAAATATTACGTAATATGTTAGTATCTTCTTTTATTGAGATGCACACACACGTACGTTCCATTATTTTGAAGTAACATTAGAGTGGACATGATTAGATTGGAATATTGGATCTTTCTCATTTTGAATAAAGTCTCTGAATCTAAACCAGTTTTAGATTTGTAAACATAGTATACGTATATTCCGGTGTTTTATTTGGTGGGAAAGAATATTCCGGTTAGTAACTGAAAAAAGAGAGTGATTAAAAGACTGTTAACTCAAATTAAATGTCTAATGATATGACGAATAATTTTTTTTTGGTCGAATGATATGACGAATAATTGAACATGCATGCTTCCATGTGCCGTATATTTCAATCACTACACAAATGACCTTCGGGCACTTAGTCAATCGGTTAAGCCTCTAGGGTAGTATCTAGAGGTCTCCGATTCGACTCAAATAAGTAATACCCTCGACCGAAAAAAAAATCACTAAGCAAAATTTAAAATATCATTCTTTTTCTATCTTCATAAACGAAAATTCTATGCTCTTATTTCAATAGTTGAGATATAAAATTAAATGTGCTTAATTGACATTTGAATGAGTGGTTTATTTACTTATCTAGTTAAATGGTCGTGATTCGAGAGCTACGATTAAATTCTATTGAATCAATATATATGGTATAAATTTTGTATCTTGTCTAAGTTGTCTTGATA
This sequence comes from Polygonum maritimum, assembly GCA_963924305.1. Lineage (NCBI taxonomy): Eukaryota > Viridiplantae > Streptophyta > Magnoliopsida > Caryophyllales > Polygonaceae > Polygonum > Polygonum maritimum. The sequence continues at coordinate 36,503,618 of OZ002732.1, read as the reverse complement.
ATATAATATATAAAAATAATAAATACTAGTTAATGTAGATAAGGATGATCCATCTACGATTAAATTCTATTAAATCAATAATAATTCAACCAAAAATTATATATAGGAAAAACATTATAATTGACATCGGTGCTATCTAGCTAGCAATGAAGAAATAATTGGATTGAGAATCATAAGGCGACGTATTTATACAATTAAGGTCGAAAGGGTGGTCCATATTTATATTTGTGTACGAAATTAAGTGGCATGTAGTAGTCGTTGGAACCTAGCTAGCAATAATTCATGGATGCACATTGATTTTGGTTACAATATATATCTTTCAATAATTAATCCATATAAAAGTTGCAAGGAAAAAGCCAAACTTTTGTTTTTGTTTTAATGATGATAATCATCATATAAAAATCAGTGCTTAAGAACGCGAAACAAATACACGAGGAAGACGACTAAAAAGATGACATCAAATAGCATGCATGATCAAGACCCACAATTATCTACTAACCATGCATGTTAATTTGAAGTAGTCTTGGCAATCACAACAGAGAAAATGACATGGTTAAAGACTCGTTTGATATCGAGTATGACCCGAAATTTTGAAGGTACAAACTTGAAAATTCAAACCCGAAATACGGAAAAAATTAAACCCAATTAATCTGAATGCAATTGGATTAAAACTCGAATCTGACTATACCTATTAGGTTAACTCGATTTATTATGAGAACAAAATAAATAAATTTATTTAAAATTTTAGTATACTTTATTATAAAATAGTATCATTATTTTATCATAATAGTATTTTAATAATCATAAAACAATTTACAACCTGAGCCTCCATGATAACCTAACATGACCCACCCAATTTGAGATACAACCCAATTAACCTAAACCCTCATTTCAACCGAACCTAAACCATATTGAGAAGACCCATGTATATATAAGCGATATTACAAGTATGAGCTATATTAAGAAAATGAATATCAATCGACGTAAATATAACCAGTAATATTTTCTATATGCCTATGTTTAGGAGATATAAAAGTATTACTCTAATGTTCGGACGGTATTTCATATATTAATCTGATATCGATACCAAATTATCCCAAATATTATATATGCCATATTAAATGACAATACATTAAATTAAGCTATATTCCATTATTTTGTATTAAATCTTAACATATATCCCATGCAAAGTAATGCAATTGAGATTGAGGTTTAAAAATCCAAACACATCCCCTAAACATGAATGTTATTCTATCATATTAAATTGTAAATATTTTGTAAAAGTGGGAGACAAATATTTTATTATAAGTGTTGTTCTCGTGCTTACTCGGATGGTTTTTAGCATCTTGCTAGTCAAAATTGACCTTTAACTACTCCGAAATGGTGATTATTTCATATGTATATATTATATATGAAATACATATGATTGTTACATCTTCATAAACTAATAGAACATGTTTGGATTTTTATTACCTCAATACAAACACACTTTTATATTAGTAGTTAAAAATGAAATTAGGTATAGGAAGTTAAAGTATGATGTATGACCTCACTACCGGTTAATAAGCATAATTGATCGAAGTGAAAAAAAAAATACAATAACCTTAGCTTTCACCAGCATAGAAAACGAATTTTCATATAGATATATATTTTCCTTTTTGTACGTATTATGGAGGAAAAGTGATTAACAAATTAGATACCTAAACTATTGTATTAATTATATTATATGTATAGTATATGTAGTTACATGCGACATGAGTAACATGACCTATGGTATCTCCAGGGGATCAATACCAGCAAAGGGCAGTTGAAAGTTGATTCAAAATTTAACTAAACAATACTACTAAAAATAATTATATGGTTTGAAGTTAAAGATTGATATATTTATATAGGGTTGATATCAATTAGGGGGTAAGTTGACATGCCACCTAAGATTGGTCGTTTTTATGTGAAACTGGCTCTACCACTACATGCATGCAATGAGCCATTTTTATTATATATGAATGTATGAACTAAACCGTTTTACAAGTACTAATTAACGTAAGCATGAAAACCCTTCTTTTGTTGTGGATTACATAGCCATGCATAATAAGACTTATAATAATGTTTGTAATAATAAAATCAATTAACTAAGGGAACAACTCCATTTAGGTATTTTTACGGATGAGATCTTTAAGATCCGGTTATCATTAAATAATTTAAATTCAGGGGGTAAATAGAAAGAATCATTTGGTAATATAACTCGACATTGGATTGATTGGATTTCCGAAGAACCAACAAGGCTAAAAACTACCAGTGTTAACGATTTTGATCTCCTTAGAATAGCTCCAATGTAAAAACATAACATAAAGTATCATATTTAACTAATTAATTTTTGTAAGACCAATCTATACTATATATTAAAGCCGGAGAATTTCGAGCCTCCACGTTAATTCTGGCCCCACTCCATTTAAGAAAATAAAATTTAGAAAAATAATTCTAAAGACTTTCTTATTCTTATTAATTATCTATTATCTATCTTCTTCTTTTTCTAATTTCTATCTTTTTTGACCTAATTTCTATCTTTTTCAACTATTTGCTTGGACAATTTTTTATAAAATCAAAATTATAGTTAATTTGTTAAATTTATTTGTCGCTCTGAATTTTTTATTGTATTTTTATAATTATATACATTCTCCATATTTCTTTGTCAATCTGTTTTTGTCCTATAAATTTATATTTAAACTACAGATATCTAAAAACATACTTGAAAAATATCTTAAAAGTATATAAGCTAAATTCATGTCAAAATATTCATTTATAAATTATATTGATCTATAAATATACTATTATTAAATTAATTATAATTTTATAAGATCTATTAAAATATTCATTTTATTTCAAAAATGATTATTATTGATACAAATCTATTTTTTAAAAAGATCTATTTAAATAATCCATAATTCACATAATTTTTGATTTCCATCATCATTTTAAAATCTTATTAATTTCTAAAAATATATTTGTTGATAAAATATTTCACTTGAGATTGCATATCGCACCACATATGATTTTTTCAATTAATCTAATATATTTTGAAACAATATGATTGTATTTTACCTATACTTTTTTATTAATTCATATTATATAAGTTTTAAATTTTAATTTATTCTTAATATCAAATCACGAATTGGATAATTGGATTAACAAAAAAGACGATACCAATATCTAATTACTAATAATACTATTATGCATTCCTTTATTAATTGAATAATACGTTAAAAGTTATTATCAATCGTGTCCCGTACATGGTACGGGTAATAATCTAGTCCTTTGAAATAATTATTATTTATTGAATGATTTTGAGTCTTTGACGCTTACAAATGTGTAAATTAATACACGTACACAAGCATGACTTCATGCATGTTTTTAGACTTTTTGGCCTTTTTCGATCAAGAGCACGCCGGCCAGGCCCCTAGCTAGTACCATGTATAATTAATTCCAACATTATGATAATAGATTCATAGTTAATGGTTAAAAAGTTATAGGTCGGATCATGATCACACATATGTGAGATAATCCATATTTTTCATAAATTAATTCTCTATATAATCTTCTATTTTTAAGGATTGTTCGTTATTGGTGTCAAATCATTTTAAATGTGAAAATTTGTGAAAATCCATACAAATGTAAAGTTAGTAAGTAAACCGAGTGGGATCTCATTTTAAAATCAAGTTAGTAACTTGTAAATTTATATATTATCCTATTTATCTAATCTATGAATTTTTTATGTAGAAAAAAGTATTCCAAAAAATTTAAGGCTCAATAAATCTTAATCAATTATCTTTTATCTTACTAGCATCATTTTTTCAAGGGACTAGAGGGATGAATTGACCCAATTTCCGCTTATATAACCTATAAAATATAGCTAAAAAGGGTGAAATGACATGGTTTACCTACCTGGCTAAATGCCTAAATACTACAAATAGGTATATATCTAGATAAGATCATCCAAGATCATATCAAAATTATTACACATTAAAGCCAAAAAAATGTTGGGCCATTGAGGAGATTTTTTAGAGGAATATAGAGGGGCCCCCTCCTAGCAATTCAGAATTCACATCACAATCAAGTTGACGATTAAGGATGGGCACTTGGACCATCCTTTTTACCTAAGCAACCTCCTGTTCCTAGCTTCTAACTTGAAAGAAATGGCTTTGAAAAAAATGTACCTTAATCTTGCCTCTTTTTGCTTCTTGGAAGGTAACTTGATGATTATCTTATCCTATAGAAGGTTCTACACTTGTACTTAATAGTGTGTTTGGTGTCAATATTAGTAGTACTAGCCTACCCTGTCGTACCATGTACGACTATCTCTTGTTGTACCATGACTCATGATTCAAATATTCAAATAAAGTAATTATGAGTATATTATTAAAATAGAATAAATAATATAACAATTTCAATATATAATATAACATAATACAATCGCCATGATACATAAAGGCATAGAGTTTATACACATATTTTTTTAAGAAATTGCTTTTGAGATCAATAGAACCGGCCACCATAATATGCTATCACAAAACTAATAAAACTGCCATAAATTCGATCATAATACATTAAGATAAAAAAAGTTATTCTTATATACTTTTAATTGATTATAAGAATGGAATTTTATATTAGCTACAAAACTCTTCAAATATGTATAATATTATGTCGAATATTTCATATGATTTTAAAATAAAAATGGTTCAAGAATTATGGTGAATAAAATTGTATGTATATCTTGTTTTATCTTATAACTTTCCAAAATAAAATCAAGAGATCAAATAAATAATGTATAATAAGCTGCTATTAGTACGTAGCTGATTTTTATAAATATGAAAAGGTGAAATAATAGAAATAGAAATTAAAATATATATATATAGGGTAAGGATAGAATTAATTTATCAATATTATAATTAATTTATCAATCAACATGGGCTTATGATGTTAGACAATGTAAAACAAATTGGTTACACTACGTTTTTAAATTGCTCAAAGGTTGATGTAAGATAATCACATTCAAATTGATGTACAATTGAAAGATTATTAAAAAAAATAATAACATAAACTGTATGGATGCTTGTTTGTACATGATCGTAAAAAAATTGGTTACACTATGTATTGGTTCAAAGATAGATATTACATGGTAAGAGAAAAGATATAATTAAAAATTTGATAATTAAGAAAATTTTAAAGATAAATAGTATGACCTTAAAGATAGACTTTAAAATTAAAGATTACACAATTAAGGAAAATAAAAGATATAAAGTTGTTATTATCTATTTGAGTTGAAAAAGAAAATTAAAATCAAGCGGGGTCAGAATCAACGTGGTGTCTCGAAAAAAAAAATTATGAATACATATTGTACATAGATAGATATTGTACATGTATAGATATTGTATACAATTAATTATTATTATATTATATAGATAGATCGTATTGAAACAAAGACTTACCTTTTATTATAGTAAATATTATTTTCAAAAAGAAAAGCCTTTAATGAAAACGGCGTACTATATATGATGGCTAGATATTGAAATTTATGGTTGTTAATTAAAAGTCTTTATAAATTATTTTTGTTAAATATCTGGTGGGCCCAGAATTAACGTGGAGGCTCGAAAACGGTCTGCTTTTATAATATATACTAGCCAGTAGTGCCCGTCTGTTGGATGGGCTTTGAGCGTAAGTTTAGGTTATATTGCTTCTTAATGGACCGTTGTAAGAAATATAACTTCAATAAATTTATTAATCTATATTACAAACTAAAAAGAACGTTAAAACAGCTCACTCTAATATTCTTCTAATATTTCAAACTCAAGATAAACACTCATAAAATAGTGGGAAGAGAAAATTTCTAGCATATATATAAATATTTTATTCACTTGGCCAGTCACATGACTCACATGTGTATAGAGACTTCTAAGCTCTAATCAACTTTAATTTAAATTTATTTACGGTTAATCATAAATAATTCCCTTAACAAGTGTATATGTTGTAAAATTATGCACAATAATAATTATATGTTAAATGTGAAGTATATTTAAAAACAAAATTGGCTTACTGTTTTCAAATTCACTATACGTGCATGCTTTTTCAAATTTATTTGGTTTTTAATTTTCAGCTTCTCATCTATCTATGACATGTACAATATAGATATATAGTTGAATGATCAATGTTGACCATCATATCTTATAATCTGCCCACAATATTGACTGATGTATTCTCCATGCAAAAATACGAATAAACTACTTTACAATGTTCATGATCGACCTGACTTTGAACAGCTAGCTAGTCATGATGAATTAATCATGGAATTGAGCCCACTGCTTATTTTACTGGCATATTGTTAAGTTTAGAAAGTTGATTCTCACTTATTAATTAGGTCATAGAACAATACTGTCACATGTTGCATAATAACAATAATATTATACACAGCCACAAAAGCTGAAGGTTTTCCTGGCATAAACAAACCAATCCAACTTCTTCATCAAAACCAAAAATGCAACTTGAAAAATCAGAGTTCAAGAAGGCATCAGAGAAGCTGCGTGTAAGATCCATCACAGTATTTCAGGGCCTTGAGAGGTGCGAAATGCAGTTCATGAGAAAATACTACCTCTGGAATACCATAAGCTGCGTGTGAGGAATCGCTTTTTTCTATAGATATAGATACTTGAGATCAAGCCCGAAGCATGATGAGTAACAAAATCTTCTCAGCAAAAGGCCATATGCAGGACCAAGTCCACCACCCGGTTACTGTAAACAATAAAGAAACAGTTCAATAAGAGAAACTGATGGATTAAGGATTCATACATGGTTCAACAACACAACGATGAAGATGGTTTGCCTGTATCCCCATCGGTTGTCGTACCACGACACGAGCTTCACGAAGTAGTCGAAATCGCAGCCTTTGCATCAAAGATAGTTGACCTGTGGGTAAACCAAGTTCAACACTTGATTGAGCCTTTTGCATCAGCAAAATGTATACACAAGCCATAACAGCGCAAATGATTTACCAGCTGTCACCTACAAAAGTCAGTTGAGACGACGTCGTCTGTAGTGTAACCGAGAATTCCCTTCATTGAACTCTCAGACTCCTCCCTGTCCAAACCAATTCAAACAGACATTGAACATGATCAAGCTTTTCACTGCACTACAAATTCAGAGCTAGCTGAAGAACAAAGAATTAAGTATCCTGTTGCTAGATGCTGATTGAAGGTGTTTGTGAAAGCAAAAAGAAGTAAACAAGGTAAAGAACAAAAAGGATACCACAAGTACGCCTTACCTTGGTTTGGACAGTAAATTAATAACCTCATATAAAAAGCAGAAGACCCATCTAATAGACATTGTAAATTCTTCTACCAGTATATATCCCCTCAAAGTATCTTCTATTGTAATCCACTATTGTAAGCCACTGCTCGTGCATATATATTAATGTTGATGGTGCCTACACAGTTTCAACATAAGAAGAAATACATTAACCAAAATCTTAATTAATCTACATTTAAGTAAATAATTAGTTGTATTTCAATAGACCTTGTAACTCCATTTAAGTAAATAAGTAAATAACTAGTTGTATTTCAAGAACAAGACAAAAGACCTTGTAACTCCTCTGTACATAGATGCACCCTAGAAAACCCACTGCTCCTCCTGTTAAAATGGCAAAAAGAAATCATCTTTATATGACAGTTGTTATGCTGTAAAATAGTTTCATTGTTAATCAAAAGATTTATGTACATATGTATTATACCTTCTTAAGTGAGCAACAACTTCTTGGCGGGTCATGTTCTTCAAGCCCTTCTTTTTAACTCTCAACCTGAAATAAGCCAGTCAAAACAAAATAAGCATTTTGAACATAAAGTTACTACAAAAATGGATGGATTTGTAAAGCTATGATCTTTAGTTACTGGGAAGTTTATATGAGTAGACGGGCCCCAATATTTCAGTGCAGCAAGATCATAAGCCCTTGCTGCTTTCTCCTCCATATCATATCCACCTGCACACAATTTAACACAAATTTTGATGATACAAGTTTACTTCATTATTATGAAGAAAAATGTAGTGAAAAAAGCTTACCTAGATAATGTTAAGATTTGAAACATTGGTAGAAGAAACCAGTACACATCAAACTACAGAAAACCGACTAATGTCGTTATATGACACTTACACGGTAAGATGTAATATATGGTAACAACTTTTTTTGGCAAATGAAATCAAATAATTGCTTCCTTGTGCAAGAAATTTGAGTGCATTATCACCAGAGATTCATTCTGGTCATAATACGCAACAAAGTATCATAAAGTACATATCAAAGCTTTCAAAGCTTGTATCTACACATTTTCCCTCTTTTAAGTAAAATACTCCTGTTTCTGGTATCCCACCAATGGGTTTTTGTTTCCTGTGTTTCTACTTTTTTCACAAGAACATCTTTATTCAATTGGAATTTGAATTTGAATTTGAACTCAATCCTCTTTTATACTACTTTCATCAACATGAAACCAGATCCAATTCAACATCCTATCAATTCATCACAAACCTCAAACGACAGAAAACCTAAGCCAGACAAAATCCCTAGAATCTCTCCTAGACAGACGAATTCAACGAACACAAAGAAACCCTTTCCAAATTCCATCCTACCATCAGCCACTACCACAAGAACAACAGAAATGGAAGCAAAGGGAAATCAAATGGCACAAACAGAAAAGATAATGAGCTGAAAGTTACCGCTTGAAGGGCCTGAGCGGGCTAGCCCTGATAGATAAGTTGGCGAGCCGTCGTTAAAAGGCCTCTGGCCGTGTCAATTTGAGCGGCGCCGGCGCCGGAAGTGGCATTGGAGTGATCGGCGTCCATCATGTCCATGTCTGTGGGGGTGTTCATGGCATCGTTAGCTAAAAAGCCCGATCCAAACAATCTAATACACATCAAACTCGGGAAAAGAAGAAACCAGAACAATCTGCGACCCTAGAGACGAGGCAGAGAAAGGGGGGAAAGGGTCTCCGATCCGAACTCACAACAATTACGATCCCGCTGAAAACCCTAGAAATCCAACATGGGGGAAAGAGAGGAGGCACGGCAGCGAAGAGAGAAGTAGGGCGGAGTTTAAAGCAATTGGGATTCAGCCAATAATGGTGGCAGGCGAAGAATCGGGCAATACGGTGGAGGGATTGGAAAGGCAAATTCCAGCGGAGGTGGGAGGCGAGTAAGTGCGAAAACGACCGTTCGCAGGCGAAGAGCTGAAGGAAAAACAGGAATAATAAAGTAGAAGGAAAATCTAATTTAAACAACAACATTAAACACGGGTGAGAAATCGCTTTTTTCTATAGATATAGATATAGATAGATTGATTAGGTATGGGTACCAAGTACCAACATAACACATTTTAGATGTCCAATTTTCGCACCGCTCATCGTCGAACTACAATTAAGGATAGAAGGAGAAGAGCGGTACAGAGCTTGATGATCGGGCTCAGTGTTTCCGCGTAGACAAGGCCATTGAGTTAGTAGTATCCTTTGGCGACCAACTAAGCTTAATTCGTTATTTGGTAAGGCCTGTTGAGTTAGTATTACCCTTTGGCAACCAACTAACCCTTGAATTTGTATTCGGTACAAGAAACCCTTCTGATTCTCAGACAATGGACAAAGCCTTTTGAGTTAGCTCAAGAACTTGTTTGCTTGCAATGGAACGGGGCATCAGATCTGAACTACACACTTTACAGTTTATATAAGCCGAATTACAACTGCAAGAAATGAACAAAACTCATGTAGTCCAACTCTCTGGATCCCCATGCCCAGAACTCACCCTTCAAAACTTGATCAGGACCACCACGAAACAACACCAAGGCCGCCTTGAGCGATTAGCGATCCCTGCAAAATTGAAGTTGTAGAAAGTCGCATGCCCATTTTCAAACAAAATAAACACAACATGATAGTTACAAAGATCTAAAGAACCCTTGATGCATCACAGTTTTCACTTTTCAACTTTCCAAATCAATTTCAGCACACCAAATGCAATTTGAGGCCTAGGCATTGTGTTAAAAACAAAACGTACGGCTTCCTCAAAAAAAAAAAAACAAAACGTACGGACGACTTTTAAAACAAAGAATAAATGATGCTGAGATGGAACTTACAGTCACAACCATAGGAGCAAAAGGTTTCACACCATCTTCTTGTTCTAAGGGAATCGAAGGGTATGCAACATTGACAACACTAAAACGAATCTGCAACAGATTCATAGATGATAGTGTACATCATTTCATTACCGATAGCGTGAAACATTAATAATGATAATTTGACATCAAGAAAACAATATTAGAACCAACTCAACCTCATCATCTCTACAGAGATCGAGTTTTGCCCCATCACTTTCAGGAGGTTCCCAATACCATGTAACCCCATCTCTGAAATCATCAGGAAAAATGAGAAAGGATTACTAACAAGCATTCTTGAGCAGAGAAATCAGATCACACCGCATCTTAAACAGCAACGAGAACTTACACAGAGTCTACATCAGCAACACTACTCTTAGGATCCGGAAGATAAGCACTCGGTATGTAAATGTCCTCAAAGAAACCAAGAGTCACTGCCACCGAAGAAATCATACAGCATTAGCCTTTTTTTTTCCGTCAAGTAATGAACTAAGCAGGCATACAAAAAACATACATCGTAACCCGTCTTTCGTTGATTCTTTTATCTTAGCCGAAATAACTTCCCCCACAAACGGACGGAACACAAGCAACCGAAAAGTTACCTGCAAACCCCAGATAGTCACTTACATACCACAGTTCTATTATGAAGCCTTTGCAACAGAAGTCATTACTAAAATTCAGCAATATCATGATTAAGGATTCTTTTTTGCCAAGCATAAACCAAGCTCCACAAGTGAACAATTGTAAGGAGCATCATATACACTATCTCTGAACAACATATGCACACACATTGAAAATATTGAACATCTTTACAGCCCTAAACTACCCTGCTTGAACCATATGCAAACACATTGAACAAAAAACAAACTCGGTTTCGACACCGCTATTGTCAGACAATTTCCAATTACAGTGAACCTACAATGCTGATTCTGTTAAAGAGCATGGAAAATTGAACAAGAAGGAAAGGGTTCGAGACGACGAAAACCTCGTAAGTAGGAGCACCTTCACTTGCAACAACAAAGCCGCCATCGATCTTCACTAGATCATATATAGATACAGCAAGGCCAAGTTTTGGAATGACCTTGTCCAAGAAGAGAGATTCGAGCTCTGATTTGATGGCTACGTCCAATGGCTGGTGGAGCAAATTGGGAGGTAAGCGTAGCTTGTGCTCAATTAGGCTCAGGTAGAACATTCTCTCTTGCAGGCATGTATCGCCAAAGACGAATTGGGTGCAATTAGGTTACAATGACGAGAGAATTGGGTGCAATTATCGTTTCTGAATCAAAAAGATGAAATTTTTAGGGTTATAGTATAAAGTGGTTCGTAAATCAATAGCAATTGAGATCCTATATGTAACAATTAGAGAGCAAAGGGTTCAATTAAAATTAGGGTTTACCTGTGTGAGAGAGAGAGCGCCGGCGATGGCGGTCGGCGTGAGAGTGCGAAGTGGGGAAGAGGAGGGCAAAGAGGGGTTACTGAACGAAAATGGTGAAGTTAAAACGGGAGAAGGACAAAAGGGTAAATTGAGCATGCCTTGTTCATGTTTTTTTTTCTTTTGAAGGAAGTTGGGTTGGTCTTGTGTTGTTTCACGTCGCTCGTGTAAACAATTTTCCCATCCAAAAAAAAAATTATTTTATTTTTTTCTATAATCCATAGGACGAAATGGGTAAGTCAGGTGTGTTCAACGGGTCGGGTTGCGGGCCGCACATAACGGGTCGGGTCGCGGGTCAATTTTTTTGGAGTTTGTAAGTCGCGGGTCGGGTCGGGTTAAACCCGCGGGTTTGCGGGTCGACCCGCGACCCGTTACATTTTAAAAGTATATATATTTTTATTGTTTTATTAGTATTAAAATGTATTTTTAAGAAAAAATATATGTTTTGATACTAATATTTATTGTTTTATTAGTATTAAAATGTGTTTTTTAGGATTAATATGTCGTTTAATAGTTTTACTAGTATTAAAATACATATATATTTTAAAAAATTCACCGTATTTGAGGTCGATCTACAATTTATATTCGTTTTGCAAAAAAAATACGAGCTTGACCAAGTCAAACGGGCCAACGGGTCGACCCGCAACCCGACCCGCAAAACCCGCAAACCCGCGGGTCGGGTCACGGGTCAGGTCGCGGGTCACTTATTAAATTTTTTGCGGGTCGACCCCACCCGACCCGTTGAACACCCCTAGGGTAAGTGGTCCTTATGGGCTACATTATGGGGTGGGAAGCCTCCCACAAAAATAAATGTGGTAACTAGGCTTTTTCTGAAAATGCCCCTGAGCAAAAAAAAAATCATCATCATAACTATATACTAAAGCGGAGGTTAGATTTAATATTTAGCCCGACATGTGGCACTTCCTCATTGGACACCGCCACCCATCTTTAATAAAATAATTCAATTAATTTGATTGGTTGAAATTTCATTATAGACCCCACATTAAATTCAATTAATTTGTTACATATTGATTAAATTGTTATCCAAAAAAAAAATTTATCCAAAAAAATCTATCTAACCTAACGTATTGATCAAATTGTTACGTATCTATCCAATTTTTTTAAAGAAAAATCTTTCTAATATATTGCTTAAAATAAAACTTATCTAATCACAACTAATTGATCTACCAAGAAACATACGTAACATAAATTTTATCACTCGGAGTTTAAATTGTTATTTGATATCCATTAAAAGTTAAAAAGCACATGTAACCTCCGCTTTGCAACAAATATTAGTTTTATAAGATATATCCAATTCAAATATTAGTTTTATAAGATATAAAACATTAAATTTATAGATAAATAATCAAAGGTTCTTAATTCTTTTAAAATGAAAATTATTTTATTAGAAATATCCAAAAGAAATTAGATATGCACAAAACTACTTAAAAATAAAATAATTGAAAAACGATACTCCATAGTAACAATTGATGAAACATAGAACATTTATTTAATACAAGTCGTGCCCTCCCGGGCACGGGCACTATTACTAGTTTACAACTATGTCATCGCATCCCCCTGTCACACAAAACACGACCTGTCATACAAAAAAAAAAAAATTTACACTCATTCCACCGCATCCCACCTCACAAAACCTGCCATACGAACAAAAAACGACCTGTCATACAAAACACCCAATTTTCGTCCATTAGTCACCTACAATATACTTGTCACCACAAAACCTGTCACACAAAGCCTATGTGGGATTTGAACCCACATTACCGTGCATTTAGCACGTTGCTCTACCATTTGAGCTAATAGGATATGATTATAATTAATATATAAACAAAACCAAATCTGTCACACACAAAATCCATAACAAAAACCTTGTCACACACAAAACCCATAACAAAAAACCTGTCACCACTAAAACCTATAAACACAAAAGTTGTCACACGAGCAAAACAATCTTTCACACACAAAAACCATAACAAAAACCTGTCACACACAAAACCTATAATAAAAAACCTGTCACACACACAAACCTATTAACACAAACCATGTCATACGAACAAAAACTCAGCTGTCACACACAAAAAAACAGACCAAAAACCCTGTCACACACGCCTGCCACACAAAACCCATAACATAAAACTTGTCGCACACAAAAAACACACCAAAAACCCTGTCATACATAAAACCTATAACAAAAAGCTTGTCACACACACACAACCCATAACAAAACCCCCTGTCATACACAAAAAACATACCAAAAACTCTGTCATACACAAAAAAACATACCAAAAACCCTGTCACACAAACCTGCCACACAAAACCCATAACATAAAACTTGTCACACACAAAAAACATACCAAAAACCCTGTCATCCACAAAACCTATAACAAAAAACTTGTCACACACACACAACTCATAACAAAACCCCTGTCATACACAAAAAATAGACCAAAAACCCTGTCATACACAAAAAAACAGACCAAAAAACCTGTCACACAAGCTTGCCACACAAAACCCATAACATAAAACTTGTCACACACAAAAAAACATACCAAAAACCCAGTCATACATAAAACCTATAACAAAAAACTTATCACACACACACAACTCATAACAAAACCCCCTGTCATACACAAAAAACAGACCAAAAACCCTATCATACACAAAAAAAACAGACCAAAAACCTTGTCACACAAGTCTGCCACACAAAACCCATAACATAATACTTGTCACACACAAAAAACATATCAAAAACCCTGTCATACATAAAACCTATAACAAAAACCTTGTCACATACACACAACCAATAACAAAACCTCATGTCATATACAAAAAACAGACAAAAAACCATGTCACACAAAAAACTCATAACAAAACCCCCTGTCATACATAAAAAACGAGCTGTCACATACAAAACAAATAACAAAAACCTTATCACACACAAACCTATTAACACAAACCCTATCAAAAATTCCATTTCAAGTATTAAAAAAATTCTATCCCTAATTTTGAACTTCAAGCCTATCAAATTAGTCACTGAAGGTCCCAAAATCCATCTAGACTAGAGGAATTAATACAAGTCTATATAGCAAACTACTAGAGCATTGATCAAAAAAAAGAAGCTATTGGAGCACAAAATTAGATTGGCCAAATTCACATGCAAAATCACTAACAATGACAGATCACAAGCAATACGTGTCTAATCACAAGCAATACGGACAAATTCACAAACAAATCATTACCTATACGTAATCTCTCCGGTGGAAGACATGGTCGAGCGACTGGAGCACATGCTCTTACGGACTACGGCCTCCTCCCTCCTTCGAGCTTGAAATATCTCAGTAGGATACCCCGTTCTCGGCGACGGCTCCCCCTGGAGCAAGAAGAGCAAGAGCGGCGCGGAGAGCTCGTCGGAGGACGTGTTGGAGATGGAGGGGATCCCGAGGTACTCGGCGACTGGCATGAGGACTCGAGTCAGATCTAAAGGGTGGCGGATCTACTGGTGCACGGCTTTGAATAGGGCTTTTCAAAGCCAGATCTGGATCCACATCTCGTTCCGGCGCAAATCGAGGCTTCTCCGTCGGAAATCGAGTCCGTTCCGGCGCGAATCGACTTTGAACGGGGCTTTTCAAAGCCAAGTCTGGAAAGCGTAGAAAGAAGAGGAGGTGTTTGAGGTTGATAGGCTGAGCAATGAGGAGTTTCAGCGATCGAAGTAGATCTGAGAGTGGGAGGAGGAGAGAGGTGAGAGAAGAGAGGGGGAAATAGAGGAAGAGAGAGAAGAGAAATGAAGAAAGATAGTAGGTTTTTTTTTCTTTGGGGCTTTTATAGTGGGGCTAGAGGGGCTAATTAGTTGATTTATTTTTTAGGAAGGCTAGGGACTTCCTAAATGTGAAGTAGGCGGTTGCAACGCTCACTTCCCTCTTAATCCATATCACAACTCTATTTTTACATTTTTCGCGATAATTTTTCCACCCAAAACCTCACTTTTCAATCAAAAAATACTTTCACCATATAAAGTGAAACAAGGCTTTGGGCATGTTTAAAGGTCGAGTCCGGATGTTATACTTATGATCATCAGGTGGGAGCGTTTGGACCGTTTGGAACTTGAGGCTTGCAAGAGAGATAGAGATTGCCTGAAGAAGCGCTAAATGGATAACATAAAGCACGTCATCAGCTTGTTAGGTATTTCGGTGGAGTTGGCTCAATGCAGAGAGAGTTCGAGGTCGAAAATCAAGGTGGTGGATAGCTAGTTCTCTAGTTTTTTTTAGGGTGCATATCTCTTGTATTGTATTATATTAGGCGTATTCCATCTAGATCTGAAATACCCATCCTGACTCCCACATCCTACGAATATGAGACTAGTTGGGTAAACTTTTTCTTTTGTTGTTGAGCCTTGTTCAAGTTATTTCTACTTGGCAACAATGGTTTTAGCTACACTAACCAACTAGTATTATTCCCCGTGCCTTGAAGGGATGATTTTGATTTAACAAAATATTCATTTTAAGTTTTAAATAACTTATTTAAGAGAATAATTTGATATTATAAAATCTTGCATTGTTTTATTTATTTTACTTCTTATAGGATTTGTTTTAATGATTGATTATTTGTGTTATAATACATTCTTATAATCAAATAAAGATGTGCAGGATTATAATTTTTGTATAAGAATTGAATACTTATTTTTATCAATAAGTTTCTTTATTTTATAATAATAATAATAATAATAATAATAATAATAATAATAATAATAATAATAATAATGCTTTCAAGATCATGGTGATGTTGTTGGTCTCTCTATGTTGTTGGTGGATTTTAAAAATGCTTTCAACTTGGTGGATGGAGAGGTCATGTTGTGGGAAGTTCGTCTTCGGTGCGCTGCTATTTCCTGTTGGGTTGAGTCTTGCTACTCTCATCCCGCTCGGTTTTATTATGGGGAGCACACCTTATGGTCGTGTCGGGAGGTACAACATAGTGATCCTCTTGGCCCTTTGCTCTAGTTTTGCATCCCTTGGTGTATAAAATTATAGATTCTTTTGACCTGTGTCTGCATGCCTGGTATTGTAACACCCCCTTTTTCTGTAGGGATATTACCGCCAGTGACCTCGGGTTAAAACTCCCAAAGTCACCCTAGGCTTTACAGTTATCACAAAAGACGACAAAACTTTAATGCGGAATTAAAATGAGTAAATAACAAAGGTCTTAATCGTCGATTACATATGAAGTCGGGAATAAAAGTTGTATTGGATCTCACACCTCGAGAATCTCAATACGAAAACTAAGTTCAAAATTACTTAAGTGCGGAATTAAAATAAAAGTCGTTAGAAAGAAGCTTGAGCCCTCATCGCCTCCCTCGACTAGTCTTTGATTATGAGTCCTCCTCCTAATGTGCCGCGACGGAAATTCGGTGGACACCAGCCGACCATGCAAGGAAAAAGGGTGGCCGGTTAGTCTTGTGACAGACTAAACAAATGGGTTTTTGAAGGTGGTTCGATTAGTGGGAATGTGTAATAACTGACGTCGAACTCCGAATGAAAGCCGGGCGACGATCTAGCTACTACACACTTCCACAGGAAAACGAGAATGACTTTAAAAAGGATAGGATATCACGAGAGGTGATATCCTCGTTAAAACTTCGATGCAAGATTGTTGGGAACGTGTTATCACACAGAGATTTTTAGTTTAATTAATTGTCTTCGTAGAGTACGAAGATGAAGTTGATTTAAATTGCGCAACGCGCTTATCTTGATTACTTCATTAACCACACAGAGGATTACACTTGGACTTATTAAGGTGCGTTAATCGCGAATGTAAGTGGCATTGCGCCTTAAAGGGATAAAATCCTTAAACGACCCCTCAGCGGTTGAGGAGGCCATGGTCATGACCTTACACCAGGGAGTACTCCCTCCGCACTGGTGAGATTAACAATTAAATAAATCTACACACAACTACCAACCAACGTGGCACTTACGTCCACACACACATCGAGACCTAGTTCGACTAGCGCATCCTACGAGGTTCTAGGAATGACAGTCATTAAATCTAACAGTAAAATCCTAGGTTCATTTTAACACACAATTAGTTCCCAACAATCAAAAATTTCATGATTCAATTATAAATCATGCTTTCAAATCATATGCGTAAAGTTGAACCATTTCACTTGCCTTAGATATGATGTTTGACTAGGGTGATTTGACGAGCAGGATTAACGACCACGATTCGAAGCTTCATTAATCAAAGGATACTGGAAAAGGAAATTTCAAAATAAATTCATTAATTTATTTTGAATAATAAATTAAAACCAAAGTTCATATCCTTTATAAACTTTAGTCTTAATTTACCACGAATCCGTAAACCATGCACGAGGGAAGGAATATAAACAAAACCAAAACTTCCAAAATTATAGTTTTGCAACTTTGATTAAATAAACTTCTACCGTTTAAAACAACCTCACTTATTTATTACATAAAACCTTATATCAAAACCTCATATATAAATCACTTGTACTTGGTTTCTATATTATATAGTTTTGCACACCCTTTCATATGTATTTACAATTACAAGTAAATAGTCTTGTCATAATTGTATTTCTTAATATTTTCTAATAGGAATCCATTTAAAAAGAATAACATATTTCATAACCTTTAATATCTAAATCATAACATCTTTACTAATATTATTATTATAAGGTGAAGATAAATCTTTAAAATATACCAACGTCCAAAATCTATTCAACAAAAACATTTTTCCTTTAAAATAATCACATATTTTGATTATTTAATTACAACCACAAATACTATTATTATTCACTTATAGATATAGATATTGAATAATATAATTACAAAAAATAGATAACTAGATATAACTTTTAGTAAATAAGGTTATACTTATAAAAATATCCTTTATTTAAAATAGAATATCATTTATGAAAACATATATATTCTGTAGGTGGTTTAAGGGATAAAATATCCCACTTAAGATAAGCGCGTTGCGCAATTTAAATCAACTTCATCTTTGTATTCAAGGAAGACAATTAAACTAAAAATCTCTGTGTGCTAATACGTTCCCAACAATCTTGCATCGAAGTTTTAACGAGGATATCACCTCTCGTGATACCCTAACCTTTTCAAAGTCATTCTCGTTTTCCTGTGGAAGTGTGTAGTAGCTAGATCGTCGCCCGGCGATGAGGGCTCAAGCTTCTTTCTAACGACTTTTATTTTAATTCCGCACTTAAGTAATTTTGAACTTAGTTTTCGTATTGAGATTCTCGAGGTGTGAGATCCAATACAACTTTTATTCCCGACTTCATATGTAATCGACGATTAAGACCTTTGTTATTTACTCATTTTAATTCCGCATTAAAGTTTTGTCGTCTTTTGTGATAACTGTAAAGCC